>CM060913.1:110462309-111662309 GCA_030737875.1 Allium sativum
TAACATTCTAGAAGAAGCCGAAGTGGAACGTGAAGCAACTGTGAGAAGAGTTCCAACCCGCACCTTAGGAACTGAAGTGAAAAAGCTACGCAACCGCGAAGTCAAACTCGTTAAAGTTCAGTGGAGCGATGCCGAGGAAGACGCGACTTGGGAAACTGAGGACAGAATACGCGTTGCCCACTCTCTTCTTTTTGAGGGTACATCTTTGATCTCTCTTTTTCTTTAAGTTATGCTTTATCTATCTTTTTAGGTATATCTCCTCGGTCCTTTTCCTAACTCCTTAGGTAGAAAACAAATGGATGCAAACATGTTATGGATGATGGCTGCAAATGGTTGCTAGTGGTTGCTCGTGGATGCATATACACACACACCCTAGGTTATAGATCGTCTCAGTCACTTCATATTGCATATGCATATATATGTATTCTCATTTGTATATGGTTGAAACTTGATATGTTGTCATATGGTTGTCGCATTTGTATGAATAAGTTGTGCACTTATGTAGAATTATGTGTAGGAAATTTTTGCATACATAATGGATTCATGACACTTACATGATTCACATTAAGGAGGTCAACTGAAACAGTAGACCACCTGATTTCTGCATTAGATAAGGACATGTACACACACTATGCATATGATCATGAAGCATTAGAAATCTTTTAAGGACAGTGGATGCCAGTGTTTGTTGGTTGAGTAGATGGACTGTTAGATGATAGGATATACATTCTTCCTAACTTGAAGATTTCGGGGACGAAATCCTTTTAAGGGGGGAGAATGTAACACCCCATGAATTCTATAATGTTAAGCTTAAAAAATTAAAGTGTAATTAATTATAAATGAAAGAATTAAGGGAAATGGGTTACGCCATTGCATTCGTCTCAGAATTCTGCTTGAGATAGAGTTCGAGTTTGCGCGAATCGGACTCCGTATGAAGGAGTTATGTCCTTCGGAAGTTTCAGAATAAAATTTAAATTCAAACAGCTCAGTTTAAAATTCAAAATTCAAAATTCGAATTTCAGGTTCAAACTGGGCTGGGCGGGAAAATTCCCGCCCAGAGACCAGGTCGACCGTCGGGTCGACCATGCTGTCGACCTGGCCTCCCCAGGTCGACCATAGTGTTGACCTGGCCACACCAGGTCGACCATAGTGTCGACCTGGCCACACCAGGTCGACCTGGCTGGCTAGGTCTGGCTCTGGCTCGAATTTCTATGGCTCTGTGTGTCATTAGGGCTTACGTGCCACCTCTTGATTGGCTCTTTGAACTTTGTATGGCCTAGATTCCTCCTGTCTTCATCTGACGGCTCAAAACAAATTAAAAATCTATAAATACACCCTGAGTCTCAACTGAAAATTCACATAAAAAAATAAGAAAGGAGTCGTCATGCTGCCAGGGAGGAATTGAACATAGCCATCAAGAGAGAAAAGCCTAGAGATGAATCAAATTAAGAAGAAGATTAAAGTTTAATCAAATTAATCAATGCAACGTTAGTCTACCCAAAGGAGCGCATCTCAATTTCAGAATTCAGAATCCGGAATTCAAGATTCTGCATTTGTTGTAAGTATAGTGACCTTTCAGAATATGAATAAAAACTGTGATGTGATTCGATGTAAATGAAAATAGAATTGTGTTATTGTATAAATTCTGTGTATTGTAATGGTTCTATCATGACTTGTGTATTGATGTTTGTGGCATAAATTGATTGATGCAAGCCTATTGAGCAACTGTATATGAAAACAATGGCACTTGCAAGTTTGTGGCAAAAACTAGAAATTTATCCCTTTATGTTTATGTCGATGGAATAGACTATATACAATCCCTTAGTCTAAGTTAGAATTTATGTAAACATGTTATAGACCTTTTATGCCTACATAACCCAAAATCTATGATATCATTCTTATGTTTATTTGCAAGTATAATTGGATCTTTGTTAAGTATCGTTTAGGTTACATAAACTATGCAAGTTCATGTTGAAATAGGCTATATGATTAGATGTTAAAATTGGACATTTTGGTGAATATACAACATGCTAGTTTTGTGGTTGACATTATGCCAAGTTAAACATGTGTTGGGCTTGTCACACTTCAGCCCAACTTTATAAACGTGAGAAAAAGGGGAAATCAAGAACATGTAATACATAAAGGTGTGTGGCGCATGAACTTGCAATTTAGCGATTCAACTAACATAGAATGTGGGTCACGTGATCTACTTAGTTATACATTGATTTGAATGCAAGTTCACATGACCCATATTATATGTTAGTTGAATCGCTAAATTGCAAGTTCATGCGCCACACACATTTATGTATTACATGTTCTTGATTTCTCCTTTTTCTCATGTTTATAAAGTTGGGCTGAAGTGTGACAAGCCCAACACATGTTATAATGTTGCGAACAAACGGGGGTAATAACGTTGGGTGTAAAACATTGAAAATATATGTTGGTATGTTTGGCACATGCCAACGACAATGACATTTAAAGCGGTGTGAATTGTTATACCCAAGAATAAAAGACATGACATTTACATATATAATTGAGAAATTTTAAAATATGTAAATTTAGAAAACACGATATGCTTAACCCGAGGTTGGATTGAGTTGTGATGTAAACCTGCTCGGGCCCGCCCGGCTGTCCAGTAGTCACAATAATACCTATCCAAAGTGGGTGGTTAAGCATTGAGCCCAATAATGACCCGAGGTTATACTGAGCTACGGTGTAAACCTGCCTAGAACCGACCGACATATCCAGTAACCGTAGCAATACCTGTCTAATGTGAGTGGTCAGGTGCTCCTAAGAGGCTAAGGACATATGGTAGGGTTAAGTCAAATATAACACTTAACCAAATTCAACATGTTAACAAGAATTGATGGGTGCGGTTAAGTAAATACAGACACTTAACCACTTAACATGTTTGACTAGAAAATCCTGGTAACGAGGGACCCGTTTCAGCAATAACCCAAGTTAGATATCAATGGTACCCTGAAACTAGGCAGGGTGGGGCACGATTACTGGGCTGATTGTAAGCGGTCAAAACGACGGCGGTGGGTGCACAATGTAGGTCTAACGGGGTGCAGGCGTGCACACACTCTGGAGCAGACAACCAGAGCATTTGGGACACCAGTAGTATAACCTATGCCTTCTAGAATTTGTGTCAGGGCCGCCACCATGGGTCTTGATACACCCCATGGTGGGACCAGCATAGGTATCTACAATTGTTGGGGGCCGTATGACACATGTTAACGTGAGGAGGAGCCGATATTTAGAAAAATGGGGATTACTTCACCCTCAGCGTGGGGTTCCAGTTAGAATAAACTCAAGTAGATGCAGAGATATAGCATGGGTGCGATAGTACATTCGACACTTCCTTAGCTTGTGACACTTTCCTATTTTCAGTTTATATCTATCATGCCTTTTCCTTATTCACATACTGAAAAGTTACTAGACTTACTCAGGCTTTATGTCTGACTCTATTTTCTTTTCGTCTTCTTTTCTTTTGTTTCCCCTCCAGGTCCACAGGGAGGAAACAGCTCAGCTCAGTCAGACTCTTTACAAGCTCCAAGACCGTAGATGTATGATTTGGATCTCTTTGCTCGGATTATGGCTTTGGATATCACTATGGGCATTTTTTGTCACTTTATTTATGTTTTATGCTTCTTTAATAATCAAGACAGTAATGAGGCTGCAATGTTGTAAGTATTTTTAGACAATTGTGGAAATGTTGTGTTTGAACACGTTTTGATAAAATAAAAGTCTGTTTGGTTTCCGCTGTTTAAAATATGTTTATTTATATCTGTCTTGAGTTTATCTTTGGCTTTTTCTTATAAACCTCCACCAAAGTTAAGGCATTCCCTTTGTGAGTGACCTTAACGGAGATGGGGTGTTTCAACAGCTTTTATGGAAAGGTCTGATCAGGCGTAGTTTTTCGAATTGGGGTGCAATAGTAGGGTTTGTTCCAAAGTTAGGCGGTACTCTCAGATTGTGCGTGGATTACCGGGACCTCAACAAGCAGATACTAAAGAATAAATATCCATTACCATGTATTGATGACTTATTAGATCGCTTGAATGGAGCACAAGTGTTTTCGAGAATGGATCTAGCTACAGGTTTCCATCAACTGCGGATTGCCAAAGAATGTGTTCCTTTGACAGCTTTCAGAGGTCCAGACTTATTTTATGAGTTGTTAGTAATGCCGTTCGGCTTATGTAACTCTCCTGCTTATTTTGTTGATTTGATGAATCGAGTATTTCGCGATGTATTGAATAAATTTGTGCTAGTCTTCATTGATGATATTTTAATATTCTTTAAGTCAACTAGCGAGCATACCAAACATTTGGAATAGGTTTTGGAAATTCTGAGAAAGAACATATTGAAAGCCAAATTTTCTGGCAAGAAGAAGTGAAGTTCCTCGTTATGTAGTATCGAAGGAAGTAATTTTAGTGGATCCAGGCAAAATCACAGCCATTCAAGATTGGAAACAGACTAGCACGCCCACAGAAATCAGAAGTTTTCTTGGATTGGCTGGCTATTATTGGAAATACATTAAGGATTTTTCGAAGCTATCTGGTCCATTGACGAAGCTTACCAAGAAGCATGCAATATTTAATTAAACGACTGATTCTGAGGCCGCTTTCCAAAAGCTGAAATTAAGGTTGACTACTGCTCCAGTGTTGACTATTATAGATGGCAATCAAGATTTGAAAGTTTATACAGATGCTTCTATTGAAGGAGTTGGTGTTGTATTAATGCAGAGAGGCCAAGTAGTTGTTTATGCTAGCCGTCAGTTGAAGCCGCATGAGAAAAGGTATGTTACTTACGATCTTGAACTGTTAGCCGTCGTATTTGCTTTGAAGAAATAGAGGCACTATCTTTTGGGTGAGATGTTCGAATTATACACATATCATAAGTCATTGAAATATCTGTTCACCCAGAAAGACTTGAATTTGAGACAGCAGCATTGGTTAGAAATTCTTGCAGCATACGACCTAGATATTCTGTGTACTCCAGGAAAAGCCAATGTAGTAGCAGATGCGCTTAGCTGAAAGAATGCAATCATCGCCAATCTTATTATTATGCCTTCATTGATTGCTAAGATATTTGTCCTTCAAAAAGATGATGAATTTATTCAGAGGACTAGTAAGAGAGTTCAGGAAGGAGAAACCTCTAGTTTCCGGATTGATAGGAAGGGAGTTCTGAGGTTAATAGGCTAAATTTGTGTTCCGAATATTCCTAAGCTCAGAAGAGAAGTAATGGATGAATGTCACAAATCAAAGCTTAGTATTCATCCAGGAGTAAGTAAGATGTATCATGATCTCGAGCGCACATTCTGGTGGAGATCTATGAAAAGAGACATTTCTATATATGTTAGCAGGTGTTCTACTTGCCAATAGGTTAAGAGTGATCAACAGAAACTCGCAGGATTGTTGCAACCATTAGAGTTTCCAGGTTGGAAGTGGGATCAAATTTCCATGGATTTCAAAGATGGTTTGCTTAGAACCAAGAAAGGCAATGACAACATATGGGTGATCGTAGATCGTTTCACGAAGACCGCCCATTTTATTCCTATGAAGTCAAACAGAACAGCTCAGAGTCTAGCACAGATATATTTTAAAAAAAATTGTTAGACTACATGGAGTGCGCAACAGTATTGTCAGTGATAGAGATCCGATTTTCGCTGATAAGTTCTGGGAAGCATTTTAGGAAGAGTTGGGAACAAAGCTAAATCTTAGCACTGCATATCATCCTCAGACAGATGGCCAAACTGATAGGGTGAATCATATATTAGAAGATTTATTACGGGCTTGTATTCTTGATTTTGGAGGATCTTGGGAAGACCACCTACATTTAGTTGATTTCTCATATAATAATAGCTATCAAGCAAGTTTAAAAATGTCTCCATTTGAAGCATTATACGTTAGACCATGTAGATCTCGTGCATGCTGGGTAGAGCCAGGAAATCGATTGGTATTGGGTCCTGACATGATCCGAGAAGCCTCGGATTAAGTGGATTTCATTAAGTAGCGAATACAAGCAGCTCAAAGCCGATAGAAGAGTTATTTAGACTCTAGAAGAAGAGATCTGACATTTTCTGTTGGTGATCACGTGTATTTAAGAGTTTCTCCAATTAGAGTAGTAGTTCGATTCAGGAAGACAGGTAAGTTGGCACCTAGATTTATTGGCCCGTTTCCTATACTCAAGAGGATAGGAACTCTTGCTTACAGGGTTCAATTGCCAGACTAGGTGCCCGGAGTGCATGATGTGTTTCATGTTTCTCAACTTCTTAAGCATGTACATGATCCAGATTTGGTCGTGGAAGAAGCATCGCAACAAGTTTTGGATATTACTCTGAATTTAGCAGTGAGAAGAGAGCCTGTGAAAATTATTGGCAAAGAAACCAAAGTTCTTAGAAACAAGAGGGTGCATTTAGTCAAAGTGCAGTGGAGTGCAGATCCTAGAGACCGTACATGGGAAACAGAAGATAGTATTAAGCAGGCATATCCCAAGTGCAGAGTGGACATCTCTGATTAGCTCTGGTGAAAGATACATTTACAATATATTCTGTTTCGGTTTTGTTTCCTATTTTACTATTGTTTTCTTTTCGGGGACGAAATTTTTTAAGTGGGAGAGATTGTAACAACCCTGAAATTTGATACTAATTTAAAAATTATTTTTTTAGGAATTTTATCAAAAATTGAGTCAGAATTTAAAAAGGGTCCGTTTGTCATAGGTCCCTATTAAGTTTCAAAATAAGGCTCACATCCGGACAAACTTTTCATGTAAATTAGGTCCTTATTTTTTAAAAAATAGGTATAAAAATTAAAAAAAATCACGTTAATTCATTATTAAATAAAACACATTCACGCCAAAAAAATCAGGTGGAAAAACAATCAAAAACCACATCAAAACCCAAAATAACACAAAAACAGCGAAATAACATGTTTTTGCATCAAAAGATGCATCTATTCTTAAATAGTTGCATACGTTCGTGCTTATATTTCAGTGTTGCGCCCCAACTGCAGTATAAATGCATACATGTATGCAGCTAGACAACATTATATGCATCCTTTTTTGCATATATTCAAATTTTACATGTTTTTTCAAGCATTCGCCGTTTTCAGACAATGTTGCACACATATATGCTCCGGTACAGAATATATGCATGCATTCATGAGCATATTCAGAAGCCGTCGTCACTTTTAAATTTGTTGCACACATGCATGCATATATACAGAATAGTTGCACTCATGTATGCAACTTTTCGTAACATATGAATCTCAGTTCAACTTTGTATGCATACATGTATGCAGTTATTTATTAATAGTTGCATACGTGTATGTGTTTATTGGTCCAGATTTTCAACATAAATACACTATATGAATATATGCATACATGTATGCTACTATAGCAAATAGTTGCACAGAAGTATGCAACTTTTTTTTTTGTTTTTTTTTTTACGAGAGCTTCTGGGAATATTTCCTATTTTTTGGAACTTTTTTAGTGTGTGGCGCATTTTTTTTGGGTCAGAATTGGAAAAAGGCAAAGAGGGATGTGGCAGGAGGCGGGAGGGACAAAAAGTTTTGGGCGACATCTGTTTTTAGGGACCGGAAACTTAATGAAACTTTGAGTGGTTGTGGTGTGAATTTTGAATTGTTTTAGGGATGTGAGCTTAATTTTCACATTTATAAATTCGATTTTTAAATTAGAATATAACCCTTAAAAATAGCCATTTTGCAAATGACTCGTTTTTGACAAAACCACTTTTTGTTGAATCCGGAATGTCAAATTATTGCAAGGTTTAAAATTCCTTAATTTTTGGAATTAATATGTGAGCGTGGTAAATTAAAACGTGTTTGTTAAATTCAGTTGAATTAAATTGACCAGTAAAAAGGCCATTTTTCAAACAGTCTTCAAATTCGATGAAATTGGTTTTGTTAGGACCGTATCATCAAAACGTAGCTAGATTTATTTTTCGGGAATTATTGGAGTCAGTATATGGCCCAGTAAATTAAAATGTACGTTCAAATTCAATATTGAATGTTATATATTTTAATTTTGAGAAAAACAGATTGAAACAGTCGAATTGGCTTACAAAACATATTCCATTGTGTCCGGAATGGGAGTATTTAGCTAGGGACGACAATCGTTGGGTTTGATTTGGAGTTCGGATGTGAAAACTAACATTTTTGGAATTTAAAGAATTAAATAAATTAAATACAAATAGAAGGGGCCAATCACGTTTCTCCAAAACCCTAGTTCATTTCCATTGAAACCTAGCCGCCTTCGAAACCGATCGACGCAGAAAATTGTCCCAACTTCTCTCCTCAAGAACTTTCGATCCACAAAATGAAATCCAACAATTTTTGAAGCAACATTGTTGTACTCTCTGTGTTCTTAAAATCCATAAGGGATTGATTACCTATCGCTCAGTATTTTTCTCCAATCACCCTCTCAAACCATCGTCGTTCCCAGGCGAATTCCGACCCCAAATCGCCGTCGAGTTGAACATGGGGGGAGGCACTGGAAGCTCTCTCGGAGCTCTTCGACGTGGTACCATCCGATCGTCTTCAAGCTTTAAGGATTGCATGAAAATTCAAAACCTAGTTTTAAACAATCAGTTTTGAAACGCGACTGTGTTATTGAAGAGGAAGAAGGAGATATTGGACTCGTGACAGCGTATTCTACATTCGAAAAGCGGCAGGGAGGTTTAGAGTTAGCTACGAATTAAGGAGGAGTGGAACCCAATGTGAGATTTCTAAATTCAAAACAAAATGGAGTTAAAATATATATGCGAAGTATACAATATATATATAAACATGGTAATATATATATATATATATATATATATATATATATATATATATGCGTTGTAAAATATATATATATATACGCGTTGTATATGAAATGTATATGCGTTGTATGAAATATACATGCGACAAAAAAAATTTGTGTTGTGGTAAATTGGTTGAATATGGGTTTGGCAACCCTATTATCGATTTGATTAGATGAAATGGTTATGCATGGCGTGAGCCAGTATAAGGAGAGGGATAATTCTAGGCATTATTTTCCCAGTTCTAATATCGCGTCGTTATAACGGCGAAATTTTCTGAAACAATTGTATAAAATAGTCATGTGTTGAAATAAATATTTGTTCAATAAAAATATTATTTTCAATGTGTATATGAAGTCGTGTGTTGAAATAAATATTTCTTCAATAAAAATATTATTTTCAATGTGAATATGAAGTCGTGTGTTGAAATAAATATTTGCTCATTAAAAATATCATTTTTTATATGTATATGAACTAAATAAAATAGTCATGTGTTGAAATAAATATTTGTTCATTAAAAATATCATTTTTAATGTGTATGTGAACAATATAAAATAGTCATGTGTTAAAATAAATATTTGTTCATTAAAAATATCATTTTTAATGTGTATATGAACTATATAAAATAGTCGTGTGTTGAAATAAATATTTGTTCATTAAAAATATCATTTTTAATGTGTATGTGAACTATATAAAATAGTCATGTGTTGAAATAAATATTTGTTCATTAAAGATATCATTTTTAATGTGTATGTGAACTATATAAAATAGTCATGTGTTGAAATAAATATTTGTTCATTAAAGATATCATTTTTATTGTGTATATGAACTATATAAAATAGTCATGTGTTGAAATAAATATTTGTTCATTAAAATTATCATTTTTAATGTGTATATGAACTATATAAAATAGTTATGTGTTCAAATAAATATTTATTTTTTAAAAATATCATTTTTAATGTATATATGAACTATATAAAATAGCCATCTGTTGAAATAAATATTTGTTCATTAAAAGTATCATTTTTAATGTGTATATGAGCTATATAAAATAGTCATGTGTTGAAATAAATATTTGTTTGCTAAAAATATTATTTTTAACATGTATATGAAGTATATAAAATAGTCATGTGCTGAAATATATATTTATTCGCTAAAAATATTATTTTTACCGTATATGAAGTGAATAAAATAGCCATGTGTTGGAATAGTTATTTGATCGTTAAAAATATTATTTTTAACATGTATATGAAGTATTAAAAATGGTCATGTGCTGAAATAAATATTTGTTCGCTAAAAATATTATTTTTAGCTTAGATATGCATATATATATATATATATATATATATATATATATATATATGTATGCATGTTGAATAGGGAAATGGATTCGCTATTGAGTAAAGAATTAATTTGCATACCCGACAAATAGGTAAACCTTATTGAGTTGGATGCGCAATTTTATTATTATATAAACTCCTGTGAATGAAATTGGATGCGGTGTGATGGTTATTCTATGTGAGATTGGAAACCATGTCATAGGATAACAATAAATTAATTTTGAACTACACCGCATGACAACTGCATGAAGACAACATATGATAACATATTCCATATAAGCATTTGGAACTTATACGACGAGGTTGGGATTACCATACGAGCGAGATGCTCGTATGGCGATAACTGTATTACATGTTGAACAGAAGACTGATTATGGAATTAATTAAGGAATACATGTAACGGTGCTTGTGGCTGGATTTAATAAAAAAATCCACATGGGTCTGGAGATGACAATAAATCACTCTCTCTTGATTTTAGATACGGCACATGGATTATTTATTTCCAACACTGGGCAAGGCATGAGATATGATCTTTACACTCTCCCTTGGGCATAGATAAGTCGCTAAAAATTGTGTATTCTTTTTATTAATTTATTGGGTACCTAATACGACCCAATAAAATTTTCAGACCCTCCCCGTATAAAGGAGGCTATGGTGAAATTTTACAAAATTTAAAGGTGTTCGCCAAATAGTTGAAGAATTAAATGGTTTGGAAGTCGTCGAATGAATTATATAATTTATATAATATAAATTAAAATTAAATGAATCGCGCGCGGTAGTTTGCTTTTTCGAATCGTAATTTTAAACGATTATACCGGGAGATCCGACCATCGTATTTTCCCAAAACTGGAACTATTGGATTCGCTTTGGAAAGATCTTTCCAAAGATATTAAATTTGTTAAGGTCCAACGGTTAGATTTTGAGAAATGTGTAATTCAAATCTGAATGAAAACAGCGTCAGTGCCGCGGCATGACCTGAAACGTCGTTTAATCAAAATGGACTATTTTTATATAAATAAAAATAGCGATAAATCGTTTTAAAATATTATAAACGATTTGGGATGGAAATGAACCAATTTCACTTGGTTTATATGATAATAATGACGGTTAAGATTTATTTGACATAAAACTGTAGAAA
Organism: Allium sativum; assembly: GCA_030737875.1. Classification (NCBI taxonomy): domain Eukaryota; kingdom Viridiplantae; phylum Streptophyta; class Magnoliopsida; order Asparagales; family Amaryllidaceae; genus Allium; species Allium sativum. Next base: position 110,473,612 of record CM060913.1, read on the forward strand.
TGAATTGAAATCGTGAATATCAACTAATTTAACCAAGGAAAGAATGGATTTGAATTATATATATATATATATATGAGAGAATTATTTGAAAAGGCCAAGTTAAGTCTCATTTCTAATAATTATACGATGACTAAAAGTCGAAGATATTGAAGGCGGTGGTTGAAGACTGACGATCTTCACATCGAATGGATTACTACTGATACCCTGGATTGGTTAGCTCCCAGGAAGGGGTTATAGTAGTAGTTTTCCGGATGTACTTGTTGATTGTCTAGATGTGTGAGGGTCTCTTCCGTATTGAACATATGGAATGAGGAATAAGGTGCCTCCGGTTCCATTCAAACCCAGAGCGGACTTGTTAATGGATGTGTGTCTAACATTGGATTTCATTCGGTGTTGATTGATTTCTATTAAATATATATATGTTTGGTGGCGGAGAATTTATTCTCTTTTTTAACACCCTTCTCTGAGATGTACGAGCTTAGAGGTTATGTATTGATAAACATCACTCGTATGGCGTGAATTATCAGTGTGGCATGCTAAGGTGCAAACGAACAAGGCTTTTATTGAAAAGCAGAGTCTCGTGGATGATGATCAAAGCACAACTTTAATTAGCATAGCTTTGTGTATAATGTTAATTCGCGAGTTTCACACCTCACTATGGACCAGAAATGGGAGAGGACCGCAGGGAGGGCATGTGTTTCTTTATAGCTAGGAGTGGTGTCATGGTATAAAGCCCAAACATTTTACTATGTGGAAGATGGAAAGTGGGGTACCTCGAATTTGATGGTTGACATACTGACAAGATTTTATGCCCCATAGGGCAGGGAAACGTATTGTTCAGGAATTACCAATCTACTAAAGTAAGTGTGGACCGGCACTACCGCTACAGGTGCAGTTACGGCTGAATCCCGAGGCACATGCTAGAGTGTCTCGAATCGGAAGGAAGATCCTTTGCCTTGGTTCATGATGGAAATCCAATTTCCAATACGACATTACGGATTTGATTAAACCTATATGGAGACATAGTATATGGTAGTTATGCCGTCTATGATTGATACATTTATGTTGAAAGTGTTTTAAAAATTTCTAGACACTAATAATAATATTAAATGATTTTTGTTTTATATGTATCAAGCATATTTGGCCATTATAAGGTAAAACTCTATCCTCTGCCTTACGTTGCATTGTTTGACGGGACCCGAGTTTTATAATGGCTTCATTTTTCTAAAAAGCATTGTGTTGTTTAAATTATTTACTTTATTACGTGCATTGGCAATCCAATGGAGTAAACCCGTTCCACGTCAACGGTGTGGTCCTGTGATTCGCCTTATTATTAAGTTAAGTAAGATTTCTCATACTAGTCCCATGACTGACTCGTAGTTTGTTTTCACTTGCAAACTCGGGTGCCCTATTTTTACATGGCAGCCAAGTAAACAGGTATCTGGTTTTATTTTGGATATGCACCATAGCATGGGGTGCTCTTTTGGCTGAAGACAAAGACTTATCTTATATCTGTTATTTTGGACCTTAAGCACTATATTATGCATATGTATCTTTGATTCCGATGTAGACTTACTATCTCTATTTATGTACTAAGTATGATCCTGTATCTATGTAACTCTGATGATGATGACATTTATGATTCCGCAGTTATGATGATGTATATTATTATATGATTTCATGTGTTATGCTATTATCTTTAATCTGCTGATGTGATTAATATGTTATATTCCAATGATTATCCTTGCTTCCATGACACGGGGGTTTGGGTTGTCTCACGGCTTCTATAAAATAATGACAAACATTCAAAGTATTTTCTATCAACACTTATAAGTATTTCTATCAATATTTGTAACGCATTGCTTAAATTTATTAAGGGTTGTTATTTATGCTTATTTATAGCACATAAAACTTTACTTTTAATTTTTTGTCAACGGAAATCAACTAAATGAGAATAAAGAGCAAATGAGAAGAAAAAAATATTGTTAGTTATTCATATCGTATTGTTCCTAATTTTTTTAAGAGTCAACTCTTTACGTTAAATGATAAAATAATTTTTAATAAAAATTACATTATGTCCGTATTATTTTATTTGCATGGCATAAACATAAGATTGCTTTATATACACCCGCTGGTTTAGCAATATTCACTTCAATGACTATTAAATGTTACAAAAAGTACGGAATTGTGAGAAGATCAGTTGTCAATAGACGGTGCCAAAATTTAGACACTTAGAAATACAAATTTGCTTTAGATTAAAAAATAATTGAGTTTTTCATTTGTCTTCGTAATCAAATATATGAGAAATAGTCCACAGCAATAGCCCAGGGTTTACCTCATTGTGCCATGATAACAGTGGCATGGGTTACAAACCCGGAATGACATGCTAAGAGCTTATCATGTGCACATAAACTAAGATCAACTACTTATGTGATGCTCGCGGACCGGGCTAGGTACACTAGGGTGGGTTTTACGACTCTGGTTGGCTTCCCTCCTGAACAAATACAAAAAATGTATATAAGAGAAATAATGAGAAAAAACTAAAGATACACACCGCTTTTTACTGCAGTTGCACATAGATTAACCTCACTTAAGTTACTGACGTTTGTCCAACAGCAGATGAGCAAATCAAATTCCAACTGACTGGGGATAAAAGTATTCATCTTTAAGCCTTTAAAGGAATATCAAACAAACATTGATAATGTACTTATAAGGATTATTAAAATCAACCATTAAATTAGTTTCTATGTCTCATTTTTCAAGAAGTAAACACAGCCTTACGCGTTAGAATCTAGAGTAGTGATTTAAAGAAGTAGAAATCATATGATTTATAGGTAGTTAAAGCAATCAGCAATTTTACTTGTCTTTTTATATAACAGTAGTGTGTGCGATGGTGAAGCTATAGGTTTCGACTTTTGTTGGAACTAATTTTCAATGGATAGCAGTGCCACCCATTGATTTGCATAATGGAATTGGTGATGATTGAACAATGGCCGACATAGCATATTTGAAGGAAAGATGAAGCCATGGTTCATGCAATATTTAACTTTAGCTTGAAATATCTTTAAAATCTAATTAAATTTGGAATTGTATCATTGAAATATAACAAAGAGATTATATGAATAACTCTTATCAAAACTTACTAAGACTCAAATGGATGACTGTGTGTTTGAACTTAAAGTTTCAGCAACAAAAGTGTGTGTGAGGTTCAAACAAGAGTAGTAATTCTACATTGAACACATCTCTTCTAGTACAAATTTGCTAGTGCCCATAACACACATATTTTTGAGTATCCATGCTTTCAGGTACCCGCAGAATCACCTCCATTTTGAAGAACTCCTACTTGAAATCCCCTTATCTTATTTTTATGTATACAAATATCCACAAATTTTACTGCTGAAGTCACTTGTTTCTATAACAACTTATTTTTTGACATCCTCTTAATAGAAGAAGCTCTGAATGATTTATATATCCTAAAGTCTGTCCCTTACTTTATCTTTTATCTCATACTTTCTCATGCCAGCCATCTATATAAACACATGCTTTTAGCTAATGTTTGAATGTTTTTGTTTAAAATATTTCTCTTTTTAAACACCTTGTAATGACCCGCATTGGCAGAGGTAATTTATTTAATTATTGAAATGGTAGGTTAGTGAATTACATGGTCGTGGAATTAAATAATAGTGAATATTTAATTAAAATAATAATTAAAATAATATATATATAATTCTGAAATAATCAGAATTGGCTGAAATGACGATATGGTGTGAACCGGATCATCTGTGATATTTAATCCAGCTTGGAATTGAATTTGAATAACGAATATATTATATAAACGACACTTTGAACGTATAGTTTATAATATAATTATAAACGAGCTCGAAGTGGCGCTGTAGTTCGTAAATTGGCGATTCGAACTTCAACTGAATGTACAGGATTCGTTTTAAGCCGGATTTCTGTGAAATAAGAAACGTGTGGAGCTGATGGAGTATATCTTTCTAGTGGAAGAGGAAAATCAGGATTTCGTCTTGTAGATTTTGAGATATGTCCAAATCAAATTTTAAAATAGTCGCTATAGAATCGTTTATCGACCATAACTGTTTATTCGATATAACTGGAGATCGGGTTTGAATTTAGACAAGGTCCTTTTGGGAAATAGTGATAATTTAATTTTAAGAATTTTACTATAATTTTTAATTAATTTAATAAGCGACTTTTTATTTGAAGTATTTCGCACCCTGAAATCAACATTTTGAAGTTTTAAAATATGAGTCCACCTACCGGTATTATTATATTTTTGGGATCGGGGCACTGAGCTCGACACAATGGTATCTTTATTTCTGTCCATACATAAGTGGAAATTTTTATACATTGGAATTAATCAAGCTAGTTCTTTTTGACACTAAACCAATGTACAACTAGGCGAGTCAGTATACATGCACAAACTTGTATTTGTTAAACAAGTTTAAGGTATGAGAAATATATTTAAATAGTTTAGATACAAGTGAATGGTATCGTTTCATTTGTTGATTTAAACTCAAAGCCAAGGTACATAATATCAGAACACAAACCGAAAATCCTACATTAAAACCCCGAACCCGATAGCCTCAAAATATCTCAACCCTATACACGACGTGGAGCATGGATAGCCTAGCATCGAAGGACCCTAGATCCTATAAATACACTAAAGTTTTTTCTAACCTAATGGACTTCATCAAAGTTTTTCCGCCGCCACTTTCTTCTAGGAAAAATCGAAACGAGAGTCTCAAAAACTCAAAAGAAATATCTTCGAAGTCTTCTTGACACCCTCTTCAAATCGCTGTGTGGTTCATTGAACTCGACAGGTTCAAACAGAAAATGGCGTATGAAGATAGCTGGGGACGTGAGCTAATAGATCGAAGTGTGGAGTTAGAAGGCGGCGACATGTTCAGGGGATGAGGCAACAAGTGTATGGCCTTGTTTGCAAATTACTGAAGATGGTCACGCATCCATGCACAGCAGGTATGAGGGGTATTTCTGGGTAGAAGATCTGAAAATGTGAAGGGGAGGAACTGAGCGTGGGAGGAGATGTTAGAAGAAGTGCGAATGGATTTAAAACGTGGTACATGCGGTTTTGTTTGAGGAGCTGGAGCCTTGCGGTTAGTACATGGAAGGAGGAGTTGTGAAAAAAAAAAGAACTGATTCTTGCTTTTGTTTTGGAAAGTCGTGAGCAGGTCAGTAGGGATGGAGTGGGGGAGTTCAACGTGGAAGAGGAGCAACAGTATATGTCGGCCATTCCTAAATGCAGCGTAATTAGTTTGAAAACTAATTAAGAAATCAGTTTATATTAATAGGGTTTAAGAATTTGTTTTAAATCAATGCAGTACGAGACAAAAAAGAGTGTCGGTTGAGTGAATTAGTTGGAAACCGGGAAGAAAGATAAACATGAAACAAAATATGGGATCCACACGTTTACTCTCCAAAGGGTTGAACAATTGTGTTCAACCGTGAAGATGTGGTTGGGGAAAACAATAATCTAGAAAGAAGAATATGGGAGCATGGTCTCGCATGGATTAAATTGGCACAGGAGGTTGTGTTTGAAAGTTTACAGAGGAAGTGAGAGATTGAAGGAGGAGTAGGAAATCGAAAAGGGGAAGTTTCCTGGAAGTTCGTGATTTTGTCTGGAGGAGTAAAAGAAAGAAATGGGTATAGGAAATGGGAAGCGGGCTGATATCAAAGCGGGCCGGGGTTTTTAAGGAGAAGAATTAGGCTGAGGTAAGAAGGGTTAAGCCCGAATTGAAATTAATTTAGTTTATTCAAATTTAAATAAGGGTGCTAGTATATAATATTCATATCTTTGTCATTTGTTGACGGAATTCAACAAAAACAAGATCCGCTGGGATCGTATGGATGGGAGCAACGCAATGAGACTGACCGAGAGTGGATCGGGGACAGTTACAATTTATGGCGAAATAAATTGTCAGACTGAATCAAATAACGCAAACCGTTATTTAATGGTTAACGCGCCAATGTGAGTAAATCTCACCAACTCTGAACAGTTTATAATTTCATGTTGTATTTTTAGAACTGTTAGATATTGACTGATTTACTGTGTGTTGATTGTTTGATTGAACTGCTAGTCAGTTAGTTGAATTTTCTATATTGATTCTGTTTAACAGAATATATCATATGGAACTGAAAGTGATGTTATCTATATTGTTTAACATCTGTGATGCAGGGAAACAGGTTGGAGGAATCCGACTGGATTCCTCAACAATTATTTTACTGTTTTCATATATGGTGATATATGATGTGTTATATAATCTGTTATGGATTATGTGTGTTAGAATGATGTTGATCATTGTTATTCGATATTTTTAAATATCATAAAAGACCCTGGGATGTAAAAAGAAGTATTTCAATGTATATTGAAATAAAGGAATTTTATAAAATCACAGGATTTTATAAAAGGAATTATTTATAAAACGAACACGGTTTTATAAAAGGGATATTTATTTAGAAAATAAATAGAAATAGAAAAGGAATATTTATTTAGAAAATAAATAGAAGTTATAAATAGGAAATATTTGTAACGGTAAATAGAAGTTATAAATAGGAAATATTTGTAACGGTAAATAGAAGTTATAAATAGGAAATATTTGTAACGGTAAATAGAAGTTATAAATAGGAAATATTTGTAACGGTAAATAGAAGTTATAAATAGGATATATTTGTAACGGTAAGTAAACATTATAAAAAGGAAATAGTTGTAACGGAAAACGTAGTTTATCAAAAGGAGCTAATCGATGTTAGTAAATCGATTAGAGATAAAACAAAAGAAGTTAATCGATGTTAGTTAATCGATTAGTGTTAAAGTAAAAGAAGTTAATCGATGTTAGTTAATCGATTAGTGTTAAAGTAAAAGAAGTTAATCGATTAGTGTTAAAGTAAAAGAAGTTAATCGATGTTAGTTTAATCGATTAGAGTTTAAAGCAAAAGAGTTAATCGAATATAGTTATTCGAATAGAAGCGTATGAGTTAATCGAATATAGTTATTCGAATAGAAGCAAAAGAGTTAATCGAATATAGTTATTCGAATAGAAGCGTATGAGTTAATCGAATATAGTTATTCGAATAGAAGCAAAAGAGTTAATCGAATATAGTTATTCGAATAGAAGCAAATAGAGTTAATCCAATAGTGTTAGTCCAATAGAGTAAATTGATAGGGGTTAGTCCAATAGAGTTAATTGATAAGAGTCAATCGAATATAGTTATTCGAAGGAGGGTTAAGTAAGGAAGATAGTAAAAGGGATATAAAGTGAACTTTGCCTATTTCAAAGTTAGAAATGTTGTTCAGTTAAGGTCTGAGAGGTAGTTCTACCCCAACTTGATTGACTTCGTTTTTAACTAAGGAATAGTTAAGGTTCGACAGTAAAGGAAATGGTTTGAATTGGCATCGCGATGGTTTGTTTAAACATCTGTCTAAGTCCAATGAAGAAGCTTTGGAAATGTTTTCCAAATAAGAAACCAGAAATGTTTTCTAATAAAGAAAACAAGAAATGGAAATGTTTTCCATTGTTAATAACGTATATTTTCCCAATTTAGAAAATAAGGAATATTGAACGTAGGGAAACAGGAGATAAGTAAAATTAATGAATTAAAGAGATAAATGTTGAATGATGTTTGATCGATATAAATTTCCATTTGGAAATAATATCGTTGTTTGCACACTGTTTTTATTCGATAGTTAAATCACAGACTATCGAAGTTTTGACCATTTTAACGTTGTTAATATGGAGAGACCGGTTGGATTATTATCCAAAGAACCACTCTGTATTGGCATAAGCGTTGCGAATCATATATGCCAAAGGAAATTGAAGACGGAGTTATGCAAGGGCTATCCGGTTTACAGAATAGTGCCTTCGGTTCATCCTGTTCCTGGATGACTTGTATGGACGGATGTCTGACAGAGTATTTCCAGACGATCACGTATATTGATTTCTCCAACCGTACCAAGAGTGGAAGCGAGGAAGGAAACTTCTTTTAGCTAACACATAATGTATTGTTGAGGACGTCAATCAGTGATTGGATGGATTTGATGATGTGACATTCAAAGTGAATCTGATGTGATGATAAAGCGTAGCTTCTAGCCTCATCATCTGGTAAATGACAAAAATCGGGCAGGCAGCATGGCTAAGTCGGTCGCACCGAAGTAGGGTGTATAATCACCTGATCTAGAGTTTCATTCATTTCTAAAAATCTATTGTTGATGCTGTCCCATTCGGGAAACGGTTGCTGATCCCAACTGTTGGTGATATACATTCGATACACTCAAGCGAAATGAGTGGTCGGTCATGTGTGGCCGGGTTGCAAGATGTTCTTGTTGAACCCAGTGTATTCCTCTCTAGAGGTACACGAGCGAAAGGTGGATCCATACCTTGTCATAGTTGGAAATCCATTACCCAATACGTGCTTGCGGTTTTGATTGTATACTATATATGTAGAACGTGAGATGAAAGCGTTTCTGCTAGATGATTATATATATACTGTGGTTGATAGACATTATTATAATATCAAAAGGTTTTTGATATAAAGATATTTTGGATTCTCATAAGGGAAAAACCCGTTCCGTTATGCGACGTGGTCTTATGAGATATCGTTTACTTGTTCGAACTGTTTTTAAACTGTTTTACTCATACCAGTCCCATGACTGACCCGGAGTTTACTTTGTTGTTTTCCCTAAACTCTTGGGTGCCTAAATTTGTACGGGCAGTCAAGTAGTCGGGATTTACAGATATACTGGAAGAGCTGGAGCAGGAGGCTTCAAGATCATATAGCTATAGTTATTTCCGTTGTGTTGTAAGTGTTGTACTTTGATAATGATATGTATATGCAAGTACAGATTTGTATTTCAAAGTTATGTTATGAAATATATTTATTCGTTCCGCTGTGAGATTCGTGTTACTCTGATGTTGTGTTCTTCTTCTTCTTCTATTCTAATTTTCTATCTTATCTTTCCTCACCCTCTAATTTCTTTCACTAACAACCAGGATTTTTCGGTGTTTTGGTTATCGACATCGCGTTTATGTCGATAACCAAAGTCGCTCGAAATCCGGGTCGTTACAGTTGGTATCAGAGCTTAAGTTAAGAATTACTTGGCTCTGTGGCGTGACTCGGTAGAGATAGGGTTAGTAATACCCTAGACTGAGATTGAGTGTATATATACGAGTGAACGTATTTGTATTTGATATAAAAATTTGTTTTATATTGTGGAGATCCATTGGTTGAGTTGTTTGTGAATTCTGGTCGATCAGTTTGATCCACTGTATCGGTAGGAGTTACTAAACACTCGAATACGATGAACCGTCATGTATGTTTTGAAAAGAGGGTAAATGAAAATAGTTTACCCAACGTATATTTAGATATATATTGGATATATTGATTGTTATTATAATCGAGTAAGATTATAAATTAAATGGTTATGTAAATAACCAATCAAAATTCATATAAGTGAAATACGTGAAATCAGATGAGTTAAATCTGAAATTTAAACCAGGAATTGAGTTAAAACTCTGGAGAATTGGATAAGTGTTTGTAAATGGATTGGGATTAAAAATAAGGAAAATTTAAGATCCTGGGAGATTTTAAATTGTTTTACAAGCAGTGTGAATTATATTTTGAAATGAATTTCAATGTGGAAATGTTTAGAAATGGTTTTATAGTATTGAACTCACTTCGATCGCAGGAAAATAGATTCTGATGATGACAGCTGCATCATCAGTATTCATTTTCGAGTTGTAAGTGACGAATTAGTACCAAAGATACTGTTTTGAATTTGTTTTGGGAAAGACAAGTGTGTTGAATTTCAAAATGAGATTTATAATATAGAAGTTGAATTTTGAAATAGATTTGAAATATTAACTTGTTTTAAAAGAAATAAAACAAGAAGTTCCTTTATAAACAAAGTTTATAAATAGTTCTTTTATAAACGAAGTTTATAAATGAAGTGAAAAGAATTATCATTGGATAATTCAGAAATAAAAAAAAATACAAGTATGAAATTGAAAGGGAAATCTATTTTCCAAAGGTAGAAATATCGATTTCAAAAGGAATTGAAACCGAGACTTATTTAAAGGAGTTTGATATAAAGGAAGTTCAAACATAGGATTTGAATATAGAAAATTCAAATAGAGTTTGAATATAGAAATTCAAATATAGAATTTGAATAGAGAAAATATAAAGGAATTCAAATATAGGATTTGAATATCGAAAGTGAAATGAAATTTGAATATAGAAGATTCAAATAGAATTGAAATGAAATTCAAATATAGAATTTGACATATGAGAAATCGAATAGAATTTGAATTAGGAAAATTCAAATAAAGTTAAAAAGGAATTTGAATGTAGGGAATTCAAATAGAATTGAAAAGGAATTCAATTAGTTGATAAACAATTTAAACCTATATTTGAACATGTTATACTCAAATAAAAAGGTGAAATGGGCTAACCAGTAATTTGAAAATCACTTAACGAAATAAGTTAAAATGATTGGATTAAGTTGAAATGAATTAGAAAGGTATAAATATACATGAGATATGTATGGATAAAGTATGAAGGTATATAAATAGATTGCTCGACGAAAAGTATGTATTTAATTCATATATGAGATTTTATGTGCCGTATCGGCAAGCCGCTTGGCTTTTCTTTTTCTTTTTGATTGGAGAAGGCCTGTGTGGCAGTTTGGGGATTTTCCCGATGCTCCCAGTACAAAGGAGGTTATGGCGAATTTTTCCGGGAATTTAAGGAGTTAGAATATTTTTAAGATAATCTGATAGTTTGAAATCAACGTATCGATATATATAGAAGTCGATAAGGAAACGAACTTAGAAATAGAATAGTATAATCAAAAAAGAAGACTAAGAATAAAATCTAGTCAGGATAGAAAGAGGAAGCGTATACGTGTTTATAGGTGAATAAGTAGTTGTATGGTATTGATTATTCGAATAAGTAGTCATATCTGTTTTGACGTTATAAATGTTATTTCAGTCAAGGTCTGTGAGGTAGTTATACCCCAACTTGATTGATTTCATTATTAACAAATAAATAGTAAGATTTCAGGCTCAAAGATCAATGGTGAATAGGAGTTAGTTGAATATAGTATTTGGGTTGTCGTAACGATGTTTTACACAACATTTGTTTTAACCCAAATAAGTGTAAATTTGGAAATAGAATAATAAATATTTCCTAAGTATAGAAATAAACGTGATCGGAAAAGAGATGAGTAATTGGAGTATTTTCCAATTTTAAAAAAACATATATATTTTCTAAAGTTTAGAAAATAAAGGAAGGTGATATTCGGAAATGTTCGCTAAATAACATAAAGGGCCAATATGGTTATTGCAAATATTTGGTTAACAAATATTGATAAAGAAATAGAGAAGTGATTTAACTAATGGAATATTGATTATGGGCTCAGTTGGATTTCAAAAGGAATTTTTTTGAAAAAGTAAACTGTTTGAAAACTCCCAGGGAAAGACTGTTTGAATTAAAAACAAATTTAACCGAAATTTGTGAAAGCAGATTTAAATTAAAGCAAAGTCAGTTAAGTGGTAACTGAAGTTGAATTGAAATCAAAAAAGATTGGATGTGTGAAATTAAAATCCGAAATGGTATTGGATTGAGGAGTTAAGGAATTGAAAATCAAGAATTGAACTTGAGTTGAAATGGGATTTGGCTTGGATATGAGCGAATGGTTGTGTTAGAGATAAAAACTGATTTGGAGTTTGATTGGCATGACATTGGTATGTGCCGAATTAACAGCAGATGTAAAGGGTATAATGATATGCCGACAAAAAGGTACAAGTTTATATTTCTATTGGATATAAGATTTATGAGCCGAATTAGCAAGCCGCTTGGCTGTTTGATTTTCTTTTGAGTTGGAGATGGCCCAGAGAGGCGAGTGGTGGTTTGACGTATTGACCAGTATAAAGGAGGTACTGGCGAAATTTTTCGAAGAGTTAAGGCGTTAGAAAATTTTCAGGATTTTTGAAAATTTTCGTTGATAAGAATTAATTAATAATTTAATTGAAATTAAATTGATTCAGTTGAAACTAAAGTTAAGAAGTGAACAAATATGTTCTAACCAGTCGATAGGGTCGTCCCTACCTTTTAGCAATTTCGAGGACGAAATTATTTTAAGTGGGGAAGATTGTAATGACCCGCATTGGCAGAGGTAATTTATTTAATTATTGAAATGGTAGGTTAGTGAATTACATGGTCGTGGAATTAAATAATAGTGAATATTTAATTAAAATAATAATTAAAATAATATATATATAATTCTGAAATAATCAGAATTGGCTGAAATGACGATATGGTGTGAACCGGATCATCTGTGATATTTAATCCAGCTTGGAATTGAATTTGAATAACGAATATATTATATAAACGACACTTTGAACGTATAGTTTATAATATAATTATAAACGAGCTCGAAGTGGCGCTGTAGTTCGTAAATTGGCGATTCGAACTTCAACTGAATGTACAGGATTCGTTTTAAGCCGGATTTCTGTGAAACAAGAAACGTGTGGAGCTGATGGAGTATATCTTTCTAGTGGAAGAGGAAAATCAGGATTTCGTCTTGTAGATTTTGAGATATGTCCAAATCAAATTTTAAAATAGTCGCTATAGAATCGTTTATCGACCATAACTGTTTATTCGATATAACTGGAGATCGGGTTTGAATTTAGACAAGGTCCTTTTGGGAAATAGTGATAATTTAATTTTTAGAATTTTACTATAATTTTTAATTAATTTAATAAGCGACTTTTTATTTGAAGTATTTCGCACCCTGAAATCAACATTTTGAAGTTTTAAAATATGAGTCCACCTACCGGTATTATTATATTTTTGGGATCGGGGCACTGAGCTCGACACAATGGTATCTTTATTTCAGTCCATACATAAGTGGAAATTTTTATACATTGGAATTAATCAAGCTAGTTCTTTTTGACACTAAACCAATGTACAACTAGGCGAGTCAGTATACATGCACAAACTTGTATTTGTTAAACAAGTTTAAGGTATGAGAAATATATTTAAATAGTTTAGATACAAGTGAATGGTATCGTTTCATTTGTTGATTTAAACTCAAAGCCAAGGTACATAATATCAGAACACAAACCGAAAATCCTACATTAAAACCCCGAACCCGATAGCCTCAAAATATCTCAACCCTATACACGACGTGGAGCATGGATAGCCTAGCATCGAAGGACCCTAGATCCTATAAATACACTAAAGTTTTTTCTAACCTAATGGACTTCATCAAAGTTTTTCCGCCGCCACTTTCTTCTAGGAAAAATCGAAACGAGAGTCTCAAAAACTCAAAAGAAATATCTTCGAAGTCTTCTTGACACCCTCTTCAAATCGCTGTGTGGTTCATTGAACTCGACAGGTTCAAACAGAAAATGGCGTATGAAGATAGCTGGGGACGTGAGCTAATAGATCGAAGTGTGGAGTTAGAAGGCGGCGACATGTTCAGGGGATGAGGCAACAAGTGTATGGCCTTGTTTGCAAATTACTGAAGATGGTCACGCATCCATGCACAGCAGGTATGAGGGGTATTTCTGGGTAGAAGATCTGAAAATGTGAAGGGGAGGAACTGAGCGTGGGAGGAGATGTTAGAAGAAGTGCGAATGGATTTAAAACGTGGTACATGCGGTTTTGTTTGAGGAGCTGGAGCCTTGCGGTTAGTACATGGAAGGAGGAGTTGTGAAAAAAAAAAGAACTGATTCTTGCTTTTGTTTTGGAAAGTCGTGAGCAGGTCAGTAGGGATGGAGTGGGGGAGTTCAACGTGGAAGAGGAGCAACAGTATATGTCGGCCATTCCTAAATGCAGCGTAATTAGTTTGAAAACTAATTAAGAAATCAGTTTATATTAATAGGGTTTAAGAATTTGTTTTAAATCAATGCAGTACGAGACAAAAAAGAGTGTCGGTTGGGTGAATTAGTTGGAAACCGGGAAGAAAGATAAACATGAAACAAAATATGGGATCCACACGTTTACTCTCCAAAGGGTTGAACAATTGTGTTCAACCGTGAAGATGTGGTTGGGGAAAACAATAATCTAGAAAGAAGAATATGGGAGCATGGTCTCGCATGGATTAAATTGGCACAGGAGGTTGTGTTTGAAAGTTTACAGAGGAAGTGAGAGATTGAAGGAGGAGTAGGAAATCGAAAAGGGGAAGTTTCCTGGAAGTTCGTGATTTTGTCTGGAGGAGTAAAAGAAAGAAATGGGTATAGGAAATGGGAAGCGGGCTGATATCAAAGCGGGCCTGGGTTTTTAAGGAGAAGAATTAGGCTGAGGTAAGAAGGGTTAAGCCCGATTTGAAATTAATTTAGTTTATTCAAATTTAAATAAGGGTGCTAGTATATAATATTCATATCTTTGTCATTTGTTGACGGAATTCAACAAAAACAAGATCCGCTGGGATCGTATGGATGGGAGCAACGCAATGAGACTGACCGAGAGTGGATCGGGGACAGTTACAATTTATGGCGAAATAAATTGTCAGACTGAATCAAATAACGCAAACCGTTATTTAATGGTTAACGCGCCAATGTGAGTAAATCTCACCAACTCTGAACGGTTTATAATTTCATGTTGTATTTTTAGAACTGTTAGATATTGACTGATTTACTGTGTGTTGATTGTTTGATTGAACTGCTAGTCAGTTAGTAGAATTTTCTATATTGATTCTGTTTAACAGAATATATCATATGGAACTGAAAGTGATGTTATCTATATTGTTTAACATCTGTGATGCAGGGAAACAGGTTGGAGGAATCCGACTGGATTCCTCAACAATTATTTTACTGTTTTCATATATGGTGATATATGATGTGTTATATAATCTGTTATGGATTATGTGTGTTAGAATGATGTTGATCATTGTTATTCGATATTTTTAAATATCATAAAAGACCCTGGGATGTAAAAAGAAGTATTTCAATGTATATTGAAATAAAGGAATTTTATAAAATCACAGGATTTTATAAAAGGAATTATTTATAAAACGAACACGGTTTTATAAAAGGGATATTTATTTAGAAAATAAATAGAAATAGAAAAGGAATATTTATTTAGAAAATAAATAGAAGTTATAAATAGGAAATATTTGTAACGGTAAATAGAAGTTATAAATAGGAAATATTTGTAACGGTAAATAGAAGTTATAAATAGGAAATATTTGTAACGGTAAATAGAAGTTATAAATAGGAAATATTTGTAACGGTAAATAGAAGTTATAAATAGGATATATTTGTAACGGTAAGTAAACATTATAAAAAGGAAATAGTTGTAACGGAAAACGTAGTTTATCAAAAGGAGCTAATCGATGTTAGTAAATCGATTAGAGATAAAACAAAAGAAGTTAATCGATGTTAGTTAATCGATTAGTGTTAAAGTAAAAGAAGTTAATCGATGTTAGTTAATCGATTAGTGTTAAAGTAAAAGAAGTTAATCGATTAGTGTTAAAGTAAAAGAAGTTAATCGATGTTAGTTTAATCGATTAGAGTTTAAAGCAAAAGAGTTAATCGAATATAGTTATTCGAATAGAAGCGTATGAGTTAATCGAATATAGTTATTCGAATAGAAGCAAAAGAGTTAATCGAATATAGTTATTCGAATAGAAGCGTATGAGTTAATCGAATATAGTTATTCGAATAGAAGCAAAAGAGTTAATCGAATATAGTTATTCGAATAGAAGCAAATAGAGTTAATCCAATAGTGTTAGTCCAATAGAGTAAATTGATAGGGGTTAGTCCAATAGAGTTAATTGATAAGAGTCAATCGAATATAGTTATTCGAAGGAGGGTTAAGTAAGGAAGATAGTAAAAGGGATATAAAGTGAACTTTGCCTATTTCAAAGTTAGAAATGTTGTTCAGTTAAGGTCTGAGAGGTAGTTCTACCCCAACTTGATTGACTTCGTTTTTAACTAAGGAATAGTTAAGGTTCGACAGTAAAGGAAATGGTTTGAATTGGCATCGCGATGGTTTGTTTAAACATCTGTCTAAGTCCAATGAAGAAGCTTTGGAAATGTTTTCCAAATAAGAAACCAGAAATGTTTTCTAATAAAGAAAACAAGAAATGGAAATGTTTTCCATTGTTAATAACGTATATTTTCCCAATTTAGAAAATAAGGAATATTGAACGTAGGGAAACAGGAGATAAGTAAAATTAATGAATTAAAGAGATAAATGTTGAATGATGTTTGATCGATATAAATTTCCATTTGGAAATAATATCGTTGTTTGCACACTGTTTTTATTCGATAGTTAAATCACAGACTATCGAAGTTTTGACCATTTTAACGTTGTTAATATGGAGAGACCGGTTGGATTATTATCCAAAGAACCACTCTGTATTGGCATAAGCGTTGCGAATCATATATGCCAAAGGAAATTGAAGACGGAGTTATGCAAGGGCTATCCGGTTTACAGAATAGTGCCTTCGGTTCATCCTGTTCCTGGATGACTTGTATGGACGGATGTCTGACAGAGTATTTCCAGACGATCACGTATATTGATTTCTCCAACCGTACCAAGAGTGGAAGCGAGGAAGGAAACTTCTTTTAGCTAACACATAATGTATTGTTGAGGACGTCAATCAGTGATTGGATGGATTTGATGATGTGACATTCAAAGTGAATCTGATGTGATGATAAAGCGTAGCTTCTAGCCTCATCATCCGGTAAATGACAAAAATCGGGCAGGCAGCATGGCTAAGTCGGTCGCACCGAAGTAGGGTGTATAATCACCTGATCTAGAGTTTCATTCATTTCTAAAAATCTATTGTTGATGCTGTCCCATTCGGGAAACGGTTGCTGATCCCAACTGTTGGTGATATACATTCGATACACTCAAGCGAAATGAGTGGTCGGTCATGTGTGGCCGGGTTGCAAGATGTTCTTGTTGAACCCAGTGTATTCCTCTCTAGAGGTACACGAGCGAAAGGTGGATCCATACCTTGTCATAGTTGGAAATCCATTACCCAATACGTGCTTGCGGTTTTGATTGTATACTATATATGTAGAACGTGAGATGAAAGCGTTTCTGCTAGATGATTATATATATACTGTGGTTGATAGACATTATTATAATATCAAAAGGTTTTTGATATAAAGATATTTTGGATTCTCATAAGGGAAAAACCCGTTCCATTATGCGACGTGGTCTTATGAGATATCGTTTACTTGTTCGAACTGTTTTTAAACTGTTTTACTCATACCAGTCCCATGACTGACCCGGAGTTTACTTTGTTGTTTTCCCTAAACTCTTGGGTGCCTAAATTTGTACGGGCAGTCAAGTAGTCGGGATTTACAGATATACTGGAAGAGCTGGAGCAGGAGGCTTCAAGATCATATAGCTATAGTTATTTCCGTTGTGTTGTAAGTGTTGTACTTTGATAATGATATGTATATGCAAGTACAGATTTGTATTTCAAAGTTATGTTATGAAATATATTTATTCGTTCCGCTGTGAGATTCGTGTTACTCTGATGTTGTGTTCTTCTTCTTCTTCTATTCTAATTTTCTATCTTATCTTTCCTCACCCTCTAATTTCTTTCACTAACAACCAGGATTTTTCGGTGTTTTGGTTATCGACATCGCGTTTATGTCGATAACCAAAGTCGCTCGAAATCCGGGTCGTTACACACCTTCAATTTAAGCTTCAAAAATATTTCTTCTTTAATAATTATGTTTAAAAATAATTGTGTTTAAACATTTCTTCCTTAATAATTTAATAATACTTTTATATAAAAAACTAACTTGTATGATTTAAAACGATAATTCTATGTATCCTTTTCTTCTTTGTCATTATAAATTGATAAAAATGATATATTTATATATAATTATACCTTAATATGATAAAAATATTAAAATTTTAGATCAAAAAGAACATGCATAATTTACTTATTACATGTATAAAATACTGTAACCTTTTGCGTGTAAGATTGTAAATCCAATAAAATAGTGTCAAGGACAAAGTTACAGGCTTTTTTAGCCGTAAGGACAGCTTGCTAAAATTTTATTTTAAAGGACGAAGCATCAGATTTTAGGTATCAGTTTTACAGTATGCATGGTATCATAATTTGGCTACTAGTTTTTAAGTATCGGTTTAACGTGTGTATGGTATCATAATTTAGCAACCGGTTTTATGATGTGTATGGTATCAGTTTTATAGTGCATTGTCCTTGGAAATATAATTTTGATGGTTTATCGTTGGACTTGAGAAAATTATGAAGTTTGTCCATTACAATAAAATCCCCTGTATTATTTATATTTTTTGAATCAAAATAATTTTTAACCCATGAATTCTAAAATAACAAACATTCAAATCAAATTTTACATTTGAATCAATTTTTAATGTTCGATTTGTGGTTTGTTGTCTTGGCTATTATTATTTTTTGTAAAACTGTTGAGTGGAAGAGGAAAATTTGTATTCATTAGTGTCTAGATGCTACACCCTATGAATGCAGGCTTTTTCTTCAATGTTATGGTTTTTTCGTTTAGAGAAAGCTGTGAGTGCTTGATTAGTTTTCTCTTCTATTTAATGGACAAATGTCTCCACAGCCGGCCCTGAGGCTGTGTGAACAGTGCGTGAGCACTGGGCAGCAAGCCCATCAAGGGCAACGAATTTGAACCGTTGTACAGTAAAAAAAAGAAAGAAAAAAAGAGAAACCAAAAACGCGACAGAAAAAGGGCAAGCTTTAGCGGAACAAAAGAAACGGACTAGAAGAAAGTAGAAGCGGAGCGGCACAAAACAAAATCTCATCAGACATCAATCTTCAGTGGAAATAGGACCACGTTCTGGTAAATCGCAATCCCTAATTACCAATTGTTTACAGTATTTAAAATTGTTGTTATGGAACTAGTTGAAATTGGTTGTTGTGATATTCTGATTGTTTACGGTAATTTATAATTAAGGATCAATGATTTGAGGCATACAATCCCTAATTGATATACCGACTGTTTGTAGGATCTAGATTAACCCTAGAGGGGGGTGAATAGGGTTTATCAAAGTTTTTAAACTGAATTGAAAAAAAAAAAAACTGACGAGATATTAAAATAATAAACAGATCACAGAATGCAGCAGAAATTAAATCACACACAGATATACCCAGCTTCGGCAAAACCCTGCCTACTGCTGCATTCCTAAGGTTTCTACTAGGTGTTATAAACAGATCCCACATACAAGACCATGTACACTCGCAGCACCTGCTCCTGTCCTAACCCTACGCTCAAAACCGTAAACTGATCGATATCCCCTCGACTAGATTTTCCCGTATTACAAACCTGTAACACGTAACCCAGATTTTACAGACTCTGTCAACTGTCAGTCAACACCCTGACTGAAACCTCCCTAGATTTTGCAGACTCTAGAACTGATTGTTTGGATTTACAATTCGAAAAACAAATATAAAAACAAACTAAAAAGAAATTGAAACCCAAGGAGTTAAATAAAGAGGGTTATTCCCTTTTAGCCCTTAAGCAAAACTTGGCCGGCCCAAAATACTTTAGTCCCTTGTCATTTTTATTTGCCCGATTCTCTTCTACTCTGGAAAAATAAATGGCGGCTCAGTCGATCAATTAGGGTTTTGAACTCCTTCCCAAATCGATCGCATATGCTGGAAAAGATTGGTTCTTGAATGATCGTAATCTCGCTGGTGTTCTTGACGTCGGATCTGAGAAATTCTCGATCGATTTGCAATTCTGATGTCTCAAAATCGAAACCCTAGCAATTTGTAAGTTATTCTTAAAACTTGATCTTTTATTGCTTGAATTTATTATTGTTGGTTTCGATTTGTTGTGCCCTTGCTTGTGATGAATGTGTGTGTGTAGAACATATATAGGAAAATATATCTTCCTATAAACACTCTGATTTCAAATAATGATTCAATCTGGATTTGCGGGTTTCCTCTTTTGACACATTTGATTTAATTCGGCCTTGATTTAAAATGATGCACCTGGTCTTGGAATTGACCCTTCAGTGAATTTTCCTTGCGTGATTTTGTGTCTATATTTGATCCTTGCCAAAAAAAACATAAGTCCATGATTGTACACTTCTGAAAAACATTGAAAATTTGCCACTTTTGAATTCGAATTAATATTTGATTCAAATCTGGAATCACTTGTAATTCTGGAAACATATTAATCACTTGCCAACCATGTTGTTCACTGACTTGATTTCTTTTCCAGAGAAACTGAAATTGATTTTTTTTTTTTTTTTTTTTTTGCCTTAAAAACATTGTCCAATACTGGAAAGATTTATTCTTTATTCGCTTGCCTGGAATTCCTTGTGTGATTGAAACATTTCTGGAAATGAATTGTTGTCATGCTCGAATTCATTTACCCCTGTTTTCACACTGACTTCTTCTTGCCAAAAATTGATTGAGTGATTCTGGAAATTGTTAAACACTTGCCAAATATGATTCTTCATTTCTGGAAATAAAATTCTGATTTCTTTGAAACTGTATGAGCATTTCTGGAAGCACATTTAATGATTTTCTTGGCACAAATGTTTGTTTATGCACCATTCACTTTGACTTGACCTTGAGAACATGCTGATGTTCTACAATTTAACTCTGTAAACTGCTTTGGCAATTGCATTGTATATTTGCACTCTTATTACTCCACATTGTGATCATTGCGGCATTTACTTGATCACTTAAACTTTATGATCGTCATCATACAGAACTGAACTGTTTTGACCTGTTCTGTCATGTACACAAGTACTTGTATCACATTTGAACTGTCTCGACCACACACTTGCTGCATTTTCATGTGTTTGCTGAACCATGCACCCTTGCTCCATTCTGGCTTGTACTTTGGTTTGACCTGCTTGTCCATTTTGAAATAATGCTGAGATGTTGTCTCCTGCTATGTTGATGCATGCAACTGCCATATCACACATGCTACTCTCATGCTGATTTGTGACTTTACGTTGACTTGAACTTCACCATATTATAAGTGATCTGCCTTGTCATTTTTCCTGAAACAAGATTCTTTGTACATGCATGTCTGAGATAGATCATTGTGAATGTTGGCACAGTCTTGTGCTATAATACAACTGTCCATTAATGCTGCTCCATGTAACTTTGTTGTGATCATGCTGCTTGACTTTTGTTGACTGCTTTGCTCATGCTTGAGTGTCATCCATGTATTAGCTGCACCATCAATGTATCTTGAAATGCTGAGTTGTTTTCATGTTGCTCATAAACTTGTCACCTTCTATGCTCGGCCATTTATTTTGAGTTGCGCCATTGAGTTTACTTGGCAAGCTCACACAGTTTTGATTTGTTCGCCCCATGTCCATGTTGCACTGTCCCTTGCTTGTGCACTGAGTTGAGCAGGTCCACGTGGCTACTCCTCAGCTGCACAATGATCGGCGAGGCAGTGCACACGTGTATATATATGCACGTGTGTACATGCAGCCATCAGACGAGTTTTCCTGTCCCTGTACTATATATATATACAAACTGTCTAGACATAGATGAATCAGATCAGGTCAGAAAAATGATGAGAAACACACCAGAAAACTGAGGCAAATAAAATTTTTAAAATAAAATTTATATTTGCGTGAATATTATTTCTGTTCTATATACTGTGTGTGTGTTTCTGTTAATGACAGGTATGAAGACTGGACTGACTGAAGACAGGTTTGACAGAGAAGCAGTGAAGACAAGGACTGTGTGAAAAAGTGTATATGTATACGAGTCTGTGTAAATGAATGAATGAGTGAAACTGTAACTGAAAGATAGAGTGTTGTAGTGGAGAACGCTGTATATGAAATTGTATTTGATATGTAATATAGAGATGTATAAGTAGTGGAGTTGTAAAAATTTGTACTGTTTGAATGTTGAAATAAAATATTCTATTTAAATAAAATACTGTGTTAATATTTGAACTTCTGTACAGTAATATTTTACTTAAATATAAATATCATATTCCTGTCTGTAATGTGATATAACAGTACAATAAACAAACACATTCAAAATAATATATACTTGTTTGTTATCATCAAACAAAAAATCATATAATTGTGTATACAACACCGTTATATACAACATTCTCCCCCTTTTGATGAAGACAAACAAATAAAAGATTTTGAATATAAATGTGTTTGTTCGTGAATATTTGAACTCCCCCTATTTAAATGCTCCCCTTTAACAGAAACTCCCCCTATAACTGTGCATGAGTGGAATGTATAAATAATAAATTTTCAAAATTAATAATATTTATAAAATATTCACTCATAAATCAAAATCTAATCCATTCTCCCCCTTTTGTTATCATCAAAAGGATACAGAGTTTAAAATACAGATGAAAATTGACTAATAATATAATTTCAGCTTAAGAGTAAGAACGGTCATCATAAATTTCAATTAGTCAAAAAAAAAATCATAATATTCTAAGAACAGGTGGCATATTTCACATTGTAGAGAATGACGAATATACGATGAATTTTATATAAAATGGAGAGAGTTTTAAAAACAATTCATTTCCAATTATTTTCAAAGGATTTTTATAAAAATAAAGCACAAAAACAGTGATGGATTTAGACTATAATAAATAATTCATTTTAAGTGAGAAAATCGAATAATCTCAAATCCCAATACCTATCAATCAACAAATCATAATATGTCATAAGATTTCAACACATTTCACAGATTAGAAAGATGGATTGATAGGCTGATTTTTATACGCTAAGGAGAATTTCAAATTAATTTCAATTTATAGCACCCTTTTTTTTAATTTAAGAGCACACTGACCACGCATAACCAGAGCTTGGATTTTTAAATGAGATCAGTCGCAGCTTAAATTATAAGATGTCTCATAACCATGCATAACCAGAGCTTGGATTTTTAAATGAGGTTAGAGACACTCCTATATATTAATTATATTTTTATTATTTTCAGCTATATAAAGGAAAAAACTCCTCGGTATATGAAACCAATATGAATGATAGAACTGTGGTAGGTACAGAAATGGACTGTGAAATAAATTACTAAATTAATTATATTATGAAATAAGCTCGACTGTACAGGGAATATTGAAAATTTTCAATTCTCACTAATTCTGAGTAATAACATAGTCCCATTTCTATCACACATAATTTTCACTGTTTTAAAACAAGATGATTAAAAAAACTCTCCACATTTATATAAAAAAAATGATGGATGGCAGAATGATGATAGGTAATGGAGATGGTCGTGAAATAATTGCCGGTTCAAAGATATTATAATAAATATTCAACCATCATGAAGAATTTAAATAAAATCTCCTCTTGTTGTAAAATATACTACAGTCACAAATAATCACAGTTTTAACATTCTGATAACAATTTTGATGAATTATAAATACAATACAAATTGGATATTGATTTCAATTTCTGAATGAATAAA
This sequence comes from Allium sativum, assembly GCA_030737875.1. Classification (NCBI taxonomy): domain Eukaryota; kingdom Viridiplantae; phylum Streptophyta; class Magnoliopsida; order Asparagales; family Amaryllidaceae; genus Allium; species Allium sativum. The sequence goes on from CM060913.1 coordinate 110,497,058, forward strand.
CAATAAATAATTTTAAAATTGAAAATCAATTACCAGAGGAATTTAGGGAGATATATACACCATAAAGAATATATACAAAAAAATATTCAACAATTCTAAACTGATACCACATGGTGTCTCTATTTATGAGGAATTTTAACATGATACTGAACAAGAATGTCATAGACAAAAGAATTATTAAGTACAAAGACAAACAGACGAGATAATAGATTATGCACATGTATCAGAGCAGCACAGAAAACAATAACACATCAAACTTGTCTGAGGATGATGGTCATGTAAAAATGATTCATGGTCCAAGATTAAAAATACAGTTTATTTGAAATCATTTGAGGAATATGAAAAGCTCTAGATTCAATGAATCAATCACATCAGGTTATATTTCAGATTCAAGATATGTGTGAGATTCAATAATTTCAAATGATTTTAAACAAACATATATTCAAATCAAATAATCATAAAATAACAGTGATATTTTATGACCATATTTTCAAAGGAATTTTCAAAATTGTCTCAGACAAGCCCAAAGAAACTTCAGATCATTTACATCAAGTATGAGATATATTCATGATTAAATAAAATTAAGTTAATTTATTTGAAATCACTTGAATCAATAACAAGTTTGAGATATAATGAATTATTCCCACAAGATTGATAATTTCAAATTTAGGTGGTGTGTGATATTCAAAATATCTAGAATTCCAGATGATTTCAAACAAAAACTAATTTCGACCATGATGAAAAAAAAATTAATTTCAAAATGTTTCACTGATTCAAGACAATTTAAAATATTCAAGCCAATCTGAAAATTTCTGAAATTATCACAACTGATGAATAACAGAGTGCTGCAAAGAGTATAAATTTTCAAGCCCTCCCAAACTAATTAGAGGAAACTCAAAACAGCATAAATGTGTGAAATTTCATTAATTATTCAAATCTTCAAAAATTAAGAATTCAAAATAACAGTGTTCAAGATATGATATTAATTCTTCAGCACTGTTAAGAATTCAGATAATCAGAGGACTAAACTTCACAACAATTGCAGATATATACAAAAAATTAAATTCAAGATCTGGAAGAAATTATAACATCAGAATTCTATTTAAATGAAATGAATTTCCAGAAAAAAATATGAAATCTGCAATTTGAAGTTAATGAAGTCCAAGAAAACAACAACAACAAAATGTGACAGTGTCAAATCAAAAAGAAGAAACAAGGATAGAAGGGATAGAAGGAGGAACAAACAAAAAAAATATTTACGAAGGTGAGTTCAGAGATTATACCTGAAATTCATGTAAAACAGAATCTCCGACTCAACAAATCTTGGCCAAGGAACTGTAAAAAATACAGAAGTATAGAACAGCTTGAAATCAATCTCTTTTCAGCATAGCAGTTCCTCAACCTTCACTAGTACCTAATAGTTGAGTGAATTAAGTGGTCTAACAAAATTTGTAAAACCACACTGAAATATGTTTACCGATTTTGGTACCCAAACCTGTTTATATAACAAACCATCAGGATTAACCTTTGTACCCTTAGGAACCCAGATCTGTTTGAACTTAACTGAATTCGTTTTATTTCCTTTTAGGATCCAGATATGTTAAAATGGTTTATTATAAAATAATTTTTCATTTTGTTTTTGTTTCAAAAATCCTTTGGAATTTTCAAAGTTCAGATTTTCAAGTCCATTCTTTTCAAAGCAGTTTAGAGGATTTTTAAAAACATTTGAATTGCGATTTTCAGAAACATTTGTTTTCCCAAATCCAAGTCCATGTTTATTTCCAATAGAATTTTGGTTTTGCAACAACATATTCAACAACTTTTCACTATTAGAAAATTTAGTCAAAGTTGACTCTAGTCGTTGAATTTTGAATTTAAGATCACCGTTCTCTTTTATTAAATCTAAACAGCGGTTATCAATGATCTTCCTTTCAGCATCATATTGTTTCAAAACCAAATTTTCAGATTCAAGTGATTTAATTTTGGTTTGGGATTCAGCAATTTCAAACTCAAAATGTTTTCGACTTTTAGACTCAAATTTCTTGAAATTTTCAATCTCGTTTTCAAGTTCTTTCAAAATTGAATTCGATTTCAACAAATTTTCCTTTTCAACAATTTCAAGTTTGGAATGAATATTAGTTTTAAAAATTTCAAATTCCTTTTGCAGATGATTGTTCAAACTTGATAACTCAATCTTGTTGTTTTTAAGATCAGAATTTCATTTTCAAACTTTTGAATAATTTTATTGAGGTGAACAAGATTGGTTTCCAATTTCAAACAATTTTTGCAATTAGAATTTGAAGAATTTTTAAAATATTCAAGTTGTGATTCCAAATCATCAATTTTGCTGGACAACTCAGAATTCCTAGATTTTAGAGATTTGTTTTTAGATTTGAGTTTATCAACAGATTTAGTTAAATCAACACACATATGAACCAAATCTTTGTATGAGAAATTTTCGACTTCATCATCCGTTGATTCTCCATCATCTGATCCTTCTGAATTTTCATTTGTAAATCCTGTTAAACAGAATTCTGAATCTGAGTTGACATTCAGGGGTTTTGAGCTGTTGTCAGATTTTCCATACTTCGTATTGAGAGTATCCCAGATTTCCTGTGCAGATAAACAATGGCAGATAAGATTAAACTGTTCAGTATTAAGATAATCAAATATAATTTTCATAGCACGGGCACTGAAAGTAATATCTACACTATCAAATCCATGGATAACAACATTCCAACATTTAATATTAACTGATTTTAAATAAAATTCCATTTTGGATTTCCAGTTTAAAAAATCTGTACCATAAAAAATATTTGGAATGTGACTGGACTGACTTTCTATGGACTGATAACTAGGAATCACCATTGCTCTAGAGTTAACCGAATACCTGGCTCTGGTACCAAATGTAGGATCCAGATTAACCCTAGAGGGGGGGGGGGTGAATAGGATTTATCACAGTTTTTAAACTGAATTGGAAAAAAAAACTGACAGGATATTAAAATAATAAACAGATCACAGAATGCAGCAGAAAATAAATCACACACAGATATACCCAGCTTCGGCAAAACCCTGCCTACTGCTGCATTCCTAAGGTTTCTACTAGGTGTTATAAACAGATCCCGCATACAAGACCATGTACACTCGCAGCACCTGCTCCTGTCCTAACCCTACGCTCAAAACCGTAAACTGATAGATATCCCCTCGACCAGATTTTCCCGTATAACAAACCCGTAACACGTAACCCAGATTTTACAGACTCTGTCAACTGTCAGTCAACACCCTGACTGAAACCTCCCTAGATTTTGCAGACTCTAGAACTGATTGTTTGGATTTACAATTCGAAAAACAAATATAAAAACAAACTAAAAAGAAATTGAAACCCAAGGAGTTAAATAAAGAGGGTTATTCCCTTTTAGCCCTTAAGCAAAACTTGGCCGGCCCAAAATACTTTAGTCCCTTGTCATTTTTATTTGCCCGATTCTCTTCTACTCTGGAAAAATAAATGGCGGCTCAGTCGATCAATTAGGGTTTCGAACTCCTTCCCAAATTGATCGCATATGCTGGAAAATATTGGTTCTTGAATGATCGTAATCTCGCTGGTGTTCTTAACGTCGGATCTGAGAAATTCTCGATCGATTTGCAATTCTGATGTCTCAAAATCGAAACCCTAGCAATTTGTAAGTTATTCTTAAAACTTGATCTTTTATTGCTTGAATTTATTATTGTTGGTTTCGATTTGTTGTGCCCCTTGCCTGTGATGAATCTGTGTGTGTAGAACATATATAGGAAAATATATCTTCCTATAAACACTCTGATTTCAAATAATGATTCGATCTGGATTTGCGGGTTTCCTCTTTTGACACATTTGATTTAATTCGGCCTTGATTTAAAATGATGCACCTGGTCTTGGAATTGACCCTTCAGTGAATTTTCCTTGCGTGATTTTGTGCCTGTATTTGATCCTTGCCAAAAAAAAAACATAAGTCCATGATTGTACACTTCTGAAAAACATTGAAAATTTGCCACTTTTGAATTCGAATTAATATTTGATTCAAATCTGGAATCACTTGTAATTCTGGAAACATATTAATCACTTGCCAACCATGTTGTTCACTGACTTGATTTCATTGCCATGAATACTTGAGAAAATTTTGGAAACAAGCCGTGAAAATAAAATTGATGTTTTCCAGAGACTGAAATTGATTTTTTTTTTCTTGCCTTAAAAACATTGTCCAATACTGGAAAGATTTATTCTTTATTTTCTTGCCTGGAATTCCTTGTGTGATTGAAACATTTCTGGAAATGAATTGTTGTCATGCTCGAATTCATTTACCCCTGTTTTCACACTGACTTCTTCTTGCCAAAAATTGATTGAGTGATTCTGGAAATTGTTAAACACTTGCCAAATATGATTCTTCATTTCTGGAAATAAAATTCTGATTTCTTTGAAACCGTATGAGCATTTCTAGAAGCACATTTAATGATTTTCTTGGCACAAATGTTTGTTTATGCACCATTCACTTTGACTTAACCTTGAGAACATGCTGATGTTCTACAATTTAACTCTGTAAACTGCTTTGGCAATTGCATTGTATATTTGCACCCTTATTACTCCACATTGTGATCATTGCAGCATTTACTTGATCACTTAAACTTTATGATCATCATCACACAGAACTGAACTGTTTTGATCTGTTCTGTCATGTACACAAGTACTTGTATCACATTTGAACTGTCTCGACCACACACTTGCTGCATTTTCATGTGTTTGCTGAACCATGCACCCTTGCTCCATTATGGCTTGTACTTTGGTTTGACCTGCTTGTCCATTTTGAAATAATGCTGAGATGTTGTCTCCTGCTATGTTGATGCATGCAACTGCCATATCACACATGCTACTCGCATGCTGATTTGTGACTTTACGTTGACTTGAACTTCACCATATTATAAGTGATTTGCCTTGTCATTTTTGCTGAAACAAGATTCTTTGTACATGCATGTCTGAGATAGATCATTGTGAATGTTGGCACAGTCTTGTGCTATAATACAACTGTCCATTAATGCTGCTCCATGTAACTTTGTTGTGATCATGCTGCTTGACTTTTGTTGACTGCTTTGCTCATGCTTGAGTGTCATCCATGTATTAGCTGCACCATCAATGTATCTTGAAATGTTGAGTTGTTTTCATGTTGCTCATAAACTTGTCACCTTCTATGCTCGGCCATTTATTTTGAGTTGCGCCATTGAGTTTACTTGGCAAGCTCACACAGTTATGATTTGTTTGCCCCATGTCCATGTTGCACTGTCCCTTGCTTGTGCCCTGAGTTGAGCAGGTCCACGTGGCTACTCCTCAGCTGCACACTGATCGGCGAGGCAGTGCACACGTGTATATATATGCACGTGTGTACATGCAGCCATCAGACGAGTTTTCCTGTCCCTGTACTATATATATATATATATATATATATATATATATATATACATACACAAACTGTCTAGACATAGATGAATCAGATCAGGTCAGAAAAATGATGAGAAACACACCAGAAAACTGAGGCAAATAAAATTTTTAAAATAAAATTTATATTTGCATGAATATTATTTCTGTTCCATATACTGTGTGTGTGTGTTTCTGTAAATGACAGGTACGAAGACTGGACTGACTGAAGACAGGTTTGACAGAGAAGCAGTGAAGACAGAAGATTGAAGACAAGGACTGTGTGAAAAAGTGTATATGTATACGAGTCTGTGTAAATGAATGAATGAGTGAAACTGTAACTGAAAGATAGAGTGTTGTAGTGGAGAACACTGTATATGAAATTGTATTTGATATGTAATACAGATATGTATAAGTAGTGGAGTTGTAAAAATTTGTACTGTTTGAATGTTGAAATAAAATATTCTATTTAAATAAAATACTGTGTTAATATTTGAACTTCTGTACAGTAGTATTTTACTTAAATATAAATATTATATTCCTGTCTGTAATGTGATATAACAGTACAATAAACAAACATATTCAAAATAATATATACTTGTTTGTTATTATCAAACGAAAAATCATATAATTGTGTATACAACACCGTCATATACAACACTGTTTACCCTAATTAGTAATTAGGGATCCTTAATTTGAGGTATACAATCCCTAATTGATGTACCGATTGTTTACAATAATTAATAACTAGAGATCCCTAATTTGAGGTATACAATCCGTAATTGATATACCAATTGTTGATTTCTTCCCATTACTTTAACTTATTTATGAGACTTGTTTAAATAGTTGATGTTTTTCATTTAGCTTATTTATCATTGTATTAACCAATTAGGCAATTACATCACAATAGACAATATCCTCGATTTAAATTAAAGTTGTTTTGTAATTTAGCTACCAAATTCATGATTATAACACAACAAAATAAAAAAGAAATGAGTAAATTAAATCATGATCACAACTAACTACTCCTAATTTGATTTCTTATTTCACTTAATAAAAGAAAGGATTTTTTTTTTTTTTTTTTGCGTTTACGTGGAGGAGAATTTGAATTGTGTTACATTGTTAGAATTTCTAAACGTTGAACGTTTTAACAAATTATCTATAAGTTTAACGAACACAATTGTTGTTAAAAGGTAGGGGTCCACTCAACCCCGTCGGCCTTGCCAAAAAAAAACACAATTGTTGTTAAAAACAAAATAAACAAATGTTGATTTATTATATTCGAAATAGCTCAAGTCTTGTATGTAATTTTTTTTTTATATTTAGACTTATTATTTATGATTTTTTGCATTGTGGCCACGTTATTTTTATTTTTAATGCATGCACTATTAACCCATAATAGTAGTATTTAAATTTTTAATATTAGTAGCTTACAATATGAAAATTATTTAATATCATTGTGAATCTTTTTTAATCTTAGGGGAATCATTTATTATACCGCACCGGGCATCATAAGTCTAAGGACCGGCTCTGGATGTCTCGTATAGTATGCATTTCGTATCCTTCATACCTTTTGCGTTAGAAATATAACTCGGAATAAACAAATTTTAGGTGAGTTTCATATATTTGCACTTATTTAGTATTGTTTTATAACTTGGTTTTGCTCCGAAAATATTACTAGTTTTGAAATAATAAAAACTTTAAAAAGTATTATTAACATTGTGTACATACATATATATAGTCTGGTCCTTTAGTGATTGCTTTTACTCTAAAAAAATGATAGGTGTTGTAAATAAATAAAGCGTTGCATTTTATTTAAATTACCAAGTTCAATTCTCTATTTTAGTAGTAAAATGTGCAATAGTTTGTGAAAATCATGACTTATATTTTGTAAGCATGTTGGGCATTTCCTTCGTTACCAAGTTTCATTTTGACTTATTTGTTTATAACTAGTTTCTTCTTCTTTCCCAAGTGTTTTAAATCTAAGAAAATGCAAGGATGGTGAGTTAATTACTTTGAATATCCAACTGTCATGGAAACCTTTTATCCAAAGGTTATTATAAACTATATTTATTTATATTGATGCAAAATTGTTGCAGTTTTAAATTTTCCTATTGACTTATAAACATTTATAATTATGAATATCATTGCTGTGTAGTTTTTATAAATGTAAATAGGGACTTATATTGGGTTTCTTATACTATAAGGGGATGTATGCTAATAAATCAAAGTCATATCAAGTGGTCTGTGTGTTATGAGTTATAGATTTTGTTGCATAATACACACTCGGGGATACACAGATATATACATACATACATAAACACATACATAAACACATACATGTAGAACACATACACAAATATTTGCGTGTATGTATCTTTGTGTGTATACAAATATACAATTTTCTCAAACGCACACATAGATATATGCGTGTATTGATTCTATATTGGTTTTTCAATGAGGGCATTCCCGTTTTGTAATAAAGTTCTCATTGTTCAACTCTGATTATGTTTCTTAACTCAATTATGTAAGTGTATCAGCGTAAAATACTCCTAAATCTATGTTTTTCCATTGTTATAAATTCATAGTTTTCCCTTTTTAGTTTATTGGCATATGTATGTAAATGAGTAATATTTATATATAAGTACTAGTTTGCAGCAACGTTTGGCACAAACATCCAAGAAAGAGATGTAGATAATGAAATGGAAGAATTGAAATTAAAACATATCAGAAGGCAGAAGATAGGGCACAAATATACTTATAGTTGTCCGCAGTGGCGTAGCCAAAAAAAACATACAAAAACGATCAATTATTGATCATTCAAACAAAATAAAACATGCATATATGGTACTAGTTTATTTTTTCAACCCTCAATTAAAGGCATTGCCACTATAAATGCGATACAAAATTTCAATAATTTGTAGAGGCTCTCCCTTCGACGTTAAGGGATTCTGGAACCACCTGATTTGGTGACGGTAAACACAATTCCTTCGAACTTATGACCTGCACCTTGGAAGGAACACTTGCAGCCATCAAAATATGTTTCCCTTCATTTTGCAGTGACCGGGATTTGCGTCTGGAGGTTACCAGCCGAAAACCGTCTGCATCAATCAGAGGAGGCGGAATTAGTGAAGGAGATGGTTCTTTGCACTCAGAGGCGGGTAGGGAGGTCGAAGGTAGCTGCTGTCGTTCTGAGTTAGGCGAGCTGGAAACTAGGGTTTCCTTTCCACGCTGGATACTGGCAGATCTAGGGCAAGGCCGTGATCTGGAGGTTCAGGCAGTGGCGGAGAGGGCGGGACCAGTGCCGGAGGGGACGGAAACGGCGGTGAGAAGATGGGGAGAGGGGCGGTTTTGTTTTTCCAGAAGAAATCTTCCGTCTCCATTATTGTCGGTATATAACCCAACTTAATTTGTTACTGACTTTTTTTTTAAGGGATGCATGCGGATTGTGGGTGCACATGTCCTGGTCATTTTGCACGTACCTCCGCCCCTGGTTTTCCGATGTTGATTGCCTATATTTATTTGAATGTTTTCGGTTATTAAAAAAAAACAGGAAAATACTCTTTAGGACAAAAGTAACACAAAATTGTTCCATATGGATAAGAGGGCAAAATTTTGTCCATAAGGACAAGTTTTAGTGTAAAGGGAGGAATTATAGTGGACCCATAAATTCCTTCCTTTACACTAAATTTTGTCCTTGAGGATAAAATTTTGTCCTCTTGGTCTTATGGAATAATTTTTGTTTCTTTTGTCCTTAAAGGTAAAAACCCCTATTAAAAACTTTGTTTTTTTGTTATAATGGGATCAAACCAAAAATGATCCTCGACAACAGTAGTATAAGACAAAAATAACAGTGTAACAGTCCCTCAAATGAGCAACAAACCATGTATATACTGATGTTGACAATCAGTTATCTTTTTTATATTTATTCAATAGATTTTCATAGCATGGATGAGGTCACTAAAAAAGTCACGTACCCAAAATCCAAATAATTCAACTTTGCACCAATCCCTCTTAAGAGGGTATGCGGATCGCATAACTTTTTCTGATGATCCGCTCAACTTTGCACCAATCCCTCTTAAGAGGGTATGCGGATCGCATAACTTTTTCTGATGATCCGCCTCAGTATTAGCTTCATGTTTGTATGGTTATTTCACATAGCCGCTCAAATATTTCTTTTGGGATATCGATGGATCTATGATAATCTGAATTGTTATTTTTGCATAAGCATGAAGACTATCAATATGCATTACAGGAATCTTGGACCAACATGGGAACCAGGCTTTATACAGCTAGTAGAGTGATTCGTGGAAAGATGGAGCTAATCGCCCATTCCGAGGTACCGACCAATATAAAGTAAGGCGTTGATTGATACTTAGTATATTGTAGTGTGCTACTGTTCTAAGCTCGTTAGACAATCATCACATGGCATTGTCTACTTGGCAAATGGATCTTGAGATTATCCCTTTAGGCTTGTTGCCTTGACAAACGTTTAGTCTAACATATCCATTTTTTTTAAATAAATAAATAATATAACAAAAGGAGAGTCTAGCCATTCTCCAACGGCTCACAAAAACAGTATCTGTAGAAATGGCTATAGATACTGTGATCACACACAAACAACAAAGATCCAGCCCAAAGTACATTTCAAGTACTGTGATAACGTTTAGTCTAACATATCAAGTTAGTCTAATTATAGGTTGGTTAAAAGCCTGAATTGCACTTGCCTCTCAAAGGAACATCTCTTTTCAAACGAAGACGTGCTTTGGACTAAGAAAATTTAGAGTTATCAAAAAAAGTTTCTATACTTTGCATCTAGAATGGTCATTACCATTTCATTTATTACCCCTTGTAAAAAGTCATATCTTTTCTCTTCTTTGTGATGCTATATGTGACAATATAATTATGGAATTGCATTTTGTTGATAGTCACCTATGCTTGGTTCAATTGAGTTGAGTAGTCAAGTTAGTAGGCCTTAAATATCAATTTTTCTCTTCCTAGAGTACCCGAGTAATGATTCAATTTCCATCGATTTAGGAAATCAAATGTCGAGTATACACACAAACTCATATGTTCATTCATACACTTTCGTCATTAGCTCCTAAGCAAGTTCAAATGCAAATAGGTCACTATCAAATGTTATAGGATCACAAATGCAAACACATTTTTTTATTCTTCTTTCATTTCTGAACCAAAAGGACTCGATGCCAATACTTTAGGTAGGGGATCAGTATGGATCCCATTCCCTACAAGAACTTACACATCTAAGCCGAAAAGAAGCAGGATATCCTCATATATGAGCTAAGAACTTAGCTTTTCAAATCAACTTATTCACTTTGTGATCGAACTGAACCCTAACTTTCCTTCGCGGCCATTATTAATATGCTTTTGAGTTCAAGAAATCAACAAAATCACCTCCATTCAATCATCTTCTGTTGACATCAAAAGTTGGTCACTAGTGACAATCAACCTCCAATCGTGTGTACAACACACGAGTACTGATTATAAAATGCAGAAAAAGTAAAGGAAAAGTGGAAAACACACTGAATTTTTACAGTGGTTCGGCAAAAGACGATGCCTACGTCCACTTTATATATATTACTTTTGCTTTTGATTACAAGTACAATGCTTTTTTATTTGGAGAAAAGAGAGAAGGCGGCTATTTTCTCTTCCAGGTAATGTTTTTCTGGGAATAAGAAGTATGAGCCAAAAAAAAGAAAGGTCAGAGAAGTCTCTCCAAATCCTCCTTTTCCTCTTTAAGCGTTGAGGTATTTATAGGCAGGGATAGCAGCTTGGGCTGTTGTGACGTGGCCCGGCCTTTCCGGGAAAGCTCGGACATATGAAGTCCATCACTTGATTAGAATAGCGGCTGAAGACTGATTCCAATATTCATAAATAGTATCCTCGGAAGTTGTGGCCGACGTGGCATCCACGGTGAGGTATATCAAAAATAGAGCTTTGTCCGGATATGGTTGTCCACTTTTTCTTCCTTGAGAGTCGGGCTAAGTATTTGAATAGCTCAGCTGGATATTTCATGTAGATCCGAAATACTTGGTCAGTACGCCCTATGCGAGAGCGGTTCTCTCGGTTGACTGGGAGAGCGAGTCTTCTGGGGTGAGATATCGACTTGATTGGCCTGATGTGCGGCTTCTTCGGGCCGAGCTTCTGCGGGGCTTCCTGGAATGAGATCTGTCTAACTCGATTGGTTGCGCATTTAGGCTTCGATTTGGCCCGCTGCGTCTTTTACCAAAAAGAGGGTTAACACTTTGCCCCTAAGAATGCATCTTCTTTCATAGAGGGAGGTGTGTTCTGAAATACGAATCGAAGCACAATTGCTCTAGCAGCTATGGTCGCGCTGGACCATATTAAGGCCAAAAATCTGACGGTTTCGATGTTGTATTAAGGCCAGAAAACCGACGACCGAACTGGATCGTATTAAGGCCAGAAAACCGACAACTACTAGAAACCGTATTACAGCCGAGATGATGATCGCCTTTATGAGATTTAGTTCCTACAAAGACAAAAAATAAACCGTTTTCGGCTTGGAGAAGGCTAATGGGTCAAGCATTTTATTTCACTTGGCTTTGACAAGTGGCGAGTATTAACCATACTCGGCTTAGTGAGGGCGAGTATTAACCTTACTCATCTTAGAGGTGGCGAGTATTAACCATACTCGGCTTAGAGAGGGCGAGTATTAACCATACTCGGCTTAGAGGTAGCGAGTATTAACCATACTCGGCATAGAGAGGGCGAGTATTAACCATACTCGGCTTAGGGCAAGTGTTTTCCGTGCTCGACTCATGTTAGATTAAGGTGTCCAGCGAGCGGCAGGAGCTCGTGGTGTAGAGAAAGAAGGGGTGAGTATCATCCATACTCGTCTTAAAGAAGTATACCACACTCGGCTAGGGGAGTAGGTATAAGATATAGCGGTAAGCTTTCGCGTTGACCACATTAAAAGAAGGGGGAGGCGAGCATTATCCATGCTCGACCTTAGAGTTTCCTGAACATTATCCATATTTGTAAATGAGCATTAACAACAACTAAAGAATTATTACAGAAAAAAGAAATTCTAAGAGGACATCGATTGATTACAGAGCTTGCCCCGGAGCTAAATCCTAACCCCATACATGCATACATCAAGGTGTCCTTTTTATTGAAAGAAATACATCAGAAAAATATAATTAATGATAATGCCGCGAGTGCAAGTCTCAGGGTCCCTTCCATTTCTAGAAGCTCGGGGATTGACCTGAAGAGCTTGGGCAGAAGGCCGTGGCGGCAAGGCCGGGGCACGACTCTTGACATATTCGGTAAGCTCCCCTTTTCTGACTCGATCCTCAATGAGATCGCACAGATGGCGGCACTCGTCGGTGCTATGTCCAGCTACGTTGTGGAACATACAATGTTTGCCAGAATCAAGCTCCATCTAGGTTGGTTCTCGTCGAGGTGGTCTTGGAGTGGGAAGGGACCCTCGTATGTCAAGGTAGATATCGAGCAGAGAGGAATTGAGTTCGGTGTACTGGTCATACTTACTTTCGATCCAATGTTGCACTTGACGCTCGCTCTTTTCCGGGGCCTTTCATCTTCCTTTATTCTGGTCGTTGTTGTTGAGTGGACCTTGCTATTTGGCGGCTAAGACCTCAAGGTTTTCCATCTCAATGCTGGCATCTTCTTTTCGAACGAATCGCTCGGCCTTGGAATAGAGGTCATATATATCCTTGGGGGATCTTTGTTTAAGGAGTTTGAGAATTTTGATCTCTTCTGAACTCCTGTGATGGCGGCCATAAGTACCATCGATGGTTCGGGCTGATCGACTGATGCTGCTGCCGCGTTGAATCTTTCGAGGAAGGATCTAAGCGTTTCTCCTGATCGTTGGTTGATGATGGATAAGAAAATAATGCTCTTCGGTCGAGAGATATGTACTCTGAATTGCTCGATGAAGCGGGTGACCAGAGTGTTCCAACTGCTGATCGACTCCGTTGTCAGTTGTCGAAACCACATTCCGGCTATATCAGTGAGAAAGAGCGGGAAGCACTTAGCCATGACTTTGGTCGATGCGCCGAGTACTTCCATATGTCGCATGTATCGCATGAGGTGGATGGTTGGATCAGTGCGACCGTTGTATGGCTCGATAGCTGGGAACTTGAAGTCTAGAGGGTTTCGGGAGTTTTTGATTTCCCTAGTGAAAGGGCTGCAATCGAAATTATCTATGTCTTGCTGCGAGGAAGTGCCCCGAGTAAAGCGTCGGATGATGCTTGCAAGCTGGCTTCCATCTCCGAGGAGTCATTGCCATGAATTTAACTCAGTATATAGGGAAGTTTCAGTGCGAGGATCTGGCAAAAGCATGCTCAGAAGGGCGGCCGTTGGCTGGGCCCGTCTTCCGAGAGTTGAGTGAAGGTATGAAGGAAAGTGAGCCACAGTAGGTGGTTCTGGGGAGAATGGCCCCTATGGAACCTGATTAGTGGTGGGTCGAGCCGTACCCGTAATACAGGGCCTAGGCTGATCCAGCATAGCATGTAATGTTCGGAGCTCAGAGGTGCCCTAGGTGGGAGCGAGGTTAGTAGGGTCTACGGTAGCGTTTTCTTCTGCCGCGGTGAGGACCGAAATAGTGGGGCGGCTTCCCTGGTTCGAAGGAAAGGCCGCTCCAGCTCTTCGTTGAAGGTGAAGAGTGGTTAGACTGGTCTGTGGTAAGATTCCGGGCTGTAATGGGAATGGCGTTGATTCTAAGGGACCAGGTGGCTGCTCGACTGGTTCGATAGGTCGAGCTGTTCCCAAGAGTAAAGGCAAAGCGTTCGACCGATCTAGATCTTGATCGCGAGCCTCCTGTGGTTCTGCTGCTACTGCTGCGCTGGTCGTTGGAAGCGATACTCCCACCTAGGATCGATCGGTTGGTGGGACCAAACCAAGATGATATAAATGTGTAGCCTGATCAGTGGCCTGATTCTGTGCAGACCGAAGATCAGTTGTTTCCCTAGTCTCGATCGGTGGAGGAAATGATGTTGAAGCGTTCAATCCTATCTCCAGTCAACCGAAAAGGTGATCCATCAACTGCTGTTGTCGTTCGAGGAGTTTATCCTGAGATGTCATATGTCTCTGAACTCGACCATGATTTTATCCATGTCGTCCCGAGTAAGAAATTGAGACATATCTACATGAGAGGAAACTTCGTGACTAGCTTCTGTAGCATTAGTGACGGCTGCATCGGTGTTTGCGGGACGAGAGGATGTTGTATCTTTCTTTCGTTTGTTCGCCATGGATTAAGGCAAATCCCCCTTCCTGGCGCGCCAAAGTGTTGACATCAAAATTGGTCACTAGTGACAATCAACCCCCAATCGTGTGTAGAACATACAAGTACTGATTATAAAATGCATAAAAAGTAAAGGAAAAGGGGAAAACACACAGAGTTTTTATAGTGGTTCGGCAAAAGACGGTGTCTACGTCCACTTTATATACATTACTTTTGATTTTGATTACAAGTACAATGCCTTTTTATTTGGAGAAAAGAGAGAAGGCGACTATTTTCTCTTCCAGGTAATGTTTTTCTGGGAAGAAGAAGAAGTATGAGCCGAAAAAAGAAAGGTCAGAGAAGTCTCTCTAAATCCTCCTTTTTCTCTTGATTATAGGCGGGGATAGCAGCTTGGGCTGTTGTGACGTGGCTCGACCTTTCCGGGAAAGCTCGGACACGTGGAGTGAAACACCCCACCTCCATTAAGGTCACTCACGAAGGGAATGCCTTAACTTCGG
Organism: Allium sativum; assembly: GCA_030737875.1. Taxonomy (NCBI): domain Eukaryota; kingdom Viridiplantae; phylum Streptophyta; class Magnoliopsida; order Asparagales; family Amaryllidaceae; genus Allium; species Allium sativum. The sequence goes on from CM060913.1 coordinate 110,512,239, forward strand.
TAGAGGTTTATAAGTAAAAGTCACAGATAAAAACACAAGACAAATATAAACACATATATATAAGCAGCGGAAAAACAAACAGACTTTCATTTCATAAATACATGTTCATAAAAACATTTCCATAATTGTCTCAAAACAAACTTCCAATTATTACAACCATAATACTGTCTTGATTTAAAACTTAAAGAAGTATGAAACATAAATAAAGCAGCAAAAATCCCCATAGTGATATCCAAAAGCCATAGCCAAGGAAAGAGAGTCCAAACCATACATATACTATCTTGAAGCTTGCAAAGAGACTGACTAAGCTGGATTGTTTTCTCCCAACGGACCTGGGGGGGGGAAGAAAAGAAGACGAAAGAAAAATAGAGTCATACATAAGGCCTGGTAAGTGTAGTGACTCTTCAGTATGTGTATAAGAAAAAGGGCATGATAGGAATAAACTGGAAAAAGGAAAGTACCATAAACTAAGATAAAGTAGTTTGGAACCGAGTATACTATTGCACCCCCACACTATATCTCTGCACCTACTAGTATTTGTTCCGACTAGCACCCCATGATCGGGGTGAAGTGATCCCCTTTCTAAAGATCGACTCTTACTCGCAAAATCATATGTCATACGGCCCCTAATGATTGTAGATACCTATGTTGGTCCCACCATGGGGTGTATCAAGCCCCATGGTGGCGGCCCGACACAATTCTAAAATGCATAGTGTATACTACTGGTTCACAGTGCCTGCTTTTTCTCCTCCGAAGTGTGTGCACGCCCGTACTCTGTTAGAACCTACACTGCTGCACCAGTCACCGTCGCTTTGACCGCTTATAATCAGCCCAGTAATCGTGCCCCACCCTGCCTAATTTCATGGAACCATGATACACCTATTGGGTTACTGCTGAAATGGGTCCCCGTTACTAGGGTTTTCTAGTCAACATGCTAAGTTGGTTAAGTGTCTGTATTAACCTAACCCCCATCCATCCGTATAGTTAACATGTTGAATCGGTTAAGTGTTTTAGTTAACTTAACCCTATCAATCCTGACTTAGCTTTAAGTTGTTCATTAAAGCACCAACCACTCACATTAGACAGATATTGTTGCGGTTACTGGACGTGCCGGTCGGTTCCGGGCAGATTTACACCGCAACTCAGTCTAACCTCGGGTCCTTGGTTGGCTTAATGCCTTAACCTCGCACATTGGATAGGTATTGTTGTGATTATTGGACAGCCGGGCGGGTCCGGGCAGGTTTACATCACAACTCAAACAACCTCGGGTTAATCATATTCGTATTTTCTAAATTCACATATTTGTTCTTTCTATGTAAATGTTATGGCCCACTTTCCAAGTTCATTATTTTTGGGTATAACAATTTATACCGCTTAAATGTCACAAATCATTGTCATGTGCCAAACATGCCAACACATATATTTTCATGTTTAACCCCAACGATATTCCCCCGTTTATACGTTTGCAAGATTACAAATGACTATTGGGCTTGATATATCAGCCCAACTTATAAACATAGAAGGGAAAGCCAAGAACATGAAATATTCTAAATAACATAAAGGGTGTGTGACATATGAACTTGCAACTTTGCGATCTAATTAACATAAATCATGGGTTTCAACTTGTCATGTAAACTTGCATTGAAATGGGGATCTAACTAAATAAGTGTCACATGAATTTGCATATGATTTAGACAACATAAGCCTAAACATATTTAGATCTAGGCATAACTTCAAACACAAACTAGCATGTGACAAGGTTATTACATGTCCATAAAAATGTAGGCATAACTTCAAACACAAACTAGCATGTGACAAGGTTATTACATGTCCATAAAAATGTCTATTTTTGATATTAACACAAAGGTGTGAACAAGATCAAATCATGTATTCTATTATAACATGAAACTTGTAATAATCATGTGAACCCAAATGGTCTTTGGCATGGACCCAATTACAAACTTGCAAGGAACATAAGAACATATACATGGGGATTAATCATGTAGGCATAATGGTCTTAACATGGAACATGTGTATATAGGTCTTAACTTGGACTTAGCAAAATGTATACAACCTGTATTAACCATATAAACATATAGGTGTAGTTTCTAACATGAACCATATACTTGCATGCGGTGTTGTTCTCATTCTAAATATACAATAGTTCCAACACCAAGAAAATTACACCACAAACATCCAATACCAATTATGATAGGATCATCGCAATACACAGATATGAATTAGCATCGTCGATATTACACAATTACAGTACAATTCCATTTCCACCATATAACAAATCATTCCTAATTTTATTCTCATCGGATTTGTAACTATACTTACAACAAACGACGATCTTGAATTCTCGATTCTGAGTTCTGAATTTGGAATGCTTTCCTTTTGGTAGATAAACGTTGTTTGATTTTTAGTTTATGAATTAGATTTGTTCGTCTCTAAGCTTTCTTCAAGTGGAGGCTACTCTTGGTTTCCTTCCAGCAGCATGACGACTCTAGGTTCTATTTCTTGTGTGATTTTAGATCGAGTCTTAGGTTGTTTATATAGAGTTTCAATTTGATTTGAGCCGTTAGATAAATCCTAGAAATAACCATCTGATCAGTTCAGAATTATCCATAAGGCCCAGGGTGACTCAGCAGACCAAGAAAAATGATCCAGACCTGACCAGGTCGACCAGGTAGGTCGACCCCTAGGTCGACCAATAGATCGACCCCCTGGTCGACCTGGGTACCCAGGTCGACCCCCAGGTCGACCCCCTAGTCGACCTGGGTCCTGGGCGGGAACTTTCCCGCCCAGCCCAATTTGGGTCTGTTTTCGAATTTTGATCTGAATTTTGAATTATTTGAATTTTAAATTGAATTCTGAAACTTCAGAAGGTTATAACACCTTCATACTGAGCCCGATTTATGCAAACTCGAACTCTTTCTTAAGCAGAATTCCAAGACGAACGCAATGGCGTAACCCGTTTCCCTTAATTCTTTTATTTTGAATTAAGTATACTTTAATTTGTTAATTTAACGTTAGTAGAAAACACGGGGTGTTACATTCTCCCCTCCTTTTAGGATTTCGTCCCCGGAATCTCCTAGTCAGGAAGAACGTATAACCTAACAACCAATCGTCCATCTACTCAACCAACAAACACAGGTGTCCATTGTCCTTAAAAGATTTCTAATGCTTCATGTTCATATGCATAGTGTGTGTACATGTCCTTACCTAATGCAAAATCAGGCGGTCTACTGATTCAGTTAACCTCCTTAATGCAAATCATGTAGGTGTCATGAATCCATTATGTATGCGAATTCTTCCTACTCATAATTCTACATGAGTGCGCAGCCATTCATACAAATGCGACATCCATATGACGACACATCAAGTTTCAACCATATACGAATATGAATACATATATGCATATGCAATATGAAAGTGACTGAGCCGATTTAATACCTAGGGTGTGTGTGTTTATGCATCCACGAGCAACCACTAGCAACCACTTGCAAACACTTGCAGCCATCAATCATAACATGTTTCAAATACATGTTTGCATCCATTAGTCTCTACCTAAGGAGTTAGGGAAAAGGACCGAGGAGATACACTAAAAGGAAGATACAAGCATAAACTTATGGAAAAAGTGAGATCAAAGATGTACCCTCAAAAAGAAAAGGGTAGGTCGCGCGTATTCTGTCCTCAGTTTCCCAAGTCGCGTCTTCCTCGGCATCGCTCCGTTGGACTTTAACAAGCTTGACTTCACGGTTGCGTAGATTTTTGACTTCAGTTCCTAAGATTCGAGTTGGAACTCTCATCACAGTTGCTTCTTGTTCTATTTCAACTTCTTCTAGAATGCTTGGCTCCACCACTTCCGCAGACTCATGTAAACATTTCTGGAGATGAGAAACGTGAAAGACATTGTGAACTCCAGCCAACCTTTCGGGCAGCTCTACTCTATAAGCCATCTTTCCAATCTTCTCGGTGATGGGGAAAGGTCCTATAAATCTGGGTGCTAGCTTTCCTGCGGATCCAAAGCGAACGACGTTCCTTAAAGGAGATACCTTAAGGAAAACCCTGTGTCCAACCTCAAACTCAAGGTCGGTCCTTCTTCTGTCGGCATAGGACTTATGTCTATCTTGGGTTGTCTTCATCATTCTTTGTATTAAGTCCACTTTTTCTGAAGTCTCTCTAATCATGTCTTGCCCAAGTATAAGCTTGTCTGTAGACTCCCACCAATAAGTTGGTGATCGCCACGGTCTTCCATATAAAGCTTCAAAGGGCGCCATGCCGATGGTGGCTTTGTAGCTGTTGTTGTAGGCTAATTCCACCAAAGGAAGATGATCCTCCCATGTTCCTCCAAAGTCAAGAACGCACAGTCTCAAAAGGTCTTCTAATACCCTGTTCACCCTTTCCGTCTGACCTTCGATTTGGGGGTGATAGGCCGTGCTCAAGCATAACTGTGTGCCAACAGCTTCTTGCAGACTCCTCCAAAACTCGATTGTAAAGAGAGGATCTCGGTCACTCACTATGCTGGAGGGTATTCCATGGAGTCGAACTATTTCCTTGAGATAAAGAGATGCTAGAGATGAGGCAGTCCTTCTACTCTTAACAGGTATAAAGTGGGCGCTTTTTGTAAGCCTGTCCACAATTACCCAAATGCTAGTATTGCCCCTTCTTGACCTAGGCAACCCATCAATAAAGTCCATAGAAATGCTATCCCACTTCCACTGTGGGACCTCCAGAGGATGAAGCAATCCTCCAGGCTTCTTCTGCTCTGCCTTGACTTGTTGGCATATCATGCACTTGGAAACGAACTCAGCCACATCCCTTCTCATGCCACTCCAAAAGAAAACTCTTTTTAAGTCCTTGTACATCTTGTCTCCACCTGGGTGTATTGTCATCTTGGAATGGTGTGCCTCTTCGAGAACCTTCTTCACCAAATCCCTTGCTTGTGGGACGCATAGCCTTCCATCCCGACTCAACCAACCCTTATCATCAATGGAGTACCTGTTGAGGTGACTGGAAGTCTCACCCCTAATTAACTTATCAATCACATAACCGAGCTGAGGGTCTTCACGTTATGCGGTCCATATTGAGTCCAAAAGAGTGGGCCGCACTTCTAGTGATGCTAACAAACCAGTCACGAAATCAACTGAGGATCTAAAATCAAAGTCTGCAATGAACTCCAAGCTTTGCCTCTCTACAAAGAGAGGACTTAAGGTTAACTTTTTTCTACTCAAGGTGTCTGCTACTACATTGCCCTTGCCAGGAGTATTGGAAATCTCAAAATCATACGAGGCAAGAAACTCCATCCACCTTTGTTGCCTCAAGTTAAGGTCTTTTTGCGAGAAGAGATACTTCACTGATTTATGGTCAGTATACAATTCAAACTTCTCACCTAGAAGATATTGGCGCCAAGACTTAAGCACAAAGACGATGGCGACCAACTCAAGGTCGTGGGTTGGGCAGTTCTTTTCATGCACTTTCAACTGTCTTCTGCCATAGGTGTAACAACCCGAAAATCTGGGCCAGTTTAAAATTTTTATTTTGGCAATTTTATCGAATTTTGATTATTTAAAATGAATTATTTTAAATAATATCGACGAAAAATTTATTTTGAATAGAATTCGATCGTATATATTATACGCGTCGTCGTTAGAATATATAATAATTATATATAATTATAAAAGGAATTGAAAATGGCGCGGTAGTTCGAAAATTCGATTTCTAATTTCAAATGAATATACAGAATTCAATATAAGTCAGAATTGAACGAAACAAGAAATATTTGAATCTGTATAACTATATCTTTGTAACGAAGTTAACAAACTGAGATTTCATTTTAGAAATGATAAGATATGTCCAGTTTAAAATTAGAAATAGTCGCTGTGGAATTTATATATATTTTTATATATATAAGGCCCTTAAAAATAGCAATTTTGCAAACGACCTCGGATTTCGACGAAACCAGTTTTGTTGGGTCCGGGATGTGAAATTATTGCTAGGTTTTAAATTTCATAATTTTTCGAATCAATATGTGAGCGTGGCAAAGGAAAACGCGTTTGACCAGTTTTAGTTGATTTTAATCAACTGGAAATTGGCCATTTTTCTAACGGTCTCAGAATTCGACGAAACTAGTTTTGTTAGGACCGTATCGTCAATACGAAGCTAGAAAATATTTTTCGGCCATTTTTAGAGTTAGTATGTGACCCCGGTAATTTGAAATGTACGTTTAAAATTCAATATAAGGATTTAAATGTAAATTCAACAGAAACTGATTCAAACAGTAGAATCAACCTACGATACATATGCCATTGGGTTCGGAATGGGGGTAAAACGCTATAAGCGACAGTCGGTGGGTCCCATTTCGACTTCGAATAAAAAGTCAACTTTTAATAGAAAATAAAATAAAATAAAATAATAAATATATAACTCAATTACTCTCTCTCTCCCTCTCACTTCTCAGATGAAAAAAAAAAGAAAAAGGGCTTCGAGCCCTAATCGTCGACGCCGCGCCGCCGGGGGGGGGGGGTGACCCATCGCCGCCGCCCTTTCTTCCACCAACCCCCTCCTCTTCTCGAGCTCCTCCGCCTCCGTCCATCCACCTCCGTTCGAAGCCGTCCCCAAAGAAAAACCGCGACGCCCCCCTTTTTGCTAACCACCGCTTGAAGCCTCCTCCACCACTGACGAACGCGAGACCACCCCCCCCTTCCTCGCTGTTGCAGCCTACGATCAGCCCCCCCTGTAAGTCCCCTGATGTCCTTTATTTTATTTTTTAAACTGTTTTTTTTATTTTATTTTACTTGAAACCTGTTTTTTTTATTTATTTTGAAAACTGTTTTTTTTTATTTGATTTTTAAAACTGAATTTTAAAATGATTTTTAAAACTGATTTTTGTTAGGGTTTAAAACTGATTTTAAAGGGGGTTTAAAACAAATTTATAAAAGATTTTAAAACTGATTTTAATTATGATTTTTAAACTGAAAAAGAATATAAAAGCTGATTTTTGAAAAAGAATTAAAACTGATGTTATTTTAATTTTAAGATTAAAGAAAAAGGTTTAAACTTTAAGAAGATCAGGTTTGTAGAAAGGAAAATCATATTTTTATATATAGAAAGTCGAGATAAAAATCATATTTTTATATATAGAAAGTCGAGATAAAAATCATATTTTTATATATAGAAAGTCGAGATAAAAATCATATTTTTATATATAGAAAGTCGAAATAAAAATCATATTTTTATATATTGAATAGCATCGTAAAAATTCGATTTTTACATATGTAGTGAAAGCGGACAACGAAAGCGACGAAAGGCGAGTTGGCGAAGATCTCTACAATAGAAGTGCCGTGAAGTTGGATAGCTTTCGGTGAGAATTTCTCACCTTTCAGTTTTATTTCTAGTTATATATATACTAGGATGCAGACGGTGCTTAGTAGCACCCGACACAATCGTCCACAGACCATGGACTTGTTTTTTTGGCTGTTTGGTTATTGATTGTGATATTGGTTTGAATGTGGTTTGTGGTGTGAAAAATCGAATCGATAAATTGGTTAGGATTAGACGTGCGCCGATATAAGGCGAAGGAGTAAGGCTAGGTTAGACTCTTACTCCAAATTTTGTGGTTTGCAAAATAAAATTGATTTGATTGATGTGTGAATGGCGTGGGCCTTCACTAGACCGGGGATAAGGCTAGGCCTTGTCCCGTTTCTAGTATCGTGCCGTTATGCCGCCGAAATTTTCTAAAATATGTTAGAAAAATAAAAATATCATTTTATTGAATAAATGAATTGAATAGAAATTCATAGGTTGAAATAAAATGTTTTATCGTTAAAAATATAATTTTTAACGTGAATATGAAAATAGTGAAGCGAATAAATAAATATTCATTTACAAACCAGATGGTTTGTTTATGTACACTTATTTGAATGACATTGATTGGGACGATAAATTTTACACATCGCCCAACTGCACAACTAAAATCTGTGTTTGATTGTTTGAAACCCCACACGGGTGTTGGGATGAAATTTGAAGTTCACTCATCCTGATTGATTAAATGTGTCGATCGATTGATTGACAGGCTGTTATAAGCGTTGAATATCTATATTTGATGCTTATACAGTGTAGTGCACTTTGGTTGATGGTTGATTATTTTTCAATGTAATTATATACATGTGTTGTATGAAAATCCATATAATTAACTTTATATGGTAATTGATTGGGCCTCATTCCAATTTGAAAAATAAAGAATATTATAAAATAAAAGTTCATGTGTTGACAGTACTCATTCATTGAGATTGGTCATGTGTTGAACGAAATATTTTGATAATAACAACTATTTTGAAAAAGAAATATTTGAAATAGAATATTTGAAAATAGAAATTTATGAAGCCGTGTTGATTAGATTGACGCCATTTTGACGTAAACGATATTTATATCGATTTTATTCATTTTAAAATGAATATTGAAAAGTAATCTCGAAATCGAATATTTTGAATTGAATTGAATTGAAAACGATTTCGAAATGAATTGAATTGAAAACGATTTCGAAATGAATTGAATTGAAAACGATTTCGAAATGAATTGAATTGAAAACGATTTCGAAATGAATTGAATTGAAAACGATTTCGAAATGAATTGAATTGAAAACGATTTCGAAACGAATTGAATTGAAACGAATTCAAGTTGAATTGAAAGCGAATTGAAATGAATTCAAATTGAATTGAAATTTGAATTGAATAGAAATGAATTTTAAAACGAATTTATAAAGAAGAATTCAATTTTGATTTGAATTGAAAAGGAAGTTGAAATTGCTTTTGAAACGAATTCAAAACCATTTATATAATTTGTTTTAAATAGAAATCGACGAAATATATTATATATATAATATAATGGCCTGAATAGAACGCGCCGCGCCGCGGCAGCTCGCGAATTTCGACCATTTATTTCAAACGGATATTACGGGAGATCCGACCGTCGGATTCTCCTAAAACCGGAACCGTTGGGTTCGTATCGAAAAGAGCTTTCTAACGAATGTTAGAAATTTGAAATCTAACGGTTGGATTTGGAATTATGTCCAAATCAAATTTGAAAAAGGTCGCTGTAAGTGCAGTTCGATGGCCGTTAATGGAAATCGACTGTACGGGCCTTGATAAAATTATTAAAAATAGTAATAATTTGTGTAAAATCCTAAGAAATGATTTGAGAAGAATTGGGATGAAAAATTCCATATTTGAAAAGATAAAAATAGATTTTTATCGAAATGAACTAGTTTTGAACTAGAATTATAATTCTATTTATTTTTAAATAAATAAATTGAATTTGAAATGGTTTTGAAAATAACCAAAATTTCCAATGATTGCATTGGAGTGGATTTGAATCGAAATTGTCTTCGGAATATTTCGATGTTGGAATTCGTGATTATACAGGTGTGGTTATGGAAATTTGAAAGATATATATTTATATCGTTATTTCCAATACGACATTTGTCAATCGTGGAATTCGATATTGAATATAAGCCGATATATTTTCTATTCAGAGCCTTGTATTGAATATCGAATGTGATTTGGGTTTGTCGTGAATGGTGTCTTCACTAACACTGTTCTTGAACCCAGTTGAGAGAAGATTAAATCTTTTTATTTAGATTTAATGAAGTGTACCAATTAAATAATATTTAATTGGAATTGAATGGATATTGATTTTTGGGTTTATCGTGAACAGTGTTTTAAACAACACTCGTTCTTTAACCCGATAATTAATGAATGTGACTTTGGGTTTATCGTGAACTGTGTTTTAAATGACACTGATTCTTTAACCCAGTCAAAGATTAAAACTAAGTGGAGTTTTAATGAATCTTTAATTAGATTGAAAAGATCGAAAATGGAGTATCACCAGTTTTGCTCCAGGCGATAGTTAAATCTTTAATTAGATTTGAACGTGAAATGGTAATTGAATTTACCGATAACACTGTGGTGTTAGATATGAACTATTACCAGTTTTACTTCATGGGATGAATAGGTTGGGATTGGGAAATTAAAACAAATGATTACTTCGGTAAGGTTCGCTAATCCCGACTAGTTTGAATTGATATTCAAAAATGGACTAAAGAATAAATTCAAGGAATTTATCTTTGATAAAATTAATGGGAATCTTTCCCTATGGATGTGAAATTTAGAAACTAACTGTCGGTTGGCCAAGCAGAATGGTTTTCTGGATATTGATCTGATGTTGGTTTCGGCCTTCGGGGTTAATATTTGGGGAATTATTCTCTTGATTAATTTACGGTTAGTGACTAATGAATTGGAATGAGGCGTATGTTGTGTTTGTGTAACACTTTTATAATATATACGCGAGTTATTCGGAAAGACCGGGTTTATCCCATTCTGAATAACTGATACGACGATAAGTCGAAGATGAAGACGATGGTCGAAGACCGGAGGTCTTCACGTCGTTTGGGTGATAACTGATGATCTTGATTGGGCTGTACACCCAAGAAGATGGAAACAGTTAGTGATCGTCCAGACGTACTTGGAGATCGATGGATATGCGGGGTACTAGGTGCCTCCGGTTTCGTTCAGACCCAGAACGAACTTGTAAATGGACTGTGTGTCTGACATTGGATTTTAGTCCGTGTGATTGATCTCTATTAAATATATATCTGTTTGGCGGCGGAGAATTTATTCTCTTGCTTAACACCCTTCTCTGAGACGTACGAGCTCAGGGGTTATATATTGATGGATATCAAACGCATGGAGTGAATTGCCTGTGTGGCATGCCTAAGTGGCAATTGATCGAGGCTTCTGTTGAAAAGCAAAGTCTTGTGGTGATGATCAAAGCACGGCCTTTGTGGCGTAGCTTTGTGTAACGTTTGCTTCGCGAGTTTCACACCCGGTATGAACCAAAAACGGGAGAGGACGTCAGGGAGGGCATGCGTTTCTTTCTAGCTAGAAGTGGCGTCAGTGGTTTTACACGCCCTGACGAGTTTGACTTATGTGGTTGTTGCTGTTGCGAGGCGCCTCGGATTAATCGGTCGTTCTCGAACCGATGGAGTCATTCGTTGGCTCGTTTACGCCCCATAGGGCGGGGAAACGCATGTTCAGGCATTTTAATCCACTCCGTGTGGACCGGCCCTGAGGATCCAAAGGCTTGACAGAGTACTTGCCTGAGGGGCGGGCTAGAGCGTCTCGAATCGGTTGAGGACTATCTTTTGCCTCGGTTCATAGACGGAAATCCAATTTCCAAATACGTGACATTTGCGGTTTTATTTGTAAACCTATATATGGCGACATGATATATGGTACCCATGCCGCCTATGATTGATACTTATGATTTGAAGTTGTTTTATACACTATGCACTTATAGTAGTATCAAATGATTTGTTTTTAACGTATCAAGCATTCTTTGGCTGTTATAAGGGAAAACCCTATCCCCCGGCTTGCGTTGCATTGTGTGATAGGACCTGGGTCTTATAACAGCTTCATCTTTCTTTATTTAGCATTGCGCTGTTTGTTTTATGCACTGGTATTCTTGGGAGGAAACCCGTTCCGTGTTATACGGCGTGGTCCCTTGATTTACCTAATGATTTAAAATAAAGATTAACTGTTTTAGTTCTCACACCAGTCCCACGACTGACCTGGAGTTTATTGTTTCAACCTAAACTCTGGGTGCCCTTATTTTGACACGGGCAGCTAGTAGTTTTGGTTTTGCAGACTTTTATTCACAGGATCCTGGTTTTACAGCTGGAACGATATCCGGAAAGCTTTGTATCCGTATATCTCTTTCTAGTTGTGTATTGTATTATTTTCCGCTGCGATGTATTTAAATGTAATTTAAATCTCTGATATTTCTGTGTAATATTCATTTATACTCTGTATATTCTTGTAATCTGATGCATTGTTGTAATATACAATGAAATGTTCTTCTGTATGAGTTATGTTGTGGCTTGTTCTCGAACTATCCGACGCTTTCCTTTACGGGGAAGTTGCGGGTCTTTACACGTGGTATCAGAGCTTTGGTTTACAGAGCTCGAGAACAAGACACATTAGAACCATACGAAAGAATTCATCAGATATTGGATTAGCAATATCCAATTAGAATGACTCGTTAGAGATAGGATCAGTAGTATCCTAGAACGAGTGTGAAGAGTATATTTTTCAAATGAAAACAAATTTTGTTTTTAAAATTTAAATCAACTATTCGTATTTGATTATTTGTTTATATTGATTTTGGACAATTCAGTATATAAAGAATTTGCATATACGCCTTGCAAACGTATATTCAAAGTTTTAATATACTGGATAGATATGGAATCACATTCTAGTCGCCCGGAGATGGTACTGATGATTGTCATGACATCATCAGTATTTATGTTCGTGTTTCGAAGGTGTGATTTTCTATATATTTCCATTAGGCTGGTGTGAGAACCAAAACTTATATATAGCTAGAATACATTGTTGTGATTTGGCATCAAAACATGATTTTTTGTATATATATCAAATTATGAATTTGAAACGTTAAATTCACTAATTGATTGATGTTTGTGTTGTTTGATTAATTGTTTGATAATTTTGAATCATTATGCCTAATTGAATCAAATATTGAATTGTATTGGAATTTGGTCGCATTTTCTTGCATATACATATACTTATATTGAACATGTCATAGCAAGGAGGCTAGAGCCGAAGAATAAAATTTGTTTGCCCGACAAATAGGTACATGTTTACTACATAATTTCCTGTTTTGTTTGGGTGATGATGATTTTGTGAGCCTATTGGCTAGCCGCTTGGCTTTTTTTTTTTTTGAGATCTGAAGGACCGGGGAAGCTATTTGAAATTCCCCGATGCTCCCGGTGCAGGGGAGGTTATGGCGAAATTTTTCGGAAATTTAGGGTGTTAGCCAAATTTTTGAAATTTTGAAAATTCTCAGAAACTAAAGAGTTGGAGAATGAAAGCCAGATCGAACGTAGTGTTGATTAATCAAACCACTTTCGACTTTGTTCCTTTTCGGGGACGAAAAGTTTTAAGTGGGGGAGATTGTAACAACCCGAAAATCTGGGCCAGTTTAAAATTTTTATTTTGGCAATTTTATCGAATTTTGATTATTTAAAATGAATTATTTTAAATAATATCGACGAAAAATTTATTTTGAATAGAATTCGATCGTATATATTATACGCGTCGTCGTTAGAATATATAATAATTATATATAATTATAAAAGGAATTGAAAATGGCGCGGTAGTTCGAAAATTCGATTTCTAATTTCAAATGAATATACAGAATTCAATATAAGTCAGAATTGAACGAAACAAGAAATATTTGAATCTGTATAACTATATCTTTGTAACGAAGTTAACAAACTGAGATTTCATTTTAGAAATTATAAGATATGTCCAGTTTAAAATTAGAAATAGTCGCTGTGGAATTTATATATATTTTTATATATATAAGGCCCTTAAAAATAGCAATTTTGCAAACGACCTCGGATTTCGACGAAACCAGTTTTGTTGGGTCCGGGATGTGAAATTATTGCTAGGTTTTAAATTTCATAATTTTTCGAATCAATATGTGAGCGTGGCAAAGGAAAACGCGTTTGACCAGTTTCAGTTGATTTTAATCAACTGGAAATTGGCCATTTTTCTAACGGTCTCAGAATTCGACGAAACTAGTTTTGTTAGGACCGTATCGTCAATACGAAGCTAGAAAATATTTTTTGGCCATTTTTAGAGTTAGTATGTGACCCCGGTAATTTGAAATGTACGTTTAAAATTCAATATAAGGATTTAAATGTAAATTCAACAGAAACTGATTCAAAAAGTAGAATCAACCTACGATACATATCCCATTGGGTTCGGAATGGGGGTAAAACGCTATATGCGACAGTCGGTGGGTCCCATTTCGACTTCGAATAAAAAGTCAACTTTTAATAGAAAAAAAAATAAAATAAAATAATAAATATATAACTCAATTACTCTCTCTCTCCCTCTCACTTCTCAGATGAAAAAAAAAAGAAAAAGGGCTTCGAGCCCTAATCGTCGACGCCGCGCCGCCAGGGGGGGGGGTGACCCATCGCCGCCGCCCTTTCTTCCACCAACCCCCTCCTCTTCTCGAGCTCCTCCGCCTCCGTCCATCCACCTCCGTTCGAAGCCGTCCCCAAAGAAAAACCGCGACGCCCCCCTTTTTGCTAACCACCGCTTGAAGCCTCCTCCACCACTGACGAACGCGAGACCACCCCCCCTTCCTCGCTGTTGCAGCCTACGATCAGCCCCCCCTGTAAGTCCCCTGATGTCCTTTATTTTATTTTTTAAACTGTTTTTTTTTTATTTTATTTTACTTGAAACCTGTTTTTTTTATTTATTTTGAAAACTGTTTTTTTTATTTGATTTTTAAAACTGAATTTTAAAATGATTTTTAAAACTGATTTTTGTTAGGGTTTAAAACTGATTTTAAAGGGGGTTTAAAACAGATTTATAAAAGATTTTAAAACTGATTTTAATTATGATTTTTAAACTGAAAAAGAATATAAAAGCTGATTTTTGAAAAAGAATTAAAACTGATGTTTTTTTAATTTTAAGATTAAAGAAAAAGGTTTAAACTTTAAGAAGATCAGGTTTGTAGAAAGGAAAATCATATTTTTATATATAGAAAGTCGAGATAAAAATCATATTTTTATATATAGAAAGTCGAGATAAAAATCATATTTTTATATATAGAAAGTCGAGATAAAAATCATATTTTTATATATAGAAAGTCGAAATAAAAATCATATTTTTATATATTGAATAGCATCGTAAAAATTCGATTTTTACATATGTAGTGAAAGCGGACAACGAAAGCGACGAAAGGCGAGTTGGCGAAGATCTCTACAATAGAAGTGCCGTGAAGTTGGATAGCTTTCGGTGAGAATTTCTCACCTTTCAATTTTATTTCTAGTTATATATATACTAGGATGCAGACGGTGCTTAGTAGCACCCGACACAATCGTCCACAGACCATGGACTTGTTTGTTTGGCTGTTTGGTTATTGATTGTGATATTGGTTTGAATGTGGTTTGTGGTGTGAAAAATCGAATCGATAAATTGGTTAGGATTAGACGTGCGCCGATATAAGGCGAAGGTGTAAGGCTAGGTTAGACTCTTACTCCAAATTTTGTGGTTTGCAAAATGAAATTGATTTGATTGATGTGTGAATGGCGTGGGCCTTCACTAGACCGGGGATAAGGCTAGGCCTTGTCCCGTTTCTAGTATCGTGCCGTTATGCCGCCGAAATTTTCTAAAATATGTTAGAAAAATAAAAATATCATTTTATTGAATAAATGAATTGAATAGAAATTCATAGGTTGAAATAAAATGTTTTATCGTTAAAAATATAATTTTTAACGTGAATATGAAAATAGTGAAGCGAATAAATAAATATTCATTTACAAACCAGATGGTTTGTTTATGTACACTTATTTGAATGACATTGATTGGGACGATAAATTTTACACATCGCCCAACTGCACAACTAAAATCTGTGTTTGATTGTTTGAAACCCCACACGGGTGTTGGGATGAAATTTGAAGTTCACTCATCCTGATTGATTAAATGTGTCGATCGATTGATTGACAGGCTGTTATAAGCGTTGAATATCTATATTTGATGCTTATACAGTGTAGTGCACTTTGGTTGATGGTTGATTATTTTTCAATGTAATTATATACATGTGTTGTATGAAAATCCATATAATTAACTTTATATGGTAATTGATTGGGCCTTATTCCAATTTGAAAAATAAAGAATATTATAAAATAAAAGTTCATGTGTTGACAGTACTCATTCATTGAGATTGGTCATGTGTTGAACGAAATATTTTGATAATAACAACTATTTTGAAAAAGAAATATTTGAAATAGAATATTTGAAATAGAATATTTGAAAATAGAAATTTATGAAGCCGTGTTGATTAGATTGACGCCATTTTGACGTAAACGATATTTATATCGATTTTATTCATTTTAAAATGAATATTGAAAAGTAATCTCGAAATCGAATATTTTGAATTGAATTGAATTGAAAACGATTTCGAAATGAATTGAATTGAAAACGATTTCGAAATGAATTGAATTGAAAACGATTTCGAAATGAATTGAATTGAAAACGATTTCGAAATGAATTGAATTGAAAACGATTTCGAAATGAATTGAATTGAAAACGATTTCGAAACGAATTGAATTGAAACGAATTCAAGTTGAATTGAAAGCGAATTGAAATGAATTCAAATTGAATTGAAATTTGAATTGAATAGAAATGAATTTTAAAACGAATTTATAAAGAAGAATTCAATTTTGATTTGAATTGAAAAGGAAGTTGAAATTGCTTTTGAAACGAATTCAAAACCATTTATATAATTTGTTTTAAATAGAAATCGACGAAATATATTATATATATATATTATATATATAATATAATGGCCTGAATAGAACGCGCCGCGCCGCGGCAGCTCGCGAATTTCGACCATTTATTTCAAACGGATATTACGGGAGATCCGACCGTCGGATTCTCCTAAAACCGGAACCGTTGGGTTCGTATCGAAAAGAGCTTTCTAACGAATGTTAGAAATTTGAAATCTAACGGTTGGATTTGGAATTATGTCCAAATCAAATTTGAAAAAGGTCGCTGTAAGTGCAGTTCGATGGCCGTTAATGGAAATCGACTGTACGGGCCTTGATAAAATTATTAAAAATAGTAATAATTTGTGTAAAATCATAAGAAATGATTTGAGAAGAATTAGGATGAAAAATTCCATATTTGAAAAGATAAAAATAGATTTTTATCGAAATGAACTAGTTTTGAACTAGAATTATAATTCTATTTATTTTTAAATAAATAAATTGAATTTGAAATGGTTTTGAAAATAACCAAAATTTCCAATGATTGCATTGGAGTGGATTTGAATCGAAATTGTCTTCGGAATATTTCGATGTTGGAATTCGTGATTATACAGGTGTGGTTATGGAAATTTGAAAGATATATATTTATATCGTTATTTCCAATACGACATTTGTCAATCGTGGAATTCGATATTGAATATAAGCCGATATATTTTCTATTCAGAGCCTTGTATTGAATATCGAATGTGATTTGGGTTTGTCGTGAATGGTGTCTTCACTAACACTGTTCTTGAACCCAGCTGAGAGAAGATTAAATCTTTTTATTTAGATTTAATGAAGTGTACCAATTAAATAATATTTAATTGGAATTGAATGGATATTGATTTTTGGGTTTATCGTGAACAGTGTTTTAAACAACACTCGTTCTTTAACCCGATAATTAATGAATGTGACTTTGGGTTTATCGTGAACTGTGTTTTAAATGACACTGATTCTTTAACCCAGTCAAAGATTAAAACTAAGTGGAGTTTTAATGAATCTTTAATTAGATTGAAAAGATCGAAAATGGAGTATCACCAGTTTTGCTCCAGGCGATAGTTAAATCTTTAATTAGATTTGAACGTGAAATGGTAATTGAATTTACCGATAACACTGTGGTGTTAGATATGAAGTATTACCAGTTTTACTTCATGGGATGAATAGGTTGGGATTGGGAAATTAAAACAAATGATTACTTCGGTAAGGTTCGCTAATCCCGACTAGTTTGAATTGATATTCAAAAATGGACTAAAGAATAAATTCAAGGAATTTATCTTTGATAAAATTAATGGGAATCTTTCCCTATGGATGTGAAATTTAGAAACTAACTGTCGGTTGGCCAAGCAGAATGGTTTTCTGGATATTGATCTGATGTTGGTTTCGGCCTTCGGGGTTAATATTTGGGGAATTATTCTCTTGATTAATTTACGGTTAGTGACTAATGAATTGGAATGAGGCGTATGTTGTGTTTGTGTAACACTTTTATAATATATACGCGAGTTATTCGGAAAGACCGGGTTTATCCCATTCTGAATAACTGATACGACGATAAGTCGAAGATGAAGACGATGGTCGAAGACCGGAGGTCTTCACGTCGTTTGGGTGATAACTGATGATCTTGATTGGGCTGTACACCCAAGAAGATGGAAACAGTTAGTGATCGTCCAGACGTACTTGGAGATCGATGGATATGCGGGGTACTAGGTGCCTCCGGTTTCGTTCAGACCCAGAACGGACTTGTAAATGGACTGTGTGTCTGACATTGGATTTTAGTCCGTGTGATTGATCTCTATTAAATATATATCTGTTTGGCGGCGGAGAATTTATTCTCTTGCTTAACGCCCTTCTCTGAGACGTACGAGCTCAGGGGTTATATATTGATGGATATCAAACGCATGGAGTGAATTGCCTGTGTGGCATGCCTAAGTGGCAATTGATCGAGGCTTCTGTTGAAAAGCAAAGTCTTGTGGTGATGATCAAAGCACGGCCTTTGTGGCGTAGCTTTGTGTAACGTTTGCTTCGCGAGTTTCACACCCGGTATGAACCAAAAACGGGAGAGGACGTCAGGGAGGGCATGCGTTTCTTTCTAGCTAGAAGTGGCGTCAGTGGTTTTACACGCCCTGACGAGTTTGACTTATGTGGTTGTTGCTGTTGCGAGGCGCCTCGGATTGATCGGTCGTTCTCGAACCGATGGAGTCATTCGTTGGCTCGTTTACGCCCCATAGGGCGGGGAAACGCATGTTCAGGCATTTTAATCCACTCCGTGTGGACCGGCCCTGAGGATCCAAAGGCTTGACAGAGTACTTGCCTGAGGGGCGGGCTAGAGCGTCTCGAATCGGTTGAGGACTATCTTTTGCCTCGGTTCATAGACGGAAATCCAATTTCCAAATACGTGACATTTGCGGTTTTATTTGTAAACCTATATATGGCGACATGATATATGGTACCCATGCCGCCTATGATTGATACTTATGATTTGAAGTTGTTTTATACACTATGCACTTATAGTAGTATCAAATGATTTGTTTTTAACGTATCAAGCATTCTTTGGCTGTTATAAGGGAAAACCCTATCCCCCGGCTTGCGTTGCATTGTGTGATAGGACCTGGGTCTTATAACAGCTTCATCTTTCTTTATTTAGCATTGCGCTGTTTGTTTTATGCACTGGTATTCTTGGGAGGAAACCCGTTCCGTGTTATACGGCGTGGTCCCTTGATTTACCTAATGATTTAAAATAAAGATTAACTGTTTTAGTTCTCACACCAGTCCCACGACTGACCTGGAGTTTATTGTTTCAACCTAAACTCTGGGTGCCCTTATTTTGACACGGGCAGCTAGTAGTTTTGGTTTTGCAGACTTTTATTCACAGGATCCTGGTTTTACAGCTGGAACGATATCCGGAAAGCTTTGTATCCGTATATCTCTTTCTAGTTGTGTATTGTATTATTTTCCGCTGCGATGTATTTAAATGTAATTTAAATCTCTGATATTTCTGTGTAATATTCATTTATACTCTGTATATTCTTGTAATCTGATGCATTGTTGTAATATACAATGAAATGTTCTTCTGTATGAGTTATGTTGTGGCTTGTTCTCGAACTATCCGACGCTTTCCTTTACGGGGAAGTTGCGGGTCTTTACAATAGGCTACTACCCTCCCTTCTTGCATCAATACAGCGCCTAGTCTCATACCGCATGGATACGTGTATACTCTAAACATCTTGCTTCCAAGATGTCAGAACTGGGGCTGTTGTAAGAGCCATTTTTAATCATCGGAAAGCAAACTCGCAATCCAAATCCCAAGCGAACGCTAGGTTCTTCTTTGTCAACCTTGTGAGTGGAGCTGAGATTTTTGCAAAATCTCTGATGAACTTTCGGTAAAAGCCTGCTAGCCCGAGAAAACATCAGACTTCAGTTGTGTTCCTTGGTGCTTTCCAATCTTGCAACGCCACTACTTTCGCGGGGTCCACAACTAACCCCACTTTGGACACTACATGCCCAAGAAACCTTACTTCTTCTCTCCAAAAGTGGCACTTGGAGAATTTGGCTTTTAGTTGATGTGCACGGAGAGTATCCATGATTTCCTTTAAATGTTGAGCATGCTCTTCCTCATTCTTTGAGAAGATCAAAATATCGTCTGTGAAATAATCGGGTGCGTTTGTCAAGCCGAAAGGCATGACAAGCCACTCGAAGAAACCATCTGGGGTTCCGAACGCCATCTTATCTATGCTATCTTCAGCGACTCTTAGCTGATGAAACCCGGTAGCTAGATCAAGTTGGGAGAAAACCGACGCACCTACAAGCTGGTCAAACAAATCATCTATTCTGGGAAGAGGGTGCCTATTCTTCTTGGTCAGCTTGTTTAGCTCTCTATAGTCAACGCATAGGCGAAGCGAGCCATCAGCTTTAGTTGCGAACACCACTGGAGCACTCCATTCCGAAATGCTCCGTCTAATGAACCCCTTCTCGAGAAACTCTTTAACTTGCTTACTGAGTTTCTTCCTCTCCCTTGGAGCCATGTGTCTAACAGGTAAAGCAACGGGTTTTGCATTATCAACAAGGTATATGCGGAAGTCTATTTCCCGCTTCGGAGGTAAGCCCTTCACCTCATCAAAGACATCCGAGTACTCACAGACCACTCTAACCGATTGCAAATTCTCAACAGAAGCATAAAGCGATTCAAGATAACTAAGCATAACAACGTTCAAGGGATTACAAGAAATTTCGAGAGTGTTACCGAGCCAAGTCAAAAGCCTAACCGCTCTCTTTTCACAATCAAGGATGGCCCCATTACTGGATAGCCAATCCATGCCTAAGATCAATCCATATCTCGAGAAGCCCACAACAAAAGCACTACATCTAAACTCAGTGCTTAGAATTGAGATTTTCAAATCCAAACAAACCACTGACAAATAATCTGAGCCCCCAATTGGATTTGAAACAATCAAGGGATCCTCTACCATACTATTGTCTAGGTGCAGAGATTCTACTAAAGCAAATGAAATAAAGGAGTCCGATGCGCCAGAATCAAAGAGAGTGCGAACTGGATGATCATAATGATAAACTACACTTTCTACAGAAATATTACTACCTCGTTCCTGTGGAGGTGCCACCAGTGCGTGAACTTGTCCCCCTAAAGTGGATCCAGCCCTCCGTCCCTGCCCTCTCTTCTTTGGGTAGTCCTTAGCCATGTGTCCAGTCTCTCCACAATGGAAGCAACCACCATTCATCTTTGCCTTCCTCTTTCTGCAGTCTTTCACCACATGTCCAACAATGCCATAGAAATTATACTTTCTCTTTTCACGGGATTTCTTGTTCTTCCCGCCTTTCTTGAAGTCCGATTTCTTAGCTCGTAAACCCCCTTTCTTTTCTTGAGGCACTTCCACCTTTGCCTCTTTCTTGCCCTTGTCTTCCTCGTGTAGCAGTGCCATGTCCACCTAGCTCTCATAAGTCGCCCCCATGGGCACATGGGTCATAGCAAGGCTGTGTAGTGGCTCATTCAGACCTTTGACGAAGCGAAGAGCCTTCTTGTGTTGGGTGTTTACTAAATCCGGCCCAAATCTGGCCAGTTGATTAAACCGATTGACAAATTCCTTGATCGTCATACTTCCTTGCTTAAGGGTTAGGAACTTCTCCATCTACAGGCTTCTTTCAGCTTGGGAGTGAAATTTCATCTCAAATCTCATCCTGGAATCTTCCCAAGTTTCCATCGGTCTCTCAGCGTTGGTGACCTCCCACCAATAAGAAGCTTCATCTTTAAGCAACCACACTACTAGCTATATCTTTTTCCTGTCGTCAACTTCGATGATGATGAACAAATCTTTGGTCTGCTTTAGCCAGTTTCTTGCTACCACAAAAGATTCAGTTCCATAAAAGTCTTTTCCACCCATAGCCTTGAAGTCTCTACATGTCTTTACGAAAGCATTTCCACGAGGAGGAGGAGGAACCGCTGCCACGGGGGAGGAGGGATGTCTGCTAGGCCCTCCCCATTGGCCCTATCCTCTAGGTACCTACTGAACCAGCCAGGTACCGGTACACCCTCAGGAAGGTTCAGATCCCCGGACATGCTGAAACAAAAAGGAAAGATTCAAAATGAAAGATAGAGAGATAGTGCATATGGCTTTGGGGGATTATGCCTTTTAAAATATGACACTTTTCTTGAAAAATGCTTCTTTAAACTTCTTTTTTGAAAATAGTTTTAAAAACTTTTATCTGATCTGGTAAACCTATGCTCTAATACCAAGTGAAACACCCCACCTCCATTAAGGTCACTCACAAAGAGAATGCCCTAACTTTGGTGGAGGTTTATAAGTAAAAGTCACAGATAAAAATACAAGACAAATATAAACACATATATATAAGCAGCGGAAAAACAAACAGACTTTCATTTCATAAATACATGTTCATACAAAACATTTCCATAATTGTCTCAAAACAAACTTCCAATTATTACAACCATAATACTGTCTTGATTTAAAACTTAAAAAGCATGAAACATAAATAAAGCATCAAAAATCCCCATAGTGATATCCAAAAGCCATAGCCAAGATCCAAACCATACATCTACTATCTTGAAGCTTGCAAAAAGTTTTCCTCTCTGCGGACCGGGGAGGAGGGGGGAGGGGACGGGAGAAAAGAAGACGAAAGAAAAACAGAGTCAGACATAAAGCCTGGTAAGTCTAGTGACTCTTCAGTATGTGAATAAGAAAAAGGGCATGATAGGAATAAACTGGAAAAAGGAAAGTACCATAAATTAAGATAAAGTAGTTTAGAACCGAGTATACTATCGCACCCCACACTATATATCTGCACCTACTAGTATTTGTTCTGACTGGCACCCCATGATCGGGGTGAAGTGATCCCCTTTCTAAAGATCGGCTCCTACCCACAAAATCATATGTGTTATACGGCCCCCAATGATTGTAGATACCTATGCTGGTCCCACCATGGGGTGTATCAAGTCCCATGGTGGCGGCCCGAAACAATTCTAGAATGCATAGTGTATACTACTGGTGTCCAGTGCTTGCTTTTTCTGCTCCGAAGTGTGTGCTCGCCCGCACTCCGTTAGAACCTACACTGCTGCACCACTCGCCGTCGCTTTGACCGCTTATAATCAGCCCAGTAATCGTGCCCCACCCTGCCTAGTTTCAAGGTACCATGATACACCTATTTGGTTACAGCTGAAATGGGTCCCCGTTACTAGGGTTTTCTAGTCAACATGCTAAGCTAGTTAAATGTCTGTATTAACCTAACCTGCATCCATCCGTATAGTTAACATGTTGAATCGGTTAAGTGTTTTAGTTAACTTAACCCTATCAATCCTGACTTAGCTTGAACTTGTTCATTAAAGCACCAACCACTCACATTAGACAGATATTGTTTCGGTTACTGGACGTGCCGTTCGGTTCCGGGCAGGTTTACACCGCAACTCAGTCTAACCTCGGGTCCTTATTGGGCTTAATGCCTTAACCTCCTACATTGGATAGGTATTGTTGTGATTACTGGACAGCCGAGTGGGTCCGGGCAGGTTTACATCACAACTCAATCCAACCTCGAGTTATGCATATTCGTATTTTCTAAATTCACATATTTGTTCTTTATATGTAAATGTTATGGCCCACTTTCCAAGTTCATTATTTTTGGGTATAACAATTTATACCGCTTAAATTTCACAAATCATTGGCATATGCCAAACATGCCAACACATATATTTTCATGTTTAACCCCAACGATATTCCCCCATTTGTACGTTCGCAAGATTACAAATGAGTGTTAGGCTCGATATTTCAGCCCAACTTATAAACATAGAAGGGAAAGCCAAGAACATGAAATATTCTAAATAACATAAAGGGTGTGTGACATATGAACTTGCAACTTTGCGATCTAATTAAAATAATTCATTGGTTTCAACTTGTCATTTGAACTTGCATTGAAATGGGGATCTAACTAAATAGGTGTCACATGAATTTGCATATGATTTAGACAACAAAAGCCTAAACATATCTAGAGCTAGGCATAACTTCAAAAACGAACTAGCATGTAACAAGGTTATTACATGTCCATAAAAATGTAGGCATAACTTCAAACACAAACTAGCATGTGACAAGGTTATTACATGTCCATAAAAATGTCTATTTTGGACATTAACACAAAGGTGTGAACTAGATCAAATCATGTATTCTATTATAACATGAAACTTGTAATAATCGTGTGAACCCAAATGGTCTTTGGCATGGACACAATTACAAACTTGCAAGGAACATAAGAACATATACATGGGGTTTAATCATGTAGGCATAATGGTCTTAACATGGAACATGTGTATATAGGTCTTAACTTGGACTTAGCAAAATGTATACAACCTATATTAAACATATGAACATATAGGTGTAGATTCTAACATGAGCCATATACTTGCATGCGATGTTGTTTTCATTCTAAATATACAATAGTTCCAACACCAAGAAAATTACACCACAAACATCCAATACCAATTATGATAGCATCATCGCAATACACAGATATGAATTAGCGTCATCGATATTACACAATTACAGTACAATTCCATTTCCACCATATAACAAATTAGTCCTAATTTTATTCTCATCGGAATAGTAACTATACTTACGACAAACGACGATCTTGAATTCTGGATTCTGAGTTCTGAATTTGGAATGTTTCCTTTGGGTAGATAAACGTTGTTTGGTTTTTAGTTTATGAATTAGACTTGTTCGTCTCTAAGCTTTCTTCAAGTGGATGCTACTCTTGGTTTCCTTCCAGCAGCATGACGACTTTAGGTTCTATTTCTTGTGTGAATTTAGGTTAAGTATTATGTTGTTTATATAGAGTTTCAATTTGATTAGAGCCGTTAGATAAATCCTAGAAATAACTACCACCATCAGATCAGTTCAGAATTATCCAGAAGGCCCAGGGTGACTTAGCAGACCAAGAAAAATGGTCCAAACCTGACTAGGTCGAACGGGTAGGTTGACCCATAGGTCGACCCCAAGGTCGACCTGGGTCTTGGGCGGGAACTTTCCCGCCCAACCCAATTTGGGTCTGTTTTCGAATTTTGAACTGTTTGAATTTTAAATTGAATTCTGAAACTTCGGAAGGTCATAACTTCTTCATACTGAGCCCGATTTGTGCAAACTCGGATTCTTTCTCAAGCAGAATTCCGAGACGAATGCAATGGCGTAACCCGTTTTCCTTAATTCTTTTATTTTGAATTAAGTATACTTTAATTTGTTAATTAAACGTTAGCAGAAAACATGGGGTGTTACATGGAGTCCATCACTTGGTTAGAATAGCGGCTGAAGACTGATTCCACTATTCATATATAGTATCCTCGGAAGTTGTGGCCGACGTGGCATCCAAGGTGAGGTATATCAAAAGTAGATCTTTGTCCGGATATGGTTGACCGCATTTTCTTCCTTAAGAGTAGGGCCAAGTATTTGAACAGCTCAGTTGGATATTTCATGTAGATCCGAAATACTCGGTCGATACGCCCTGTGTGAGGGCATTTCTCTTGGTTGACTGGGAGAGCGAGACTTCCGGGGTGAGATATCGACTTGATTGGCCCGATGTGCAGCTTCTTCGGGCCGAGCTTCTGCGGGGCTTCCTGGAATGTGATCTGTCTAACTCGATTGGTTGGGCATTTGAGCTTTGATTTGGCCCGCTGCTTCTTTTACCAAAAAGAGGGTTAACATCTTCCAAATCACCAACCCACTTCATAGCCTGTGTTGCTTCCCCTACAACAGATCTCGACGCGTTCTGATCGACTACCACTTAAGTGGAATCAAAGGCTAAATCCAATATAGAAAATCAGGTCGAAATACAACACTTACTTGATTCACTTGCATATAGATAGATGTGTATAGTGAATTAGAAGCAAATCTGGTATTTATAAGATGCAACAAATTTGTCGGAAGTGTTAGGAATGGCAATAATATTGGATCGATGCGAATGAAGGGTTTGGTATAGGATTGTAGAAATATTTGAGTTCAATTTTCAACCCCCTAAGCAATGGAGTTGATGTTTATTCCCTTGCCTAGGCATGACACAGGCATTTTCAATCTTGTTAGACATGAACTCAAACATTTTAAGTTGCATATGAGTAGTAATAACTTTGAATGCTTTTGTTCAATGAATAATATGCTTGTACATAACTGGATGCTCATATAAACTTGTGCTTAATTTGCACACTCCATCATGTCGAGAATTGATTCTAGTGCATCAACAAAATCCATAACCATTAACGTGAAAGCTTGTCGAGAGGTCAGCTATGACAATCGCATTATTCGAGCTCTGAATCTTGTCATTTAATTTTGAATTGTATGTTTCTACATTCACATGTTGCACTATATTACACTTAGCATAAGGGGTTAGGTTAACCCATCTAATTATAATTCTCTATTGAGTTAGATATATATGGACTACAAACGCTCGGAGCATTTGGCTACTATGGCTGCTAATCAAGCTCCTACGCATAATGAATCTGATGCGAAATCAAGTTTTACAACAATCTTTGCTTGTTATTGTCGGAGTGAATAACAATAACAACTTGACAGTTCAAACTAAGTACATGATATCCCTCAAAGTCCTAATGCTGGTATTTTCCTAAATTAAGTTGCATCTTGACTTAAATACTTCTTCTAATCATGTAGGTAATCCTTTGAGACCTAATGGAGATAGATATTCATAGGCGACCTCAACAGTTCTTCTAATTATGTAGGTAATCCTTTGGGTTGTCCTCTAATACCCGTGCCTAAATAGGAAAGCATAAGGTTGAGTTTCTAGATATCAGTTTTATAAGGGTTATGTGCGTCCCTAAACTTAAAGATATTCCTTATAGGATTAAGGATAAAGTCATGAGTATAATATTTGATGTTTATAACCACCACCTCACCCTTAGGAAGCTGTTAACTCAGGTTTTTGAAGCCCAATGGAGAGACGTTTTTTAATATTAAAGCTGCTTAAGATAAGTAATCGAGAACTAATTGTAGGTTGAAATCGCTAATCTTATAAAGGCATTAGAGGAGTTTAAAAAGAATGTTAATAACTCCGCTTGGGCACTCGAGAAAATAAGGAAAGAGTTTCAAATTGAACTTCATATCAATGTCAACAGAAGCAATACTATAGCTTCAGAGAAGGATGTCCCACAATAGGATAATATTTCTCTTGTAGCTTGTGTGAAACAACTTAAGGAGGAGCTTGCAAGAGGGAAAAAAAGATAAAATTGAAGTCCTTAAGATAACACAAATGTACAACGACCAAATTGTTGCGACCAAAGAAGAAGTTGATAACAAGCTTAAGCAAATTAAGGCCATCAAAGAAGAGGTTGAGGAGGAGGGTAAACGAGAATTAAGGAGAAACTTCACTTCTTCTAATTATTTAGATTCCTAGTGGAGAATTAAGGTTATCCTGAGTCCTTTGTCGAGGATTGGAATATCATTTTTAGGAAGAAGAAAGAGTCTCTTTGTGTCATTGAAATCGAAGAGCAGTAGCTTATGCGTGAAATCCTTAGTGATCAAGACCTTAATGATCCCAAGCCTATTCAACCCTGTATTCTTCAAGAGTTAATGACTACCGAGAAAGTGGGAAAAGGTAATGGGACTTCCAGTTCTAGTCTCTAGGATTCTCCAATGGGTCGAGGGCTTAGCGCTTTGACTTCTAAGCTCCAGAGAAGGATACATGTTATGATCAAAAGAAACCTAAGTATTCGTGTCATATTGCTTGGTCCCCAATCTTAGAGGGAACTTTTAATGGAACTTTATTGGGTTGCTTCCAGAAATTCCTCCTTATACCATGGACTCTATCACCGTAGCTGCATTTCTTCCACTCATTTAGCTTATCATAAACATCCAGTTCATATAATCTAAACTCCCTCTAGTTGCTTATAGACGACATTACTTTCAATAGCTTTGGCTCGATAGCAAGCTTCATCCTTTAGTCTATTCCATGTAGACCCGTCAAATGGGTCGGGTCAGGTAATAAACGGATCGGGTAGAATTTGAAATGACTCATTCAAGGTATATACATACCCAACCCGTTTAATAAACGGGTTGACCCGATCCGATTATTTAAATGGTCAACCCAACCCGACCCATTTACCAAAAAATCCACTAAAGATAAACACTAATGTAAAAACTGCACTACAAACATTAATACGATAATAAAAACTACAGCAAAAAACACCTAAAATAGATAAAGGCTGTAGTACAAATATTTTGAAGGTCCTACGAAGTATGACTACAAATTATAGTTAGCATAGTACAATTGAAATCTACAAAAACTGCATCAAATAGCTAACATACTCCGAATCAGATACTACAAAAACAACATGATTTCCTTCAATTCTCCAAATAACAACAAAAGCAAACCATTTTGATAACAACATGATCATTTGGCCGAGATTGGTCGATTTGGATGAGATGAATGCATAGATGTTCATCGTTAAGGTGTTGATTGTGTGGATTGGTTGGGCAAAAGGTGGATCTGAGTGATTGATCGCTCGTATTAGTGGGTCACACGTAGATGAGTCGTGTGCACTAGTAGATCGAGATCATGTGATGGAGGGATTGCACGGTTTGGCTTGTAGCAAGTCTTGGATCATTCGTTAAGATGGATTGGTGGTTGAAGCAGGGTCTTAGTGATGGATCGTAGGATGATGGATTGGTGGACCATGGATCGACCAAGCATTGTTGAAGCCATCGGATGAAGCATCATGCAAGGCAAGTGGGCTGGATCGCATACATCATGGATCAGTCTTTGTTGTTGGCTCGTATGAATCGGTCAGTGGAATTGGATCGAGATGGATCGTGTGGATCAAACTGGGTATGATGGATTGGTGGATCGGCCTGTGATGCATATGGATCGGGTATGGGAAAGCAATGGATCGGTGGGATCCAGTGGCATGTATGTGGAAGCATGGATCAGTGGTGCGATCCAGGGATGTGTGAAGTCAAGATGGGTCGGTTTGAACGGATGGATAGGGCATGCGATCCATATGGATCGGTTGCGACCCAGAAAGGGTGTGGTCCATATAACAGTGACTAAACAATGTTGATTTTTGGTTCAACGGCGAATGTAGCCTCAATGCGAATTCAAATGGAATGTTCAAAGCATAGTCGAGTGTTCGTTGATCGTGTGATGATGCAACGAAGTTGTGAAGATGACTCAAGATGATTTGAGCTCTTGGATAATGGTCGCTCAAGAAGGCGCTTGCACTTATGGATGTAGTCGTCGGTGGTGACGACTTGAGTTTTGAAGAGCCAAAGGATCGACGTTAGTTGGAGGTTCTAGTGTACTCAAAGTAGGGGTATAATAGCGATGCCTAAAATACTAGATGATTAGTTGAGTATCCTGGGCAGTCATGATGGGGCTAGATACGAGTCATGATGGCGTATTGAGTTTTGCTAGAACTCGGGTTACCAATAGCCATTGATGGATGACAAGATGGGCCAGTCATACGATCAACGATGCATTCAAGGCAAGGCAAGGAAGACGGTGATAACTAGTGTCATGGATGTTATTGTTGCTTGCATCGTCTTATATGGATTATTCGACGTTAAGGTAGATATTTCGGGTGCTTGTCTGATGTTGGTTTAGGCCTTCGGGGATTGTTCTTGGGAGGTTTTGAACTTGATTAGAGTGGTCCACGCTTGATAATTGATTGCTATGAATGTACTATTTGTTTCCTCTCTAAATTGTTTGTGAAGGCTATCACCGTAGGTTGTGGATGAGATGGATTAGGGAATTCTTCTCTGTGATGTGTTGGCAGATCAGATGATTGAACCGCCTATTTCTCATATACTTTATTGTTGATGTTAGATAGTCGTTTTATCACTCATTAAGACTGTTGTCTAACTCAAGGTTTTATGTTTTCTCTTATTACCTTGGGTTGTTCATCCATGTTGTGGATAGACAGACTGAGTAGCAGGTAACAAATAGTAGATGTCGATGAGGACGATGTTGCTAAGCGGCGATGAGCTGAAGGCTGACGTATTATTTTCTGCTATACATATTTGTTGTTTCTTCTGATGTATGTTGCTTTGAGTGAACCTGTAGTGAGGCTTATTGTACAGAATCTGATGTGATACACTGTTGTATGGATATTTTCATGATGATATGAAAAGTTTTAGATTCTGCTCAATTGTGCTCCACTATTATATCCAGTTGTATATGTCCTATTATATTTTATCCCTACACTATGAGTTATATGACAGGTTTAGTGTGTGTTATTCCACCCAGATGATCATCCATAGCTATCTGGCATGTCTTTCAGTGCATTATTTCCTTTGTAAAGTGCATGAGTTATGGGTGGTCGTCACAGTTACCCCTTATTTTATCTAGCATTCCCTTCATGAGAAAAGTTCCTTCAAATTATTGACTTTTCATTTAAATTTTTCTTAATTTTCCAAAGCTCCAGAAGAAACAAGTTAGAAGTTGGATAACTTGTACCTGGAAAAATAGTTGAGGCCTCGTTGAATACCTCTAAAATGTTACAAACAGACTCAGCTCTCTCCCAATTAGTCATGGATGCCAGCCAAATGTATGACTGATCCCTTTCTTGATACGTGGAAAAAACTTTTTTAAACTTTAAAGCACATTTTAGCATTGCATACGTTGAATTCCAAGGGGTAGGAACATCAAGTATTAGACGTTCAGAAATTGGAAGTTGCAACTATTTGACTATTTCAGTAAATTTATGGAGACACTGAGCTGACATTTTAGAATATTTTACACACACGAATATGTTGGATTATTTCTTTTATTTCACATAGGTTGTCTTGCACCATTAAATTTAGCACATGAGCACAACATCGAACATGGAAAACGTTTCCCTTGAAATACAAGCTACCTTTCAATGTAAAATTATCTTTCAGGTTTCTTACAACTACATCATTGATGATGCATTATCAAGTGTAATTGATGATATCTTACTCTCAATACTCCATTCTAGAAGGACTGAATAAACTGCATCATAAATTGCTAATCCAGTGTGGGGTAGTGATAAACTACCAAAACTCAAAATGCGCTTTGAAGTTTCCATTCAGCATCAAGAAAATGGAAGGTCAAACACACATAACCTATTGTTTGGTTTGATGTTTATAGATCAGAAGTTAAACTCAGCCTATTTATGCCTTTTAAGACATCCTTCAAATTCTTTTTGTTGACCGAATGCAATTTCATACAATCATTTTTATTGTTAACCGCGACACTTTTTCATACTCAGGATTCGACATTTGACTATATAACACAAAGAGCTCATGCGCAACCATCCTAAAGGAGTATTCATGCACTATTATCATTGTAGCCATCAACTCTCTTACCTTATTTTTATCATACCTGTGGAGTGATAGTTTTCCAATCAATTCACTGCTAGATGTTTTTCATTCAAAAATTTTTGCCAAGCAATTTTTGGTTTTTTTTTCTTTGGTAGTGCGAACACGACATTTATTTAGGTGCCTTTTAAATGTTGTTGCACATCCATCCTTGGTTCTACTTAGTTTTTGACTACAATGACTACACTTAACAAAATGTTTTACATTTCCGTCTTTATCTTCTTCTTTAACATTTTCAAATTCTAACCAAACCTGAGATCTCTTTCTTTTGGATTCCTTATCTGCTGCATCAACAATTCCTCTAGCAGCATCAGTGGTTGTTTTGTCACCTATTTCGATAGAGGAATTCTCATTGATATCATCAGGTACTCTATTATCATCTTGTTTATTATTTTCGGCACATATGATTACTCCAGCTTGATTTTTATCTCCCTAATGTTGCTGGCCAGTCATTGAACTCTACACGCCTTGGCCTTGAAAATCATAAGTAATTTTTTTTTAGCAAATGAAGCGGTTTAGGAAAACCATAAAAGTTGATTAAGTTAACATATGAGGTAAAACGACAGTAGTAAATAAGTTAACATTAATGATAATCGATCTTGAACAACAATAAATACCATATACTAAATGAAAGTTTCCATTACAACAAAAATTAAGAGTAACATAAAAATTTCTATTAAAACAAATTTTTGTATTTCATATACCTAAATAAAAAATGCATTTTGAACAATAATGATTTGAATGCCAATTTAGGATTTTGATTTCATGACTTCATGGTTACTAATTCATCATCTCTAAACATCAATATCAATAACCCAGGCAAACCAAATCAAAAATTAATTTTTGTTCTTGAAAATATCGACATTTACTAAATTAATCTCAAATCAAACTAACCTCTTAGCAGCATGTCAACCAACAAAGCAAGCAACCAAAGAAAGATATAATAAGAATTATATTAACTAAATTAATCTCAAATGGAATAAATAGGAACCGTACCTAGAGAATTTGAAGAAGCAGCCATAACTACAGGTTAGATTAGAAATTAGTAAGAGAAGAAGTGAATTATATGTAGGTAGCATCCTTCCAGAAGAGGTGAAACAGAGTTGTAATTTGAGTAATTGAGAAATAACATTCTAAATAGGCATAAATAGTAGGATATAATTTATTATTACTTTTAAAAGGTAGGACCTCTTGAGTTAGCACCCATAAGATTTTGATTATATTCGGCAGAATATGGAATGTATGTACTACAATTTGTTGCCCATTTCAAATGCATGTGCCAATTTATTAACCCTTTTAAATGCATGTGGTTAACAGCCTGCATATTTTTAATTAAACCAGAAAGGCTGAAACGTTGCTATATTTATAATGGTTCATGTTCACAGACAGATTTCGGTCGAACATCTGTATGTTCAAACTCGAATCTGAAATGTTAGCTGGACAACTCTATCCGTTATTTATTCGGACCGGACAACGATCAGATAAGTTTCCGAGTCGGACAATAATGGACAACGGAACGTCCGATCCAATTAACAACCCTAGCTGTTATTGCTATTTTATTGTTGGAAGAACTTAATGGTGAATAATAATGATGCACCGTTGTAAAAATGTGGATTTGGTATTTTGTATTTGAACATGTGGTTTTTAAACAATGGTACATCGTTACTTTGATATTATTTTTTCACATTCCGTTGTGTGAGATTCCATCTCGTTATATTACTCTTTTATTATGTGCAAATGTAATTCCTTACAGACACCAACGACATATTTCGCGTGGCTCTAAGTTTCGATGAGCCTTTTCTAGGTCGAAATTTTGGCCTACTCTGGTCGGATTGTTACGTGTGTCAAGACTAGATATTGATATTTATATGTGAGAAAATGTATTACTCATGGAAAGGGGAGCTAATGTATCACCCCACCTTTCTACCCATACTAATTAAAAGTATTACAAAGTAATATTGTTAGATAATACGGAGAACATGGCTATATGGGCACATGTTTGAAAATTCTCTTGAACTAATTAACAATAGTATGTATTAAAATTGCCGAAATATATATCATTTATATGTATACAGTATTAGTATGAAATAATATCACGTGCACCACCAGGATAGAATAATACATAATACACGTAAATATGGATATCACTGAGTTAATCGCAACTATAAAATTAAAAACTTATAATACATTTTTAATGTACATCAGATCATTAAATACATTACATGACACTCACTACAAAATAGTAATATAATATACTAAATATCTATACTTCTCTATATCCAGTAAAATACATGCTAATCTCAGTGTCTTCAATCCTATAATGTGTTGGACCAACCTAAGTATCATATAAATAAAAAATGGGTCATACTTAAGTCAAATATGATTAACATAAAGTGTTGGAGTATACTGAATAATAGTAATACAAGGAAATCTCATCCCAATCCATTTTAAATTGTCATCATCTATAAATTCCTCAAAACAAAAATCATAAAGTTAAATAAATGGATAAATCACTAATATCCAGAAATCAACACACAAACTCCAAAAACATCAATAAAGAGATATTACCATGTATAATCAAACAAATAATCTGTTAAATCTAAATATAACATAGTCTCCAAATAAATATCCTCAATATCAATAAGACAAATACCAATATATGAAATCACAAACAAGAGTGATGCACGCCAATAAAGGATAAAATAAGCATATAGAATCACAAATGATGAAGATCACAAATTTCATATAATAGAACATAGAAATACGTTGAAGAATATATATAACACATGCGAAAAATCGACAACACCCCAAAGATAATAGTGACGCACATTGAAGAAAGACAAGTTGATCATTCTAAGGACATAGCCTTTGGAATAATCTTGTACTTGCCTATACACCTTACTAGAACTAGAGAGGGAGACCGACAGACGCACCAACTTCAGGAGACTACATCCACTAATCTGGCAAACACGACGTACGCAGTCCATCCAGGCAGCGTCCTATAGTCTGGTTACCTTGGCTCGTGATTTCTATCTGTCACATGTCATAAACACACTACATGACTACATTATGCATTAGTTATGACCCTACCCAAATCCCTAATGGTAATAGAATGCGAGCCTAAAGTGACATGAGGGGATAACTGTCATTCAAACATAGTTATATAAATATTGTCGACAAACAACAATGATATATAATGATACGACATGCGACCTTTGAATCATAGATCCAGGGAAGGTCCCAATACTAAGACGTTAGGGTGGATACTAAGCATTCTGGTAAAAGAAAGAAAATTGGATAGTGATAGCCCAATACTACTTACCATATATATATATATATATATATATATATATATATATATATATATATATATATGTGTGTGTGTGTGTGTGTGTGTGTGTGTATAAGATAGGATCATGAGCACCCCAATCAGTGCGACACCCCTATAGCCACTTGATTTCCACCATACATTCTTGTTTCTCTCTCTTTCCACTGACTCACTCTCCCTCCACTAATTATTTAATTATAAATGAATAGCTATTATTCTTTATAAAAGGGGTGTCATGAAAGAGGGGTGCTTTTTTGTCCCCATGTATATATAATAATAAGTGCACCATTATACATACTTTCTAACATATAGAACTATGCAAATATCGACCTACTTCAAAATATATACACCAACGTACAATTTAGTATATCACTAACGCACGAATAAATATGATCGTCGACGCATGGTTTATAGCACATTATTAAATGACTATGATATATATATATATATATATATATATATATATATGTAACAACCCGGATTTTCAGAAGTAATTTAAATTTTTTATTTTAATGATTTTAATGGATTTTGAATATTTAAAATGATTTATTTTAAATAATAACAACTAAAAATTTATTTTAATCGAAGTTAGAATGTATAAATTTATTTTAATTATAAAACGAGCCTGAAATGGCGCGGTTGTTTGAATATTCGATTTCTAATTTCAAATGAATATACAGAATTCAATATAAGTCAGAATTGGACGAAACAAGAAATATTTGAATATGTTTAATAATATTTTTCTAAAGAATGTAAGAAACCGAGATTTCACTTTATAAATTGAAAGTTATGTCCAGTTTAAAATTGAAAATAGTCGCTATGGAATTTATATATATTTTAATATAATATAAGCCCTTAAAAATAGCCATTTTGCAAACAACCTCCGTTTTCGACGAAACAACTTTTGTTAGATCCGGAATGTCAAATTATTGTTATATTCCAATTTTCATAATTTTTGGAATTAATATGTGAGCGTGGCCAGAGGAAACATGTTTTGTCAATTTTAGTTAAATTGGATCGACCAGAAAATGGCCATTTTTCAAACGGTCTCCAAATTCGATGAAATTAGTTTTGTTAGGACCGTATCATCAAAACATAGCTATATTTATTTTTCGGGAATTTTTGGAGTCAGTACGTGGGCCTGATAAATTAAAATGTGCGTTTAAATTTAATATATATTGATTTATATTTTAATTTTAACGGAAACTGATTGAAACAGTCAGCTTATGGGACATATCCCATTGTGTCTAAAATGAGGGTAATTAGCTGGAGGCGATAGTCGTTGGATTCGATTTGGAGTTCGGGAAGAAAAATAACTTTTTGGGGGAAAATAAATAATTAAATAAAATTATATAAATAGGGGGCTTAACCCCAGTTCTCTCATAACAAAAAATCGCACCCCCTAAATTGAAATCTGTCATTTCCCCCAAATTGCCCCATTCCCCACCGCTACCCCCCTCCTCTGGCTACCATGGCCACGCCGCCGCCTCCCCCTGGCGTCGCGCCTCCCCCTCCGACCCCCTCCTCCTTCCTTCGTCCTTCATTTCCTCTCTCTTCCCTTCTTCTAACTAAAACCACCGCCGTCAGAGCACCTACGCCCGCCACCGCCACCAGAACGTCCTACCGCCACCTCCCCAACATCAGCGCCTCTCCCCGCCACCTCAACACTACCGTGGGACCCCCCATTTGTCAATTCCCCTAAAATATGTGAGTTTTTATAATATTGATTTTAATTTCAGTTTTAAATATAAATACCTTATTTTAAAATTTTGGTTTTTATGAATATAAATATACATTATTTTAATAAAATAAAGATATGATTTTTTAATAAAATAAAGATATGATTTTTAATAAAATAAAGATACGATTTTTAATATATATCATGATGTATAAAAAAGGGATGTTTACATATATAGTTATGAAATAAAAATGTGATTTTTATATGTATAGTGATAAAATAGAAATGTGATTTTTTATTATGAAATAACATCGGAATAAAAAAAAATGATTTTTAATATATATATAGAAAGGTTTAAAAATGCGATTTTTAAACATCATATTAAAAATGTGATTTTTTTTACTATGAACAGCGTGAAAAAGATTGCGTTGGAATTTCGGACAAATCCAAGCTATTCAAAAATTCAGAAATAAAACTGGCAGAGTGGAAACCTAAGGTGAGAACTTCTTCTCACTCTAATTTTGTTTATAGTTAAATATATACTAGGATGCAGACGGAGCTTAGTAGCACCCGACACCTTTGATTGAAACCATGGATGTTTGGTTGTTTATTTTATTTGATTGATTGGTATTTAATAGGGTTTGGCAACCTTATTAAGAAATTGGCTGAATTTGATTTGGGATGTGAATTGAGGGTATGTGTATGGCGCGAACTAGTGTTAGGCGAGGGATAAGGCTAGACCTTATTCCGGTTCTAGTATCGCGCCGTTATGCTGCCAAAATTTTCTAAAATATGTTAGAATAATAAAAATATCATTTTTATTGTATAAATGAACTGTATAAAATAATCATGTGTTGAAATAAATATTTTATCGTTAAAAATATAATTTTTAACGAGTATATGAATGAAAATAAATATTCGTTTACAAATCAGATGATTTTTTTATGTACACTCATTTGACTGATATTGATTGGGACGATATATTTTACACATCGCCCAACTGCACAAATAAAATATGTGTGTTGATTGAAACCCCACACGGGTATTGGGATGATATTTGACATACACTAATCCCAATGGTTTAGTCGTATGCCAATCGATTGGTTAACAGACTGTTGTAAGCGTTAATTATTTATATTTAATGCCTATGCGTTGTGTAGTGCACTCAGGATGATGGTTGATTGTTTATCATTGTTGTTGTATACATATGATGTATGAAATCCATATAAATAATATTATATGGTAATTGACTGTGTCTGATTCCAATTCGGGAAGAACGAATATTTTAAAATAAAGAATATTTTAAAATAACGAATATTTTAAAATAAGGAATATTTTAAAATAATATTCAATAAAGGATTAAAAATCTGATTTCAATGTCTGATTTTTGATGGACATGAAAATATTGAAATATATGAAGCCGTGTTGATTATATTTGCGCCATTTTAACGCGAATGATATTTACATCGATTTTATTCATTTTTATAATGAATATAGAAAAGGAAATGATTTCAAAATCTGTTATTTTGAAATTATTATCATTTATATATTATAATGATAAGGAGTATTCTATTTTTATT
Source organism: Allium sativum (assembly GCA_030737875.1). NCBI lineage: Eukaryota > Viridiplantae > Streptophyta > Magnoliopsida > Asparagales > Amaryllidaceae > Allium > Allium sativum. The sequence continues at coordinate 110,550,073 of CM060913.1, forward strand.
TAAAATTATGGAAATCGACGAAATATATATATATAATATATATTATATATAATTAATGGCCTGAATATAACTCGTCGCGGGCATTCGCGAATTTCGACCATTGACTTTGAATTGATATCACGGGAGATTCGACCGTCGGATTCTCCTAAAACCAGAACCGTTGGGTTCGTATAGAAAAGAGCGTTCCAACGAATATAAGAGATTTGAGATCTAACGGTTGGATTTGGAATTATGTCCAAATCAAATTTGGAAAAGGTTGTTGTAAGTGCAGTTTGATGACTGTTTATGGAAATCGAATGAAAAGGCCTTAATAAAATTATTATAAATATTAATAATTTGTGTAAAATCATAATAAATGATTTGGAAAGAATTGGGATGAAAATTTCCACGTTTGAAAAGATAAAAATATTTTTTTTATCAAAATGAACTAGTTATAAACTAGATTTGAAATCCAATAATTTTTAAATAAAATAAATTGGATTTGTGAATGGTTTTAAAATAACCAGAAATTTCCAACGAACAAACTGGAAAGGATTTCGAATGGAAATAATCTTCGGAATATTTCGATATTGGATTCCGTGGTTATATGGATATTGTCATGGAATTTTGGAAGATATATTTGTGTCATTATTTCCAGTACGATATTTTTTGGTTTCATAATTTGATATTGAATATAAGCCGGTATAATTTCTATTCAGAGCCTTGTATTTAATATCAAATGGGATTTTGGGTTTGTCATGAACGGTGTCTTTACACTGTTCTTAAACCTAGTTGAGAAAAGAATAAATCTTTTAATTAATATTTAGTGGAGTTTTCCAATTTAATATAGTAAATTGGAATTGAATAAGAGAATTGGATTTTGGGTTTGTCGTGAATGGTGTCTTAAATAACACTGTTCTTAAAACCCATGTGAAAAGAATAAATCTTTTAATTAAGATTATTAGAGTTTCCAGTTATATTTAGTAATTGGAATAAAATGGAATGTGAATTGGGTTTATCGTGAACTGTGTTTTAAATGAAATTCGTTCTTTAACCCGATTAACAGTGAAACGTGATTTGGAATTTATAAATCTTTTTATTAAGATTTAATGAAAAATTTCCAAAGTAAAATTTTCCAATTTAATATATTGGAATTGAAAGGAATTCGATTTGGTAATAATCGAAGTGGGCTTCTGAGGAGGAAGACTGTTACTATATATGGAATTTATAAGGCTTTGCCATTATTCCATTTATATTATTAGTCGGATACGGAAACTGATATCGATTATATATTGATTCGTTTTCCGTGGAGATTCCATATTTAATGGAATGTATTTTGGGTTTATCGTGAACTGTGTTTTAAATGACATTGGTTCTTTAATACGGATAAAGACAGGATTACATGGCTAACATTGTATTTTGAACTGTATTAGTTGATCTCTGCTAAATATATATCTATTTTGTGGCGTAGAATTTATTCTCTTGTTTAACACCCTTCTCTAAGACGTACGAGCTTAGAGGTTATATAACGGCAGAAATCAGTGGTACGGGGTAGATTGTCAATGTGGCATGTTTGATTTCCTAAAGTTAAATAATCATTAACATTGATTTTTGGGAAGATTAAAACTAATTGGATTTTTAATGAATCTTTAATTAGATTGAAATATGAATGAGATAATTTAAATTATCAAATTTGAAAAATGATCGAGAATGGAGTACCACTAGTTTTACTCCAGGCGATAGTTAAATCTTTAATTAGATTTGAGCGGAAAATGGTAATTAATTTTATCGATAACACCGTGGTGTTAGATATGGAGTATTACCAGTTTTGCTCCATGGGATGAATAGGTTGGGATTGGGAAATAAAACAAATTATTACTTCGGTAAGGTCCGCTAATCCCGAATAGTTTGGAAAACCTTAATTTGGTTTAAATTGTGAAAAGAATATTTTAATAAAAGAATATTCTGGATTGGAATGAGGCGTATGTTGTGTGTTTATATCACTTGATTATAATATACGCGGGTTATTTGGAAAGGCCGTGTTTATACCCATTCTGAATAATTGATACGATGATAAATCGATGATTAAAACGGTGGTTTAAGACCGGAGGTCTTCACATCGTTTGGATGATTACTGATGTCTTGAATGGGTTGTACACCCAAGACGAGGTAATAAGTGGTGATCGTCCAGACGTAATTGGAGATCGATCAGATATGCGAGGGCCTCTCTCCTGTATTGGACATATGGGACGAGGAATAAGGTGCCTCCGGTTTCGTTCAGACCCAGAACGAACTTGTAAATGGATGTGTGTTTGACATTGGATTTTATTCTATGTTGATTGATCTCTTTAAATAAATATCTGTTTGGTGGCTTAAAATTTATTCTCTTGCTTAACACCCTTCTCTGAGACGTACGAGCTCAGAGGTTATATATCGATAGACATCAGTCGCATGGCATGAATTGCCTGTGTGGCATGCTGTGATGTAGATGACCAAGGCTTATGTTGAAAAGTAGAGTCTTATGGTTGATGATCAAATCACGGCTTTAAATAGCATAGCTTTGTGTATATCATTAATTCGCAAGCCTCAAACCCCAGTGTGAATCAGAAACGGGAGAATGACCTCAGGGAGGACATGCGTTTCCTTCTAGCTAGGAGTGGTGTCATGGTATGGAGCCCAGACATTTAACTCATGTGAATGTTGCATATTAGTTGATGGATAGTGAGGTACCTCGGATATATCGGTCACTACGGGGTTGATGGATGACATGGTCGACATATTGACCAGATTTACGCCCCCATAGGGCGGGGAAACGTATTGTTCAGGAATAACCAATCCACTAACGCATGTATGGACCGGCCCTGGCGCTCCTAAGGGCTGAACTGAGTACTTGCCATGAGGCTCGGGCTAGAAAGTCTCAAATTCGGTAAGGACGATCCCTTGCCTTGGTTCATGATGGATATCCAACTTCCAATACGACATCACGCGGTTTAATTGTAGAACTAGTATGACGACATGATATATGGTACCCATGCCGTCTATGATTGATACATTTATATTTGATGTTGATTTCTTCACTTATAGTAATAATAAAAGATGAAATTTCGCGTACCAAGCATATTTGGCTATTATGAGGTAAAACTTTATCCTTTGGCATGCGTTGCATTATGTGATCGGACATGAGTCTTATAATAGCTTCATTGTTCTTCATTTAGCATTGCACTGTTTGTTTTATGCACTGGTATTCTTGGGGGTAAACCCATTCCATGTTATACGGTGTGGTCCCTTGATTTACTTAACTTTAAAATCAAATTAATAACTGTTTTAGTTCTCACACCAGTCCCATGACTGACCTGGAGTTTATTGTTTTAACCTAAACTCTGGGTGCCCATATTTTCCACACTGACATCTAGTAGTTTCGGTTTTGCAGATATTATATTCACGGGATCTTGAATTTACAGCTGGAACTATATTCGGAAAGCTCTGTATTCGTGTATTTCTTTTAGTTGTGTTATGTATTATTTTTCCTCTGTTATGTATTTAAATGTAATTTAAAATCTCTGATATTTTCTGCTATATATTATTTATTCATACTCTGCAATATTCTTGTACTCTGATGTAATTGTTGTAACAACAATGAAATGTTCTGTCGTTTGTGTTCTGATTTGTCGTGGTCTCAACTCAATCCGGGCTTTCCTTTACAGGGAAGTTTGGGTCGTTTTAATATACTCATCACAATGAATACTACACTTCCTATCCTCATATTAAGTGTAATACATGAGCAAAAGATAACCATATAAATAACTGTCAGTGTCTCATACCATCGCATTTACTAATCTGGTTATTTAGTGCCTATATATCACACTGACCTTTCAATACTCTATATTACAGGTCCAGTGAATAACCAAAAAAATATTATCGAAAGTCCCATACCATAAAATACCACTAAATCTTTGTGTAGATTTCTTGTTAAATAGAACAAACCACTTTAAAATCATATAAAAGATATCATCATTGTATGATATTCAAACCATCAGTACAACTAAGATCAACAACGAATCATCTACAATACCAAAATTAACATAGGAAGTTGGATAGTAAAAAATTATAAGAGTCTTATATAAAATTTTAATACAATTTTTAAAAATAATAATAATAATATATACACAACTCTTTTAAAAATGGTATCTCAAATATTTAAGAATATAAATTTTCATAACATTTTTACAATTCTATAAGAATCTTTCTATTATTAAAACGCCTTATTAGTTTTACATAGAAATTATTTCTATGCACTAATAAAATATAAAAAAATTAAATGGCTTATTTAAAACTAAATATAATTTACTTTCGAACAAAATTAGTTCAACTAAATTGAATTATTTCAAAGTATAATTTTCCAGTGCGATTAAATTTAAACATGATCTTGCATATGTAATTATCTAAAATATACATTAGCATTCTATATTTGCTTAAAACACATTATGTAGATCGAATCTACTTACAATTCAATATTTATAAATGCCTAAGTATGCATAAATTTATATTCTAAATTACCATATCATAATAATTTATAAAAGCTTTAAATAACCTTTTAAAATATTAAAACCAATCAAATTTCCAAAAATATAATAAATTAGATAATTCGGGGTGAATTACATAATTTAAAGTAACTTACATAGTTCAAAATGCCAATGGTCAACATATCCACTTTCTTGTTCTTCCATTTTCAAATTATATCAATAATGCCCCAATAGAATTCAAAAGCAACTTCATGGAAAAGAAAACTCATTGAAGCATATAACTTGGGGCGTGTAAAAGTAGTAAAAATGGAAAATGTACTTTTAAAAGCATTTGATCGACCATCAAGAGATTATACAATCATACACAATAGGACAATTTTTGCATGGCATCATGTACCTTTTCAAAATTGACATCATGCATGAAAATAATAATTAACTGCTTGGCAATAAAAATAAGGCTTGTGCAGAGAAGTTGAGATATATAAGCAATTTTGTATTATGTAATCAAAAGGGTATAGCACATTTACTCATTGAACACAAGTATGCTGCACATATATGGATATGGTGCAGCAATAAACTGTCGCGTTCACATTATCAACTGAGCAATTTAAAGTCAAAAATAATATAGAAAACATAATTTTAAGATTTTCATAAAATTTCATTGTTGGAATTTGGACGAAATTGTGCTTTCTACTTGTATATCGATCATTTGGAGGGAAAAGAATAACAAGGTATTCAATAATTAATCATAGACTAAATTCACCATAACCAAAAACATCACAGACTTAGTGAAATCAGGAGCCGAAAAATCCAAACATAAAACTGTCTAAGCATATAATACATACATACCTTCTTAAATAGGGCATAAGAGTAGCTTAACACCTACCTAGTTTTGAATGATTTGAAACGTTGTCTTCTAAAATAATAGCTCCATCACCTTCAAGCATCCTATCCTGCTGTGACGGCAAGGAATTTCGCTCGGTCCGAACCAGTCGCTAAACCGACCCAGACCGTTCGAAACGCCCTATCGTTTGAGAACAGGACAAAACAGAACGCATATAAAAGAACGTTTCATTGTATATTACAACAATGCATCAGATTACAAGAATATACAGAGTATAAATGAATATTACACAGAAATATCAGAGATTTAAATTACATTTAAATACATAGCAGCGGAAAATAATACAATACACAACTAGAAGTAGATATACGGATACAAAGCTTTCCGGATATCGTTCCAGCTGTAAACCAGGATCCTGTGAATATAAATCTGCAAAAACCAAAACTACTAGCTGCCCGTGTCAAAATAAGGGCACCCAGAGTTTAGGTTAAAACAATAAACTCCAGGTCAGTCATGTGACTGGTGTGAGAACTAAAACAGTTATTAATCTTTATTTTTAAAGTTAGGTAAATCAAGGGACCACGCCGTATAACACAGAACGGGTTTCCTCCCAAGAATACCAGTGCATAAAACAAATAGCGCAATGCTAAATAAAGAAAAATGAAGCTGTTATAAGACCCAGGTCCTATCACACAATGCAACGCAAGCCGGGGGATAGGGTTTTCCCTTATAACAGCCAAAGAATGCTTGATACGTTTAAAACAAATCATTTGATACTATTATAAGTGCATAGTGTATAAAACAACTTCAAATCATAAGTATCAATCATAGGCGACATGAGCGTCCCATGCCACTATGTCGCCATATATAGGTTTACAAATAAAACCGCAAAGTTACGTATTTGGAAATTGGATTTCCGTCTATGAACCGAGGCCAGGGATCGTCCTCTACCGATTCGAGACTCTCTAGCCCGAGCCTCCGGAACAGCCGCAACTGCCCCATGGAGCGACAGGGCCGGTCCACCGATGTGGATTATAGTGCCTGAACAATACGTTTCCCCGCCCTTTGGGGCGTAAATGAGCCAACTAAATGACTCCATCGGTTCGAGAACGACCGATCAATCCGAGGCGCCTCGCAACAGCAACAACCACATAAGTCAAACTCGTCAGGGCGTGTAAAACCACTGACGCCACTTCTAACTAGAAAGAAACGCATGCCCTCCCTGAGGTCCTCTCCCGTTTTTGGTTCACAACCGGGGTGCGAAACTCGCGAAGCAAACGTTACACAAAGCTACGCCACGAAGGCCGTGCTTCGATCATCACCACAAGACTTTGCTTTTCAACAGAAGCCTCGATCAATTGCCACTTAGGCATGCCACACAGGCAATTCACTCCATGCGTTTGATATCCATCAATATATAACCCCTGAGCTCGTACGTCTCAGAGAAGGGCGTTAAGCAAGAGAATAAATTCTCCGCCGCCAAACAGATACATATTTAATAGAGATCAATCACACAGACTAAAATCCAATGTCAGACACACAGTCCATTTACAAGTCCGTTCTGGGTCTGAACGAAACCGGAGGCACCTAGTACCCCGCATATCCATCGATCTCCAAGTACGTCTGGACGATCACCAACTGTTTCCATCTTCTTGGGTGTACAGCCCAATCAAGATCATCAGTTATCACCCAAACGACGTGAAGACTTCCGGTCTTCGACCATCGTCTTCATCTTCGACACCACGTCGAATCAGTTATTCAGAATGGGATAAACCCGGTCTTTCTGAATAACTCGCGTATATATTATAAAAGTGTTACACAAACACAACATACGCCTCATTCCAATTCATTAGTCACTAACCGTAAATTAATCAAGAGAATAATTCCCCAAATATTAACCCCGAAGGCCGAAATTAACATCAGATCAATATCCAGAAAACCATTCTGCTTGGCTAACCGACAGTTAGTTCCTAAATTTCACATTCATAGGGAAAGATTCCCATTAATTTTATCAAAGATAAATTCCTTGAATTTATTCTTTAATCTATTTTTGAATATCAATTCAAACTAGTCGGGATTAGCGAACCTTACCGAAGTAATCATTTATTTTACTCTCCCAATCCCAACCTATTCATCCCATGAAGTAAAACTGGTAATACTTCATATCTAACACCACGGTGTTATCAGTAAATTCAATTACCATTTCACGTTCAAATCTAATTAAAGATTTAACTATCGCTTGGAGCAAAACTGGTGATACTCCATTCTCGATCTTTTCAATCTAATTAAAGATTCATTAAAACTCCACTTAGTTTTAATCGTTAACTGGGTTAAAGAATCAGTGTCATTTAAAACACGGTTCACGGTAAACCCAAAGTCACATTCATTAATTATCGGGTTAAAGAACAAGTGTTATTTAAAACACTGTTCACGATAAACCCAAAAATCAATCTCGATTCAATTCCAATTAAATATTATTTAATTGGTACACTTCATTAAATCTAAAAAAAAAAGATTTAATCCTTTCTCAACTGGGTTCAAGAACAGTGTTAGTGAAGACACCATTCACGACAAACCCAAATCACATTCGATATTCAATACAAGGCTCTGAATAGAAAATATATCGGCCTATATTCAATATCAAATTCTACGACTAACAAATGTCGTATTGGAAATAACGATATAAATATATATCTTTCAAATTTCCATAACAACACCTGTATAATCACGAATTCCAACATCGAAATATTCCGAAGACAATTTCGATTCAAATCCACTCCAATGCAATCATTGGATATTCTGGTTATTTTCAAAACCCTTTTCAAATTCAATTTATTTATTTAAAAATAAATAGAATTATATTTCTAGTTCAAAACTAGTTCAATTCGATAAAAGTCTATTTTTATCTTTTCAAATATGGAGTTTTTCATCCCAAATCTTCACAAATCATTTCTTATGATTTTACACAAATTATTACTATTTTTAATAATTTTATCAAGGCCCGTACAGTCGATTTCCATCAACGGCCATCGAACTGCACTTACAGCGACCTTTTTCAAATTTGATTTGGACACAATTCCAAATCCAACCGTTAGATTTCAAATTTCTAACATTCGTTAGAAAGCTCTTTTCGATACGAACCCAACGGTTCCGGTTTTAGGAGAATCCGACGGTCGGATCTCCCGTAATGTCCGTTTGAAATAAATGGTCGAAATTCACGAACTGCCGCGGCGCGGCGCGTTCTATTCAGGCCATTATATTATATATATAATATATATAATATATATTTCGTCGATTTCTATTTAAAACGAATTATATAAATAGTTTTAAATTCGTTTCAAAAGAAATTTCAACTTCCATTTCAATTCAAATCAAAATCGAATTCTTCTTTATAAATTCGTTTTAAAATTCATTTCTATTCAATTCAAATTTCAATTCAATTTAAATTCATTTCAATTTGCTTTCAATTCAATTTGAATTCGTTTTATATTCAATTCATTTCGAAATCGTTTTCAATTCATTTCGAATTCGTTTTCAATTCAATTCATTTCGAAATCGTTTTCAATTCATTTCGAAATCGTTTTCAATTCAATTCATTTCGAAATCGTTTTCAATTCAATTCGAATTCGTTTTCAATTCAATTCATTTCGAAATCGTTTTCAATTCAATTCATTTCGAAATCGTTTTCAATTCAATTCGAATTCGTTTTCAATTCAATTCATTTCGAAATCGTTTTCAATTCAATTCATTTCGAAATCGTTTTCAATTCAATTCATTTCGAAATCGTTTTCAATTCAATTCATTTCGAAATCTTTTTCAATTCAATTCATTTCGAAATCGTTTTCAATTCAATTCATTTCGAAATCGTTTTCAATTCACTTCATTTCGAAATCGTTTTCAATTCACTTCATTTCGAAATCGTCGATTTCGAAATCACTTTTCAATATTCATTTCAAAATGAATAAAATCGATATAAATATCGTTCACGTCAAAATGGCGTCAATCTAATCAACACGGCTTCATATATTCCTATTTTCAAATATTTTATTTCAAATATTTCTTTTTCAAATATTTCTCTTCAAATATTCCTTTTTCAAATATTTCTTTTTTTCAAAACTGGAATGAGGCCCAATCAATTACCATATAAAGTTAATTATATGGATTTTCATACAACACATGTATAATAGCACTGAAAAATAATCAACCATCAACCAAAGTGCACTACACTGTATAAGCATCAAATATAGATATCTAACGCTTATAACAGCCTGTCAATCAACCGATCGACATATTTAATCAATCAGGATGAGTGAAATTCATATTTCATCCCAACACCCGTGTGGGGTTTTCAAACAATCAAACACAGATTTTAGTTGTGCAGTTGGGCGATGTGTAAAATTTATCGTCCCAATCAATGTCATTCAAATAAGTGTACATAAACAAACCGTCTGGTTTGTAAATGAATATTTATTTTATTCACTTCACGCTAAAAATCATATTTTTAACGATAAAATATTTTATCTCAACATATGAATTCCTATTCAATTCATTTATTCAATAAAAATGATATTTTTATTTTTCTAACATATTTCAGAAAATTTCGGCGGCATAACGGCACGATACTAGAAACGGGACGAGGACTAGCCTTATCCCCGGTCTAGTGAAGGCCCACGCCATTCACACATCATCAAATCAATTCATTTCACCACACAATTCAATTTCAATCAAATAATCCAACTAATCTACGCAGCCAAACAAACAAGTCCATGGTCTGTGGACGATTGTGTCGGGTGCTACTAAGCACCGTCTGCATCCTAGTATATATATATAACTAGAAAAAGAAATTGAAAGGTGAGAAATTCTCACAAATAGCCATCCTAGCTCCACGGCACTCCTTTTAGAGAAGTCTTCGTCGTTTCGCCTTTTTGTCACCTTCGTTGACCGTAGCCACTACATATATAAAAATCGAATTTTTACTTCGCTATTCAATATATAAATCGAATTTTTACTTCGCTATTCAATATATAAAAATTCTATTTTTCTATCGAAGTTCAATATATAAAAATCGAATTTTTACTTCGCTATTCAATATATAAAAATCATATTTTTACTTCGCTATTCAATATATAAAAATCGAATTTTTACTTCGCTATTCAATATATAAAAATCATATTTTTACTTCGCTATTCAATATATAAAAATCGAATTTTTACTTCGCTATTCAATATATAAAAATTCTATTTTTCTATCGAAGTTCAATATATAAAAATCGAATTTTTATTAATATAGATTCCGCCTTTTCCATTTCAAAGATCTAATCTTTTCTTTTACTTTTTAAAGTTTAAATCTTTTACCTTTCAAAATTCAAATCTTTTACCTTTTAAAAATTCAAATCTTTTAAAACCTTTATAAAATTCAAATCTTTTAAAACCTTTTTAAAATTCAAATCTTTTAAAACCTTTTAAAAAAAAAAGAATCAGTTTTAAATCTTTAGAAAAAAAATCTGTTTTAACCTTTTAATTAAAATCAGTTTTAACGTTATAAAAAAAAACAGTTTTTACTAAAGTAAAAATAAATAAATAAAATAAAAAAAAACTTACAGGGGGGGGGGGGCGCTGTCGAGTGGTCGGGGGGGGGGGTCCAACGTCGGGAATGGGGTGGTGGTGGGGTTGCTCAGGCCGGCGGCAGGGCAAGGGGGAGGTGGAGGTGGGCTTCGGTCATGGGCGGGGGTTTGGGCCGTTCGATTTGACGTGGAGGAGGAGGACAGGCGGACGGGAAGAAGAAGGGGGAGGCGCTCGAACGAGCGGCGGTGGTGGGGCTCCGCCGCCGGTGGTGGAATCGCGATCCTCCGCGGTCTTCTCTTTTTTTTTTTTTTTTTTTCGTTCGTTTTTTTTTCTGAGAAGATATCCGGGGGGGGGGGCCTGGTTAAGGGAGGAAGGGGGGTTTTCTTTTTTATTTATTTTTATTTATTATTTTATTATTTTTAAAAGTTGACTTTTACATACGTCATCAAAACGAGGCCCACCACCTGTCGTCCATAGCGTTTAACCCCCATTCCGAACACAATGGGATATGTATCGTCAGCTGATTCGGCTGTTACAATCAGTTTCCGTTAAATTTACATTTAAATCACTATATTGAATTTTAAACGTACATTTCAAATTGCCGAGGTCACATACTAACTCTATAAATTGCAGAAAAATATTTTCTAGCTTCGTATTGACGATACGGTCCTAACAAAACTAGTTTCGTCGAATTCTGAGACCGTTTGAAAAATGGCCAACTTCCAGTCGATTAAAATCAACTGAAATTGGTCAAACGCGTTTTCCTTTGCCACGCTCACATATTGATTCGAAAAATTATGAAATTTGGAATCTAGCAATAACTTGACATCACGGACCCAACAAAACTGGTTTCGTCGAAATCCGAGGTCGTTTGCAAAATTGCTATTTTTAAGGGCCTTATATATATAAAAATATATATAAATTCCACAGCGACTATTTCTAATTTTAAACTGGACATATCTTATCATTTCTAAAATGAAATCTCAGTTTGTTAACTTCGTTACAGAGATATAGTTATACAGATTCAAATATTTCTTGTTTCGTTCAATTCTGACTTATATTGAATTCTGTATATTCATTTGAAATTAGAAATCGAATTTTCGAACTACCGCGCCATTTTCAATTCCTTTTATAATTATATATAATTATTATATATTCTAACGACGACGTATATAATATATACGTCGAATTATATTCAAAATAAATTTCTCGTCGATTATATTTAAAATAATCTATTTTAAATATTCAAAATTCGCTAAAATTGCCAAAATAAAAATTTTTAACTGGCCTAGATTTTGCGGGTTATTACAATCTCCCCCACTTAAAACTTTTCGTCCCCGAAAAGGAACAAAGTCGAAAGTGGTTTGATTAATCAGCTCTACGTTCGATTTGGCTTCCATTCTCCAACTTTTCAGTTTCTGAGAATTTCCAAAATTTCAAAAATTTGGCTAACACCCTAAATTTTTGAAAAATTTCGCCATAACCTCCCCTGCACCGGGAGCATCGGGGAATTTCAAATAGCTTCCCCGGTCCTTCAGATCTCAAAAAGAAAAAGAAAAAGCCAAGCGGCTAGCCAATAGGCTCACAAAATCATCATCACCCAAACAAAACAGGAAATTATGTAGTAAACATGTACCTATTTGTCGGGCAAACAAATTTTATTCTTCGGCTCTAGCCTCCTTGCTATGACCTGTTCAATGATATACATGTATATGCAAGCAGATGCGACCAATTTTCAATACAATTCAATATTTGATTCAATTAGGCTAAATGGTTCAAAATTATCAACCAATTAAACAAACAACACAAACATCAATCAATTAGTGATTAGAGTTTCAAATTCATAATTTTGATACATAGACAAAAATCATGTTTTTGATGCCAATTCACAACAATATATTCTAGCTATATATAAGATTTGGTTCTCACACCAGTCAATAGGAAATATATAGAAATCTCACTTTCGTTGCTCGAAAATAAATACTGGCGATGGTGCCCCGTCACTTGAATTATTCTCGGGCACTAGAGGGATTCTATATCTACCCAATATATTAAAACTTCGAACACACGTTTGCAAGACATATATGCAAAATCTTTATATACTGGATTGCCCAATTCAATTTAAAATAAATAAACAAATACGAATAATTGATTTAAATTTTCAAAACAAAATTGTTTTCACTTTGAAAATTTACTCTTCACACTCGTTCTAGGATACTACTGATCCCATCTCTAACGAGTCATTCCCATTGGATATTACTAATCCAATATCTGATGAATTCTTTCGTAAGGTTCTAATGTGTCTTGTTCTCTAGCTTTGTAAACCAAAGCTCTGATACCAACTGTGACGGCAAGGAATTTCGCTCGGTCCGAACCAGTCGCTAAACCGACCCAGACCGTTCGAAACGCCCTATCGTTTGAGAACAGGACAAAACAGAACGCATATAAAAGAACGTTTCATTGTATATTACAACAATGCATCAGATTACAAGAATATACAGAGTATAAATGAATATTACACAGAAATATCAGAGATTTAAATTACATTTAAATACATAGCAGCGGAAAATAATACAATACACAACTAGAAGTAGATATACGGATACAAAGCTTTCCGGATATCGTTCCAGCTGTAAACCAGGATCCTGTGAATATAAATCTGCAAAAACCAAAACTACTAGCTGCCCGTGTCAAAATAAGGGCACCCAGAGTTTAGGTTAAAACAATAAACTCCAGGTCAGTCATGTGACTGGTGTGAGAACTAAAACAGTTATTAATCTTTATTTTTAAAGTTAGGTAAATCAAGGGACCACGCCGTATAACACGGAACGGGTTTCCTCCCAAGAATACCAGTGCATAAAACAAATAGCGCAATGCTAAATAAAGAAAAATGAAGCTGTTATAAGACCCAGGTCCTATCACACAATGCAACGCAAGCCGGGGGATAGGGTTTTCCCTTATAACAGCCAAAGAATGCTTGATACGTTTAAAACAAATCATTTGATACTATTATAAGTGCATAGTGTATAAAACAACTTCAAATCATAAGTATCAATCATAGGCGACATGAGCGTCCCATGCCACTATGTCGCCATATATAGGTTTACAAATAAAACCGCAAAGTTACGTATTTGGAAATTGGATTTCCGTCTATGAACCGAGGCCAGGGATCGTCCTCTACCGATTCGAGACTCTCTAGCCCGAGCCTCCGGAACAGCCGCAACTGCCCCATGGAGCGACAGGGCCGGTCCACCGATGTGGATTATAGTGCCTGAACAATACGTTTCCCCGCCCTTTGGGGCGTAAATGAGCCAACTAAATGACTCCATCGGTTCGAGAACGACCGATCAATCCGAGGCGCCTCGCAACAGCAACAACCACATAAGTCAAACTCGTCAGGGCGTGTAAAACCACTGACGCTACTTCTAACTAGAAAGAAACGCATGCCCTCCCTGAGGTCCTCTCCCGTTTTTGGTTCACAACCGGGGTGCGAAACTCGCGAAGCAAACGTTACACAAAGCTACGCCACGAAGGCCGTGCTTCGATCATCACCACAAGACTTTGCTTTTCAACAGAAGCCTCGATCAATTGCCACTTAGGCATGCCACACAGGCAATTCACTCCATGCGTTTGATATCCATCAATATATAACCCCTGAGCTCGTACGTCTCAGAGAAGGGCGTTAAGCAAGAGAATAAATTCTCCGCCGCCAAACAGATACATATTTAATAGAGATCAATCACACAGACTAAAATCCAATGTCAGACACACAGTCCATTTACAAGTCTGTTCTGGGTCTGAACGAAACCGGAGGCACCTAGTACCCCGCATATCCATCGATCTCCAAGTACGTCTGGACGATCACCAACTGTTTCCATCTTCTTGGGTGTACAGCCCAATCAAGATCATCAGTTATCACCCAAACGACGTGAAGACTTCCGGTCTTCGACCATCGTCTTCATCTTCGACACCACGTCGAATCAGTTATTCAGAATGGGATAAACCCGGTCTTTCTGAATAACTCGCGTATATATTATAAAAGTGTTACACAAACACAACATACGCCTCATTCCAATTCATTAGTCACTAACCGTAAATTAATCAAGAGAATAATTCCCCAAATATTAACCCCGAAGGCCGAAACCAACATCAGATCAATATCCAGAAAACCATTCTGCTTGGCTAACCGACAGTTAGTTCCTAAATTTCACATTCATAGGGAAAGATTCCCATTAATTTTATCAAAGATAAATTCCTTGAATTTATTCTTTAATCTATTTTTGAATATCAATTCAAACTAGTCGGGATTAGCGAACCTTACCGAAGTAATCATTTATTTTACTCTCCCAATCCCAACCTATTCATCCCATGAAGTAAAACTGGTAATACTTCATATCTAACACCACGGTGTTATCAGTAAATTCAATTACCATTTCACGTTCAAATCTAATTAAAGATTTAACTATCGCCTGGAGCAAAACTGGTGATACTCCATTCTCGATCTTTTCAATCTAATTAAAGATTCATTAAAACTCCACTTAGTTTTAATCGTTAACTGGGTTAAAGAATCAGTGTCATTTAAAACACGGTTCACGGTAAACCCAAAGTCACATTCATTAATTATCGGGTTAAAGAACAAGTGTTATTTAAAACACTGTTCACGATAAACCCAAAAATCAATCTCGATTCAATTCCAATTAAATATTATTTAATTGGTACACTTCATTAAATCTAAAAAAAAAAAGATTTAATCCTTTCTCAACTGGGTTCAAGAACAGTGTTAGTGAAGACACCATTCACGACAAACCCAAATCACATTCGATATTCAATACAAGGCTCTGAATAGAAAATATATCGGCCTATATTCAATATCAAATTCTACGACTAACAAATGTCGTATTGGAAATAACGATATAAATATATATCTTTCAAATTTCCATAACAACACCTGTATAATCACGAATTCCAACATCGAAATATTCCGAAGACAATTTCGATTCAAATCCACTCCAATGCAATCATTGGATATTCTGGTTATTTTCAAAACCCTTTTCAAATTCAATTTATTTATTTAAAAATAAATAGAATTATATTTCTAGTTCAAAACTAGTTCAATTCGATAAAAGTCTATTTTTATCTTTTCAAATATGGAGTTTTTCATCCCAAATCTTCACAAATCATTTCTTATGATTTTACACAAATTATTACTATTTTTAATAATTTTATCAAGGCCCGTACAGTCGATTTCCATCAACGGCCATCGAACTGCACTTACAGCGACCTTTTTCAAATTTGATTTGGACACAATTCCAAATCCAACCGTTAGATTTCAAATTTCTAATATTCGTTAGAAAGCTCTTTTCTATACGAACCCAACGGTTCCGGTTTTAGGAGAATCCGACGGTCGGATCTCCCGTAATGTCCGTTTGAAATAAATGGTCGAAATTCACGAACTGCCGCGGCGCGGCGCGTTCTATTCAGGCCATTATATTATATATATAATATATATAATATATATTTCGTCGATTTCTATTTAAAACGAATTATATAAATAGTTTTAAATTCGTTTCAAAAGAAATTTCAACTTCCATTTCAATTCAAATCAAAATCGAATTCTTCTTTATAAATTCGTTTTAAAATTCATTTCTATTCAATTCAAATTTCAATTCAATTTGAATTCATTTCAATTTGCTTTCAATTCAATTTGAATTCGTTTTATATTCAATTCATTTCGAAATCGTTTTCAATTCATTTCGAATTCATTTTCAATTCAATTCATTTCGAAATCGTTTTCAATTCAATTCATTTCGAAATCGTTTTCAATTCAATTCATTTCGAAATCGTTTTCAATTCAATTCAAATTCGTTTTCAATTCAATTCATTTCGAAATCGTTTTCAATTCAATTCATTTCGAAATCGTTTTCAATTCAATTCGAATTCGTTTTCAATTCAATTCATTTCGAAATCGTTTTCAATTCAATTCATTTCGAAATCGTTTTCAATTCAATTCATTTCGAAATCGTTTTCAATTCAATTCATTTCGAAATCGTTTTCAATTCAATTCATTTCGAAATCGTTTTCAATTCAATTCATTTCGAAATCGTTTTCAATTCACTTCATTTCGAAATCGTTTTCAATTCACTTCATTTCGACATCGTCGATTTCGAAATCACTTTTCAATAATCATTTCAAAATGAATAAAATTGATATAAATATCGTTCACGTCAAAATGGCGTCAATCTAATCAACACGGCTTCATATATTCCTATTTTCAAATATTTTATTTCAAATATTTCTTTTTCAAATATTTCTCTTCAAATATTCCTTTTTCAAATATTTCTTTTTTTCAAAACTGGAATGAGGCCCAATCAATTACCATATAAAGTTAATTATATGGATTTTCATACAACACATGTATAATAGCATTGAAAAATAATCAACCATCAACCAAAGTGCACTACACTGTGTAAGCATCAAATATAGATATCTAACGCTTATAACAGCCTGTCAATCAACCGATCGACATATTTAATCAATCAGGATGAGTGAAATTCATATTTCATCCCAACACCCGTGTGGGGTTTTCAAACAATCAAACACAGATTTTAGTTGTGCAGTTGGGCGATGTGTAAAATTTATCGTCCCAATCAATGTCATTCAAATAAGTGTACATAAACAAACCGTCTGGTTTGTAAATGAATATTTATTTTATTCACTTCACGCTAAAAATCATATTTTTAACGATAAAATATTTTATCTCAACATATGAATTCCTATTCAATTCATTTATTCAATAAAAATGATATTTTTATTTTTCTAACATATTTCAGAAAATTTCGGCGGCATAACGGCACGATACTAGAAACGGGACGAGGCCTAGCCTTATCCCCGGTCTAGTGAAGGCCCACGCCATTCACACATCATCAAATCAATTCATTTCACCACACAATTCAATTTCAATCAAATAATCCAACTAATCTACGCAGCCAAACAAACAAGTCCAAGGTCTGTGGACGATTGTGTCGGGTGCTACTAAGCACCGTCTGCATCCTAGTATATATATATAACTAGAAAAAGAAATTGAAAGGTGAGAAATTCTCACAAATAGCCATCCTAGCTCCACGGCACTCCTTTTAGAGAAGTCTTCGTCGTTTCGCCTTTTTGTCACCTTCGTTGACCGTAGCCACTACATATATAAAAATCGAATTTTTACTTCGCTATTCAATATATAAAAATCGAATTTTTACTTCGCTATTCAATATATAAAAATTCTATTTTTCTATCGAAGTTCAATATATAAAAATCGAATTTTTACTTCGCTATTCAATATATAAAAATCATATTTTTACTTCGCTATTCAATATATAAAAATCGAATTTTTACTTCGCTATTCAATATATAAAAATCATATTTTTACTTCGCTATTCAATATATAAAAATCGAATTTTTACTTCGCTATTCAATATATAAAAATTCTATTTTTCTATCGAAGTTCAATATATAAAAATCGAATTTTTATTAATATAGATTCCGCCTTTTCCATTTCAAAGATCTAATCTTTTCTTTTACTTTTTAAAGTTTAAATCTTTTACCTTTCAAAATTCAAATCTTTTACCTTTTAAAAATTCAAATCTTTTAAAACCTTTTTAAAATTCAAATCTTTTAAAACCTTTTTAAAATTCAAATCTTTTAAAACCTTTTTAAAAAAAAAGAATCAGTTTTAAATCTTTAGAAAAAAATCTGTTTTAACCTTTTAATTAAAATCAGTTTTAACGTTATAAAAAAAACAGTTTTTACTAAAGTAAAAATAAATAAATAAAATAAAAAAAAACTTACGGGGGGGGGGGCGCTGTCGAGTGGTCGGGGGGGGGGGGGGGGTCCAACGTCGGGAATGGGGTGGTGGTGGGGTTGCTCAGGCCGGTGGCAGGGCAGGGGGAGGTGGAGGTGGGCTTCGGTCATGGGCGGGGGTTTGGGCCGTTCGATTTGACGTGGAGGAGGAGGACAGGCGGACGGGAAGAAGAAGGGGGAGGCGCTCGAACGAGCGGCGGTGGTGGGGCTGCGCCGCCGGTGGTGGAATCGCGATCCTCCGCGGTCTTCTCTTTTTTTTTTCGTTCGTTTTTTTTTCTGAGAAGATATCCGGGGGGGGGGCCTGGTTAAGGGAGGAAGGGGGGTTTTCTTTTTTTATTTATTTTTATTTATTATTTTATTATTTTTAAAAGTTGACTTTTACATACGTCATCAAAACGAGGCCCACCACCTGTCGTCCATAGCGTTTAACCCCCATTCCGAACACAATGGGATATGTATCGTCAGCTGATTCGGCTGTTACAATCAGTTTCCGTTAAATTTACATTTAAATCACTATATTGAATTTTAAACGTACATTTCAAATTGTCGGGGTCACATACTAACTCTATAAATTGCAGAAAAATATTTTCTAGCTTCGTATTGACGATACGGTCATAACAAAACTAGTTTCGTCGAATTCTGAGACCGTTTGAAAAATGGCCAACTTCCAGTCGATTAAAATCAACTGAAACTGGTCAAACGCGTTTTCCTTTGCCATGCTCACATATTGATTCGAAAAATTATGAAATTTGGAATCTAGCAATAACTTGACATCACGGACCCAACAAAACTGGTTTCGTCGAAATCCGAGGTCGTTTGCAAAATTGCTATTTTTATGGGCCTTATATATATAAAAATATATATAAATTCCACAGCGACTATTTCTAATTTTAAACTGGACATATCTTATCATTTCTAAAATGAAATCTCAGTTTGTTAACTTCTTTACAGAGATATAGTTATACAGATTCAAATATTTCTTGTTTCGTTCAATTCTGACTTATATTGAATTCTGTATATTCATTTGAAATTAGAAATTAGAAATCGAATTTTCGAACTACCGCGCCATTTTCAATTCCTTTTATAATTATATATAATTATTATATATTCTAACGACGACGTATATAATATATACGTCGAATTATATTCAAAATAAATTTCTCGTCGATTATATTTAAAATAATCCATTTTAAATATTCAAAATTCGCTAAAATTGCCAAAATAAAAATTTTAAACTGGCCCAGATTTTGCGGGTTATTACACCTGCACTGCTTTTGACTGTTGCGCACGATTAGGTCAGCCTCCCTTGCGATTTGCATCGAACCTTTCCTCGTTCACTTCACACGACCCGGCATTGATGATAAAACGGGACGCCTCTCTCTTCTTCTTTCTTCTTCTTTTGTATTTCGGTATAGGAAAAGTAAAAAGTCTCTTCTTTCCTTTTTATTTCTTCCATTAGAGATTTCAAGTTTGGTATTATGAACGAGGCCCAAAAGAAAACACTTGAATTTAGGAGAAGTGGAGATGACCAAATGATTCCCTTATTTATGCCTTACATCCATATTTAATTAAATTTTTAATTAATTTGTTTCAGCCTTAAATATGAACATCTATATACACTTACATTAGCCTAGTTTAGATCGATACACAATCACTTCCAACTATTATTTTATTATTTATTTTTATTCCATTTAAAATGTTAATTATCGAAAATTGAATTGAACACATTTATTTTGATTAAATTTATTTATTACAACAACATGGAAACGAGGGCAATTATAGATTTACCCCTTAACATAATTATGTCCTCGCAAGTTTTAATACGAAGTTGGCAAAGCACTTATAACCTCTATGTAATAAACATATCAAACATACAACCTTCCTCCATGTAGCCTTTCAATTCAACTCATTTTATTATATGAAAGAAACTTAAATCAATTAATTTTGACGTCTTTTATTTTCTATATATAGTAAAAATTATATGATATTTTTCCAAATCACAAAATTTTTGAAAAATTCTGGCAAAGTCTCTTTTTTATGGAGAGGTTTTTATAATTTCACAATTATAATATAAACAATATGCATCGACCATACAGTCGTAAACACAATATATATATATATATATATATATATATATATATATATATATATATCAATACCTTGACTATTGTAGTATTTAATCTAAAAACTACCTTTTGTTAACTCTTATTACAAATTAGTTTACATTTTTGCGAGCAAAGTTGAGTAACATTATCATGTAATAATTCAAAAAAAGCATTTTAGTACCTATCTTAAGTCAACACAAGTTCTTAGCTACCTATATAGAAGTATGATAAATTATGATAAATAGCACTTGAACAACGCAAAGGAAATACGAAACCCATGCCATCCACTTACCAATAACTTCCAAGAGTTGAAAATACAAATGTTTACAATGATGTGCACAATGGATTTAGTTTATAGTCTGTTTGATTTCTAAAACATCTATTAGACAACGAAATTACTAATTAGAACACAAGTTATAGGGATTTTTCTACCAATACCTACAGCAGGTTATCAAATATGTACATGTATGCCCCTTGACAAAAGTGCAGTTTTAACATAGTTGTTAGCCAAAAAACATGGTTAACACCCCAAAGTGGTGTACTCCTCTAGATTCCTTTACTTAAGAAAGGGTTAGCTTATATTAAGATAATCTTTCCATTACAAAGCTCTTGTTGCATGCTTTCGGTGACATCCGTAAGTAGGTTGCTCTAGATAACAAGATATACTGATAAGATGTCGGTGGAACAGAGGTCGAAAGACCATCCAAATGTAGCTTTCTTTATCTGATGTGCTAGATTATGTTGGTTATTTGTTGTTGGTTTTAGAACTATCCTTCAGTAAGACCATAACTTCTTGGTGTAGGTTTTTAAGATTCTTAACATTCTTGTAATGAATTACCAAGTAGGTTTTTTAAGTATTGTTTTGCTGGGATTGATGAAGGGTCTTTCGGTCTTACAAAAGAGCCCTAGGGTAATGTTACATTGGATCATCTTAGGAAACCATTGTTTAGCTATAAATTTATGTGGTTTATGATATTCCAATCTCAAATTAGATGTAGTTAATTTATTTCAATGCATAAGCCCTTTCAGGCCTTTCAAGAAGTGTATCGGTTGAACACTTGTCTTTCGTACAATTTTGATGGAAAACCTGAAATATTATAAGGGAATAATAATATAATAACTAAGAAATTACTATTTTGTTACCTCAATTGCTCGGCTAAATCTCTTTATTAATTACTTCTGAAGTTACAGGTTCATTCCCTAAAATGATTTAGAAATTAGGGTTTATGACTAAAATTTATAGATACAAGATTGAGAATGAGAAAATGGATCTCGATCCTAGAACCATAGGGTTGTATTTGTCGGTGCAGTTTGGCCCTCCCTCCATTATGTAGGCTTCATCGTGACCTTTTCTGCATAAGATGATGCGAAGGCTTAGTGAAAGCGCCTTTCGCTATCCATTGGAAGAGTAATTATAGCGTCCCTGTAGTGTCGTCCGAAGGACCTCTTTAGGAATTGGAAGCTTTTTGTAATTGTTGGAGAAGTGGGCTTATAGGAGATCCCAACGTTTGGCGCGGCTTATGACATCATCTTCTTTGTACTCGAGGACTTCTTGCGATGGTCAATTGGTGGAAGCTAAAGTTCTCTTGTATTTTCCGATCGGGTAGTTCGAAAGGTATACCAAGCTTTGTTATACATGCTTGAATATGGAAATTCAGGTGACCATTTCATTCGAGTTATACTAATAGGGGATTTTTTTTAAGGCACTGAACCTTTTGTTTCTCCAGTTTCGACTTTGAAAGCATAGGTTGATGGATTGGTACTGGTTGTGCCAAAAACCTGCTTCTTTAGCACCCCTTCACCATTGCCTTAGGCTCTAGTTTCTCCCTAGTTATTTTGGTGATAACATTTGCCCCTCGCCTCCCTCCCCCCTCCAGTAAAGGGGTGTTCTTGACTTTTCAAGTCAATTGCTCCAATTTTCGTTGTATGTGATACTCTACCCGCCTCTTATTATTCCTATTTGGACGGTCAGATCTGAGTCAATGGCTACTTTTACTTCTCTCATATTCCCTTTTTTATAAATAGTGTACCTTTCTCTTTCTTTCTTTTTACATGCATATATTATTTCAAAGAACCAGCTTAATGACCCACCTTTTCAAACGATTCAAATCAACAATAATCCCCACATGTTAGACTTGAATTGCTCAAAACACTTGATTTTTATATAAATCTGGCAATACTTTGCATATACTGTAAATGAATCAATCATAGAATCACAAACACAGAATAATACAATATCTCATTGCTGAAAAAATAATATAATACATCAGAGTTTGCATTTCAAATACAACGGAAGTTGAATACATAAGATTTCATTAATACACGAGACAATAACATAATTTAATAATTAGAAGTGAAGTCTTCAACTAGTCACCAACTCCAAAATATGCGTTCTCAAAGCTATGATACTCGGTCTAACTCGTGCATCCAAGTAAAACAAAAACACTCGAGTCACGATTTACATTTTCATACAGTGAATCAACTTAAGTGAAATGCCGAAATGAAATGCATGGATAACTTAGAGGTGTTTGGGATTTCCATCCTCTAAGGATTCATGGAACTAA
Source organism: Allium sativum (assembly GCA_030737875.1). Taxonomy (NCBI): domain Eukaryota; kingdom Viridiplantae; phylum Streptophyta; class Magnoliopsida; order Asparagales; family Amaryllidaceae; genus Allium; species Allium sativum. The sequence continues at coordinate 110,573,500 of CM060913.1, forward strand.
ATACATATAATATAATACGCTATTATAATAGTGTCTACAATATAGTAATATCAAAATAACGTAAGCAAGATTACCATATTACCCTTACACCGTTTATATATTCCCATAGTTTATACAGTATTGTAAGCCCCTCCGACTGGCGGGATACTCTAGGAGCACTCCATAGGTATGGTACAAACAAAACTTGTAGTAGGTGCGATCAGGATAAATATGATAAGGCACTCGAGGCAATAACACGGGTGGGACTCATCGTTTACAGAACCGTACTGGTGGTAATGCATGATAATAACTACCACCCACCTCAAGACACACTTTGAAAATCATGGGTGCGAACCAAATCAAATCACAAAAGTGATAGAATGGTTTCGAAGAAGCATGCACTTGGTCTCGGTATATCACCTGTTTTGTCATTTTAATTATAATCGGAAAGTCAATGTTATCCATCATCATTCTCTTACTACATTCTAGTAGCATTTGCCAAATTCATCCAACTTCGTTTTGGATTCTCCACCACATACATAGTTGTCAAAGTGGTTTTCGGTATTGGAAGAGAGTATGACAATATCTGATCCTGATCTCTTTAACAACCAAACGCTTATTTCATACAGTGGTCATTTGATAAATCACTTTATAAACATTTATACTAAATCACTTTATAGACATTTATACTAAATCACTTTATTTCATACAGTGGTCATTCGTACTCTCCGATGATCTCCTTCACCTAAATCAATAGACAACTCTACTAACCTAACTAGTGAAGTAGTTGAACCATTGAAACCATGTACCCATACTGTACATGGCTTAAAATCTCTCGACTCCAAATTCATCTGGTCAAACTCTTTCTTAAACAAGATATTAATGGAACTCCCGCAATGAAAAAGAACATTCCGCATGGTTCCAGGGGCAATAATGGTCGATATTACTAATGAATCAATGCTTGGGGCCTTTACTGCTGAACTTTCTCAATCACGGAAGACGATATCATCCTTCATCGTCTTCTTTTACTTGATAGAAATACCATTTTTGGGGTTGCTACATTCCTCAACTTCTATATGCTTTGTCGTGTTTACATAACGCGCTATTGTCCACAGACTAAATCCTTTCGGATGAGGTCCTCCAATGACTTTATTGAGGACAATCCCTTTTCCTTTCTATTGGGCATTGGTTCTAGAGGACCCTTGATCTTGATTCAGGGCTGGAGCTCCTTACCTCCTGTCCCTTGGGGCTACATTATACTCATCAAGTTTTCCCTCTCTCAACAATTTCTTAACCACATCTCTCAGGTGACGGCATTCATTCGTCGAATGTCCAAACATCTCATGAAAAAAATATTTTCCAGTCTCACATTCTTTCTCCATTGAATCTCATGGAGGTAGTTTCTTATACTGCATCACATTACACGTGTCGAGATATATATTTTCTAAGGTATCATTCAACAGTGTGTAACTATCAAATGAGTGGAACCGGGGACACTTCTTCGCCTTCCCTTTTCAGTTCTAATTTCCTTTATTTCCATTCTTCCCTTAGCTATCGTTCTTCTTATTCTGGTTCCCGATATTAACCTCCACCATTCCAAAATTATCGCCTGACTATTTTACTGTAATATTAATCTAAATCTCTTCCTTCACAACCTCAAATATAAGTCTTCCTGTTGTAGGCACACATTCGCCTTTTTCATAAAACAACTCTACTGTCGTAGGAGGTTTTCCAACCAAATATCTGCCATACTCTGTATCCTTATCCACACCATCGACAATTGCCATCGGAATGGTCTCGGGATTAGAGTTACTCACTTCGGTGATGGTCATGCTGAAGCGGTCAAGATACATCCTCAAAGTCTCTCCAAGGGCCTACTTAACTGCAGAAAGCTCCAACATATGCTTAGACTTCGAAGCATGTAATCGGAATTAAGTCAAGAACTTCTCACTTGGGTCATTGAAGTTAGGAACCGACCGGGGAGGAAGTCTAGTAAACCACATCATCTCTACTCCTTTAAGATATATCGGGAAGCCTTACACATAATGGCATCAGGAGCTATCACTGCATTCATATACCATGAATATCGCATTAAATGTTTTTGCGGGTCCATTCTTTCTGAATAATGACATATTGAGAGAAAATTATGTTGCCTTGGGAATTGGGCCTCTAAGATATCATTGGTAAAGAGAGTATAACTATGACCTATTCCCAATCCTCATTAGTGTAGCCTCTATTGTTATGTATTATCTGCTTTATCATTGGTTCTACCTCTGCACTGGTCATCACATGCTCTGGTTCGACACTCTTGGCTCATCGAACTATCTCTATTCCCGTTATAGGTAATGTCGCCTGAGTCATCGTCTGAGCGGTACTCCCTTGCCCTGTATGGTCCCGGTTAATCACATAATGACTGGGAGGAGATACAGGAGCGCGAGTAGTTCTGGAATTTCGTTGCTCCCTTGAGGGAGCTCGAGATCGGGTTGGCCTTAGAATATGTTCATACAAACTAGGACCAAGTCGAATTTCTGCATCTTCTCGGAAATGTAGTAAACTCAATCGAAGTCAACGAAGGTTTTCTGACCTCTCATAAGGTCTCCTATGATGTGTTCTTCATCCACCTTCCTCGGATGAAGACGAGTAATCTCCCATTAGACGAAGTGGTGTGGATGGTGTCCACTACCTTTGGAACTCTTCCCACTGTCTAGCCATGGTATCAACATCATTTCTCAATGCATTGTTATCTTACCTTTGTGCATCTAAAGTAGCGGTAGTCTCTTCTAGTTTGCTGAAAAGGCACGCGAAGTCATCTCTGGTAACGAATGCTGAAGAAGGGGATTGATCAGGATCTGGAGCAACTGCCTCACTTATGGGCTCGGATCGAGTGACAGGTTCGGATGGAGTTATCTGCTCGGATCGAGCTCGACCCGGGACGGCTCGAGCCAGGTTCACTCATTCCGAGACCATGTGCTGGCATTAATTGAGCGTTAGGCTGCTGCGCATTGCTGGTTCACGCTCTGCAAGAGCTTGGTGAGCTTTGTCTCTTGTTGAAACCATAATGACTGAGATTATCAAATATGATGAGAATGCGGACTATCTCAACGGACTAGGCAATCTGATTAGTAGACAAATAATCCAAAAAGGGCTAAGAATTTAGAATTCCTCAGTGAAAGAACAAAAATGTTAGACCGAAAAATGGTTCCAACACCCAAAGACAAGAATTCGTGGAGAAAAGTGAATAAATGCTAAAATCAAAATGAAGAAAATAACAAACACATAATATTTATAGTGGCTTGGCATTAACGAGCCTACGTCCATTTTATAATTCTTCTACAAAAAAATTACAATTACAACGCTTGGAATCCTTCAACAAGATACAATCGAAATTCTCTTGAAAATATGGAGATTCGCTGAAAAGTTATGGAAGCAGAGCTCGGGTCGAGCAATAATGGCAGACACAATATGTGTGTTCAAGCTTCAAAGTGCCAAAAGTCCCTATTCTGGCCTTAGGATAGAGTATATATAGGATCGGGCAAGGGAAAATGAGCGGGAATGGTTCTGCATATGTGGCATCCAGTCCAGATTTATAAGCATTTAGTGGGAAAAAATTTCAAGTAGTTGAGGGGGTCGGATCGTGACCACGTGATAGTAGACCCGCTCGAATAGGAGGTAATGGAGTACGTGGGGGCGTCATTAGTTCTGGTCAGATCGAGTATCTGGGTCGGGTTGAATGATCGATCCGGAACCATTCAATCGGAAGACCATCGATCTGGCACCTCTTTTCTTTGTTCGATCCGGAAGGTAGAAAGCTGTTTGGCTTGGCTTGTCTTCGACTCGACCCGATCTGAAGCTCTTTAATAAGCATGACTTCTTATGTCTATGGCATGTGACTATGATCACTTGGACTTTAGACAGCCTTGCTACAAGGCAAGCTAACAATTATTATCAGTTGCATCGTATTTGGTGGTTGTACAGTCTAACAATTATTATCAGTTGCATCGTATTTGGTTGTGGTATATGATTGTTATGTCTGTTTATGCATATGATGGTGTTTATTATATTACTTATTTATTAGATTAACTCTTATTGGGTTATATAAGTAAATAAAGTTCCATGGAAGCAAAGTCTTACACACTTGCTTATGGCTTTTGATTTCATGGAAAAGATTGTTTTCCCAACAAATGGTACGTTTTTATGCTTAACGGGTGTGTATGCTATGTGATAGGCACACTCTACAACAATATGATATGCATATATAATGTTTATTGTAGCCCCATCCATGGAAGTCCTCAGAAATGAGCTTATATTGATATTGTAGCTACCCGAAATCCCCCTTACGGGAAAGCCCGGATTGCTTTGAGAACACGACGCATCAGAACGCAAACAACAGAACATTTCATTGCCATTACAACAATTTACATTATAGTACAAGAGTATTCCAGATTATGAATAAATACTACACATTGGAAATACAATATCAGAGATTAAAATTACATAGCAGCATAAAATAATACATAAGTACAATGTGTAGCGGGAAATAACAAGTGACACAACTGAAAGAGATATACGAATACAAAGATTTCCGAATATAGCTCCAGCTGTAATCCAAGATCCTGAGAAAAGAAGTATTTTCAAAACCAAAACTACGAACAGCTCGTGTGGAAAATATAGGCACCCAGAGTTTAGGTTAAAACAATTAACTCCAGGTCAGTCATGGGACTGGTGTGAGAACTAAAACAGATATTAAGTCTTTAATGTAAAAATTGGGAAATCATGGGACCATGCAGTATAACATGGGACGGGTTCACTCCACATGAACCTCAGTTTAAAATAAAACAACGCAATGCTTTTGAAAAATGAAGCTGTTATAAGACTCAGGTCTCATCACATAATGCAACGCAAGCTGGAGAATAGATTTTTACCTTATAATAGCCAAAAATGTTTGGTACGTTTAAAACAAATTATTTTGATATTACTATAAGTGCATAGCGTATCAAACAACTTCAAATATAAACGTATCAATCATAGACAGCATGGATACCATATATCATGTCGCCATACTAGTTCTACAACTAAAATCAAAAGTCACGTATTGGAAATTGGATTCCATCTATGGATCGAGGCAAGGGATCTTCCTCATCCGATTCGAGACAATCTAGACCATGTCTCAGGAACAGAACACATCGTCCCTTGGAATGGCAGGGCCGGTCCACACTTACTTTAATGGATTATTTATTACTGAACAATACGTTTCTCTACCCTATGAGGCATAAAATTTGTTTAGTATGTCGACCATCAAGAGCTGCTAGGGACTCAAATCCGAGGTACCTTGCTTTCCAACAACCACATAAGTAAAATGTATGGGTTCCATATCATGACACCACTCCTAGCTAGAAAGAAACGCATGCACTCCCTGCGGTCCACTCCCGTTTCTGGTTCACACCGGGGTGTGAGGCTCGCGAATTAACGCTACACACAAAGCTGCTAATTAAAGCCGTGATTTGATCATCATCCACAAGACTCTGCTTTTCAACAAAAGCCTTGATCATTTGCATCTTAGCATGCCACACTGACAATTCACGCCATGCAACTGATGTCTATCAATATATAACCTCTGAGCTCATACGTCTCAGAGAAGGGTGTTAAGCAAGAGAATAAATTCTCGACCACCAAACAGATATATATTTAATAGAAATCAATCAACACAGAATGAAATCCAATGTCAGACACACATCCATTTACAAGTCTGTTCTGGGTCTGAACAAAACCGAAGGCACCTTATTTCTCGTCCCATATGTCCAATACAGGAGAGAGGTCCTCGCATATCCAGTCGATCTCCAAGTACGTTTGGACAATCACCACTTATTACCTTGTCCCTGAGAATCAGCCCAATCAAGAAATCAGTAATCATCCAAATGATGAGAAGATCTTCGGTCTTCAACCACCGTCTTCATCTTCGATTTTTTATCGCCGTATCAGTTATTCAGAATGGGATGAACCCGGTCTTTCCGAACAACTTGCGTATTTTATAACCAATAATCAAGTGATATAAAAACACATCATACGCCTAATTCCAATTCAGAATATTCTTTTATTCAAATATCCACCTCTTTAGGGAAACGTTCCCATTAATTTTATCAAAGATAAATTCCTTTAAACTTATAGTTTAATCTTCCTTTGGATTATCAATTTCAAGGGATTTTATTCTCCTTTAACAATTTTAAATCAAATTAAGGTTTATCCAACTAGTCGGGATTAACGAACCTTACCGAAGTAATCATTTATTCATTTTCCAATCCCAACCTATTCATCCCGTGGAGCAAAACTGGTAATACCCCATATCTAACACCCACGGTGTTATCAGTAAATTTAATTACCATTTCACGTTTCAAATCCAATTAAAGATTCAGCTATCGCCTGGAGTGAAACTGTTGATGCTCCATTCTCGATCATTTCTCTTATTTGATAAATTTAATTATCCCATTCATTTTCAAATCTAACTAAAGATTCATTAAAACTCTGTCTTGGTTTTAATCTCTAAAATCATTACTTTATGATCATTCACCTTTAAGAAATTAATCTTTTCTTTAACTGGGTTAAAGAAGCAATGTCATTTAAACACCATTCATGATAAACCCAAATCACCTTCCATTAACTATGGAAACTTCACGGAAAACAGATCAATATATAATTGATATAAATTTCCGTATCATACTAATAAAATAAATGGAATAACAGCATAGCCTTTTAAATTCCATATATAGTACCGGTCTTCCTTCACAGAAGCTCATATCGATTATTACCAAATTGAATTCCATTCAATTCCAATTTAATATATTAAATTGGAAAACTTTCCTTTGGAAAATTTCCATTAATCTCCCAAAATCAACTTCCATTTAATCCTAATTAATAAATATAATTGGACAACTTCATTAATCTTAATTAAAAGATTTATTCCTTTCTCAACTAGGTTTAATAACAGTGTTATTTAAGACAACATTCACGACAAACCCAAAATCCAATTTGATATTAAATACAAGGCTCTAAATAGAAATTATATCGGCTTATATTCAATATAAAATTTTGAAATCAACAAATATCGTATTGGGAATAACGATATATATATATATCTTCCAAATTCCTCAACAATATCCGTATAATCACGAAATTCAATATCGAAATATCCCAAAGATTATTTCTATTCAAATCCATTCCAATTTATACTTTGGAAATTCTGGTTATATCAAAACCATTTCAAATCCAATTTATTTACTTAAAAATATACGATTATTATTCTAGTTAATAACTAGTTCATTCGGATAAAAGTATCTTTTATCCTTTCAAATATGGAATTTTTCATCCAAAATCTTTCCAAATCAGTTACTATGATTTTACATAAATTTTCCATATTTTTAGAAATTTTAATATCGCCATTTTAGTCGGTTTCCAATAACGGCCACCAAACTACATCCATAACGACCTTTTCTGAAATTGATTTGGATATATTTTAAAATCCAACCGTTCAAATTTAAATCTCTTATATTCATTGGAAAGAACTTTCCTATACGAACCCAAAGGTTCTGGTATTAGGAGAATTTGACGGTCGGATCTCCTGTTACGTCAATTTGAAGTTAATGGTCGAATTTCACGAACGGTCGCTGCGCGGTGCATTCTATTCAAGCCATTAAATATATATAATATTATATCGTCGTTTCTATTTAAAACGTATTTTATAAATCATTTAAAATTTCCTTTTAAAACGATTTCAACTTCATTTTTCAATTTTAAATCAAAATTGAATATTCCATATCATTATAATTTTAAAATGATAATATTTTCAAAATATCACATTTTGAAATCCATTTCTTTTTTGATATTTATTATAAAATAAATAAAATCGATCTATAAACCTGTTCAAATTAAAATGGCATTTAGCTACTTACTCGGCTTCATATATTCCAATATTTTTGTGTCCGTCCAAAATTGAACATCAAGATCATATTTTGATTATTCACTGAATATTATTTTAAAAAACTCGTTATTTTAAAATATTCGTTATTTCTGAATCGGAATGCGACTCAATCAGTTACTACATAATTTCAGTTATATGGATTTCATACATCACTTGTATTCAACAATAATGATAAATAATCATTAACCATTCAAACATCATCCAGAGTGCAATTTACCACTGTATAAGCATTAAAATAAATAAATAACGCTTACTACAATCTGTCCATCAATCGATCGACATACAACTAAATATTGGGATTAGTGTATGTTAAATATCATCCCAATACCCGTGTGGGGTTTTCAAACAACAATAGTGAATTTATATAAATTATTTGTTAACAAATTTAACCAACTCTAATTTTGTTTGAATTATTTTTCCAATTAACCAATTTTCACTGTTTAAATTATAAATGGATATTTATAATTTAATTTCAACTACCACAAATTTATTAATATTATTTTTAATACGTTAAGCATTTCAACAGCAAAATCAACACACAATACAACCAATTAAATCGTCCATGGTCCGTGGATGAGGGAGGTGAGCTAACAGGCACCGTATACAATTTATAATGATTAAAAAATGATAAAAATCTACACTTTCAATTCTATATATTTTTATACATGTATACAATAACATTATAAAATAACTTAGAGTGACAAGGAGTTCTCACATTGATCGGTTTAAGAAATCGATAAAATGATTATTTTAATCAAATTAAACAAGACGTCTAATTTGCTCAAAATATCAAATAGCTCCAAAATCCTTCTAGTCAATTCCATGTTGTAGAGCTCTTCAACACGATTCCAACATAAGTGAAATCGTCGAATTTGGACCTCGTATGAAGAAGATATTAAGTTATATACATTTGAATAATTAATTAAATCAATTAGTTAAATTAATTAAATTAATTACCCTTTTGTAACGTCTTAAAAATGTTGCCACTTCCTATAACTATTCATTGTCGTCTTCCTAGTTGAAGGACCCATCCATCGATTGATAAACCCACCCGTCGCCGCCTCTACATCGCGTCGGACCTCGATCAGCGACTGCCTCTAGGAGCGTCGGTGCCTCCTCTACCCGCACCCGCCACCTGGTCCCATTCGGTGGCCCCCACTTTCGTCAAACCACGTTCGAACGTCGGGTGGTTGAGCAGCAAATTCGAGCGAATCCCCAGACATAAAACAATCATCACCGTTGGACGTATAAAGCTCGCTGAGCTCTTCCATTTTCACTTTGAAAGTTTTGAAATATAATGCTTGGATTTGGAGATCAATTGAGGTCAAAACGGGGAAGAATCGACCATCCAACGAATATAAGCAGCTCATTTTTTAGAGGTTGGCCGAAATGATTTAGAAACTAGGGTTTTGACCCTTATATATAAATTATTTTAATTATTTTATTTTTCAAAAATATAAGTTTATCAGTTCGAACTCCAAATCAAAACCAACAACTGTCGTTCCTAGCTAATTACCCTCATTCCGGACATAATGGGATATGTTTCGTAAGCCAATTCTATTGTTTTGATCAGTTTTTCTCAAAATTAAAATATAAATTAATGTATATTTAATTTAAACGTACATTTTAATTTACCGGGGCCACATACTAACTCAAAAAATTACAGAAAAATAAATCTGGCTATGTTTTAACGATACGGTCCCAACAAAACTAATTTCATTGAATTTGGAGACCGTTTGAAAAACAGCCTTTTTCCAGTCGATTAAATTCAAACTGAAATGACAAAACACAATTAAATTCGCCAGCTCACATATTAATTCCAAAAATTATGAAATTTGAAACCTGACTATAATTTGACATTCCGGATCCAACCAAAGTGGTTTCGTCAAAAATGGAGGTCGTTTGCAAAATGGGTATTTTTAAGAGCTATATATTATATTGAAAAATATATAAATTCCATAGTGACTATTTTAAATTTTAAACTGACCATATATTGCAATTTATAAAGTGTAATCTAAGTTTCTTACATTTGTTAGAAAGATATTATTAAACAGATCCAAATATTTCTGGTTTTACTAAAATCCGATTTATTTCGAATCCTGTACAATCAATTGAAATTTAAAATCGAATTTTCAAACTACTACGCCATTTCGAGTTCGTTTTAATTAAATTTTAAATTTATACGTACTAACTTTGATTTAAATAAATTTTTAGTCGTTATTATTTAAAATAAATCATTTTAAATATTCAAAACCCATTTAAATAGCTAAAATAAAAAAATTAAATTGGTTCAGAAATTCCGGGTTGTTACAGATATTATGCTTTTTTTGGACCTAACCGCGCAAACAAAGGAGGTGATACCAAAATTTTCCACAATTTTAAATGTTTAAAAAGTTAACATGATTTTGGAAATAATTTTTTGAACTAATAGTTCGTGGGTTCGGCGACATTCTTCTTAACTTTTGATTTCAGGACAAAATCCTTTTAAGATGGGAGGAATATAACAAGTCGAATTTTCAGTACCCGAATATTTGATTTATTTAAATATGAAAACGATTATTTTAGAAGTTGAAATGGAATGAATTTGTAAAATGTAATTTATATAATATAATTGAATTATGAAATAGTAATTTAAATATTGGAATTATTTGAATAAGTTAACCTAGAATTTACTATGAAATTAAATTGATTTTGAAGCTTATGTAAAATCCAATTTAAATGAGAATGAAACTAATAATCTATTATCGAAGGAATGGACTGTTTGGAAATTGATTAATAATAACTTGATTTAACATGTAGGAAATAACCTTTTTTAGACCATCTTAGAATTTAGCGAAACTAGTTTCATCGGATTTCGAATGTTGAATATTTGTAAGATATCAAGTTTCATGGCAATTGAAACTTCCGTGTGGACATTCGAGCTTGAAACTCTCGACAAGTTTATAGTTGAATAAAATAATTAACATATTTTGGCTACAAATAATCTCTAACTTCACATTCCTTCTCTTCTATTTTTCAACCCTCTAGTAACTTAAACAAAAAAACAAGCCGCCAAAATTTCATTTCTTCATCAAATTATTTCGAGTTCGGCACTTAAATAAATAGAGCGGTGTTCGATCCATTGAGTTTGTATGCTCGAGTAACGTAGCGAACTTTTTTTTTGTGCAATGTTGATTTCGAGAGATCGACAAGTCACAACTGATAGTAGGGCATGGGTCAAGGACACCTAGGCGAGGTCAAAGTTGAAATCAATGGCACAGTTGAACCCATGGAACAAAGAGGGTGAGATTGGTGATGTCGAGATTTACTTTGGTGGTGGGTTTTGAAATCGACCTGTAACTAGTCGTGTTTTAGGGCTGGGGTCCGAGTTTTTGTGGAAATGTCAAGGAAGTATCAGTGACGATGAAGAAGTGTAGATCGAAGCAAGGAATCTGATGGTGCGGTTAGTTCGAAGAATCGAGGTCTGGAGCAACATATCATTATTAAACGTGCATGCCTTTGTTCAATGTAGGTTACAAGAGGGAATAAAATTTGAAATGAGAAAGAAGGAGGTGCATCATATGAGCGAGGGGTGAGTGCTAATAATAAATAAGTAAGTAAATTTAATTAAATTTTAAATGTCTAAAACTCATAAAAGTTGTATACATTTTGTTAAATCTAATTGAGGCATCGTGTTCAACGTTGGGTTCATATCTGCAATATCCATGTGTACGAACTGGATTGGAAGCTCTTTGAATTGTTCGAAATTTATATAATTCCAAATTCCTACTTAAAATACATAAAACAAAGTAAAATCATTGTTTGGAATGAGTAGTGAATTAAAATCACACTCTCCGACACATTATCGTACCATATAATAGTACTGATTTTCATTTACATATTTATAGGTATGATTGATTATTTGGATAACTTTAGTCTTATTCAGTTGAATTGTGGTCATATGTCCCTGCCCGTAGAGCGGATGACCTTTGACACTACCTTCTTTGTAGTAGAAAAATCATCTTATATGAATTTCATTATATGTATATGTGTTGGCGTATGAGCTGTGACGCGGGGAACAGATTGTACGGATCCAATAGGATTCCTCGATATTATTGTTATGTTATATATATTTGTATAATATTATATGAATTGATTGAACATGAAATCTGATTGGGGACCCAATTGGTTATGTAACATTGTTAAATGAGGAATTGTGGTAAAATGAAATATTATATATAATATATTGAGTTTTTCTATATTGCACGTTCTGGTGTGTCTAGCACAACTGAACTGAACTGGGAAAAATTAGAAGCGGAAGGTTTTAAAATATAAAACCAACTTTAAATCTTTTACTTTATCTGTTTTAAAGTTATTTTACTATACATACATACATACATACATACATATATATATATATATATATATGTATGTATGTATGTATGTATTTGAAATAAATTAACCCTTTTTATAAGAATAGGAAATGAGGCCGGATTATAACACATATTATAATATATGATTTAGAAACAATAAGTATTTTACCTTATTAAATTATATTGATACTTAAATATTTAATGAATGTTTTAAAGATATGAATGAGTATATATTGGTTTGGGTTTGTCTTGACAATGTGTTAACTACATTTGTCTTTGACACTCTTATATTATATATATGAAGTAATTACAATTGGTTCTTTAAATGAATGTTTAAAAATAATTATAAAGGCACTGTTTTGGGTTTGTCATAAATAGTGTTTAGCAACACTTGATTTTAAACCCTTGAGGTACTGTTAAACTGTAAATATATTGTTTAACGGTTATGAATATACTTAGATCTTTAATAATGGATTTTTAATGTAGAAACAAGTATTGAATCTTTCAGGATAAAGATATTAAAGAAGATTTTTTAACATATAAAAGAGAAGAGGTTCTAAGTAAACAATGATTTTAATATATTTGATTATATTTTAAAGAAAGTAAATCCTGAAAATGATTTGTGAATACACTTAAACTGTAGAGAGAAGGATATGAATACTTCTTAAAGTATTTAAGACTATAAAGGAATAGGTAAGTAGTAGAATACATGCAAAAATATTTTATATGTAGAAAACACTACACTAAAATGTGGATTCAGCTACGGCTAAAAGCCGTTTCTAACGAAGTTTAATACAGCTCTTATTCATAGCTGAAAATGGCATCTTTAATGATTAGATACGGTTGTAAACCGTATCTAAATGAACGTAGTAGATACGGATACATACCTTGTCTAAATTGTACACCAGATACGATTAAAGGCCGTATGTAAATCAGCAATTGGATACGGATCATAACCATATCTAATTGAACAACAAGAAGCGACTACGTGGTCTACTGTTTCCAAACCTAATGTCATTAGATACTCCATATCTAAAATTTCAACTAGATACAGCTTTTAGTCGTACCTACTTATCCAATTAACCTGAACCTAATATAATAACCATATATATCCAATACCATAACAAGTAACATGCACATCACATATCAAATCACATATCCAATATCCAACAAGCACTACAAATCTCATATACTATATCCAACATCACAACAAATCACATATCCAACATCACCACAACAAATCACATACCCATCATCCTGCACCATAACAAATCACATATCTAACATCCAACACCACAACAAATCACATACATATCCAATGCATGTATTTTGATTTTCTTTATTCTGAAACAATTCTGTAACTAGACTTAGTTATTTATTTTCTTTAAAATAAATTACATGTATATCCAAATGGCCAGGTTATATAATTTACCTACGCAAGTAAACCTTACTTTGATTTCTTTGCGCATATGCAATCCAAACCATTACCCTGAAGTCCTTTCTTCAATTTGAAACAAATTGAAACATTCAGCATAAAATGTCAGTTTATTCGTATGAGTTGGATATTCAATCAACATTAAATGTCAAGCTGAAAAAATGTCAACTGGTTACCAAGACAGTGCAACACGTGACATTAACTCATGTATTGTAAGTGGAATACTGAAGCTTATATAAACCACAATATCAATTTTATATGAACCAAAAATGAAGCTTATATATTAATGACAACAAGATTTATATTCGTTTATGTAGTTGAAAACTTCACTGCACTATATCTTGGAGTCAACTCATATATATATATATATATATTAATTGTATATAAACAAAACGGTATATAACTAATAATATATGTAAATTATACATATTTTAAAACCAAAACAAAACCCATGTTCATTTTATTTTATTTTATATATTATATAAACTATATTTACAAATTCATCTCTCACTTTATATATATTTAAATCAAATCAAAACACAAAAAAAGTATATTAAGATAACTGAACTAAAAGCATAAAATACAAACACAGACAATTTTTTTCCATACACACACGCGCGCACGCACACACACATACACACACACACACACACACATATATATATATATATAAAGCTCACGACCAAGCGTACGCAAAACGACATACCATACATCAAGACCTTGTATTTATTTATATAAAAAGACTAAAGCTAGATGTATATTCATAAAACAACAAGTTTGCGCCTCATTTTTTTCATAACATATATATTCTAATTTGTATATGGATAGCAATTATATATATAATTGCATATAGTAAGTATACGAATATCAACATAGCAACTCATTAACATAAAAAGTTTAACTAAATACCATCCATTCGGTACAAAAGAAACATTATACTTCTATATTGAAATAATACCTGGAAGATATCAAATAACGGTTTTGGATGGTGCACATACCCACCCACTCCAACCTCAGCAAAGGTATCTGCAAATTGATGACTTATTTTGTTGATTCTCACATTTGGTAGAAGTATATTATGCAACACAACTTTTTAATGTGTGGATGGTACATCTTCCCAATGGAATTTGGACAATGTAAAATCTCGGCATACAGTACCTGTTGCAATAAAGTTGTCAAAAAGCGCATAAATAGAAAATAAATAAAATCCAAAATAACTGCCCCAACCTAATAAAAATACAAATCAAGTAATAAATACCTGTTGATATTACGTCTAGATCGTCGTTGAGGAGTTCGCATTTTTTCCCATTCACTTCTGGTCGAATTCTGGAACTAAGGAGTAGCAGTATCAAGAGTATTGACTTGTGTGATGCATCCTCCGTTAGAAAAAATTGACCGGTGCACGGATTCCCCGTTCGATGTTTGCCACCATGTTGATCAGAATCTACATTTTCCCAAATAGATTTCCCACTGAACCCGCCACATTTACCATCCTCACTTTCAACTCATCAATGTCTCCATGAGCATATTTGAGTCGTTTTTGTGCAAGAGCACAAGCCTAAAGTTTAGCCTTTGGTATAACAGTCCCAACACCATGGCTCCTACTCCTTGCATCCTTACCAAGAACTTGTGATAAGAAGTCTTCATCCATTGTCAATTTTTTTTCATCGCTATCATTGATCTTTTTCTTCGCTTTCACAATTTGATCCTGAGACATGATTTTACTTATATGAGTAACGTGGACAAAATACCAAATTAACACGTATACTTGAAGAAGTAACTTAGTATGATCAAGTAGTTTCCAACATTTGAAATGCTAGTACTTCAACATCATGGACCCATAATATATGGTAAGAAAAGTAGTTAAACTAATTTTACCACTTTAGAGGAAGTGGAAATAATTGGAAAATACTCATCCCACATCACTGACAACATTCAAAAAATTCATTGGTCAATAGTATACATCCTATGCGTGCTTCTATGCACATGTACAACCATAAAGCTCATGAGAATGGGATTTTGAACATCTTAATAGCAAATGGGGACAGAATTAAGGAACTGCATAATAAAAAATATGGAAAGAAAAGCAAGGACACTCCATACTCTAAACTCACACCTCCAAATGCACACATTAGCCCTAATAAATTAATAGAGGCTTACAACACAATGGAAATATTACACATACCGAAAGGATGTGTAACGACCCATAATTTTGGTCAATTTAAAATTTGAATTTTAATATATTTTATCAATTTTGAAATAGAAAATGTTGATTTGGACTCAATAAAATTTAAATATAATTTTAAATTTTGCTTTAATGTTTTATTTGATTGAAAATAAGGTCAGTAAAAATATTTAAATCAATTTAAAAGCTCGGATTTTGAAAATCGATATTCTAATACAATATTGATCACCTATAAAAGGACCATTGATGAGATAGTCTCGGAATCCGACGAAACCACTTCCGTTGGATCTGGAATGTCGAAATATGTCAGGAATAATTTTTTTTAACTCAAATGGAGTTTGTATGCGAGAGAACAGTATATACACATATGTTGAAAATTCAGTCAGAATTCAATTTCATCTAAAAATAAGGCGATTTTTCAAACGGTCTTCGAGTTCGATGAGACTAGCTAGGTTCATTAGAGGCGTAATTCTATAATGTAATGAGATTTTAAATTTCGTAATTTTTGGAGTTAATACGTGGTCGTGCGACCAGAACAAAGTTTGCAAGGTATAATTAATACATGGACTAAACAAGTCACTTCCCGCAACAAACCCTAACCAATAAGAGTTTGAAAACACATTGTACTCTTTTCCACGTGTCACTCTCTTTTCACATTGGTCATTCATGAGTTACTTAAGGCCTTAGTGAGATTTATGTCATTTGTAATTTCACTTTTAAACTTCCTAAACCCTAAACCTTAAGCTAACCACTTTAATGGCTTCTCCCCTCCCTTTAACTCCCCCACGCTGCCACCTAGGGCTTCTGCCACTACCGTCCACTACTTCCACCAATCCCTTCCGACATTCCCAGCACCGCCGTGACATGGACCCCCTCCCATTTTGTCAAAAACCCTCACTTCCTTTGAATTTGTAAAGGCATCTCTTTTAAACCCTTAACCAAGGCTAACGTCCACCATTATCCCCCAATGAGACCCAAATAGCCATGCAAGCACCCCTGGATCCACCACCAGTCCGTTGCCATGTTGGACAGCCTAGACCGTGACCCCATTTCCTCTTTCTATTCCTTACACCACTAAAAATCATATCTTTCTACCTTATACCTTATGTTAATGTGTGTTTGAGTGTATATGAGTGTTCGTTGACAAGTTTGGGTTGAAATTGCGAGATATTTGGTGTCGTTACAAGACGTAGAGATCCTACGTTGAAGTATCTTGGTGATAGAACGACTAAGGTGAGAGCTTCCCACTCAAAATATCTTATTTGTGTAGTTTATTTATAATTACACAATTAAATGGTTAGTTGTTATGTGACTAAGTTAATACGAACTTTTGATATGATTAGAAAAGTGAAAACAAGTTAATTAGTCATCTAAAACATTACTAATATGTTAATGATCGCTTATGTGAGAACTTTAGATATAATTGGGTTAATTATCACAAAATGTTATATGGTATATGGTAGCTCACATCATAAGTTGTTTGAAAACCAGATGAATGAATGATTGATTCTGTTATGTTTTGGATGTGATTTTGAGGTAATTAACATGTCAAAACAATGTTAAAATATTTGTGGTAGTTGATATTGGATTAAACATCAATTTTCAAGTCAAACGACTTGTTTATGTTCACCTATTTAAACGGTATCGATTGAGTTGAATAATAACTTGAAATGCATAAGTTATGATTAATTTCATGGATGTGTAGTTAGTTTGGATTGAATGAATAATTTATTAATTGATTATTTATTGGTTGAAAACCCCACATGGGTATTGGGATGAATTTGACTTGGGCAAATCCCAAATACGTAGTTTGTAGGTTAATCGATTGATTGACAGGCCGATATACGCGTTAAAGAATTATTTAAGACTTATATGGACGTAAGTGCATTCTGGATGTTAATTGGTTGTTTGATAGTTGTTTACAACTATTATTAGATGTATAAAATCCAAATAAATGGAATTATACGGTGTTTGGTTGAATTTGATTCCAATTCAGAATAAATATGAATATTTTAATAATATAATATTCAGTGAAAAATCAAAGTTTGATTTACACGTCCGATTTTAGATGGACGCGTAGATATAAAACTATCGATGAATATTCGTAACTGTAATGAATGGTTTTGAAGTAAATTTAATATACTTAAGGCATATTGAAGTTTTTAATTAATTCGAAATGAATAGTAACTTTTCGAAGTGAAGTGAAGTTAGGATATGTATAAAATGTTTTAAAATAAGTTTTCTTTCGAATATTTCTTGTTTTTTTATAAAGGCGGTAAGGAAAATTTGAGCGTAAATAACGATTTTCGAAAAATAATGTTATTTTATTCATTAAAATTATACTAAAGTTGACCGTATAATGAAATATATGATTTTGAAGAGAAACTATTGAATCATAGTTTTCAGAAATGATTATATATATTTTATATGATTTATAAAATTGATTGGAAAGCGTTTCGATTTATTTTTAAATTATAAATCGTTTTGGCTTAAATAGGACGTGTCGTGCAGCGATAGTTCGTGAATGTCAACCGTAACTTCGAATTGATGTAACGGGAGATCCAACCGTCGGATTCTCTTAAAATTGGAAGCATTAGATCCATAATGAAAAGATATTTCAAATGAGATAAGAAGTTTTGAAATCCAATGGTTTGATTTTAAATAATGTCCAAATCAGTTTTGGAAAAGGTCGTTATAGATGCAATTCGGTGACAGATATTGGAAACCGACTGTGAGGGCATTAATAAAATTACTGAAAATATGAATAAATTATGTTAAATCATAATTAATGGTTTGGAAAGATTTTAGATGAAATATTCCAAGTTTGGAAAAGATAAAGGATATTTTTATCTGAATGAGCTAGTTAACAACGAGAGTAAAGAACCCAGAAGAGATACGCGATGATTCCTGAGAGTATAGTCTAGTATCACCCGTGAGATCTAACTGGGAATTGTTTCGTTAGGAGATGGGTGGGACGAACCGAAAGGACATCGAGATCAGATCATGTTTTCTAGAGTTAAGTAATCCAATGATTTTAAATATCATATTGGATTGAGAACGGTTTTAATATAACCATAGTTTTCCAACATATAAATTGGAAAGACATTAAATGGAAATAATCTTATAATATTTCGATATGGGATTCCGTAGTATACGAATATCATTGAGGGAATTTGGAAAATATAAATATCTTTATTCCTAATACAATATCTGTTAGTTTCAGAATTCGGTATTTAATACAAGTCGATATGTTCTCTATTCCAAGACTTGTGTTTAATATCAAATTGGATTTTGGGTTTGTCATGAATAGTATCTTTAATAATATTGTTGTTAAACCCAGTTGTGAATGAAATCTTTTAATTAAGATTTAGAGGAGTTTTCCAATTTAATAAATTGAATTGGAATTGAATGGAATTTGATTTAATAATAATCGAGACGAGCTTTTGCGAAGGAAGACCTTTACTATTTATGTAATTTAAAAGGCTTTAACATTATTCCGCTTATAGTATTAGTCGGATTTGGAAATTATATCGATTATGAATTGATCAAATTTCCGTAAAGGTTCCATATTAAATGGAAGTTTATTTTAGGTTTATTGTGAACGGTGTTTTAAATGACAGTTGTTTTTTAACTCAAATTAAGGCTGGATTAATTCCCTATAGCTGGATAATCATTAAATTATGATTTTGAGATTAAAACTAAATAGGGTTTTAATGGATGTTTAAATAGATTTGAAATGTAAGGTGGTAATTAACTTTACCGATAACGCGATGCACGTTAATTATCGAGTATCACCAGTTTAATCCATGCGATAGTTAAATCTTTAATTAGATTTGGAGCGTAAAATAGTAATTAAATTTACTGATAACACGATGGGTGTTAGATATGGAGTACTACCAGTTTTGCTTCATGGGATGAATAGGTTGGGATTGGAATAATAAAATAAATGATTACTTCGGCAAGGCTCGATAATCCCAACCAGGTTTATAAACCTTAATTTGGTTTATGTACAAAAAGATATTACAAAATCTTTTGCAATGGCTCCAAAGAAAGATTTAAACAATAAGTTTAAATGTGATAATATTTGAAAAGATTATTGGGAACCATTCCCCGTAATAAGAATATTTGAATAAAAGAATATTCTAGATTGGAGTGAGATGTATGTTATTTTTATATATATCACATGATGTTAAAAATGCGTGAGTTATTCGGAAAGACCGGGTCTAACCCATTATGGATAATTGATATGACGATTAAAAGTCGAAGATATGAAAATAGTGGTTGAAGATCGGAGATCTTCACATTGTGTGGGCTAATGTTGATGTCTCGATTGGGTCATACACCCAAGACGAGGTAGTAAGTGGTGGTCGTCCAGGATTACTTGGAGATCGACCGAATATGTGAGGACCTCTCACCAGTATTAGACATATAGGACGAGGAATGAGGTGCCTTCGGTTTCATTCATACCTAGAACGGACTTGCAAATGGATTGTATGTCTGACATTGTGTTTTTTGTTGTATTTGCTGATCTCTGCTAAATATATATCTTTTTGTGGTAGAGAATTTATTCTCTAGCTTAACACCCTTCTCTGAGACGTATGAGCTTAGAGGTCATATATTGGTAGACATCAATGGTATAGCATGGATTGACAATGAGGCATGCTAAGATGCATGGATAAAAGTTTTTTTTTGAAAAGCAAGTCTTTGTGCATGATGATCAAAGCATGACTAATATAGCGTAGCTTTTTGTACGGCATTAATCTGCGTGCTTCACACCCCGGTATAAGTCTAAAATAGGATGAAGGACCGTATGGAGGACATGTGCTTTTTCTAGCTAGAAGTGATGTCATGGTATGGAACCCGAAAATTTACTTATGTGGATGTTGGAATCGAGGGCCCTCAGATTTGGCTGAACAAGGCTGTGATGGTCCACGGACACACCAAGAGGTCCAATAGGACTGGGAAATGTATTATTCAGGTATTCACTAATCGGGGACATACTGCTGACCAACCCTGCAGCTCCAAGGTCTCACCAACGTCTGAGTCCTAGACATCTTGCTAGAGATGGTCCAAATCGGATAAGGATGATCCTTTTCCTTGACTCATGATGGAAACCCAAATTCCAATATGTGATTTTACGGTTTTAGTTGTATACCTATGGCGACATAATAGGACAGGGTATTATGCCGTCTAAGATTCATATATTTATTTTCGAAATTGTTTTCTACACTATGCACTTATAATAATATAATTAAAACATCGTGTATCAAGCATGTATGGGTATTATAGGGTAAAACTCTATCCTCCAGCTTGCGCTTGCATTGTGTGATGGGACATGAGTCTTATAATAGCTTCATTTTCAAAATGCATTGCGTTATTTGTTTTACGCACTGATATTCATATGGAGGAAACCCGTTCCTTTACATACTACAAGGTCCCGTGATTTACCCTATTTTCAAAAATCAAGTTTTAATAACTATTTTTAGCTCACACACCAGTCCCATGACTAACATAGAGTTTATTTTTTTTCACTTAAACTCCTGGTGCCTATATTTTTCGCATGGACAGTTGGTAGTTTTGGTTTTTGCATATCGTTCTTTAATAGGATCCTAGACTATGGCTGGATCTATACTCTGGAATACTTTGTATCTACGTATTTCCTTTAACTGTGTAAGTTGATGTTTTCAGTTGTGCATTGTATGTATATATTACATTTCCGCTCTTCTGTAATTCATTTATTCTCTGATTTTTTTTTCAATGTGTATTTATTTTTTCGCACTCTGATGTAGTATTGTTGGGATAGAAATGAAAAGTTCTCTTGTTTTGTGTTCCGATGTGTCGTGTTCTCATAAAATCTGCCTTCTTGTTCGGTTTAGATTGGTCCACCGGTCGGTTCGGGCCGTCCGAGCTGCGGATCGTCACAGGTGGTAGCAGAGTTTGGTTTACAAAGCTTTGAAAACAAGACACATTAGAACCAGACAAAAGAACTCATCAAAGATAGGGTTAGTAATATCCTATAAAAGAATACTTATTAGAGATAGGATCAGTAGTATCTAAGAATGAGAAACTCATTAGAGATAGGGTTAGTGATGCCCTAGGATGAATTGAGAGTTATATGTTTGTAAGTAATGTATTTGTGTTTATGATATACATATAATTTGATTTTGAAATCATATTTTAGGTATATAAAAGATTTACATTTTGATAACATATATGATTTTAAAGTTAATCTATCCATCAGTTGTTGGATGTGAGTTTGATTTCCTATTTAATTAATTAAATCGTCTAATTTGGGTAAGCAAATGGAATCTTCGGCGATTTTGGATAGTCGATGAATTCTGACACACCTAAGGGTTTAAAATTTATAAAGGAGTTACATTCACGATTTTAGACAGTGAATATGTGTGAAACCACTTGTTATTTATTTAAAATAAGTTAGTTTAAACTTATATTCTAATTTGAAGTTCTTTATTTCAAATTATAGAGAGGTAAGCTTGTACCTGTTGGACGGTACGTGGCTTGGTTCATACAATCTTCATCTTCTTCATCTGGTAGCTCGTCTGATAGTTCGGATAGCAGATCTTCAGTCTCATCGTACCCTGATAGTGTCGAGAGTATCCCTGATTATGGTAGTGATAGTAGTTACATGTCAGATGCTACTTCAGCATATAGACAAGTTGAGGTCATAGACATAGATACAAACTCTGATTACAATTTTAATAATGCCTCCATTGATTTGGACTCTCATGATTCTAAGGATTCTGGAGATTATGATGCTTGGATGTTACATGATGATGATGGGTTTATATTTGATCAGTATGGACACATAGTTATGGGGGATTCGATTCCCATACCACCCCCAGTTATTAGGGATAAACCACCTCTATTTATTGAGGATCACCCACCTCCAGTTATTGAGGACTAGCTACCTCCAGCATTAGAGATTACTCCTGATTATGTTCCGGAGGCACCCGTAGATATAGTATTTCATGACGTTGGTCGGAGTTTTCCAATCTTGCCACACCTCCAGTTGGATGTACTTATATGGCTTGAGATGCATATAGGACCTGAGGTAGACATGATGATAGAAGGTTTTGCTTAGCCCATAGTACCAGAGGAGCCACCTATCTGGGATCTAGCTCTAGTGTTGCAGGATCCTGTTGAGCCTCTTGATGCTCCAGTGTTACTGATGTAGTACAGCCACCGTTTGCTTTGGAGTGGCATGATCCCGAGGATTTACGAATGGATGATATAGTTGAGCCATCAATTGAGCCGCCAATAGAGCCTAAGATTGAGCAAGTAGGATATGAGGCAGGCGTAGAGGAGGACGATGATGATGACGTGGTTATTTATTGGCTGGACCACGACAACGATGACGACGATCCCAATGATTTTTTGGTAGAGGAGGAGATACCAGCTGACT
Organism: Allium sativum; assembly: GCA_030737875.1. NCBI lineage: Eukaryota > Viridiplantae > Streptophyta > Magnoliopsida > Asparagales > Amaryllidaceae > Allium > Allium sativum. Next base: position 110,596,846 of record CM060913.1, read on the forward strand.
AGGCTGATATGCCTCTTGATATGAATGATGAGTTCGCATAGGATCCAGAGGAGATATCATTATCTGGACCTTCACTTCACAACTCCAGTGATGAATAATGGTGGTAGCCGTTAGTTGTATATACGATGTATACATAATAGTTTCGTTTTGGTGCGGTATAGGCATAAGTTGTATATTTTGGGATATGATATATTTTGGCATGGTGTAGGCCGCCTCAAGTACGTAGATGCATATACATGTTTTATACCTTGAGTGGCACTACACACTAGGGTATATATGTTGTGTCTATGGTTATAGTTGATCTTTTAGGTTATGACTTGATCATATATGATATATGACATGATACTTTTTGGGTTTAAAATGTTCCAGTTTTGTTTTAGTATTGCTTTTATTTTCTTTCCTTTACTTCGTTCCTTTTCGGGGACGAAAAGTTTTTAAGTGGGGGAGACTGTAATGACCTGTAATTTTGGTCAGTTTAAAATTTGAATTTTAATCTATTTTAATGAATTTTGAAATAGAAAATACTGATTTGGAATTGATAAAATTCGAAGATAATTTTAAAATTTATTTTAATGTTTTATTTGATTGAAAACAAGGTTAGTATTTTTTTTAAATTAATTTAAAAGTTCAGATTTTGATCATCAATATTTTAATGCTATATTGATCACCTATAAAAGGACCAATGATGAGACAGTTTGGAATCCAACAAACCACTCCGTTAGATCCAGAATGTCGAAATATGTTAGGATTAAAAATTTCAAGTCAAACGGAGTCAGTATGTTCGAGAACAGTATGTAAACGCACGCCGAAAATTTAGTCAGAATTCAATTTAAGCTAAAAATAAGGAAATTTTCCAAATGGTATCGAAATTCGACGAGATTGGTTTATTGGAAGCGTAATCCGATAACGTATCGAGATTTCAAATTTAATAATTTTTGGAATTAATATGTGGTTGTGCGACCAGGACAAAGTTTTCAATGTATAATTAATACATGGGCTAAGCAAGTCACTTCCCGCTACAATCCCTAGCCAATAATAATTTGAAAACTCATTGTACTCTTTGCCATGTGTCACTCTCTTCTCACATTGATCATTCATGAGTTGATTAAGGCCTAAGTGTGATTTATTTCATTTTTAATTTCACTTTTAAACTTCCTAAAACCTAAACCTTAGGCTAAACCACTTTAATGGCTTCTCCCCTCCCTTTAACTCTGCAAGCCGCCACCTAGGGCCCCTACCACCGTCGTCCCCTGCTATCGTCGACCCCCTCCGACCTCCCCAGCACCGACGTGACGTGTACCCCCTCCCCATTTGTTGAAAACCCCATTCCTCCTATTAATTTGCAAAGACACCTCTTTTAAACCCTTAACCAAGTCTAACCTCCACCATTCTACCCTATTGGCCCCACATAGCCACGCAAGCACCCCTAGACCCACCACCATTTCGTTGCCATGCTGGATAGCCCTTGCTCCCTTCTAGCCATTACACCACTAAAAATAATATCTTTCTACCTTATACCTTATGCTAATGCGTCTTCGAGTGAATACGAGCGTTCGTTGACAAGTTTGGGTTGAAAAGGCGAGATCTTTAGTGTTATAGCAAGCCTAGAGATCCTACATTGAAGTATCTTGGTGACAACATGGCTGGGGTGAGAGCTTCTCACTCTAAATATCTTATTTGTGTAGTTTAATTATAATTACGGAATTAAATGGTTAGTTGTAATGTGATTATGTTAATATGAACTTTTGATATGACTAGAAAGGTGAAACCGAGTTAATTAGTAAGTTAAAACATTACTATTATGTTATCGATAGCTTATGTGAGAACTCTAGATTTAATTGGGTTATTTATCACAAATTGTTATAGGGTATATGGTAGCTCACATCACAAGTTGTTTGAAAACCAGATGTATGAATGGGATTGATTGTTTTATGTTTGGGATGTAATTTTTAGGTAATTAACATGTTAAAACAATGTTAAAATACTTGTGGTAGTTGTTATTGTATTAAACATCCATTTACAAGTCAAACGACTTGTTTATGTTCACCTATTTAAGTGATATCGATTGAGTTCAATAATAACTTGAAATGCATAAGTTATGATTAATTTCATGGATTTGTGGTTGATTTAGATTGAATGATTAATTTATTAATTGATTATTTATTGGTTGAACACCCCACACAGGTATTGGAATGATATTTGACTTACACAGATTCCAAGTATATAGTTTGAAGGTCAATCGGTTGATTGACAGACCGATATAAGCGTTAAAGAATCATCTAAAGCTTATATGGATGTAAGTGCACTCTGGATGTTTATTGGATGTTTGATAGTTTTTTACAACTATTGTTAGATGTATAAAATCCATATAAATGGAATTATATTGTGTTTGGTTAAATTTAATTCCAATTCAGAATAAATACGAATATTTTATTAATATAATATTCAGTGAAAAATCAGTGTTTGATTTAGATGTCTGATTTTGGATGGATGCGTATATATAAAAATATCGATGAGTATTCGTAACTGTAACGAATGGTTTTGACGTAAATTTAATATACTTAAGGCACATCGTAGTTTCTAATTCGAAATGAATAGTAACTTTTCAAAGTGAAGTTCGGTTAGGATATGTAGCATATGTTTTAAAAGAAGTTTTCTTTTAAAAGTTTCTCATTTATTTGTATAACAATGGTAAGGAAAATTTGAGCGTAAATAATGACTTTCGAAAAATAATATTATTTTATCCATTAAAATAATATTAAAGTTGACTGTATAATGAAATATGTGATTTTGAAGAGAAACAACTTAAACAGAGTTTACAAATATGATTGTATATCTTATATGATTTATAAAATTGATTGGAAAGCATTTCTATTTATTTTTAAATTATAAATTGTTTCGGGCTTTAATAGGACGTGTCCTGAAGCGACAGCTTGTGAGCGTCAATCCATAACTTCGAATTGACGTAACGGGAGATTTGGCCGTCGGTCTCCTTAAATTGGAAGCGTTAAATCCGTAATGAAAAGATCTGAGATAAGATGTTTTAAAGTCAAACGGTTTGATTTTAAATTATGTCCAAATTAATTTTGGAAAAGGTCGTTATGGATGCAGTTTAGTGGCCGATATTAAAAACTGACTGTGAGGGCCTTGATATTTTTTTTTTAAATATGAATAAATTATGTTAAATCATAATTTATGATTTGGAAAGATATTGGATGAAATATTCCAAGTTTGGAAAAGATAAAAGATGTTTTTATCTGAATGAGCTAGCTTGCGACTACAGTAAATAACCCGAAAGGGATATGCGATGATTCCTGAGTATAGTCTAGTATTACCCGTGAGATCTAACTGGAAATTGTTCCATTAGGCGAGGGGTGGGAAGAACCGAAAGGACATCACATATTCGACTAAGATGAGATGATGTTTTCTGGAGTTAAGTAATCCAATGATTTTAAATGGCATATTGGATTGAGAATGGTTTTAATATAACCAGATTTTTCCAACATATAAATTGGAAAAGAGTTGAACGGAAATAATCTTCATAAACTTTGATATGGGATTCCGTGATTATACGGATATCATTGAGGAAATTTGGAAGATATATATTGTTATTCCCAATGTGATATCTATTAGTTTCAGAATTTGGTATTGAACAAGTCGATATGATTTCTATTCCAAGCCTGGTGTTTAATATCAAATTGGATTTAGGGTTTGTCGTGAATGGTATCTTTAATAATACTGTTCTTAAACCCAGTTGTGAATGAAATGAATCTTTTAATTAAGATTTATAGAAATTTTCCAATTTAAAAAATTAAATTGGAAATGAATGGATTTCGATTTAATAATAATCGAGATGAGCATTTTTGATGGAAGACCTTTACTATTTATGGAATCATAAAGGCATTGTCGTTATTCCGCTTATAACATTAGTCGAATGCGGAAATTTACATCAATTATGAACTGATCAAATTTCCGTGGAGGTTCCATATTAAATGGAAGTTGATTTTGGTTTTATTGTGAACGGTGTTTTAAATGACATTTGTTCATTAATCCAAGTAACGGATTTTTGAGATTAAGACTAAATAGGGTTTTAATGAATCTTTAATTAGATTTGAAATGTATTGGGGTAATTAAATTTATCGATAACGCGATGCGCGTTAGTTATAGATTATCACCAGTTTACTACATGCGGCAGTTAAGCCTTTAATTAGATTTGGAACGTAAAATTGTAATTAAATTTACCGATAACATGATAGGTGTTAGATATGGAGTACTACTGTAACGAAAAGGAATTTCGCTCGATCTGAATCAATCGCTAAACCGACCCAGACCGTTCGAAACGCTGATTGTTTTGAGAACACGAGAAATTAGAACGCAAACGGAAGAACATTTCATTGTATATTACAATAGTTCCATCAGAATACAAGAATATACAGAGTATAAATCAATATTGCACATTTACCACATATCAGAGATTACAATAAATTACATAGCAGCGGAAAATAATACAATACACAAGTAAAGGAGATATACGGATACAAAGCTTTTCGGATATCATTCCAGCTGTAAACCAGGATCCTGTGAATATAAATCTGCAAAACCAAAACTACTAGCTGCCCGTGTCAAAATAAGGGCACACAGAGTTTAGGTCAAAACAATAAACTCCAGTCAGTCATGGGACTGGTGTGAGAACTAAACAGTTATTTAAAACCTTACTTTAAATCAGATATATCAAGGGACCACTCCGTATAACACGGAACGGGTTTCCTCCCAAGAATACCAGTGCATATAACAAAACAGCGCAATGCTTTTTGGAAAAATGAAGCTATTATAAGACCCAGGTCCTATCACACAATGCAACGCAAGCCGGGGGATAAGGTTTTCCCTTATAATAACCAAACATGCTTAGTACGTTTAAAACAAATCATTTGATACTACTATAAGTGCATAGTGTATAAAACAACTTCAAATCATAAGTATCAATCATAGACGGCATGGGTACCATATATCATGTCGCCATACTAGTTCTACAATTAAAACCGCAAAATCACGTATTTGGAAATTGGATTTCCATCTGTGAACCAAGGCAAAAGATAGTCCTCTACCGATTCGAGAAAATCTAGCCCATGTCTCAAGTCAGAGCTCGAGTGACCTTTGGATCCTCAGGTCCAGTCCACCGATGTGGATTAAACTTAAACCCCGAACATGCGTTTCCCCGCCCTGTGGGGCGTAAATGAGCCAACGAATGACTCCATCGGACCCGGATCGTCCGATCAAACCGAGGCGCCTCGCAACAGCAACAACCACATAAGTCAAACTCGTAAGGGCATGTAAAACCACTGACGCCACTTCTTGCTAGAAAGAAACGCATGCCCTCCCTGACGTCCTCTCCCGTTTTGGTTCACACCGGGGTGTGAGGTTCGCAAATCAATGCTACACAAAGCTATGCTACACAGGTGGTGCTTTGATCATCAACCACAAGGCTTTGCTTTTCAACATAAGCCTTGATCAATTGCCACTTAGGCATGCCACACAGGCAATTCACTCCATGCGATGGATATCCATCAATATATAACCCCTGAGCTCGTACGTCTCAGAGAAGAGCGTTAAGCAAGAGAATAAATTCTCCGCCGCCAAACAGATATATATTTAATAGAAATCAATCACACAGAATAAAATCCAGTGTTAGACACACAGTCCATTTACAAGTTCGTTCTGGGTCTGAACGAAACCGGAGGCACCTAGTACCCCGCATATCCATCGATCTCCAAGTACGTCTGGACGACCACCAACTGATTCCTTCCTCTTGGGTGTACAGCGCAATCAAGATCATCAGTAATTATCCAAACGACGTGAAGACCTCCGGTCTTCAACCACCGTCTTCATCTTCGACACCATGTCGAATCAGTTATCCAGAATGGGATAAACCCGGTCTTTCTGAATAACTCGCGTATATAATAAACATGTGTTACACAAACACAACATACGCCTCATTCCAATTCAGAATATTCTTTTATTCAAATATTCTTATACTTCAGGAAAGGTTCCCATTAATTTTATCAAAGATAAATTCTTTCAATTTATTCTTTAATCTTCTTTGAATATCAATTCAAACTAGACGGGATTAGCGAACCACACCGAAGTTATCATTTATTTCCCAATCCCAACATATTCATCCCATGAAGTATAACTGATAATACTTAATATCTAACACCACGATGTTATCGGTAAATTCAATTACCATTTCACGTTCAAATCTAATTAAAGATTTAACTATCGCCTGGAGTAAAACTGGTGATACTCCATTCTCGATCTTTTCAATCTAATTAAAGATTCATTAAAACTCCACTTAGTTTTAATCTTTAACTGGGTTAAAGAATCAGTGACATTTAAAACACGATTCACAATAAACCCAAAATCACATTCCATTAATTATCGGGTTAAAGAACAAGTGTTATTTAAAACACTGTTCATGATAAACCCAAAAATCAATACCAATTCAATTCCAATTAAATATTATTTAATTGGTACCCCTAAATAAAAGGATTTAATCTTTTTCTCAACTGGGCTTAAGAACAGTGTTAATGAAGACACCATTCACAACAAACCCAAATCACATTTGATATTAAATACAAGGCTCTGAATAGAAAATATATCGGCTTATATTCAATATCAAATTCTACGACCAACATATATTGTATTGGAAATAACGATATAAATATATCTTTCAAATTCCCACAACAATACCTGTATCATCACGAAATCCAACATCGAAATATTCCAAAGACAATTTTGTTTCAAATCCATTCCAATTCAATTATTGGAAATTCTGGTTACTTTTAAAACCCCTTTCAAATTCAAATATTTTTGGTTTCACTAAAATCCGGTTTATTTTGAACCCGGTACATTCATTTGAATTTTGAAATCGAATTATCGAACTACCGCGCCATTTTCAATTCCTTTTATATTTTAAAATATATATTTAAGGAATTGAAAATGGCGCGGTAGTTCGATAATTTGATTTCAAAATTCAAATGAATGTATCGGGTTCAAAATAAACCAGATTTTAGTGAAACCAAAAATATTTGAATTTGAAAGGGGTTTTAAAAGCAACCAGAATTTCCAATAATTGAATTGGAATGGATTTGAATCAAAATTGTCTTTGTAATATTTCGATGTTGGATTTCATGATGATACAGGTATTGTTGTGGGAATTTGAAAGATATATTTATATCCTTATTTCCAATATGATATTTGTTGGTCGTAGAATTTGATATTGAATATAAGCCGATATATTTTCTATTCAGGGCCTTGTATTTAATATCAAATGTGATTTGGGTTTGTCGTGAATGGTGTCTTCATTAACACTGTTCTTAAGCCCAGTTGAGAGAAAGATTAAATCTTTTTATTTAGATTTAATGAGGGGTACCAATTGAATAATATTTAATTGGAATTGAATTGGTATTGATTTTTGGGTTTATCGTGAATAGTGTTTTAAATAACGCTTGTTCTTTAACCCGATAATTAATGGAATGTGATTTTGGATTTATCGTGATCCGTGTTTTAAATGACACTGATTCTTTAACTCAGTTAAAGATTAAAAATAAGTGGAGTTTTAATGAATCTTTAATTAGATTGAAAAGATCAAGAATGGAGTATCACCAGTTTTACTCCAGGCGATAGTTAAATCTTTGGTTAGATTTGAATGTGAAATGGTTATTGAATTTACCGATAACACCGTGGTGTTAGATATGAAGTATTATCAGTTTTACTTAATGGGATGAATAGGTTGGGATTGGGAAACAAATGATAACTTCGGTGTGGTTCGCTAATCCCGTCTTGTTTGAATTGATATTGAAAAAAGATTAAAGAATAAATTTAAAGAATTTATCTTTGATAAAATTAATGGGAACCTTTCCCAAAGTATAAGAATATTTGAATAAAAGAATAATCTGAATTGGAATGAGGCGTATGTTGTGTTTGTGTAACACATGTTTATTATATACGCGAGTTATTCAGAAAGACCGGGTTTATCCCATTCTGGATAACTGATTCGACATGGTGTCGAAGATGAAGACGGTGGTTGAAGACCGGAGGTCTTCACGTCGTTTGGATAATTACTGATGATCTTGATTGCGCTGTACACCCAAGAGGAAGGAATCAGTTGGTGGTCGTCCAGACGTACTTGGAGATCGATGGATATGCGGGGTACTAGGTGCCTCCGGTTTCGTTCAGACCCAGAACGAACTTGTAAATGGACTGTGTGTCTAACACTGGATTTTATTCTGTGTGATTTATTTCTATTAAATATATATCTGTTTGGCGGCGGAGAATTTATTCTCTTGCTTAACGCCCTTCTCTGAGACGTACGAGCTCAGGGGTTATATATTGATGGATATCCATCGCATGGAGTGAATTGCCTGTGTGGCATGTCTAAGTGGCAATTGATCAAGGCTTCTGTTGAAAAGCAAAGTCTTGTGGTTGATGATCAAAGCACAGCCTGTGTAGCATAGCTTTGTGTAGCGTTGATTCGCGAGCCTCACACCCCGGTGTGAACCAAAACGGGAGAGGACATCAGGGAGGGCATGCGTTTCTTTCTAGCTAGAAGTGGCGTCAGTGGTTTTACATGCCCTGATGAGTTTGACTTATGTGGTTGTTGCTGTTGCGAGGCACCTCAGTTTGATCGGACGATCCGGGTCCGATGGAGTCATTCGTTGGCTCATTTACGCCCCATAGGGCGGGGAAATGCATGTTCAGGGTTTAAGTTTAATCCACATGGGTGGACTGGCCCTGAGGATCCAAAGGCCACTCGAGCTCTGACCTGAGACATGGGCTAAATTGTCTCGAATCGGTAGAGGACTATCTTTTGCCTCGGTTCATAGATGGAAATCTAATTTCCAAATACGTGATTTTGCGGTTTTAATTGTAGAACTAATATGGCGACATGATATATGGTACCCATGCCGTCTATGATTGATACTTATGATTTGAAGTTGTTTTATAAACTATGCACTTATAATAGTATCAAATGATTTGTTTTAAACGTACTAAGCATGTTTGGTTATTATAAGGGAAAACCCTATCCCCCGGCTTGCGTTGCATTGTGTGATAGGACCAGGGTCTTATAATAGCTTCATTTTTCCAAAAAGTATTGCGCTATTTTGTTATATGCACTGGTATTCTTGGGAGGAAACCCGTTCCGTGTTATACGGCGTTGTCCCTTGATATATCTGATTTAAAGTAAAGTTTTAAATTACTGTTTAGTTCTCACACCAGTCCCATGACTGACTGGAGTTTATTGTTTTGACCTAAACTCTAGGTGCCCTTATTTTGACACGGGCAGCTAGTAGTTTTGATTTTGCATATTTATATTCATAGGATCCTGGTTTACAGCTGGAATGATATCCGAAAAACTTTGTATCCGTATATCTCCTTCAATTGTGTATTGTATTATTTTCCGCTGCTATGTAATTTATTGTAATCTCTGATATGTGGTAAATGTGTAATATTGATTTATATTCTGTATATTCTTGTATTCTGATGGAATTGTTGTAATATACAATGAAATGTTCTTCCGTTTGCATTCTAACTTGTCGTTTTCTCAAAACAATCAGGCGTTTCGAACGGTCTGGGTCGGTTTAGCGACTGATTCGGATCGAGCGAAATTCCTTTTCATTACAACTACCGGTTTTGCTCCATGGGATGAATAGGTTGGGATTAAGGTAATAAAATGAATAATTACTTCGGTAAGGCTTAGTAATCCCGATCAGGCTGATAAACCTTAATTTGTTTTATGTACGAAAATATATTATAAAATATTTTGCAATGATTCCAATAAACAATTTGTTTAAATGTGATAATCTTTGATAAGATTAATGGGAACCATTCCCAATAATAAGAACATTCAAATAAAAGAATATTTTGGATTGGAATGAAATGTGTGTTATTTTTAAATATATCACATGATGTTAAAAATGCGCGAGTTATTCAGAAGGACCGAGTCTAACCCATTCTGGATAACTGATACGACGATTAAAAGTCAAAGATTCGAAGATGTTGGTTGAAGACCGAATATCTTCACAACATGTGGGATATTGCTGATATCTCGATTCGTTCGTACAACCAAGACAAGGTAATAAGTGGTGGTTGTCCTGACGTACTAGGAGATTGACCGGATATGCGAGGACCTCTCTCCTGTATTGGACATATGGGACGGGGAATAAAGTGCCTCTGGTTTCGTTCAGACCTAGAATGGACTTGCAAATGGATTGTATGTTTGACATTGTATTTTATGTTGTATTTTTTGATCTCTACTAAATATATATCTGTTTGGTGGCGAAGAATTTATTCTCCAGCTTAGCACCCTTCTCTGAGACATATGAGCTTAGTGGTTATATATTGATAGACATCAATGATATAGTATGGATTGACAATGAGGTCTGCTAAGAGGGATGGATAAAAGCTTTTTTTTTAAAAGCAGGGCTTTGTGGATGATGATCAAAGCATGGCTAATATATCGTATCTTTGTGCATGGTGTTAATTCGCGATCTACACACCTCAGTATGTATGTGAACGTGATGAAGGATCGTAGGGAGGACATGGTTTCTTTCTAGCTAGAAGTGATGTTATGGTATGGAGCCCAGACATTTTATTTATGTGGATGTAGGAATCGAGGGCCCTCAGATATGGTCGCACAAGGTCATGATGGTCGACGGACATACCAAGTGGTCCAATAAGACCGGGAAACGTATTTTTCAGGTATTAACTAATAAACGACGTACTGGTGACCGGCCTTGCCGCTCTAAGGGATCACCAGCGTCTGTGTCCTGGACATCTTGCTAGATATGGTCTAAATCAGATAAGGAAGATCCTTTGCTTTAGCTCATGATGGAAACCCAAATTCCAATATGTGATTTTACGATTTTAGTTGTATACCTACGACGATATAATAGGATGGGGTACTATGTTGTCTAATATTGTTACATTTATTTTCGAATTTGTTTTCTACACTATGCACTTATAATAATATAATCGAAATTTCGTGTAGCAAGCATATTTGGCTATTATAAGGTAAAACTCTGCCCTCCGGCTCGCCCTTGCATTGTGTGATGGGACCTGAGTCTTATAATGGCTTCATTTTCAAAATGCATTGTGTCACTTGTTTTATGGACTGGTATTCATGTGAAGGAAACCCGTTCCATGACATATGACGTGGTCCCATGATTTACCCTATTTTTAAAAATAAAATTTTAATAACTATTTTTAGCTCTCACTTTAGTCCCATGGCTGACCTGGAGTTTATTGTTTTTCACCTAAACTCTGGGTGCCCATATTTTCCACTTGGACAGTCGGTAGTATTGGTTTTTGCAGATCTTTCTTTAAAATAATCCTGGATTATGACTGGATCTATATTATGGATTGCTTGTATCTATGTATTTCCTTCAGCTATGTTAGTTGATGTTTTTTTGGGCATAGCTGACCAGCTTTTAAGGTGACCGCAAAACGCCTTTTAGTTAATTGGTTGATGTATTTCCGCTATGCATTGTATGTATATATTACATTTCCGTTGTTCTGTAATTCATTTATTCTCCGATATTGTTTTTCAGCTACATACTTATTTTTCTTCGCTTTGATATTCTTGTACTCTGATGTAATATTGTTGTAATAGCAATGAAAAGTGATCTTGTTCTGCATCCCAATGCATCATGTTCTCATAACAATGCGCCTTTTTGTTCGGTTAAGATCGGTCTAGCGATCGGTTCAGCATGGTCGGATTGCGGGTCGTCACAGGATGCATGGAGATTAAATAGAAAATGTGATGAAGAAATATTGAACTTACAAAGTACGAAGAAGTGGCATCTGATATGCTACCATCTTTTTTCGTGTGTGTCTTTTCCCATACTTGACGACGACGATTGATAAATCTAGATGGACTAGCGATGATCTGCAATACAAAAAATATGCTAGTTGTAATTTTTACCATTTTTAAAGAAAATGAATATAACTTATCATTTCTTATTCTATTTTAGCGTGAATTTTACGTCCAGTATGGTGCACATAATTGAGCAATGCTCTGTTATTTTTAACAGATTATCTCCTTCCACTAGCTTCATGCGCTGCTTCATTTTTTACGAACTCGTCACAATCTTCTTAAGCAATTGTAGGTGGACAATTTTTCTTTCATTCTTCATCGGTATTGTAAGGGTCAGAACAATTTACTCTTAAGTTTTTCTTGAGCCTCCTAAAAGACTCAGTCATTTTCTTTAAAAATGTTTCCTTTGATAGCGGCTCAGGTTCATAAATTTTCTACAAAAAATTATGAGATCAGTCAGTCTGCAGTTGTAGCTAAATCATAATTAAGCTTACACGATTTGTAAATGTGGAAAATATGAGAGTCAGACAGCATTTGTATAAATAATTAACTAAATTAGTGTAATTAAAAATCACCTATTTCATAATTTATGCTGGTTTTTTAGTTAAAATACATATATACTTGCCACTGATCCGTTCCAAATGGTGTTCTTGTATGTACCGTGTACTTTATCCCAACTTGTATATGATACCGACACATGAGCTCTTACATGTTTACCAAGCATAGTGGTGATTTCTGCAATATTATCAAAGACCGGAATACCAAGAATGCTTTTCTCAACTCTATTCATTTCTGAACATGATGAATGTGAAGATGGTGCATTTTCTGACATAGTTTCCTATAAAATATAATTAATGTTTTAAAAAAAACGTGTTATGAATTTATTAAATGTTCACTAAAATTAAAAGAAATCATGCAATTAAAAACATACATACACACAACCGTGCAATTAAAAATATACCAACACACAACCGTGCAATTAAAAATATAAAGACACACAATGACATGATTAATTTAAAACTAATAAGTTAACATATGGATTTGGTAAGGTATTCTAATTTTTCAATGTTTTCAAAATCTGATTGATAGACGGTAAGGAACTCAATGGCATCCACATTTATAGTCAACCATTTTGTTCTATGCAAAACCACAAACCATCCATTATTCATTAAATATTTTGAGTAGAACACTTGACTCGCTTCTGATGCAAGAAGAAATGACTCGTCATTCACTTATCTTTATTCTTCAATTTCTCTAAATTAACCGTGACCAAGTTTGTAAGGGATCTATTTTGCAACCATTGACCTTATACTCGACTTTTAGCCAGTCACAATAAAAAACTATTTATTTGAAGTCAATGTAATCCAACTCAAGTATCTTCCGAATGACCCTGTAATACGTTGTTTCTGCTTCCTTATAATTTTGCTTACCACTCACTCAAAATTAAGTGATTGCTCTCATGCATACACCATTATTTTTTGTTACCAGACAATCTTCATAATTTTTTGTGGAGAATGAAAACTCATTCACTTGGTACTTAATATAACTACGCATTGTGAAGTTCGACCCACGCACTAGCCGTCATGAGTTGGATCAACATCGACGGTTTTTAACAACTACATAGAACAAAATAAATAAAAAGCATGGCCATGAAGGTGTAATATTGCCCACTTATAAACACATGAAATACTTAAGATGATGTAATGCCTCGTTAAGTAACCATAGAGTAAGACTTTGACTGACTTCCACAGTTGTAACCAAACCTCGAAGTTGAAATCTGGCACTTTTCACATAGAAGTCATACATCCTACGTAAAGCCCATTATCAAAATGTATATACAAATTGAATTTAAAAAATGTAAATGTCAGGACAAGCTCGTGAACATACTTCTTCCATTCATCCAATCCATCGTACTTATTAAGGACCCATCTACGCACTTGTTCAAAATGCACTTGGGTTAATATTATGTTCTAAACATTATCTAGAGATATCTCACCAGCAAACTCATCGTCGTCGTCTAAAAACGCTTCATAGGTATGTTTATGATTGTCATCACCACTGTTTGGCATATATTCCATGCAGTAAAGACTAGCTTCTTGTACGATATATCTTTCTGTAATACACCCTCCAATGAATCTTTTGTTACGCACATATCCTTTATATGTTTGCATCAACCTATGAATGTGATCAATTGTATGAAGTAAAATATAGCTATTTATATTGAATAATGATGTACATAACGGAAAATAGAAATTTACCGTTCAAAGGGATACATCCATCTGTATCTGACAAGACCAGGACTAGTCAATGCTTCTTCGGCTAAAAGAACCATAAGGTGGATACTGATATCAAAAAATGCCAGTGGGAAATGTTTTTCAAAACTACACGTTGCTTATACCAGGCTTTCCTTTGCTTTTAAAAGATGATCCCTATTGATTACCTTTGAGCACAAAATGTTAAAAAACAGACTAATATGATGAATAACATTTCATAAATCCTTATGTTGTGGATAAGAATGTTGAAGCAATACCGAAAGCAAATATTGCATTATGACATGGTAATCATGTGACTTCATATTTCTTAGTTCAGGAGGATTGATGACCAATGTGGAAGTTAGAAGAGAATCTGTTAGGCACTTTCAGTTTTTTCAAAACGGTGCAAAACTGTATCTTTTCTTCTTTGCTCAACGTGAAAGTTGTATTTGGTATTATTTTTTTATTTTTTTCAAGATCTTACGTCACCCACAACTTTTTTAATACACATTATTTTCAAATTCTTATGTGCATTAATGCCATCTTTTGACCTATCTTTAAAGTCCATAATGGTGTTGGTGAGATGCTCTGTGACATTCTTCTCCATGTCCATAGCATCAATATTATGCTAGATCATATTTGCTTTCCAATATGGTAAATCAAAGAAGATAGACCTCCTATACCATCCAGAAACTTTATCAACTTCTTCATTGGTTAATTTTTTTCATTTTTGACCAATATTTTCTTTTTGTTCAACAACTTTCATTTTGATAATCGCTACTTTATTTTCAACTCGAAAACCAGTTAATGGCCATTTAGGACGACGAAGTTCTTGCTCGTTGTTGAAATTTATCTTATCGTATCGAAACTTGTGTTCATCAGGAAGAAACATTCGATGTACCATGTAATACACCTTACTTTTAGGAAGATGATAAGAACAAGTGTTTTCCTCACAAATAGGACATGCAAAGTAACTGTGAGTTATATATCCCGATAAAGTCCTAAGAGCAGAATGAGCATGGAATGCCCACAACACCCTAGCTTTCATTGTGAACTCGGATGAATTTAACGAGCCAATTGTAACAACTCCTTCCCATAACTGCTTTAACTAGTCTATCAATGGTTGTAAATAGACATCAATATCCTTCTATGGTTTTTTTGGCCTAGAAATCAACAATATTAACATTGAGAACTCTCTTTTCATGCACATAGACGGCAGAAGATTATATGGTAGTACAAATATTGACCAACAATTATAGGTGTTAGATAGGGAAGCAAGTGTACAAAATCCATATGTTGCTATTCCAAGTGTGACATTACGTGGCTTGGTAGTGAATGTTTTTTCAAAAGAATCAGTGGCTTTCCATTGAGAAGTGTCACATGGATGATGCACTACGTTGAATCAGACTTGGCATGGCCATGCCATGTCATCGCATCTACTATCCATGGTACAGTATACAGTCTCTTCAATCAAAGAATTAAGGGAAAATGTCTTAGTGTCTTTCGAGGTATTTGGTGCCTTTTCTCTCTTCATTGAATTATGACCTATATCTTAGTTCATTGCGATTTGTACAAGAAACTCTGTTCGCATCATATTTCCAGCACAATATCCAATCATTGATGCCTGCATCATAAGTTTTGTAATTCATCCCAATTTTCTTAATGATCCTCTTCACGTCAAAGTACTTTGTCGGCAAAGTATTACCTTCGGGGAGTAACTTCTTTATTAGTTCGAGGAGTGCAGTCACACTATTATATGAAAAGCTGTATTGGGTCTTCAAGCTATTCAATTTGACAATGGCATACAACTTCGTCATCCCATTTGAACATGAAGGATACAGTGGGTCTTTTATGTTATGAAAAAGTGATTTATACTTCTTACTTTCATTGGCCTGCGAATCGCCATAATCCGTAGACTACTCCCTAGTATTAGCAAGATCATGCAATGGATTTTTAGGCTGAAAATGATGAAACCTAACTGTAGCATTGACCAGATCTTCCATCCTAATATGTTCAGATTTGTCAGTAATTATGGCATGACTAACTGGTTGTTGTTTTTCCATCTCTACATGACTAACAAGTTGTTGTTTTTCCATCTCTGCCTTTTTCCCCATGAGAATACCACACTATATACGATTTGATAATACCCCCATTTAAGAAAATGCTAATGAATTACCTGTAATTTGATTGTCTACATATTTTTGCACTGGCTGCGAGGGCATAAATACACTCCTTTCTTCCCACGATTTTCTACAATAAAGCTAATGAACTTCTACACCCTGTCTACATAGTCTGTAGATTTTATATCAGGTTCATTTATCTAATGTTTTAGTTGTGATGAAAGACATGCTACCCTTCTATACCATATATAACAGAACATGAGACATGAATATAATATACATGCAACGTAATCAACTTTAAAAAGGCAATGAAATAAGAAATTTAACATAAATTGAAGACATTTAACAACTTTTAATTTAAACCAGAACGAAGGCGGTAATTTTTCCACATACAATCAAAGAGTTGAGTGTGAAGCCTCCTTATCTCTTACATATTCCAAAGCATAAGCAATGTCCCTAGTTGGGAAACGTTCATCTATCAACTGTCCAAATTCACATTCATTTGGATGTATAGAACAACGATAGTATCTGCGACGAACATCGTTTCCATGTCAGACGGTTAAGATTCGTGCTTCAAAACCACAGAAACATACAACATTCGTGGATTGAACCTCATCATTTCCAACAATGTTTTTGGAAGGAGGAATTAAACTTCAAGACCTTCGAGTACATTAAGGAGGTGGTTCTTGATGTTAGTGATCTATTTGCATCTAGTGCATCCCAAAGTCTAGCTCTCTCTCACGCAAATCTCTAAAGTGTCGCTCTTCCATTTCAATGTACCACAAAGTCCATTCTCTGGGTGAAAACGGATTAAGATTTGATTGTCCACAACACATAGAATGTCAGTGTATTCGTGTGAGGTTGGATATTCAATTGGCAATAAATGTCAAGCTGAAAAAATGTATCTTAGTTAACAAGACAGTGCAACACATGTATGTGCAAAATAAAGACATTAACTCATGTAATGTAAGTGCAACACTGAAGCTTATATAAACCACAATATCAATTTTGTATAAAGCAAAACCGAAGCTTATATATTAATGACAACAAGATTTATATTCGTTTATGTAGATGAAAACTTCACTGCATTATATCTTGGAATCAACTCATATATATATATATGTGTGTGTGTGTGTGTGTGTGTGTGTGTGTGTGTGTGTGTGTGTGTTAACTGTATATAAACAAAGCAGTATATAACTAATAATACATGTAAACTATATTTTTTTTTAAACCAAAACAAAACCCAAGTTCATTTTATTTTATTTTATATACATACATAAACTATATTTGGATATTCCTCTCTCGCTTTATATATACATATATATAAATCAAATAGAACTTGTATAAATTTTCAAACTATAGCTTTGTATATAAATAAACTGAAACATAATAAATATCACAACAAGATACAATAAGTATATGAAACTCAAAAATCATTGTGTATTTATATATAACAAAACTTGAAACCAAAAATCAATGGAACAACAAAAGTATATTGATATAACCCAACTAAAAGCATAAAATACAAACACAGCAAAATCAGTTTTTCTTACGCGTGCGCGCGCACACACACACACATATAAATGAGTGCATTTGGCACAAGTCCCTATTAAATTTCAAAATTAGGTTCACATCCGGTCCTAAACTTGTTGTAAATTACATCCCTACTTTTCGAAAATTCATGAAAAAAATAAAAAAAATCAAGTAAATTCATATTTAAATCAAACACTTACACATAAAAAATTTAGATGAAAAAACCACCAAAAACCCCATCAAAAACGAAAAAAACAGCGAAACTGCAGTTAATTGCATCAACAAATGCATGTATTCGAAATTCTTGCACACATCTATTCAACTATTTCAGTTATGCTTCTTGTTGACTTTTTTACATATACGCATGCAAGTAATACAAAATTCTTGCATACAAGTATGTTATAATTCGTAAGCATGCAAATCAGTTCATATTTATTTGCATATATGCAAGCAGGTATTTAGAATATTTGCACACATGTGTGCAATAATCCGTAGGCATAAATATCAATCCATTTTTACTTGCATACATGTATGCAAGAAAAAAGAATACTTGCATACATGGATGCAAGAATTCATGCATATTTTCAGTGTAAACTCTTTTAGGAATACTTGCATACATATGTGCAATTATTGTGCATGCTTGCATACATGTATGCAAGTTTTTTTTTCTTTCCTTGGTCTTCTGGGAATATTTGCAGATTTCTGAATTTTTTTATTTATATGGCAGCACACATTTATTTGTGAAAAACACGTAAGTCTCATTCTAGGGACCCGCTTTGAATTTCAAACATGGGAGGGAGGTCGTTCTAATTATGAAAGTTTTTAGGAATGTGTCCCTTATTTTCAATATATATATATATATATATATATATATATATATATATATATAAGCGCTCATGTCCAAGCATACACAAACCTACATACCATACATCAAGACCTTGTATTTGTTTATATAAAAAGACTAAAGCTATATGTATATTTATAACATTAAGTTTGCATCTCTTTTTTTCATGACATATATATTCTAATTCACCTGGAAGATATCGAATATACCACTTTAACAGAAGTTAAGAGTCAAAAACCAAAGTAGATGTGGGATGGAGGGACTCAGATCTGACATTGATGGAATTCTCACGATTGTCGGGTCTGATTAGGGATTTTAGGGAATCAACATATTTGCAGATAAGGTATTTTGGGGGAAATGTTTTGGGAAAAGAATAGATAAATTGCGGGGAAAATGAATAGGGTGAGCGCGAATTTTGCATGTATACAATAAGATAAACAATGAGATATGGCTTTTACACGAATCTGATTTGATACGACTATGATCCATACCCAAAGGGAAAGCCAATTAATCGGAGGGGAACTAACTGGATACGACAAAAAACAGGCACGGAATTGGGTACGGCTGAAACTCATATCACATATGATAGTGCTGGTAGCCTTACCTAAACATTTAAATATGTCTAGTAACCGTATCATATTTGATACGGCTAACTACCGTATTGACAGGGAGTAGTTAAATCCACATTATGGTGTAGTGAAATGAACGGATACACAAGTATATAAAAGAATATTAATTAAGTCGAAGTTGTCAATTAATAAACGAAGTCTTATTAGATAAAAAAAGTATTACTAATAAAATAATTTTTGATTAATGAAATATTAGTTAAATAGGAAAGGGATTAGAATTCGTTTATATAAGTTAATCGTGTTTTGTGTATTTAATCATGTTGTGTGGCTTGACATTGATTTGGATGTTTATTCGTTTGTTATGGAAAATAGGCGAGGCTTGCTTTTCATATACAAGCATCTATTTCGAAGTTTGTTTTTTATTAGTCGCCAATAAAATTTAACCAAAAACCAATTGATTATTTCTAAGGAGACCAAGATTAGTAAGTGTTCTACTTATCAAAAACCACTTCAAAGCTAGTACACGGGTATTAAGTTTAGGAAATTGGATTCTATGGGATGATTCGAGTTCTGTTAGAGATACTCAAACACATGTAGTGGTTGCGATCTATTCGGGATGTGGGAATCCATGTGTGATTCCAAGTTCTGTTGAGGAATCCATATGCGATTTCAAGATATATTTATACATATAAATTCATGTGTGATTCTGAGATCTGTTGTAGAATCCATGTGTGATTCCGAGATTTATTGAGTTATGGGAATCCAACTGGGGAATCGCTTTTTGTTTGAGTGATGAAGATTCATATGAAAATGCTGAATGTTATATCGACATCAGAAATGACTAAAGACATATTAAGCAGCGTGACCTAGGGTTTAACAAACTCATGACATGGTATGTCAACCAAATATCTAGAGTATGCATATAGATGTTGCGCGCGGGAGTTGATGGTACTTGGTTCCACATGTTTGTGTATGGGCCAGTTGTATTTACCTTATGGAATATTTTATCCAGAGATATACGATGCTCGGAAGGTAGTTTCTGATATGCTCGGAAGGTAGTTGATGGTACTTGGTTCCACATCTCTCTCTTCAAATATGGCTTATCGCTATATATTATGATGGAAATTATATATAGAGATTGTGTTCTTTTATTTTCAGTACTAGATTTAATAAGCTTTCGTGTTTCATCAAAAAGATTGTAATTCCCATTAGTATTCAGTTACAATTTATTTTTTAAAATATCCCAAACATATCTTGAGTAGGAGCATTGGAAGAATAAATGATCCCGATCCTCCATATAAGAATTGTAGAGTTTGCATATAGTGCCAATATTGTTGTTCTATCAATGTATTTTATCTATGGTAGGTTTATATATATGTATGTAGTTAAAGCACTCAGCAAATCCAATGCGGCGGAGGTGCAAAAAGTTATAGCAGGGATAAAGCGAGGAAATAGAGGGATATAGTGGATCAGCCTAAAATAGCATATAAAACTCGTATTTAATGCTTTTACAAGTATACAAATGATAAATAAATAGAAAACTAACATTCTATTTAACTATAAGTAGTACATTCTTAATTTTAAATAAAAGCAAGTATAAATATATGTAAATAAACTTAAACTCTTATTTAGTTTGATTAAATTTAATAGAATATTATAGTGTTTTCTATTCTAAAAAATATACGTTGAAAAATTCTATTAAATTACAAATTTTATAGATTTTATAATATGAAAATGTCCATTCTTAATTCATTTCATTTATAGAAGATATACAAAATAGCGGAATATAGCTGATGTAATCGAGAATATCAGAATATAGCGGGTCTTAAAGCGGAAATGTTATTTCGAAGGCTATTTGGAAATAGCGTAGTGGTAGAAATCCGCTACACGATATAGCGAGCATACAGTGGGGTAATAGTGGGACATAAACTATATATGTATATGTATATATATATATATATATATATATATATACTAGCATAGTCGACCGGTTTCGATAGTGATCCGTAATACTTTTTTATTATTACCAATAATAAAAAATACAATATAATAAATGTGATTGTGGTTGACAATCAACTAATTTGGTTTTTAAGGTGGACCATCCACCGCCTAAGGCATTTATTGTGGGTCGTCCACATAGTCTATCCTAGATTACAGTATAGGAGCTTGCTAATTTACAAGACTATTAGTTACATGCTTAACAAAAGAAAGCTAGTGCTGAAAGATCAGCATCACATATATCTATAATAGTAGACAAATACATCTTGAGTTTCAAAACAATTCAGGCTAGCTAGAAATCTAAGCAAGTACCAAGGACATACTGAAGCTTAGCTAGCCATTAAAAAACCTTCATGAACAGTGAACTCAAGGACATAGCACTGGATTAGCTGTGAACAGCTTTACGAGATGGAGACCATACGCAAGCACAGTACCCAAAAGGTCGGCAAGCACAAGAAAGGACTCACCAATTACATCAAAGAACTTTCCATCACATGCACAAAACCGACAGTAAAACAAAGAGGATGGAAAGGATAACACCGTGATAACGTGCGCGTGAGCATCACCATGGATCAACAATGAAAACAATATTCCAGCGAACCAAACTCTGATTACCCAGTACTAGACGTGGAAATTACATGAGCAAATCAGCATGGCAAGACACGGTACTTCGCACAATAGCCAAGGGATAGTCTAGTTAAAGACACCCAGAAACTTGGAGAAAGAGGTGAATCGACAAATCTATCGAACCAAATTATGGACCAGCTAAGTAGAGCATACCAACATTGAAGAGGAGCATCCAGCATCGCAAAACGATTTATTCGTTGTCATTCACTAAAAGAGAAGGCAAGGAACCGCATTTGGAACTCCAACCAGAGAAGGCATAGACACCATGCTGTCCAAGAGAAGGGATCAGGAGCACCACAAGTCCCAGCAAGAACCAAGTATCTCGAACTGGCAAAAGAAGAATGAGCTATCATAGAAGCGAGCCAACGTCACCTTAACTAAGCAGAAAGCTAGATCCGTAAATTCAGGGAGCAACAAGTCCTACTTCGCTTCGGTAAACTACCGAACCACCATAACTAGCATTTTAATGGGTTCAAGATCATCAAAAGCAAGGCACTCGTGTTTTGAACTTAGACCTAGAGAAAAGGTTAGTCTTAGAGAAGGAGACATAAACGAGCCCAGTTTATAAACATAAGAGAAAGCAAGGAAGGAGGCAGCGAAGAGAGGCCGAGTAGAAAAAGGAAATCAGAAGAGAGGTGTGATTTAGAGAAGAGGAAGGCGGAAGGTTGAAAAATGGGATTTCCTTGTCTCTATGGCATAAAAAAAGCTTGTGGCCACACTAATTTTGCTTGGGTTGGTTTTTCGCTTGGGACAAAGCTTAGATCTAGAGTATGAGGGCGTTAATTTGTGAGGGAATCATGCTTAGCGAAATCATTGGAAGGAGAAAGACATGGACTATGAGGATAAGAGAGTGGTAGTGGAAGATATTCGCTAAAGGAGGAAGTGAGGTTAACAGAAGAAAGGAAATTTCCGAATGACGCCATTTACAATTCCCAGATAAAAAAATGAAGCTTTTTCCGTTTCCCTTATATATATACATATATAATTATATTTAAGTAAAGTAGTTTGATTGAAAATATTATTTGAGGAATAGAATGAAAATAAATAGTATAAGCGAAAATAGTTTAAATAGAAATATAAAATAATAGTAATTTTAAAATAGTCTTAATACAATATTTTGGAATAAAATAATTTATTTCCTATTAAACCATTGAACCCAATTCCAAGTTTCAAAAACCAATTTATACCGTTTCGGGTTAAAACAAATTTCAATTCATTTTAAGCTTCAATTTATCATCAGTTCAATTCTATTTTTCCATTCAAAATCAACTTCAATTTAATGGTTCATCTTAATTTCTAATTTGAACATATTATATTAAATTGGTCCAAAACTTAAATTTCAAATCAGATTCAACACTTGAAATATTTCAATTTCGATGAATTCACATTAAATTTTATTTTCAACTTTTAAGATTTAAACCTAGTAAATTAAGTCAAAAGTTATCTATCAATCTCGCTTAACAATTTCAAATTAATAAAACTATTTCATTTAACCAAATTTTATGTTTATAGTTAAATTTTCTACCCTACGACCAAGTGATTATTTAATTTAAATTCCAAACACATTAGTATATATATCAGTTCAACTCATATCGGAGGTCATAGGTATATATCGTTTCAACTTATTTCACAATTTTGGTATTCGATGTCTAAAGGATGCATATGACAACTTATACAATTTCCATATACATCGGGTGATAACATGGGAATTCATTGTTAATAAATATCAGAAATAACACCCAAATCAATCAACATATAATCAATAAGCATACAGACCCAATCATCATCCAAACAATCAATATATCACAGCAGTCTGTAATTATCATAAGTCAGCGTTTTTAATAACAATTCAATTCCAATAGTAAATAAATGTCGATCTAAAGTAACATCAATCTAATGCAAATCCACATTGAATCTCAATTTAAACATATACTGAAATTCCCAAATAGTTAATCAAATAATATGTCACATTAAAATAAATTATCACATATCAAGTACCAACTAGCGGTTATATTCAATTTTGGTCTTAATTTACTTTCCGAATAGAAGTTAAATAAATAATATATAATATCAAAAATTAATTTAACTTGCAATAGAAATTTTTGTACGTCGTGAGTTGATTTAAACTGTAATAGCCCGCATTTTACGTATCGGAGGATCGTAAAATATTCTTATTTTATTCCCTGAGGGTTGGATCATTCTCATATTTTAATATGTTGCTTATGGGGATTTGAGACATGTCCACAATTTTTACCAATTTTGTTTGTGACCATTTTTCCCCTGTCAGTTTTGTACAGGGCATAATTTTTGACTTAGGTCGAATCAGGTGGTGAGACCTGTGCCATTGGAAAGGAAACGATGATTGCCTTTCCGTAGAGTGATTACGTTAAAGATTTGGCTAACCGCTATTTTAAGGTTTAACAGTTGGTTGTTCAGGTTTCTAAGTCAAAATGGGCTGATTTGAAGAGGCCCATTAGTGGGATGGTGGAAGGCTATAAATAGGGGGTGGGAGGTATGGAAAATAGTTTATTTTCCCCATTCTCTCATTTGGAAGAGCCAAGGAAACCTCCATCCCTCCATTTCTTCATCTTTCCACCATTTAAGCTTAGGAAATCAAAGATCTACACCATTTGAGGCTTGATCTACATCATTTCAAGGGCGAGTTCATTGAATCAAGGAGTTTGGAAACAATTCCTTGCTGCCCGGAATCTTAATTCATTGTTTTTAGCTTGTTTTGGAGAATTGGTGAGTGATATGCATCTCTCACATGGATTTAATCAAGTATATGAATGTTTGGTCATGTTTTTCATCAAATTCAAGCATTTTCTCATAGATCTACACCTTGGTAAGTTCATTTTCACATGAATCACCTTATGATCTGAGTTAGCAAGTTTATATCAGTAATTCCTATGCTAGTTCATGTGTTTATACAAGTTAGATCCGTAATTTGGTTCATATGATCATTTATTATGATTTTTGAGTAATTTTCATACTTTGGTGAAAATAGTCATATTAATGTTGTTGGTGATTTTATAACTTGCTTACGGTTGTGTTGAATGAATTAGATGAGTATATTTCATCGATTGTGACGATTGGCGAAGTTTTGGTCGAAATTAGACTTGAGTTGGGATGTGCAGGTTTGGGGTCGAGCGTAGTAAAATGTGTAATACAACATGCATTGCAGGAGGGTGATCAGTCGTACATGCGAGTGAGTGGTTATGAGTGCGAGTAGGGTGGTTGAGCAGGCTCGGGGTCTGGTTTGGCGTTGGTCGGTCGAGGCGGGTCGGCCAGAGTAGTAGAGGATCGTTTGTTATGGGATAGGTCGGTCGAGCAGAGGGTGGTCGGTCCTGTTCTAGGATAATATGAGTGGGCTGGTCGCTCCCAAAGTAGAAGGTGGGTTGGTCGGTTGCAAGAACGAAGGGCTGGTCGGTCGGTCTGGGTGAGAAAGGGCTGGTCGGTCGGTCGACATGGGTTAGAGATTTTTAACAGCACTTCCAAACGTTGTGGTTTGTTTCAATAGCAAATTGATGTGATGTTATGGATTGATTCGAAAATTATGATTGACGTTTCCTTTGGTTCGAGAGTGGTGATATCTTCGAAGTAAATTCAATAGGGAATATCAAAGTGATGTGATGTGTGTGTTGCTAGTCATAATGCAACGAGTGTGATTACAACTCAAAGGTGTCCTGAGTTGGGTGATAATGGTTTAGTGGTCACCGTCGATGACGACTAGAGATATGGAAGGTTGAGGAATTATCGTTATCATATGTTCTAGCGGGCTCAAAGCAGGGGTTACACGATTTCTTCGTATGGTCGAGTAATCCGGGTTTTGTCGTATAGCCTAGACACATTTCGTCGTATGGTGTGTAGGGCTTTAGCTAGAGCCGTGGTTCACCATTAACCCTTGAAGGACGACAAATTGTTTGGTTAGTCATATGATTAATAATGGTTTCGAAGCAGGATTGGCAGTGATAGCCAGAGTCTATCATGCATGCTGGATGATTGTGTTTGTAATGTCTCACGTAGATTATCTAAAGCTGAAGGAGATGTTCCTTGGGTGCTTGTCTGATATTGGTTTAGGCCTATGTAGCTTGTGCTTAAGGGATGTTGAATTCAATTAGAATGGTTTGCAGTAGATTTATAATCTAGTTGCTATTGTGCTATTGATGGTTGTTCTTGTTTCCATGGATGAATGGTTGAAATACTTGATGTAAAGGCTATCACTGTCCGATGTGGGGAAGATGGAAGTTGAGTTCTTCTCTGGTGTTGTGGGTAGATTAGTTCGTTTATTTACCCATTCTCATATACTTTATTGATGATGTTATTAGTTGTTTTATCTCTCACTAAAACTGTTGTCTGACTCAAGGTTTTATTTTTTCTCTTATTACCTTGGGTTCATCCGATTATTGGATGGGCAAACTAGGTGGCAGATGCCATGTGATAGCTTTGTGAGGATGATGATGCTATTCGGAGGTGAGCAGGAGGCTGGCGTATTATTTTACCTACTATATAGTATTTGGATTTCCGTTGTTTGCTATTTTCTCTGAGAGTTGTAGTGAGGCAAATTATACAAACATTATTGCTGTTATCCACGTGTATGGGTATTACTTTCTAGTTTTTATGGAAGTTTGGTGTTTTCAGCTTCACAATCGCTACCTGTTGTATATGTGCTATTATATTTTGTCCTTACATTGTGAGTTTACGACAGGTTCCGCGATTGTTACCTTACCTTGATGATCGTCTATAGCTGCATGGCATACCTTTCAGCGTATTATTCCTCTTGTTTAGTGCATGGGTTATGGGCGGTCGTCACATTTAGTATTAGAGCTCTGGTTAACGATTTTAGCCAAAGTTCGGAGATGTAATCACGTATGAAAGACGTAATTGTAGATTTCAATTGGATGTATACTATATATTATAGTGGCGTTAGTACTCCATTAGCAGTTTTCTTGCAAGTGGCTAATCATTCTAATTTGCAGACTTAGAATGAGTTGACGCACTTCGAGACATGATGCTAGGGAGAGAACTACACCTAGAGGGGGAGATGGAGGTATACCAGACTACCCAGCCATGTTCGAGCCATGGCGGCAACGATCATGAATAGGGTCCCGCTCCAGTAGCTGCTACGGTGGATGTTGGAGTCCAAGTGCCTAGAGTTGTGGAATTTGCAAAGATGTGCAAAGACTTTACGTCATTAGAAGGGAAATAGTTCAAGGGCACCGAACTAGTTGAAGAGGTTCAGAGATGATTGGATACTTGTGTTCGGATGTTTAAGGAATTGGGGATTAATGATGCAACCAAAAAGAAGCTTGCATCCAGGCATTTAGAGGGCAGAGCAATGGACTGGTGGAACTTTGTCACATTTGAGACCCCTGAAGAGGATATTTCCTGGGTGCAGTTCTAAGCCAAGTTTGAAGCGAAATTCATCTCTATAGTGCAAAAGTCTATTCTGTTTAAGAGGTTCGTGGAGCTTAAGCAGAATGATCGACCAGTTCTTGACTATATTTCTGACTTTGAGGCTTTGTTGAAGGTTGCTCGTTCATATGTAGATATTCCTCATCAAAAGAACGAGAATTTTGTCTTGGGATTGGATGAATATCTTGGGAATTAACTTATGGATCACCATGATGATAATTTTGAGAAGATCGTCGAGAAGGCTTTGAGGCATGAAAGTTTGTTTCCTAAGAAGGTGTCTGTTGTAGCAGCTAAGGAAGAATAGAAGCCACAATAGGGTGGTAATAATAAAAAAAGGAAGCATCAACAACAGAAGGGAAAAGATGGCCAGAAGAAGCATAAGAGAGAGGTAACTTGCTTTAACTGCTGGCAGAAGGGCCATTATTCCAAGGATTGCAATAATCCCAAAGCCAAGAAGAAATGCTTCAAGTGTGGGAAGCCAGGGCATGAAAAGAAGGACTGTCCAGAATCGACTAAAGACAAGCAGGTCGTAAAAGGAATAAGCTTTGGGAGCAGTGCCATCTTCTTTGAGACCTCCTACTGCAGAGGAGAAGGGAAAGGGTGTCGTCATCCAAGGTACTCTTTCTGTCCAAAGTGTTTTAGTTCGAGTTTTGTTGAATACTGGAGCATCACATTCTTTCATTTGCGATTAGCCTGTGTGTCGCTTGGGTCTGGAACCCGAGATTTGTGATAGACCATTGATCATGACTAATCAAATCGGGGGTTCGTCCAGTTTGTGCATGTTGTGTCATCGTCTAGTGTTGTCGAGTCATGTTTTCTCTTTTGTGTGTGATTGCTTTGTTCTTAATTTCGCTGGGTTTGGGATCATCTTGTGCATGGGTTAGCTCAAGAGGTATGAAGCAAGGGTAAATTGCGTGAAGCTAAAGGTGAGAGTCAGGGATGTAGAAGGGCGAAAGGTGTTAATTAGGTGTAAGCCCGAAGATGGGGTCTTCGTAAGTTATCTATATTCGCTTGTGATTCGACAAGAAGACTTGTCATCTGTGCCGATCGCTAATGAGTATGAGGATGTCTTTGACGAGGTCAAAGGGTTGCGGCGTCATCGTGAGATCGAGTTTAGGATCGATTTAGTCGAGGTTGCTAGACCAATCGTTATGTCTCTTAGGCGGATATCGCCTAAAGAACAACAAGAGTTAGAGGTGCAGGTTCGTGATCTTTTGGAAAAAAGGATTCATTTGGAGGAGTGTTTCCGAATGGGGTGCACCAGTCGTGTTTGCAACCAAGGTAGATGGCTCGTTAATGTTGTGTGTGAACTATCATGAGCTGAATAAGGTGACCAAGAAGAACAAGTATTTGTTGCCAAGGATTGATGACTTGTTCGATCAGCTTCACGAAGCCAAAGTGTTTTCTTAGATGGATTGGCAACGGGATTTCACCATTTGAGGGTGGCGAGGGATAGTATGCCAAAGACTGCTTTTAGGACACAATCCAGGTTTTTCGAACGGTTGGTGATGCCGTTCAGGTTGACTAACGCGCCAGTATACTTTGTGGATCTTATGAATAGAGTATTTAGAGATCAGTTTAACAAGTTCGTGCTTGTGTTCGTGGATGACATTTTGGTTTACTCTCGGAATAGGGAAGAGAGCACGACGTACTTGAGAATTGTTTTGGAAATCTCGCGAAAGCATCAACTGAGAGCTAAGTTTTCGAAGTGTCACTTCTGGAAGAGCGCAGTGAGATTCTTAGACCATGTTTTTTTCTGGAAATGGGATAGTGGTTGACCCCGCTAAGGTAGAAGCAATCCAGGACTGGGATCAACCTAAGAATGTGATGGATGTTCGGTGTTTCCTTGGGTTGGCAAGATATTAACGATGGTTTATCAAGGATTTCTCCAAGATAGCTGCACCATTGACAGGATTGACAAAGAAAAACCAAGTGTTCACATGGGATGCAAAGTGTGAATAAGCGTTCGGGATCCTGAAGGAAAGACCGACGAATGCTCCTGTGCTGACCATTCCGAGAGGGAATAAAGAGATGGTGGTATATACTAATGCATGTGGTACTGGACTTGGAGCGGTGCTAATGCAGAAGGATAATGTTGTGGCCTACGCGAGTCGACAGCTAAATCTGCATGAGAGGAACTATCCAACTCATGATTTGGAGTTGGCGGCGATTGTATTTGCTCCGAAGATGTGGAGACATTATGTAACACCCCACTCCCGCTATGATCACTCGCTAAGGGAATGCCATAACATCGGTGGAGTATTTTAAGTGAATATAGAACAAAAAAATTACATTAAGACAGATATAAGTAATGCTTGAAAATTTAAAACATCATTTCATTGCAGCGGAAAGTAAAACATGTCTGGTTACATCACAAAACCATAATAAGAGTCAAGTACAAAATATCCATCCTGATAAATAAAAATACATAATCCCAATACATGAACTGATAGCCATAGAAGAAAAGGGTAAGCTGAGCTCTACATCTAGGGTCCAAGCTCCAAGAGAGTAATAAAAGCAGCCTGATCAAAGCCCACTCGTGCTGGGCCCACTCTGAGAACCTGAGGGTTGGGAAAAAGATAAAAACAACGGGGTCAGACATAAGTCTGAGCGAGTCCTATAACTTTAACAATGCAATCATTAAAGTAATTAGGGTATGATATAACTTGGTACGGCGTGACTGGGGATAAATGACTACACTCAGTAGCCAATCAGACTTAGAATGAACTAAGATAACGATAAAGACGCATTTACCCACCCAAGGATAATTACTACACTGCACCACACCAGTTGTTCCTACTTAAAGGTTGATCCCTCCCAAGGACTTAGTAAATTTACCCAGTAGTTTCGTGTACCCCTAGCTGACTACATAGGTGCCGCCTGCCCCTATCTCCACTAGGTGTACCCACTACTCCCAAGCGATCGGCTCCCTACCGTAGATACCCGTGCTGGCCCCACAATGGGGTGTATCACTCCCCATAGTGGCAACCCGATACAACAAATGGTGCACGGCTTATATCTACACGATGCAACAACGTCTTACCTACCAGCCCGGGTCCACACACTCATATGAAACCCGTTGGACTCGCGTTGCCACCGCTACCCCGTTTGGCCTCTTATAGTCAAGCCCAATATGCGTGTCCCGTCCTCGACTTGGGTCGAGCCCACAAAGATACGTTTGGGATATTGGTTGAAATGGGCCCCCACAAGCTACCCACCTAAGCTTGTCATTTCTAGTGTATACCACTTAACCCTTTAATCATGTTTTAATTACATGTTCCACTTTGGTTAAGTATTCTAATCGTATTTTCTATTGCCACCCAAGGCAACCACTAGATTTCCACATTCCACCCAAGGCACCCACCTAACCCCTCATGTCCCTCTACATGCTAATATGGTTAAGTGTTTCTTAATTAATTAATTAAGATCATGACCTCATAAAGACCTCCCACATTAGACCACCTTTTATGACTGCTGGATATGCCGGTTGGGTCCGGGCAGACTTCCGCCATAAAAAGGGTCTAACCTCGTGTCTTTACTTTAATCACGTATTTAATTTATGACTAAGACCTCTCACATTGGGCCAATCATTTGTAGCTGCTGGATTGCCGGTCGGTTCCGGGCAGGCTTCCGCTATAAAAGGGTCCAACCTCGTGTCTTAGTTGATTAATTACACCTAATTAATCACCCCCATAATTAATTGTCCCTAATTAATTACATATTTTTAAGAATATGGGTAGACCTAACTCAATAGGTAAATTCCCAATTCCATAGTATGGGTAGACCTAACTTAATAGGTAAATTCCCAATTACGTCCATTTAATTTGTGGTATGGTTAATCATACCCATTTCACATCATTTTATTAACATGCATATTAACCCCATCGTTCCCCACGTAGTTCGTTCTCATAACACGACATAATAAAGGGAAGATTCATCACAAAGGTCATGGGTTTAGCCAACATATCCACTCCGATATACTTTGCCTTATGAACCCCTTCTCAAGCAACTCCCCTACTTGCTTATGGAGTTCCCTCCTCTCACGAGGAGCCATGTGGCGCACTGGTAAAGATACAGGTTTAGCATTATCCACCAGATATATTCGGAAGTCAATCTCCCGCTTCGGAGGTAAGCCCTTCACCTCCTCAAACACATCCGAGTATTCCCGGACCACTCTAACAGATTGTAAACTTTCGACCGAAGCGTCAAGCGATTCAAGATAACTTAGCATGACAGAATCCATGGGATTACAAGAGATCTCGAGAGTGTTACCCAAGCGGGTCATGACCCTAACAACTCTCCTTTCGCAATCAAGAACGGCACCATTACTGGATAACCAGTCCATGCCCAAAATCAACCCATAGCCCGTGAAGCTCAAAACAAAAGCATCACATCTAAACTCAATGCTAAGTATAGAAATCTTCAAACCCAAACATATCATGGACAAATAAGTGGAGCCCCCAATTGGGTTTGAAACAACCAAGGGATCATCTACTAGACTGGTGTCTAAGTGCAGTGACTCAACTAATGATGATGAGATAAACGAATGCGATGCGCCAGAATCAAACAATGTACGGACAGGATGATCAAATAGAAAAACCAGACTTTCAACGGAAATAGTTCTACCTCTTTCCTGAATCGGTGGAACCGCGAGAGCCTGTACTTGCCCCCTAGCCTGACCCGGTGCCATAAGAGCTTGCACCTGTCCTCCTGAGGTAGATCCCGTCCTTTGCCCCTTCTTAGGGCAATCCTTCACTAGATGCCCTGCTTCGCCACAGTTATAGCAGCCAGTCTTCTTCTTCTTTCGACAATCTTTGCTTATGTGGCCTGGTATCCCGCATTTGAAGCACTTTTTCTTTCCCTTGCCACCGTTGCCTTTCCCACCTTTGCTTTGTTGTTGTGGCTGAGGTCTCTTTTGATCTCCCTTCTTCTCGGGTGCCTTATTAGCATTGGGACCCTTCTCTTCTTCATGCATGAGTGCCATGTCAACTAGCTTCTCAAAGGTGGCCCCCATAGGGATATGAGTCATAGCCAACCCATGCATTGGTTCATTCAAGCCTTTCACGAACCTCAAAGCCTTCTTCTCCGGTGTATTCACCATGTCTAGGCCAAACCTTGCCAATTGATTAAACTTGTTGACATATTCCTTCACTGAGAGATTTCCTTGCTTTAGAGTCAAGAATCTTTCCATATACAAGTTTTCCTCCGCCCTTGAGAGAAACTTTGCCACAAATCTTTGCCTAAAATCCGCCCAAGAGTCAACGGGGCGTTCTCCATTAGTGACCTCCCACCAGAATGAGGCCTCTCCCTTCATTAACCAAGCAGCTAACTTGACTTTCTTTCCTTCTTCCATCTCAAAGATATCTATCAACTCTTCCGCCTCCTTAAGCCAATCTCTAGCCTCCACAAAAGTTTCTGATCCTTGAAAAGGTTTCCCTCCCATAGCTTTAAATTCCTTGCAAGTCTTAGCAAAAGTATCCGTGCGAGGAGGAGGGGGAGGAGGAAGATCGGGTGCTACGGTTGGTGGAGGAACATTTGCTGGACCCGCAGTGGTGGCCCTAGCCTCCATCAATCTCCTATACCATACTGGTATCGTCACACCCTCCGGAAAGTTAAGATCCTCAGCCATGCTGAAACGAAAAAGGAAAGATTCAAAACGGAGAATTCGAAAGATAAAGATATGGCTATTGGGGATTATGTTTTTCTTTCAAAACCTTTTCTCTTTAAAGACATGTTTTTGAAAATATCTCTTCCAAAAATGTTTTTAGAAAAATAGTTTTCTAAAATTTTTATCTGTTCCGGTAACCTTTGCTCTGATACCACGTGTAACACCCCACTCCCGCTATGATCACTCGCTAAGGGAATGCCAATACATATGTGGAGTATTTTAAGTGAATATAGAACAGAAAAATTACATCAAGACAGATATAAGTAATGCTTGAAAATTTAAAACATCATTTCATTGCAGCGGAAAGTAAAACATGTCTGGTTACATCACAAAACCATAATAAGAGTCAAGTACAAAATATCCATCCTGATAAATAAAAATACATAATCCCAATACATGAACTGATAGCCATAGAAGAAAAGGGTAAGCTGAGCTCTACATCTAGGGTCCAAGCTCCAAGAGAGTAATAAAAGCAGCCTGATCAAAGCCCACTCGTGCTGGGCCCACTCTGAGAACCTGAGGGTTGGAAAAAAGATAAAAACAACGGGGTCAGACATAAGTCTGAGCGAGTCCTATAACTTTAACAATGCAATCATTAAAGTAATTAGGGTATGATATAGCTTGGTACGGTGTGACTGGGGATAAATGACTACACTCAGTAGCCAATCAGACTTAGAATGAACTAAGATAACGATAAAGACGCATTTACCCACCCAAGGATAATTAC
The DNA here is from genome assembly GCA_030737875.1 of Allium sativum. NCBI lineage: Eukaryota > Viridiplantae > Streptophyta > Magnoliopsida > Asparagales > Amaryllidaceae > Allium > Allium sativum. Next base: position 110,630,471 of record CM060913.1, read on the forward strand.
TACACTGCACCACACCAGTCGTTCCTACTTAAAGGTTGATCCCTCCCAAGGACTTAGTAAATTTACCCAGTAGTTTCGTGTACCCCTAGCTGACTACATAGGTGCCGCCTGCCCCTATCTCCACTAGGTGTACCCACTACTCCCAAGCGATCGGCTCCCTACCGTAGATACCGGTGCTGGCCCCACAATGGGGTGTATCACTCCCCATAGTGGAAACCCGATACAACAAATGGTGCACGACTTATATCTACACGATGCAACAACGTCTTAACTACCAGCCCGGGTCCACACACGCATATGAAACCCGTTGGACTCGCGTTGCCACCGCTACCCCGTTTGGCCTCTTATAGTCAAGCCCAATATGCGTGTCCCGTCCTCGACTTGGGTCGAGCCCACAACGATACATTTGGGATATTGGTTGAAATGGGCCCCCACAAGCTACCCACCTAAGCTTGTCATTTCTAGTGTATACCACTTAACCCTTTAATCATGTTTTAATTACATGTTCCACTTTGGTTAAGTATTCTAATCGTATTTTCTATTGCCACCCAAGGCAACCACTAGATTTCCACATGCCACCCAAGGCACCCACTTAACCCCTCATGTCCCTTTATATGCTAATATGGTTAAGTGTTTCTTAATTAATTAAGATCATGACCTCATAAAGACCTCCCACATTAGACCACCTTTTATGACTGCTGGATATGCCGGTTGGGTCCGGGCAGACTTCCGCCATAAAAAGGGTCTAACCTCGTGTCTTTACTTTAATCACGTATTTAATTTATGACTAAGACCTCTCACATTGGGCCAATCATTTGTAGCTGCTGGATTGCCGGTCGGTTCCGGGCAGGCTTCCGCTACAAAAGGTCGTGTCTTAGTTGATTAATTACACCTAATTAATCACCCCCATAATTAATTGTCCCTAATTAATTACATATTTTTAAGAATATGGGTAGACCTAACTCAATAGGTAAATTCCCAATTCCATAGTATGGGTAGACCTAACTTAATAGGTAAATTCCCAACTCCATAATATGGGTAGACCTAACTCAATAGGTAAATTCCCAATTATGTCCATTCATTTTCTTTTATGCTTAAGCATACCAACTTTACACATTTCTATTAACATGCATATTAACCCCATCGTTTCCCATGTAATTCGTTCTCATGACATGTCATATAAATGGGAAGATTCACTATAAATGTAATGGGTTCAATCTTAGCACAACGTTGGCATTTACATGGGTTTAAAAGGTGTCAACTTGCATCATATCATTAAACCCAACTAGCATAAATCATTAACCCAAACTTGCATATGAACTTGCATATAAACTTGCAAATGATCTTGCATATAAACTTGCATATGAGCTTGCATAACATGTCATACATAGAGGCAACCTTGCATATGTTATGCATATCATAAAAAGAGACAAACTTGCATATGAACTTGCATACAAACTTGCATATAAACTTGCATATAAACTTGCATATGAACTTTCATATCATGTCATACATAGAGGCAACCTTGCATATGTTATGCATATCATAAAAAGAGACAAACTTGCATATGAACTTGCATATAAACTTGCATATAAACTTGCATATAAACTTGCATATGAACTTGCATATCATGTCATACATAGAGGCAACCTTGCATATGTTATGCATATCATAAAAAGAGACAAACTTGCATATGAACTTGCATATAAACTTGCATATGAGCTTGCATAACATGTCATATCATAAAAAGAGACAAACTTGCATATGAACTTATAACATATGACAACCACAACATGCATAAATCCTCATTTACATCCATAGCCTCCTAATATCCTATCCTAATTAGTTTAGCAATTGCTTGCTAAAGGCATAGGAACTCACAAATAACTAATTAGCACTCCAATGAGGAAGATTAAGTTGCTAGAGTGGATTAGAACTTGATTAGAGTTGATTTGAGATGCCAACTTCCTCTCAAATTTGGTGGAGGCTCCTTCTAGTTGTTATTTTGACGGCATGAGGCCCTTGAATCTATTTTTAGTATGAATTAGGCTAGTGTTAGGGTGTATTTATAGATTAGGCAAGTGTTTTAGGCCCTTAGATTAACCCTAAATTAGATTAGGACCATCAGATCACGGAAGCTTCTAGAGAACAGCCCAAAACATAGCCAAACCCTAAAATAGTGCACCAGGTTAAACTGGACGAGCACCCCCTTTCGACACCCAAGTCGATAGGGCTGTCGACTTGGTCCCAGCCAAGTCGACTACCCAGTCGACAGGGCTGTCGACTTGGGTAGGTAGGCGGGAATTTTTCCCTCCTACGCCCAATGGCTCCAATTTCGAAATTTGAACCTGAATTTTAAATCTGTTTTGAACTTTGAATTTTCTGCAAACTCCATTGGGCCATAACTCGGCCATACGGACTCCGATTTACAAAATTTCGGACTCTATTTCGCGTATCTTTCCGAGACGAACGCAATGACGCAGCCCGTTTCCCCCAATTCTCACATCTGAGATGATTTATTCTACAAATAGTGAATTTTAGCATTAACTGAAATACGGGGTGTTACACATTACTTGCTGGGAGTTCGATTAGAGTTGTTTACGGATCACAAGTCATTGAAGTATCTTTTCTCCCAAAAAGGATTTGAATCTTCGGCAGTAACAATGGTTAGAGTTTCTAGCATTGTATGATTTTGGTATAGCCTATACTCCTGGCAAGGGAAACACAATTTCAGATGCATTGAGTAGAAGACACGCAAGTTTGGAAGTAATGTTTTTAGAATGGAAGAGACTCGAGTATTTGGCAAGGTTTGATTTCAGGCCAAGGTGTGAGTTTGGAACTTGAACTGTTGACAAGCTTATATAAGACCTACTCTTATCGAAAAGATTGGCGAGAGCGAAAAGTGAGATGTAAAGCTTGTCGAGTTTATCCAGAAGCTGGAACCAGAAGAGAAAGAGTTTGAAGTCGGTCGAGAAGGTTGGCTTCAAAAGCAAAGGCGATTAGTTGTTCCTGATATTGACGAATTGAGAGATGAGGTTTTAAGGAAATGTCATCACTCGAAGTTGACGATTCACCCCGACGGTAATAAGATGTATCAGGACATGAAGCGAGTTTACTACTGGGAGGGGATGTAGCGAGATATTGGAAAGTTCATTTCCAAGTGCATGAACAGTTAGTTGGTGAAAGCTGAACAAAAAAAGCCGAGTGGATTGCTTCAGCCATCAGAAGTTCCTACGTGGAAGTGGGAGCAAGTATTGATGGATTTTATCGATTGATTACCTATAACCAGGGTAGGAAATGAAGGGATTTGGGTCATTTTGGATCATTTGACCAAAAGTGCGAGATTTATTCTTGTCAAATTGACTAGGACGGCATCGAAGTTGGCTGAAGTTTATGTGAAATGGATAGTTCGATTCCATGGTGTCCCAAAGAGTATAATGAGTGACTGAGTTCCATTGTTTACAAGTGGATTTTGGAAAAGTTTGTAAGAAGCCTTGGGAACCGAATTGTGTTTGAGTACGGCTTATCATCCCCAAACTGATGGTTAAACCGAGTGGGTTAACCAAGTTTTGGAAGATATCCTAAGGACTTGTGTGTTAGACTTCGGAGGATCGTGGGAAGACGATCTACATCTAGTTGAGTTTGCATATAGTAATAGCTACCAGTCTAGCATTAGGATGACACCATACAAGGTATTGTACGAGAGACCGTGAAATTCTCTAGCTTGTTGGTTAGTAACTGGAGATAAGTTGATACTTTGGCCGGAGGTGATTAGAGAGACCTCGGATTGTATCGAGATCATTCGACAACGAATGAAGGCAGCCCAAGATCGTCAGAAGAGTTATGTTGATAAGCGTCGATAAGACTTGGAGTTCGACATAGGCGATATGGTTTTCGTGAATATTTTGCCGCTGAAGCATGTGGTCCAGTTCGGGAACAAAGGAAACTTAGCTCCTAGGTTTGTTGGATAATTTCCGATAATTAGGTGAATTGGAAAGCTCGCATATAGATTGAAGTTACCCGAGAAGATGTCAAGTGTGCATAATGTGTTCCATGTGTCGTTTCTATGGAAATTCATGCATGATTCGAATGTGGTGGTATCTGCAGAGCAGTACGAAGATCTAGAAGTAGAGACCGTAGTTACGAGACCTCGTAAGCCACTTAGTGTTGTGGGAAATGACACGAAACAGCTTAAGAGGAAGGAAGTTAAGTTAGTCAAGGTACAATGGAGTGATGATGGTGACGATTGTATATGGGAGACGGAAGAGTGCATGAAGGCGACTCATCTCGAACTCTTCGTCGATAGCACCCTTTGATATCGTATCATCGTTGTTGTTTTGATAGAATTCTGCGTGCTAGGATAAGGCTATGGATGCATGGCTTGATGGTTCCTAGTTTGGATGATAGAATTGGCTTCTCATGGACGATAGGCATGCATAATTGTTGTGGTTGCTTGCGTTTACTTGGAATTTTCGGGGTGAAATTCCTAAGGGAGCGAGAATGTAACAGCCCGCATTTTAGGTATCGGAGGATTGTAAAATATTTTTATTTTATTCCCTGAAGGTTGAATCATTCTCATATTTTAATATATTGCTTATGGGGATGTGGGACATGTCCATAATTTTTACAATTTTGTTTGTGACCATTTTTCCCATGTCAGTCTTGTAAAGGGCATAACTTTTGTCTTAGGTCGAATCAGGTGGTGAGACCTATTCCATTGGAAAGGAAATGATGATTGCCTTTCTGTAGATTGGTTACATTAGAGATTTTTCTTAGCGGTTTGGGAGGAATCGCTGCTTTAAGGTTTAACAGTTGGTTATTCAGGTTTTTAAGTCATAATGGGCTGATTGGAAGAGGCTCATTAATGGGCTGGTGGAAGGCTATAAATAGGGGGTGGGAGGTATGGAAAATAGTTTACTTTCCCTACTCTCTCATTTGGAAGAGCCAAGGGTTCCTCCATTCCTCCATTTCTCCGTCTTTCCACCATTTAAGCTTAGGAAATAGAAGATCTACACCATTTGAGGCTAGATCTACATCGTTTCAAGGGCGAGTTCATCAAATCAAGGAGTTTGGAACTAATTCCATGCTGTCTGGAATCATTGTTATTAGCTTGTTTTGGAGAATTGGTGAGTGATATGCATCTCTCACATGGATTAAATCAAATATATAAATGTTTGGTCATGTTTTTCATCAAATTCAAGCATTTTCTTATAGATCTACATCATGGTAAGTTCATTTTCACTTGAATAAACCTATGATTTGATTTAGCAAGTTTAAACCGGTAATTCCTATGTTATTTCATGTGTTTATGCAAGTTAGATCTGTAATTTGGTTCATATGATCATTTATTATGATTTTGGAGCGATTTGCATAATTTTGGTGAGAATAGTCAGATCCATGTTGTTGGTGATTTCATAACATGCTTATGGTTTATTGAATGAATTAGATCAGTATATATCGTCGATTGGCGAAGTTTTGGTTGAAATTGGACTTGAATTGGGGCTGCGTAGGTTTGGGGTCGAGCGTAGTACAACATGCAGTACAGAAGGGTGATCGGTCGTGCATGCAAGTGGGTGGTCATGCGTGCGAGTAGGGTGGTCGAGCAGGCTGGGGTCTGGTTTGGTGCTGGTCGGTCAAGGCCGGTCGGCCAGAATAGTAGAGGCTAATTTGTTCTGGGACAGGTCGGTCGAGCAGAGGGTGGTCGGTCCTGTTCCAGGAGAAGGTGGCCGGGTCGGTCGGTCCCAAAGGAGAAGGCGGGTCGGTCGGTCGCTAGAAGGAAGGGCTAGTCGGTCGATTTGGGTGAGAAAGGGGTGGTCGGTTGGTCAGCATGGGTTAGAGATTTTTGACAGCACTTCCAAACGTTGTGGTTTGTTTCAATAGCAAATTGATGTGATGCATTGGATTGATTCAAACCTTATGATTGATGTTTCCTTTGGTTCGAGAGTGGTGATATCTTCTAAGTAAATTCAATGGGGAATATCGAAGTGAAGTGATATGTACGTTGTTAGTCGTAATGCAACGAGTGTGATTAAAACTCAAAGGTGTCCTAAGTTGGGTGATAATGGTTTAGTGGTCGCCGTCGATGACGAGTAGAGATACAGAAAGCTGGGGAATTATCGTTATCATATGTTTAGCGGGCACAAAGCAGGGGTTACATGATTACGTCGTATGGTCGAGTACCCTGGGTTTCGTCGTATGGCCTAGACACATTTCGTCGTATGGTGTGTGGGGCCATAGTTAGAACCAGGTTCACCATTGACCCTTCACGGACGGCAAATTATTTGGCCGGTCATATGATTAATAATGGTTTCGAAGCAGGATTGGCAGTGATAGCCAGAGTCTATCATGCATGCTGGATGATTTTGTTTGTGCTGTCTCACTTAGATTATCTAAAGCCGAAGGAGATGTTCCTTGGGTGCTGTCTGTTATTGGTCTAGGCCTCTGGGGCTTGTGCTTAAGGGATGTTGAATTCAATTAGGACGGTTTACGTGAGATCTATAATGTAGATGCTATGAGTGCTATTGATAGCCAGAGTCGTATTTGGATTTCCGCTGTTTTCTATTTTCTCCGAGTGCTGTAGTGAGGCAAATTGTACAAACAATATTGCTGTTATCCACGTGTATGGGTATTACTTTCTAGTTGTTATGGAAGTTTGGTGTTTTCAGCTTTACTATCACTACTTGTTATATATGTTTTATTGTATTTTATCCTTGTGCTGTGAGTTTACGATAGGTTCCGCGATTGTTACCTTACCTTAATGATCGTCTATAACTGCCTGACACACCTTTCAGCGCATTATTCCTCATGTCTAGTGCAGGGGTTATAGGCGGTCGTCACATAAACACTCAACTTTTATTTTACGTTCAACTGAAAATTCGACGAATACGAAATTTTCAACTTTCTCCAATTACAACCATACAAGTTTCATGTCTTTTGAAATTACAATACAAATTCAACGGAGAAAACCACACGCCAATCGAAACTCTTATGTAAAAGTTATTCACGTTGGAAGCATAGATTTTTAAATTAGACAAAATAAATTAAAAATAACTGAACCTACCACACGTGCCATGTCAACATCAAACACGTTTCTTCTTTCTTTGGCATACGTGTAGACCCAAACTCAATAGATGCCAAAATCTAAATTTTGACTAACGGATTACACCACCCCGTCTCAAAATTCTATCGCCGACCAGAATGGCTTGAACCTCCACTTTGAGATCCTCCTGGCCCTATTTCCCTCATTTCTCTGGTAGTCCCAAACGCCAAGCGGCACCACCAAATATTTTGGGTTTTTGAACCCTAAATTGAAAATTTCCAACCAGACCGCCATTTCTAGACCGATCGGCTGCCATCGACGCACTCTAATAGATAACCTTTTCAATATATATATATATAAAATTTATTTGTTGATGTCGGAACAAAAATCCCCCAAATTGATGGTTAGTGTTTCAAAAATCAATGTTTTTACCTTGATATTTGAATGAACAAAGCTTCAAATCGAAAAACGAACACAAGCCGCTGATTCCAGTCATCGAGGGCTTCCGACAATATAAAATTCGATATATTTCAGACAAGCTGGATTTTTATCTCAGTTTAGATTGATTTGATAATCACAATTAATGAGTGATCAAGGAATTTCAGGATTTAACGTTAAAATTTGAAGTTATGATTGAGTATGAGGTTGAAGGGTATTTTTAAAGATAAAATACATAAATAACGATTGGGTTGTTGGATCAAACCAGCTGCAGCAGTCCAAAAACCCGTTCTTGTCATCAAACTGATATACATTGTCATTTTCGATATTTTTAAACGTAACGAAACTATTGAAAATCTCAAAAACACAATCACATATAAATTTTAATGTTTGCCTTCAGTAAGTTCTAAATTATCGTTTATAACTGCAACGATACATAACTTCGATTGTAGACCTCAATGATCATCGATAACTCGCTTACATAGCATTTATATATAAATATTTTTGCATATATCTTCGTGTTAAATGCATCAATTTTCAGAAAAAAGGTACAATTATATTTTGACGATTGGACTTATTGAATTATAAAAACTTCAAATTTTGAGTCATCAAAATCTGATTTATGGTCTGGATACACGCTTTGACTTACGATTGGAATATGAAAACTATGACGCACTCTCTCTCACAATTTAAAAGGTATTTCGCTACAATAATTTAATGATTTTCGAGGAGTTGAAGAAAGTATTAAAGAACTGGATTTATTTTTCCGTTAGATTGTTATGTTTTTGCTAATCAAATCCGTAAAAAGGATATAATTCACAGCATCTCACTGAAAATGGTTATTATGCACTTGTTTTCCATCTTAAGTCTTGATCCATTAAATTGTTAAAAAATATGAAAAATCATTATGACGCTGCTAGGCTAACAAATGTAGTTTGCTAAGCTATTCTCCAGTAATTTGCCATTACACTGCTTCCGACTCCTAATTTTATAACAACAACAAACTGAAGAATTCAATATTCGATAAGCTGGTTATTTTTAATACGCGATAAGTAAAATCTGTTATATTTGATAACAGCTGCTGCAGGACTCAAATCGAAATATATCAACAAATATAGGAAAACAGGTCATATTACACCTGATATAATACCAAGTTAAGCACAATCAAAGAACGGGTAAACAATACATGTACAGACATGTGATAACTCGATGTTATGAGAAAAGGAAATGTTGAAGACATTGTGCACCTCCATGTGCTCTCAAGCAGCGTGGAATCTCTTGCTTCTAGAGATGCACCTTAAACATAATGAGCAGTTGAAACAGCCATGCCTCCATGTATTTCTGATACACCTTAAACAGAAAAGGGTATACTATAAATTGAATATACTGTGTGCTACAGTATATTGCTAGAGTTTTAGTAAAGCACATCAAAATTCAATAAAAGCAATAACACAAACATTACATAAAATGTAAAACTCAAAAATCAAAATCAAGCACAGAATAGAGCAAACGGCCAACTGTTGAAAGATCTTTCTTTTCTCCAAAAAAATATAAAAATAAATAAATCGCATCCCCAGCCCATTGGAGTCTTTAAATAACTGATTAATATCGGTGGGGAAAACAACTTATTAGGGTCTTTAAATAACTGGAAAGAAAATTACGACAACCATAAGAAAAATAATTAGTCTCTTCTCCTACGTCCAAAGAAGGAACTGGCAGCGGAAGCCCTTAAGCCTGACAAGGCAAAAGCTCTTAGGCAGCAACTGCGAATAATCCTTTGCGAGGAATCTAAAGGGAAACATATTCACGAAATAGAAGAATGAATAAAGAGGATTAAAGCCATTGGCTTGTGGCTTGATTTCTCCGAAGAGAACGTAAATTGCGCACTGTATGATCAGAGTCGATCGTTTCAACAACATTCAACCAGATAATTCCAACAAAACCAGAAGAAAATAATTGAACAAAAATCTGATTTGAAGCCTCTTTTGGGACAGAGAAAAGATCGAAGAACATAAAAGTACGAGACGCGCAAATAATTTGTGCCATCTTAGTTTTATAAAAGAACTCAAAGTTAAGGAAAGATACATAATTAAAGGACTGCAGTATTAACATGTACAATTCGTGGCCTTCGAGTTTATAAAAGAATTCAAAGAAGGAAAGATACATGATTAAAGGACAGCAGCAATAACAAGTCCTTTACGACCTCCAAACAAACAGCTTCCAGAACTATACCAACCATTCAAATTAACCATTTATAGTTTAAAAAAGTGAGTCAGTTTTTGACAAAGTAGATAGAAGCATTGGTCTTTTATGGCCCTTATATTTGTTGTTACCATTTTTGATTATATTTAGTTTCTTTTCAAAAGCCATTTGTTATGTTATTTTCCGCTTCTTGTTGTTTTTGATTTTGAGTAATTTGTTTATCTTCTTTTGTAAGTTGTTCAATGATATGTTTTTGTTTTATTCTTCTTTCTTAAATTTTGCCATTTGCCTTTGACAATTCATGCTACAGCTCTCAGTCTGGCCGTAGGGATATGTATGATTTGGGTAATTTATACTAAAACAACGAAGAATTTGCGTTATATAGGTAACTATAGCCTTAACCTTTCCAAACCACAAAAGTCTGATTTTTTTTAAATCATAATCACATCACAACATAGAACACATGGATACTGTCCACAAACAACCACAAAAGAACCAAAGAGCAACCGCAAAAGTACCAGATAAGGGGAAAAAAGAACAAAATTTGATACCATACTCCATTATTACTCCTAGGCTAGCTAATTCAAATCCCAACAAGTTAAAGAAAAGGACCAATCATGGAAACAAAACTTAGACCTTTCTTAATCACTCAAAAAATTCAACCAAATATTCATTATCATCATCTTCTTCTTCTTCGTCACCACTAGCATCGCTAATTTTTACTTGGCTGGCATGAAACTGAGAAGAAATCCTTGTTCGTGCGGTTTTAAGCCTTTCTTCCTCTTCTCTAACTTGCATTACCAGCACCTCATACTTGCCAACATCAACTCCTGCCTTACTTGCAGTTTTTATAACCCGGTTCAATTCATCAATACATGGAGTACAGAAACCGTTCGAATTACCCAAAATACAGTCAACTAACTCATTCATGTGCTTCTTCAGTACGTTTAATGAAGCTCCGACCATCTTGTTGCACAGTGCTTCGGGGAAATCTACAAATCTTTCTCGGAATTTCGGCCGGTAGCGGACGTTGGTGGAATTGGATGAAGCGGTTGAAGATTTGCTGCTGCCGACGATGCAATCCATTCTGATTTACGTGGTTTTAGGGTTTTGCAAGTTTTGGTTTTGGGGGCTAATTTCTTTGTTTATATAGAGATAATAAGTAATAACCGAGTTATAATAGGAAAGCGCGCCTGAACTAATAAATTTGGTAAGAACGTGATTGGGCTATTTTTTAGGAAAGGTCCTTTGAAGAGCCGCATCAATCTGTAGAATCATTCCTGGAGTTAACGTCCCAAAAGTGGTATATGCATATATTTTAATACAAAAGTCTATTTCAAATATATATATATATATATATATATATATATATATATATATATATATATATATATATATATATATAAATATATATATATATATTTAATTACTAGTATAACCGCACAACGGTAGGAAACCGACCATTAGATTAAATAATTAAAAAAAAAACTAGTTTTTTTTCATTAATCTTTGTTAAATATAAAAAAGTAACGTTATAGATAATATTTAAAATTTGAGAGATCCAAAGAGACAAATGTTGAGAAAACTAAGTGCATTAGACCAGTGAGAATTAAGTAAATTAAATTGAAGAGATTTAAGGATAGAAAAAATATCAAATCAAACCGACTGTTAGATTGTGTAATAAAAACAAAGATTAAAAAAACTAGTTTTTTTTTAATTAATCTTAGTTGAACATAAAAAAATTTTTTTTATTGATTTTTGTTGAACATCAAAAAATAATATGATAGAAAATATTAAAAATTAGAGAGATCTAAAGAGATAAAAGTGGAGAGAAGTAAGGGAATTAGACCAGTAACAATTAAGTAAATGGAATTGAAGAGATTTAAGGAGACATGTTGCAGACATATTCAATGTTTTTTTGGCTTCACAAAAGTTTATTTTGGTCAAGTGACAGTAAGCAAATCTCCCTAACGGTCGGTTTGACCAAGTGACAGTAAGCAAACCCCCCTAACGGTCGGTTTGATAAGATAATTTATTTGTCAAGTTTCTTAACTTGAAAACATGAACCTACGTTGAAATTCGTTATCGTACTCATAGTTCATAATTTTTTCTCAAATCATTGCATAAGTATTTTTAACATAATCAAATAATTAACAATTTTAGTTCTTTCCCTTTTTTCACTTTAAAGACACCATGGTAATATCATTATTTTATTTTCTACCTTCAAATTATTTTTTCTCAATGTACTAAATTAAATGGCTTAATCTCCAATTTACCGAACATTATTTTGTTTGATATAGGATGTTAATGAAACTTTACTTACCCCAGGCTTTAGGTGCAACAAATACATGGGAGAATATAAAACGAAAAATATGGAAGCAAAATATATCTTTTATTCTTCCTATTAGTTTGCGTTAATTGTTGCTTCTATTGTTTTTCTTTAAGTATTCTTTGCTTTTATGTAAAAATTGTATACATTTATTTCACGTACGTTTGCTTTTGCTGCGAAAACAATGTTTGTTATTGTGTAAGTCTCCTTTAATTATGCATTAGCTTCGTGGAATGTAGTTGTAGTTTACAGAGACATTGACTATCTTATCGTGTATTTTTAGATAATATGTTACGTTATATTTATTCATGCTAGGCATGTTTCAAATGCATTATAGTTTAACGCAATGCGGTAAATATAATTTTGCATGATCTTTTTTTGTATCAAAGTTTATTCTCTTCCAACAATTGAAAATGCAAAAGAAAATATATAAGGCACAAACAAAGAAAACCTACGTACGGTTTTGAATAATATGGAAACTAAGGCTAAGTTTAACATTTGCTCCTATATGTGTATCAAATGCATACAGAGTGTGTGGCCAAGGCACGATAATAAAATCATTTATGACAAGATATGCATCTCTACCGACCCAAACAAAACAACAAACGACTCACTCATTGTATTAAATTTTATCCGTGTGCTTAACGCAGATCGTACACTAGTTTGCTTGTTAATATATATATATATATATATATATATATATATATATATATATATCGGATTTATAACAAGAAAAAGCATGCGAACTAATTAATTTGGTAATAACGTGATAAGGTTCATTTAGAAAAGATCGTTCGAAGTATCATATCAATCTATATAATAATTCTTATAACTTTTTTTATTACTATTAAATGTGAAACATAACCATCAAAATTTGTGTGAAATACTTTATCATTCTCGTATATCATTTTACTTAAAATAACATTTTTACAAGCATTAAACGTGAAATATAACCATGCATCGTATAAATATAATTATAACATTTATCCCCATTAAACAAGTCTGAATCATTTATGATACATCACAATTCACTCTCGTAATATATTGATCAATCTGACATAAACCACTTGTTATATGAGTTATTTAACGTACTTACTAGATTAAATTATATTTGGCTAATTTTTTTTAAAGAATATAAATATCCAGTTTTTTTCTGTTAAAACTTAGCTATGCTCCATGTTTTTAGAACCGGTCTGTGTGAAACCATTTTTAAAATCATGTTTTAAATTACACCACCACTTTTTAATTTAGATCAAAAATGTTTTTAGCTAGAAATAAAATCTGAATAACAACTGCATATGTTTATTATCAAAAGAATTTTTCTAAAAAATTAGTGAACATCTGTGGAATAATACGCAAATAGTTATTAAAAACTCTATCAATATTTGCATATTTTTATACAAATATATGCAGCATGAAAATTTCAAATATTTGCAGAACATTTTACAAATACTAAATTTCAATGAATATTTGCAAATTTCTCCATAAATATTTGTGGATTTTCTACAAATATCTGTTTAGCTTTCCTAAATATGATGAAATATAAAAAACTGTTTTTTTTTATAATTTCTTTTCAACAGAAGGCGGCTGCATAATTTGGAACTCAAAAGATATTTAACAAATCTTCCTAATGTTATTTCTAGTTTTTGAATTTCTTAAAAAAAAATCAAATTCAATCTTAATTCTTTAATTTTTGACTTTAAATTTTAGATATTCAAATTCAAAGTTAAAATATAAAATTACAAAGCCACATTTTGAGTATAAAATTTAAATTTCAAATTCTTGATATTCAAAATTTCAAAATTCATATTATCATGGTTAATTTTCACACGACTGTCCAGTTATTACCAGGAAACCGAGTAATTGAAGTGTTATTCAATTTAGAATTTACATGCGAGAAGTGGTCTTTTATTGGCTAAGTACAATTGGAGAACACAACTATGTTCAAATATGGAACACTAGAGGATAGAGGATTTTGGCTCATCTCTTAGTGATCAACCTTGATGAATAGAGGATTTTGGCTCATCTTTCTGCCTATAAATATAACTCAATTTTCATCGTTAGGATTATCTCAAAATATCACAAACTAAGGTAAGGCTAAGAGAGAAACGACAAACTCCAGATCTATAATCTACAGATCTACAACTTACAAATCTATATCTTTTTACCTTCTTCTTAATCGTGATGTCTACAAGTATGTCTTCCTATTTTGTAATTAAGAGTATGATCAAGATCCTAAAAATGCAATCATGATTAGTACTAAGTATACATGTGGTATTATAGTAAGGTTACAGATCATATTCTTAGTTTGATTTCATAGTAGAATCATGCTAATATTATGTTTCCATAATTATTTAGTTCAATTCTTGAATGATGTCATGTATTGATCATGTTTATTCAAATTACATGTTATTATTATTATTTTGTCTTACCTGGTTCGCCGATTTATTATGATTATGATGTAATACTTATTTTCACAATTTTTTTGTTTATTTTTGCTATTTTACCGAAAAATTAGGGTTCCTCCATTAGTAGGCCAAAAACAGGCCTTTTGTATCAGAATTCAATGATTTTTTCATAATTGTTTGGATACAACGAGATCTATCAGTGTCATCGCTCTACCATGATTTTTCATTTTTTTTAGCGATTTTCAATCGTTTAGACCCTTCAAAATTGCATTTTACTCCATTTTCGGCAACGATCGTAATGATGATTCATGATGATCAAAATCTTGTATGATGTTTTTGCGATTTTTTTTCTTTTTACGATCCCGTTGACATGTATAACCAAATGAAGTCTATATTCATATATATTGTATAACACTTGTAACAACCCGGAAAATCAGAACCAATTAAATTTTTTTTTTTGGTTATTTTAATGAATTTTGAATATTTAAAATGAATTGTTTTAAATAATAACGATGAAAAATTTATTTTCGACGAAGTTAAAACGAATAAATTTATTTTAATTATATAACGAGCCTGAAATGGCGCACAGTTTGAAAATTCGATTTCAAATTTCAAATCAATATATAAAATTCGATATAAGTCAGAATTGAACGAAACAAAAAATATTTGAATCTGTTTGATGATATCTTTCTAACGGATGTAAGAAATTAAGATTTCACTTTAGAGGTTGAAAGTTACATCCAGTTTAAAATTCAGAAAAGTCGCTGTGGAATATATATATATATATATATATATATATATATATATATATATATATATATATATATGGCCCTTAAAAATGGAAATTTTGCAAACGACCTTCGTTTTCGACGAAACCACTTTTGTTGGATCCGGAATGTCAAATTATTGCTAGATTCCAATTTTCATAATTTTCTGAATCAATATGTGAGCGTGGCGAAGTTAAACGTGTTTTAACAGTTTCAGTCAATTTCGATCGACCAGAAAATGACCATTTTCAAACGGCCTCTGAATTTGACGAAATTAATTTTGTTAGGGCCGTATCGTCAATACGAAGCTAGAAATAATTTTTCTGGAATTTTTAGAGTCAGTATGTGACTCTAGTAAATTAAAATGTGCGTTCAAAATGAATATTGAATGATTTATATTTTAATTTAAATGAAAACTGATCATAACAGCTGAATTGGCTCACGATACATATCTCATTGGGTTCGAAATGGAGGTAATTGACTATGGATGACAGTCGGTGGGTTCGATTTAGAGTTCGAAATAAAAAGTAACTTTTTGGGATTTAAAAATAAAATAATATATAAAAGTCAACCCCTTCTTTTACATTGACCCCCCCCCCCCTCTCCTTTATTTTCTCTCCACGCTCAGAAGTTAAGAAAAGAAAAAAAAAAGAAAATCGAACGCGGAAAACCATGCTCAGCCTCCCACCGCCGCCAGGCGTGACCGCGCCCCCCTCTGCCGTCGATCTCCTCCTTTCCCCTACCCCATCTCGCGCTGCTCTCTCCCTCCTCTCGATTTCAATGCCCTAGCCCCTTTTTCCTGAAAACCGTCGCCCCCCTCTTGCACTACCGCACCACCACCTGAAGGGGCCCACAGCTACCGCCGATCCCCTGAGGCACCCCGACCCCTCAGCAAACCCCGGCGCCAATGCCTTGACCACCTGTGAGCTGATGTCTCCGCTTGGCTATTGTTCCTCCCTCTTCAATCAGCAACCGGAGGCGCCTCGATAGTAGAGCGATGGCGAGCGTGAGTAGAGAAGGATGGCGAGCACCAGTTTGATTTCGTGCTAGAAGAAAATAGTGAGCTTCTTACTTTTTCTATGTAAATAACATTGAATTCATTTTCATCTTTTATATGAATGAAATGGGTTTAAAAATATGATTTTTATCACATAAAAGAATATATATTTTTAGTTGTATGAAAATATGATTTTTATATATGTATGATAATAAAAATATGATTTTTATATATGTATGATAATAAAATTATGATTTTTATATATGTATGAGAATAAAAATATAATTTTCATAATATGAAAGTCGTATTAAAAAATAGATTTTTATATTAGAGAAAGATTTGATTTCTATAGAATATAAAGATTATATTTTTAATGAAGATAAAGATTAGCTTTTAATGAAGATAAAAATTAGATTTTTAATGAAGATAAAGATTTGATCTTTATGCATTTGACCTTAAAATAAAAATACGATTTTTATATGAAAGGAGTTGGTTTAAAAATAAGATTTTATGTATATAAAAATAGGATTTTTATTTATATTTTTAGCGAATAAAAATATGATTTTTATTATATGTGAAGAATGAAAATTCGATTTTTATATATATGAAG
The DNA here is from genome assembly GCA_030737875.1 of Allium sativum. Taxonomy (NCBI): domain Eukaryota; kingdom Viridiplantae; phylum Streptophyta; class Magnoliopsida; order Asparagales; family Amaryllidaceae; genus Allium; species Allium sativum. Next base: position 110,647,261 of record CM060913.1, read on the forward strand.
TAGCGATAAAAATTCGATTTTTATATATATGAAGTAGCGATAAAAATTCGATTTTATATATATGAAGTAGCGATAAAAAATCGATTTATATATATATGATGTAGCGATAAAAATTCGATATTTATATATATGAAGTAGCGATAAAAATTCGATTTTTATATATATGAAGTGGAAATAAAAATGTGATTTTTATGTACATAAAGTGATAATAAAAATGTGATTTTTTACTATGAACAGCAGGAAAAGATCGCTTTGAAATTTTGGGCAAATTCGAACCGTTCAGAATTTAAGAATGGCGGAGTGGATCCCAAAGGTGAGAACTTCTCACTTTAATTTATTTTCTATTTAGAAATATATATTAGGATGCAGACGGTGCTTAGCAGCACCCGACACCCGTCGTCCACAAACCATGAACGACTTGTTTGATTGTTTGGTTTGGTTGATTGGATAATTTAGTTGAATTTGGTTGGAGAATTAAAATGGAATTGATTAGATTGGTATGTGTATGGCGCAGGCTATTATTAGACCGGGGATTAGGCTAGGCCTTATCCCGTTCCTAGTATCGCGCCGTTATGCCGCCGAAATTTTCTAAAACATATTAGAACAATAAAAATATCATTTTTATTGTGTAAATGAACTGAATAGAATATTCATATGTTGAATGAAATAATTTATCGTTAAAAATATAATTTTTAACGTGTATGTGAATAAAATAAATATTCATTTACAAATAAGACAATTTGTTTATGTACACCTATTTGACTGATATTGATTGGGACGATAAATATTACACATCGTCCAACTGCACAAATAATATTCAGTATTTGTTGGTTGAAACCCCACACGGGTGTTGGGATAATATTTGACATACACTAATCCCAATTGTTTAGCTGTATGTCAATCGATTGGTTGACAGACTATTATAGGCGTTAATTATTTATATTTAACGCTTATATCGTTATGAAATGCACTTTGGGTGATGGATGATTGTTTATCTTTGTTATGATATACATGTGTTGTATGGAATCCATATAAGTAACATTAAATGGTATTTGATTGGGTCTCATTCTAATTTAGAAAATAAAGAATATTTTAAGGTAATATTCAGAAAAGGATTAAAAATATTCATGTGTTGAATAAAATTGAATAAAATAAATATTCATGTGTTGAATAAAATAAATATTCATGTGTTGAATAAAATAAATATTCATATGTTGAATAAAATAAATATTCATGTGTTGAATAAAATATTCAAACCATAAAAATATCATTTTTATTGAATGTATAAACCATTATAAATATTCATGTGTTGAATAAAATATTTAAACCTTAAAAATATCATTTTTATTGAATGTATAAACCATTAAAAATATTCATGTGTTGAATAAAATAAATATTCATGTGTTGAATAGAATAAACATTAATGTGTTGAATAAAAGCCGTGTTGATTAGATATGCGCCATTTTGACGCGAACGATATTCATATCGATTTTATTCGTTATTTATAATGAATAGCAAAAAAGAAGTGATTTCAAAATATAATACTTTAAAAATATTATCATTTATATTTTAATGATATGGAATATTCAATTTTGATTTGAAATTGAATATGAAGCTGAAATCGTTTTTAAAACGAAGTTAAAACAATTTATAAAATATGTTTTAAATGGAAATTGACGAAATATATATAATATATATATTTAATGGCTTGAATAGAACGCGCCGCGGCAGTTCGCGAATTTCGACCATTGACTTTGAATTGACGTTACGGGAGATCCGATCGTCGGATTCTCCTAAAACCAGAACTGTTGGGCTCGTATCGAAAAGAGATTTCCAACGAATATTAGAGATTTAAAATCTAACGGTTGGATTTGGAATTATGTCCAAATCAATTTGGAAAAGGTCGATGTAAGTGCAGTTCGACGACCGTATATGGAAATCGACTGTACGGGCCTTGATAAAATTATTAAAAATATCAATAATTTGTGTAAAATCATAATAAAGGATTTAGAAAGAACTGGGATGAAAAATTCCATATTTGAAAAGATAAAAATATTTTTATCGAAATGAACTAGTTATGAACTAGAATTAAAATCCAATATTTTTAAATAAATAAATTGGATTGCGGAAACGGTTTTAAAATAACCAGAATTTCCAATATATGAATTGGAATGGATTTGAATCGAAATTATCTTCGGAATATTTCGGTATTGGTTCCGTGATTATACGGACATTGTGGAGGAATTTGGAAGATATATATATATATCATTATTCCAATACGATATTTGTCGATTTTAGAATTTGATATTGAATATAAGTCGATATATTTTCTATTCAGAGCCTTGTATTTAATATCAAATGGTGTATTGGGTTTGTCGTGAACGGTGTCTTCACTTACACTATTCTTAAACCCTATGTGAAAATTAGAAACTAACTGGAGGTTAGCTAAGTTGAATGGTTTCCTGGGTATTGATCTGATGTTGATTTCGGCCTTCGAGGTTATTTAGGGAATTGTTCTCTTATTAATTTACGGTTAGAGACTGATGAATGGAATGTTATTTTGGGTTTATCGTGAACCGTGTTTTAAATGACATTGGTTCTTTAACCCAGTTAAAGACAGGATACGATTTCCCAAGTTAAATAATCATTAATATTGATTTTTGGAAAGATTAAAACTATGTGGAGTTTTATTGAATCTTTAATTAGATTGAAATGATCGAGAATGGAGTATCACCAGTTTTTCTCCAAGCGATAGTTATATCTTTAATTAGATTTGAGCGTTGAATGGTAATTAATATTTACCGATAACACCGTGGTGTTAGTATGGAGAATCACCAGGTTTTCTCCATGGGATGAAAGGTTAGGATTGCAAAATAAAATAAATGATTACTTCGGTGTGGTTCGTTAATCCTGATTAGTTTGGAAAACCTTAATATGGTTTGAAATCCAAAGGAAGATTAAAGAATAAATTTAAAAGAATTTATCTTTGATAAAATTAATGGGAACCTTTCCCTAATGATAAGAATATTTGAATAAAATAATATTCTGAATAGGAGTGAGGCGTATGTTGTGTTTGTGTAACACTTGTTTATTATATACGTGGGTTATTCGGAAAGGCCGGGTTTATACCTATTCTGAATAATCGATTCGACCATAAGTCGAAGATGAAGACAGTGGTTGAGGACCGGAGGTCTTCACATCCTTTGGATGATTACTGATGATCTTGATTGGGCTGTACACCCAAGAGGAGGGAATCAGTTTGTGATCGTCCAGACGTACTTGGAGATCGATGGATATGCGAGGAATAAGGTTCCTCCGGTTTCGTTCTCACCTAAAACAAACTTGTAAATGGACTGTGTGTCTGACACTGGATTTTATTCTGTGTTGATTGATCTCTATTAAATATACATCTGCCTGGTAAAGGGGAATTTATTCCCTTACTTCACCCTTCTCTGAGACGTACAAGCTCAGAGGTTGTATATCGATGGACATCAGTCGTATGGAGTGAATTGCCTGTATGGCATGCCTAAGTGGCAAATGATCAAGGCTTCTGTTGAAAAGCAAAATCTTGTGGTTGATGATCTAAGCATGGCCTATGTGGCATAGCTTTGTGCATAACGTTAATTCGCGAGCCTCACACCTCGGTATGAGTTAAAAACGGGATCGTGACTGCAGGGAGAACACGACGTTTCTTTCTAGCTATGGGTGGTGTCAGTGACCTACCAGCCCTGATATTTATATTATTTTTCACCGTGTGGTTATTGGAATGCGAGGGAACGTGTGTTCAGGTATAACTAATCCGCTATGCGTGGACCGGCCCTGAAGATCAAAGGATTCGCCAGCATCCGAATCCTGATGCATTTGCTAGAGTGTCTCGAATGGTGAGGATCCATCCCTGGCCTCGACTCATGATGGAATCTAATTTCCAATACGTGACGTTCAGTTTTATTTGTAGAGCCTAGTATGGCGACATAGTGGTATGGGGCACTATGCCATCTATGATTGATACATTTGTATTTGAAGTTGTTTTCTTCACTTATAGTAATAATAAAAGATGAAATTTCGCGTATCAAGCATTGTTTGGCTATTATAAGGTAAAACACTATCCTCTGGCTTGCGTTGCATTGTGTGATGGGACCTGGGTCTTATACCAGCTTCATTGTTCTTTATTTAGCATTGCGCTATTGTTATATGCACTTGTATTCTTGGGGTAAAACCCCGTTCTTTGTTATACGACGTGGTCCCTTGATTTACCTAACTTTAAAACCAAATTAATAACTGTTTTAGTTCTCACACCAATCACGTGACTGACTTGGAGTTTATTGTTTTAACCTAAACTATGGGTGCCCCTATTTTCCACACGGGCAGCTAGTAGTTGGTTTTTTACAGATTTTTATCTATAGGATCCTGGTTTATAGCTGAAGTGATATTCGGAAAGCCCTGTATCCGTGTATTCCTTTCAGTTATGTTTTGTATTAATTTTCCACTGCAGTAATGTATTTAAACCTCTGATATTTATCAAATGTGTAATATTTATTCATACTCTGTATATTCTTGTACTCTGATGTAAATTGTTGTAATAAGCAATGAAATGTTCTTCTATTTGTGTTCTGATTTGTCGTGTTCTCAAGTAATCTGTGCTTTCCTTCACAGGGAAGTTCGGGTCGTCACAACATTGGGATTAATACTTTCACCAGTATAGTATTCATATTATATTGTTTCGATAATCAGCACAATGATAATAATTCGGTACATGTACATTGTATTTCATTATCGTATAACATTTATATTAATGTTTGTAATATGCCACAACAGATTCAAAGTATGTCTTGAATGTTAGACTAAGTAATCTTATTGTTGGTTAAATTCTTAGCATAATGTTTTACCTACAGGTAGACTACGCACCATAAGTAAAATTAACCATTAAGTAGATGACTTAAATATGTAATTGAGCATGTATAGGATATCCACAGATACCATGCTTGTTTAATTATAGGCCATAAGTCACTCGTTTATGTTTATATCTTAGTCATGTATGTTATATTTTATGACCCAAAGTTTAACTGTTATGATATTATTCCAATATTGCAGTTCCCCAATCTACCCAACTTAACTCCTTTGTCAACTGAGTTCCTAAACTAAATGGAAATAAATACAACGATTGGAAAGAACACGTTGAGTTCTACTTGGGTGTACTTGTAACAACCGAATTTTTTTAACGAACAATAATTAATTAATGGATTAATTAATTTAGGAATAAACCAATAAAATAAATATTAATTAAAAAATATTGGGAATTAAGCAAAATGGTTTTTACCTTGCGTACGTTATGAAATTCTGATTCAGTGAGAATTTTAGTTTGCGTAAATCGGGCTAAAAATGAACAAGTTATGAGCAATCAAAGTTTGAAGTAAAATAAAATAAAATAATTAATAAAATCAGAATGGTGCAACGGTAAATGGGCGACCCATTCCCTATATGGTTCGACCCCTGGGTCGACACATGTGTCAACCCACATAAAAGATGGGTCGACCCACTTTGAGCCAGGCACGAACCCGTGCCTGGCAAAACACGACTGTTTCCATTTGTTCCTTTTACTCATGTTAAGGAGTTTTCTATGGTTTAGATTAAAAACCTAATATCTAATGGCCTAAAATGTATAAATAAAATACAATTAACCTAAACAATAAATCTAATGAACCTGGACACCTAACTCTACTATAAATAGTCTCCAACATCTAACCAAATCTTCACTACTCCATTTCTCCACCTCTCTCACATATTCTCAGTTATAATTTTAATGCGTATTGGGGGCTTGGTTCTACACATATTTATGAGGGATATTCATAGATTGAGAGGATCTACCAAAGCCTATTAGATTTGCTCAGATTTTTGTGAGTATTACTATGATTATCAAATTTCTTCCAAATTAATATCATAATAGATACAATAGTTGTTATAGTGATTTCAGATATAAATAATAACGATTAAGACAATATAATAGATTGGATATTAAAGATTGACAATTACAACATTTAGAAGTTTGTCTTTTACAAGTTGTTCATTTTATTTAATGACTATTATCTATCCCCTTCTTAGTCATTATTTTATTTACAGCCTTGTAATGCATATTTATTCATTTCTGTTTATTCCCGAGTCTGATCTATTTCTCCTTTTTCCTTTATTTTTGCGCTGAGCCTAGACCAACAAGAGCCTAGGACTTTACTGTTTAGTTTGCGAAAAATTAGAATAATCGGAAATAATATTAATAAGGGGATTTTTGGCGCATTAAGAATTGGTGAATTATGGACTGTAAATGGGATAAATTATAATGGAAGAATATGCAAACTTGTAAATTGGGATAATTTGTACTTAATTATACATTAAGTAAACGGTAATTTGGAAAGCATGTTAATTTGACAGTAGTTTGGAAAATATGTTAATTTGATAGCAGCTTGGAAAACATGTTAGTTTGACGGTAATTTGGAAAATATGTTAATTTGACATTAATATAGAAAACATATTAATTTGGCATTAAGTGACATGCAATTTGGAAAAACATGTTAATTTAACATTAATACAGAAAACATGTCAATTTGGCATTAAGTGACATGCAATTTGGAAAACATGTTAATTTGACATTAATATAGAAAAGATGTTAATTTGTAATTGATATGCAATTTGGAAAAAACAAGTTAATTTAGCACTAAGTGACACGCAATTTGGAAAACATGTTAATTTGACTTTAACATAGAAAACATATTAATTGGAATGAATTATACTTAATTTGAGATTAAGTAATTGGTATTTGGAAAACATGTTAATTGTACTTAATTTAACATTAAGTGACCTGTACCTGGAAAACATGTTAACTGGAATGAATTGTACTTAATTTGATATTAGGTAGCCTGTATTTGGAAATCATGTTAATTGGAATGAATTGTACTTAATATGACATTAAGTAACATGTATTTGGAAAACATGCTAATTGGAATGAATGTCACTTAATTTTTACATTAAGTAAGTTGTAATCTGTATCTGTAAAACATCTCAGCAGAATCTGTCTGATTGGAGAAAAGGTTGTAGATTACTTTCATTAATTGCAGTCAAGAAATAAAAGGTTGTAGATTAATTTCGTTAATTACAATCTAGGAATATAACGCAGGGTTATATTGAGCTTATTAATGAAGTTAAACCTGTTTGATTAATTAGCTAAGAAGTTCATTCTGGTAAAATATGTGGAGACTTTTAAAATCCTAGTTAACTTGGGGGCCAAGCCCAGGGGAGGCTCGTGTCAATCTGCTTGTTTATTAATCGGTCTGGAACCCATATCAATCAGTACCCTTCTGTTATCATCTAAGTCTTGCACTAGGTAGGGAGTAGGGGACCCTTTACTGATGCTCGATTGTAAAAAGGTTCAAATTTTGGATGTGGGTACAGGCACGTTCCGGCGTAACCATGAGCCTGCATTGTTTCGGACATGGAAGATAAGAAGCTATAACGTTGGCGGATAAGGCTGTGTCTTTTTAGGTGATGGGTTCAGGACTGATATCCCGGAATGCCATAGCTGGCATAGGTTATTCATGTCAGTATAGGGAGCCGATCAATGTGTAACATAAGGAGATTCCTTCCGAATTTCTTGTTACTGTCTAAATTTGTAGAAGTGCAAAATAGTCAATCTGCCTGATCTGATTATTATTATTATTATCATCATCATTGTCTTTTTCATAAGAATAGCCAATCCTTATTATTAGTTCATATCAGTTATTGTTCACCTTTAGATATTTACAAACACTTACCATTTTATGATACTAGAATCACTATTTATCTGTTTTCCTTAACTTAGTAGTCGAGCTGGTAATCATAGCAGCCCACCCAGCTTTATGTCTGACCCATTTCCTTTCTTCCTTTCTCTTTTCTTTCCCCAGTCTTACGGGGAGACAACGTATAGTTCAGATTCCTTTGTTGATTTTTTCATGAGAGATCTTTGCATATGATGGATTACTTCATGTTCTCTTTCCAAGGTTAGATTGTACCTTTTTGATTGTTTAGAGAATAATATTATTTTACTCTGATGTTGTTTTACTCGAGATTTTGAAACATGGAACTTTGTAACATTTGGTTAATTAAAACAAAAATGGTTTTGCATTTATAAAATGAAAGTTTCTTTCCACTGTAAATTTACTATTTTATGTCTTGTGAAATCTTAGTCTTTGTGATGTTTTATGTCTTTATACTTACAATGCTTCATAATTTCATAATGAAATCCTCGTACGGGTGACATTATGGAATGTAGGGGTTATATTTGGTATCAAAGCCTATGGTTACCGAGATCACTAAAGTTTTTTTTAAAGAAAGTATTTTCAAATGAAATCATATTTTTCATAAATCAAAAGTTACTTTTGAAAACAAAATATCCCGTATAATCAGTTACAACCTTCCTTTGACTCTTTTCTAAATCTTTTTCTTTTTAGTTGAGTTATAAGGCATACTATCTAAGCTTTTCTTTATAGGTTGAAAATTTGATTAGTGGACAAAACCTGTTTAGCTAAGTAGTTGGGAAAGGTTGAGGTTTGAAAGGGACCTGTTGTTAGACATATATTAAAAAGGGTTAATCATGGATGGAACAACCTTAATTAGCCCAGTGATAAAAAGGATAGTTTGGAAGTTAAGAATAACCTAAATTGATTGGTTTAGAAAAGGGATGTATTTCCATAGTTTGGTTAAAATTAACATAGGAATCATCATTGTAAGAATGAATGGATTGGTGCAGAATAGGGGTTTTACCGTATTGCGCACTACCCTCAACTTAAAGACAATTGAACAGAAATATCTTGCAATTACGGTTTTCTATAAAATAGTCTGTCTTATATTATAGAAATAGATTTTTAAACATTTTCGGTAACCAATCAGTTAGAATTATGCAGAACTTCCTAAAAGGTAAATTTAAGGATGGCAAGTAAAAGATTAACATAAGTATATTAATGATGAAAGGATTATAGGAAAACATGTAATAAGCAGTAATAAATCGGACTTAATTGGATATTAAGAGAGAAATGATCGAAAGCATTGATTGGTGGAAGAAATAATGTTATCTATCTTTAGTTCTTACTAGTTTTCCTATTTTGTTTAGGAATTTTTGGTCTCTTTTTTTGATGTATTAGCTGTGTGGGGTCATAGCCACGATAAGTTGAATCTCGTAGAGCGTCCGTATTGTAGGTTTAATGGAGCGGTCCTTTACAGATATAGTAAATCCTTTAGGGTGTGATGATAGCACCAGTGACTGTTTTGCACTTAGGCCCAGTATTAGTTTCTGAACCCCGTCGAGATCAGCTTGATTATCCGTTTATCTGTGGAAAGTCGGTGTTGAAACTAAGATCTTGATGTTTGCAGCATTTCCGGGTATGGATTAGGTTGTCATGATTAGGTCTATTATGACATATTGATTTACAATGAAGAGGTAGATTATGGGCCTAAAATATGGTGTAGGCTTTAATATGACATATGGACTTATAGGGAAAAGTTACAAGCCTAATATATGTTAAATATTTTTTATGGCTATTTTGACTAAAGAAGGAGATGGTTAGGCTAAGTCATGCGATGGACTAATTTTGATGACTTCTTGCGACCCGAAGGGTCAGTCATGTTGATATTCCTATTTTTCCTTAGTGCATCTTCAAGAAGTATCGATTCAATTCTCTTTGTGTTTTGTTTCCCAAATATGGTAAGTAGTTGAAAGGTTATCTCTAAAAGAGAGAGATTGATTTTCGGATCTATATTTGTGATGACACTAAACTTGTAGTATTTTGGGTAAAGCACATGGTTTTGGGATTGTAAGTGAGAATTGAGTTTCATAGTTAGATTGGAATATTTTACTCCCTAAACCCTGTCTTTTGAAAAGAATGGTGTGACTCTTGTAATGGAGCCTTCTGCATATATTTTAAGGAAGTAACTGGACTTCAGTTGTAATGGAAATTTTTTTATGGAAAAAACCAAGTAAAAGAATTTTTGAAATAGTTCTCGTGCCATTTTAGCTTTTAGGAAGTTTAAGGGCTCATGTAACATTAATGAAATATTTTGTAAACCCAAGAAATAGAAATTTGACCCGAGATTGTAGCGTACGATTGGATTTGAATTCACCGTTTATTAAGACACAATTTTGTGATTTGATGCTTATTAGGATTTTGTCATTTGGACAAAATAGGTAAACCTTTATATGAGAACAAAATTGATGTAAGTAATAAGTTTGGATAGGTGAATATATGACGTACAATTATGTTACTAAACAAAAGTGTGACAAGAGGGTGTTTTATGGAAATTTGTGAGAAATAGGAATTTTGAAAGACTAATGTATTTTGATATGAAATTTGTATTCTGGGAATTCATAGAAGTAACTATATATATATTCCACAAAGGAAATTTTTGCAACTGAAATTTTACCTCATTAAAAATTTTCAAATAAGGTTTGGAAAAATTATATAAATATATATGAAGTAGGGCGATAGGTAAGTCTTTATGGGGTTGGACAATATATGTGGAATGAACCAAGGAACAAGTTAGATAAGGAGGTAAAGTGTGACTTTACTTGTAAGATTAAGGTAAGCTTTTTTATTAGCTCACTTGAGATATTTCTCCCCGAAGTAACTAAGATGAATGAGATGAAAGGATTACACCGAGGGATTCAAATTTCTTACCTGTATTCTTTTGACAAGTACTGCTTCTTTGATATTCTATCAATAGCTTCTTCCTTTGATAGGGACTTCCTTCTAGTATATTCTTGGGAAGTGTAGATCTTAGGATTTGAGCTGATAGGTGATAGGATACAATTGAAACATGTGTTTGAGATATGTTATGATTGATGATTGCAAGTGGATGCAAGTGGTTACTCGTGGATGCAGTGGATGCATATACACAAACTAGGCACTAGATTAGATCGGCTGAACTAGAACACTTACATATTGCATATAGATGTGTGCACATTTTAATTTTCATTGGGGATGAAAAAAATGGTTGAATCATCACTCGGATGTTGCATTTTGGTGGATAGTTGTTGCACACATTTTTTTATATATCATTAGGATTCTTTTGCATACATATTGGATACATGGCACAAACATAACTGCGTTAGGGATGTCAACTGAATCAGTAGACCGCCTGATTTTCGCATTAGCTTACAGACATGTACACGACATCTTTACATATGTTTAGGAAAAGAATTAAAAATTCTAAAGACAATGGATGCCAATAGAAGATGGTTGAGTAGATGGGTATTAGAATTCATAACATTCTTCTAACCTTGAAGATTTTGGGGACGAAATCCTTTAAAGAGAGGGGAATGTAACAACCCGAATTTTTTTAACGAACAATCATTAATTAGTGGATAAATTAATTAAGGAATAAACTGATAAAATAAATATTAATCATAAAAATATTAGGAATTGAGCAAAATGGATTTCACCGTAGCGTCCGTTACAAAATTTAGATTCATAAAGACTTTTAGTTTGCATAAATAGGATTAAAAGTGAACAAGTTATGAACAATCAAAATTTGAAGTAAAATTAAATTAATTAATTAATAAAATCAGAATGGTGCAATGTTAAATGGTTGACCCAGGCCCTATATGGGTCGACCCCCGGGTCGTCACACGTGTCGACCTACATAGAAGTTGGGTCGACCCACTTCGAGCCAGGCACGAACCTGTGCCTAGCCAAACACGCCTGTTTCTATATTATTCCTTTTGCTGACTCATGTTGAGGTGTTTTTTATGGTTTAGATTAAAAAGAAAATATCTAATGTCCCAAAATATAAACATAAAATACAATGAACCTGGACAATAAATCCAAACTTGGATACCTAACTCCACTATAAATAGTCTCCAACATCTAACCAAATCTTCACTACTCCATTTCTCTACCTCTCTCAAATATCCTCAAATATAATTTTTAATGAAGTATTGGGCGCTTGGTTCTACGCATATTTCTAGAGCATATTCATAGATAGAGAGGATTTACCAAAGCATATTGGATTTGCTCATATTTTTATGAGTATTATTTTGATCATCAGATTTCTTCCAAGTTAATTTTAAAATAGATACAATAGTTGTTATAGTGATTTCAGATCTAAATAAAAAGAATTATGATAATAAAATAGATTGGATCTGAAAGATTGACAATTACAGCGTTTATAAGTTTATCTTTTACAAGTTGTTCATTTTATTTGATGTCAATTATTTATCCCCTTCTCAATTATTATTTTATTCACATTCTTGTAATTCCTATTTATTCATTTCTGTTTATTACTGAGCCTAGATCTATTTTTCCTTTTTCTTTTGTTTTTGCATTGAGCCTAGGACAACGAGAGCCTAAACCTTTGCCATTTAGTTTGCGAAAAATTGGAATAATCAAAAATAATATTAATAAGGGGATTTTCAGCGTATCAAGAATTGGTGAATTATGGACTGTAAACGAGGTAAATTATAAAGGAAGAATATGAAAACTTGTAAATTGGGATAAGCTGTACTTAATTATACATTAAGTAAATGATAATTTGGAAAACATGTTAATTTGACAGTAGTTTGGAAAACATGTTAATTTGATAGTAGCTTTGAAAACATGTTAGTTTGACGGTAATTTAGAAAACATGTTAATTGGACTTTAATATAGAAAACATGTTAACTTGTCATTAAGTGACATGCAATTTGGGAAAACATGTTAATTTAACATTAATATAGAAAACATGTCAATTTGGCATTAAGTGACATGCAATTTGGAAAACATGTTAATTTGACATTAATATAGAAAACATGTTAATTTGGCATTAAGTGATATGCAATTTGGAAAAACATGTTAATTTGGCACTAAGTGACATGCAGTTTGGGAAACATGTTAATTTGACATTAATATAGAAAACTTGTTAACTGGAATGAGTTATACTTAATTTGACATTAAGTAATCGATATTTGGAAAACATGCTAATTGTACTTAACATTAAGTGACCTGTATCTAGAAAAACATGTCTATTGGAATGAATTGTACTTAATTTGATATTTAGTAACCTATATTTGGAAAACATGTTAATTGGAATGAATTGTACTTAATATGACATTAAGTAACATGTATTTGGAAAACATGTTAGGTGGAATGAATGGAACTTAATTTGTACAATAAGTAACTTTAATCTGTATCAGTAAAACGTCTGAGCAGGATCTGTCTGACCGGGAAAATATTGTGGATTACTTTTGTAACAACAAGGAATTTTGCTCGATCCGAATCGATCGCTAAACCGACCAAGAATGTTTGAAACCCCTGATTGTTTCGAGAACACGACAAATCAGAACACAAATAGAAGAACGTTTCATTGCTTATTACAACAATTCCATCAGAATACAAGAATATACAGAGTATGAATAAATATTACGTATTTGATAATTATCAGAGATTTAAATACATTACTGCAGCGGAAAAATAATACAAAACATAACTGAAAGAAATACACGGATACAGAGCTTTCCAAATATCACTTCAGCTATAAACCAGGATCCTGTGAATATAAATCTGCAAAACCAAAACTCATAGCTGCCCGAGCGGAAAATAAGGGCACCCGGAGTTTAGGTTAAAACAATAAACTCCAGGTCAATCATGTGACTGGTGTGAGAACTAAAACAGTTATTAATCTTTATTTTAAAGTTAGGTAAGTCAAGGGACCACGTCGTATAATACGGAACAGGTTTTCTCCCAAGAATACCAGTGCATAAAACAAACAGCGCAATGCTAAATAAAGAACAATGAAGCTATTATAAGACCCAGGTCCCATCACACAATGCAACGCAAGCCAGAGGATAGGGTTTTACCTTATAATAGCCAAACAATGCTTGATACGCGAAATTTCATCTTTTATTATTACTATAAGTGAAGAAAACACTTCAAATATAAATATATCAATCATAGACGGCATGGGTACCATATATCATGTCGCCATACTAGTTCTACGATTAAAACCGCAAAATGTCGTATTTGGAAATTGGATTTCCATCTGTGAACCGAGGCAAAAGATAGTCCTCACCGATTCGAGAGCCTCTAGTCCGCCCCTCAGGAACAGCCGCAACTGCCCCTTGGATCCTCAGGGCCGGTCCACACGGAGTGGATTATTATGCCTGAACAATGCGTTTCCCCGCCCAATGAGGCGAAATTAGCCAACGAATGACTCCATCGGTCCCGGATCGACCGATATAACCGAGGCGCCTTGCATTCCAACAACCACATAAGCCAAACTCGTCAGGTTATGTAAAACCACTGACGCCACTTCTAACTAGAAGGAAACACATGCCCTCCCTGACGTCCTCTCCCGTTTTTGGTTCACACCGGTGTGTGAGGCTCGCAAATTAATGCTACACAAAGCGATGCCACATAGGCCGTGCTTTGATCATCAACCGCAAGACTTTGCTTTTCAACAAAAGCCTTGATCATTTGCATCTCAGCATGCCACACAGGAAAACCACTCCATGCAACCGATATACATCAATCACACAGAATGATATCCAATGTCAGACACACATTCCATTTACAAGTCCGTTCTGGGTCTGAACGAAACCAGAGGAACCTTATTCCTCGCATATCCATCGATCTCCAAGTACGTCTGGACGATCACCAACCGATTCCCTCCTCTTGTGTATACCGCCCAATCAAGATCATCAGTAATTATCCAAACGACGTGAAGACCTCCGGTCTTCAACCACCATCTTCATCTTCGACTTATCGTCGTCTTAGTTATTCATAATGGGATAAACCCGGTCTTTCCGAATAACTTGCGTATATAATAAACAAATGTTACACAAACACAACATATGCCTCATTCCAATTCAGAATATTCTTTTATTCAAATATTCACATCATTAGGGAAAGGTTCCCATTAATTTTACCAAAGATAAATTCTTTTAAATTTATTCTTTAATCTTCCTATCAGTCTCTGACCGTAAATTAGTAAGAGAACAATTCCCTAAGTATTAACCCCGAAGGCCGAAACCAACATTAGATCAGTACCTAGGAAACCATTCAACTTAACTAATCTCCCGTTAGTTTCTAATTTTCTTGACTCCATTGGGTTTAAGAATAGTATTATTAAAGATACCATTCCCGACAAACCAAAAATCTTATTCCATTAATTATGGATCTTCACGTAAAACAGATCAATATATATATATATATAATCGATATAAACTTCTGTATCCAACCAATAATATAAATGGAATAACGGCGAAGCATATCAAATTCCATATATAGTAACGGTCTTCCTCCACAGAAGCTCACTTAAATTATTACCAAATCGAATTCCATTCCATTCCAATTTATATATTGGAAAACTTTACTTTGGAAAATTTCCATTAAATCTCAATAAAAAGATTTATAAATTCAAAATCATATTTCACTGTTAATCGGGTTAAAGAACGAATGT
Source organism: Allium sativum (assembly GCA_030737875.1). Classification (NCBI taxonomy): domain Eukaryota; kingdom Viridiplantae; phylum Streptophyta; class Magnoliopsida; order Asparagales; family Amaryllidaceae; genus Allium; species Allium sativum. The sequence goes on from CM060913.1 coordinate 110,662,711, forward strand.
CGTTTAAAACATAGTTCATGATAAACCCAATTCACATTCCATCAGTCTCTAACTGTAAATTTATAAGAGAACAATTCCCTAAGCATTAACCCCGAAGGCTGAAACCAACTTCAGTCAATACCCAGAAAATCATTCAACTTAGCTAATCTCCAGTTAGTTTCTAATTTTCTTAACTCCATTGGGTTTAAGAAGAGTATTATTAAAGATACCATTCGCGACAACCCCACAATCCAATTTGATATTAAATACAAGGCTTTGAATAGAAAATATATTGGCTTATATTCAACACCAAATTCTATAACCAACAAATATCGTATTGGAAATAACGATATAAACATATCTTTCAAATTTCCATTACAATATCTGTATAATCACGAAGTCCAATATCAAAATATTCCGAAGATAATTTCGATTCAAATCCCGTCCAATTCTTATATTGGAAATCCTAGTTATATTAAAACCCATTCTCAATCAATTTTATTTATTTAAAAATATTGGATTTCAAATTTAGTTAATAACTAGTTCATTTTGATAAAAATATATTTTTATCTTTACAAACGTGGAATTTTTCATCTCAGTTCCTTCTAAATCATTTATTATGATTTTACACAAATTAATAATATTTTGAATAATTTTATCAAGGCCCGTACAGTCGATTTCCATATACGGTCATCGAACTGCTCTTACAGCGACCTTTTTCAAATTTGATTCGGACATAATTCCAAATACAACCGTCAGATTTCAAATCTTTTGTATTCGTTGGAAAGCTCTTTTCGATACGAACCTATCAGTTTCGGTTTTAGGAGAATCCGACAGTCGAATCTCCCGTAACGTCCATACGAAGTCAATGGTCGAAATTCGCGAACTACCGCAGCGCATTGCGTTCTATTTAGGCCATTTATAATATATAATATATATTATATATTTCTTAGATTTCAATTCAAAACGTATTTTATAAATCGTTTTAACTTCGTTTTAAAAACGATTCCATCTTCCTTTTCAATTCTAGTTCAAAACTGAATATTCTATATCATTTATATATATAAATGATAATATTTTCAAAATATTTGATTTCGAAATCATTTCCTTTTCGATATTCGTTATATAAATGAATAAAACCAATATAAATATCGTTCGCGTCAAAATGGCGCATATCAAATCAACACGGCTATATATATTTAAATATATTCGTTTCCATCCCGAATCGGACATCAAAATTCTATTTTGATTCTTTTCTGAATATTGTTTAAAATATTCGTTATTTTAAATTATTCCTTCTTTCTGAACTGGAATCAGACACAGTCAATCACCATATAATGTGATTATATGGATTTCATACAACACATGTATACAATAGCCATGATAAACAATCAACCATCAACCAGAGTGCGTTCTACACTGTATAAGCATTAAATATAAATATTTAACGCCTACCACAGTCTGTCAACCTATCGATTGACATACAACTAAACAGTTGGGATTAATCTACGTCAAATATCATCCCCACACCCGTGTGGGGTTTCAACCAACAAATACTGAATAATATTTGTGCAGTTGGGCGACGTGTAAAATTAGTCGTCCCAATCCATGTCATCCATATAGGTGTACATAAACGAATCGTCGAATTTGATTATAAATATTTATTTCAACACATAACTATTTTATACAGTTCATATATACAATAAAAATGTGATTTTTATTGTTCAAATAATTTATTCAACACATGAATATTTTTAACAGCTCAGTTACATAATGAAAATGATATTTTTATTATTCAAATATTTTTATTCAACATATGAATATTTTCTACACAGTCCATTTCACATCACAAACAATTTCACAACACAATCAAACAAACAAGTCGTCCATGGTCTGTGGACGACGGTGTCGGGTGCTGCTAAGCACCGCCTGCATCCTAGTATATATTTTTAACTAGAAAACAAATTCAAGTGAGAAGTTCTCACCTTTGGGATCCACTCCTCCATGCTTCGTTGTTGCTCAGATTCGATATTTTAATTCCAACGCAATCTGTATTCACGAAATTTATATTAAAAATCACAATTTTAATACAATGTTATTTATACAAAATTCGTATTTTTATTTCTAAGTTATATATATATATATATGTAAAAACCGTATTTTTATACTATGTTTATATTTATATAAAAATTCCTATTTTAATTTCAAAGCTATTTTTATAAAAAATCCATATGTTATTTTTAGTTTTTATAAAAACCATGTATTTCCATCTTTCAAAAATATCGCTATTCTATTTTCAAAAATATATGCTATTCTATTTTCAAAAATATATGCTATTCTAACTAAAAAATCCATGTTTTTCCATCTTCAATAATCTATGTTATTCTTATTTTAAAACTCTATAGTTTTCATATTTTAAAACACTATAGTTTTCATATTTTAAAATTCTATAATTTTCATATTTTAAAACTCTATATTTTCATATTTTAAAACAAAGGTTTTTATATTTTAAAACAAAGGTTTTTATATTTAAAACAATATGATTTTCTGTTTAAAACAATATGATTCACCGGAAAAAAATCATGTTCAAACCATGTTATTCACAGGGAAGAAAATCAAGCTCAAAAAAGTTGTTGCTACCTTCCTGTTGAATGTCGCTCCAAAGAAACCATCTCTTCAAGTTTAGGGTTCGAGCTCCCTTCCTCCACGGATGGCCGGAGCGCCATCGAAGTGCCACCCTCGAAGCGGCGCAGAGCCTTCTCCCTCCACCTTCAACTGCGGCGAGCTCGAACTGCTCATGGCGGCGGAAAAAACCTTCGAACGACGTCGTTTCCAACTATGAATTCGAGCGAAATACTATCCCATTTCCGATCTTAGTCATTAAGAATGTCGATCCCCCGTAGTGCTTCAGCTTCACATTGGAAATTTTGAATTTCATTGATTGAGGGAAGAGATCGGAGGAAAAATTCGTAGGGAATTTCCGTTCGTCGAACGAGATGGTGGCGGCTTCTGTTTTGACTGCGTATGAATGGTTGACTTAGGGTTGGTCCATGTATTTATAGAAACTATTTTATTAGTTAATTCATTTAATACTTGTTTTTCATTTCGAACTCCAATTCAAGCCCAACGACTGTCGTCTCTGGCATAATACCCCCATTCCGGACACAACGGGATATGTTTCGTAAACCAATTCAGCTGTTACGATCAGTTTTCGTCAAAATTAAAATATAAATCAGTATATTTTCAGTTTGAACGCGCATTTCAATTTACCAGGGCCACTACTAACTCAGAAAATTCCAGAAAAATTGTTTTGAGCTTCGTATTAACGATACGGTCCTAACAAAACTAATTTCTTCAAATTTGAAGACCGTTTGAAAAATGGGCATTTTTTGGTCAATCCAAATTGACTAAAACTATTCAAACACATTTTTCTTTGCCACGCTCACATATTAATCCCAAAAATTCTGAATTTTGGAATCTAGCATTAATTTGACATCCCGGATCCAACAAAAGTGGTTTCGTCGAAAACAGAGGTCGTTTGCAAAATGGCTATTTTCAAGGCTTTTATATATATTAAAATATATATAAATTCCACAGCGACTTTTCTGAATTTTAAACTGGACGTAACTCTTAACGTATACAACGAAATCTCAGTTTCTTGCATCCTTAGAAAGTTATGATCAAACAGATTCAAATATTTCTTGTTTCGCTGAAATCCGATTTATTTTGAATTTTGTATATTCATTTGAAATTAGAAATCGAATTTTCGAACTGCTGCGCCATTTCAGGCTCATTATATATTTAAAATAAAAAATTTTGTTTTAACTTCGTCGAAATTAAATTTTCCGTCGTTATTATTTAAAATAATCTATTTTAAATATTCAAAATCTGTTAAAATAACCAAAATAAAAATTTTAAATTGGTTCTGATTTTCCGGTTTGTTACAATCTCCCCAACTTAGAATCTTTTCATCCTTGAAAAGGAACGGAGCAGAAAGTTGTTTAACAAATCAACTCAACTTTCATTATTTTCATTACGGCCTAAGTTCTTCAACTTTTCAGTTTCTAAGAATTTCTAATTTTTCAAAAATTTGGCTAACACCCTAAATTTTTGAAAAATTTCGCCATAACCTCCTTTGTACCGGTAGCATCGGGAAAATCCCCCAACCGCCATACAGGCCCTCTCATCTCAAAAAGAAAAAGCCGAGCGGCTAGCCAATCGGCTCATAAAATCATCATCACCCAAGAAATTAGTTAACATGTACCTATTTGTCGGGCATACAATTTTATTCCTCTTCTCTAGCCTCCTTGCTATGACCTGCTCAGTGTATATACATGTATATGCATGCAATTTCAAACAATTTTCAATTCAGTTCAACATTCAACACAATTTGACTAATTCAGCTTTTACTTACATGTTTGGTTTAAACGAAGAATCATACAACACAAACATCAATCAATTTGTTGATTATCGTTTCAAACACATAACTTTAATCTATATACAGAAAATCATGTTTTTGGTGCCAAATCACAACAAATAATCTTACCTATATTTTGGTTCTCACACCAGTCAATGGAAATATATAGATATCCCACATTCGAAACTTGAACATAAATATGCACGTGCAATCATCGATACCATCTCCGGGCGAATAGATTGTGATTCTATATCCGTCCAGCATATTTGGGACTTCGTATACATGCTAGCTAGGCGTATGTCCAAGATCTCCATATACTAGATTGTCCAAATCAATTTAAAATAAATTATTCAAATATGAATAATAAGGTTTAAATCTTCACAACAAAATTTGTTTTCATTTTTATTTTAAAAATATACTCTTCACACTCGTTGTAGGATACTACTGATCCTATCTCTAACGAGTCATTCCTATTGGATATTACTAATCAAATCTCTGATGAATTCTTTCGTTTGATTCTAACATGTCTTGTTCTCGAGCTCTGTAAACCAAAGCTCCGATACCAAATGTAACAACAAGGAATTTCGCTCGATCCGAATCGATCGCTAAACCGACCAAGACCGTTAGAAACCCCTGATTATTTCGAGAACACGACAAATCAGAACACAAACAGAAGAACGTTTCATTGCTTATTACAACAATTCCATCAGAATAGAAGAATATACAGAGTATGAATAAATATTACACATTTGATAATTATCAGAGATTTAAATACATTACTGCAACAGAAAAATAATACAAAACATAACTGAAATAAATACACGGATATAGAGCTTTCCAAATATCACTTCAGCTATAAATCAGGATCCTATGAATATAAATCTGCAAAACCAAAACTCATAGCTGCCCATGCAAAAAATAAGCACCCAGAGTTTAGGTTAAAACAATAAAGTCCAGGTCAGTCATGTGACTGGTGTGAGAACTAAAACAGTTATTAATCTTTATTTTAAAGTTAGGTAAGTCAAGGGACCACGCCGTATAACACGGAATGGGTTTCCTCCCAAGAATACCAGTTCATAAAACAAACAGCGCAATGCTAAATAAAGAGCAATGAAGCTATTATAAGACTCAGGTCCCATCACACAATGCAACGCAAGCCAGAGGATAGGGTTTTACCTTATAATAGCCAAACAATGCTTGATACGCGAAATTTCATCTCTTATTATTACAATAAGTGAAGAAAACACTTCAAATATAAATATATCAATCATAGACGGCAGGGGTACCATATATCATGTCGCCATACTAGTTCTACAATTAAAACCGCAAAATGTCGTATTTGGAAGTTGGATTTCCATCTGTGAACCGAGGCAAAAGATAGTCCTCACCGATTCGAGAGCCTATAGTCCGCCCCTCAGGAACAGCCGCAACTGCCCCTTGGATCCTCAGGGCCGGTCCTCACGAAGTGGATTATTATGCCTGAACAATGCGTTTCCCCGCCCTATGGGGCGTAAATGAGCCAATGAATGACTCCATCGGTCCCGGATCGACCGATATAACTGAGGCGCCTCGCATTCCAACAACCACATAAGTCAAACTCGTCAGGGCGTGTAAAACCACTGACGCCACTTCTAACTAGAAGGAAACGCATGCCCTCCCTGACGTCCTCTCTCATTTTTGGTTCACACCGGGTTGTGAGGCTAGCGAATTAACACTACACAAAGCGATGCCACATAGGCCATGCTTTGATCATCAACCACAAGACTTTGCTTTTCAACAAAAGCCTTGATCATTTGCATCTCAGCATGCCACATAGGCAAACCACTCCATGCAACCGATATACATCAATCACACAGAATGATATCCAATGTCAGACACACGGTCCATTTACAAGTCCGTTTTGGGTCTGAACGAAACCGGAGGAACCTTATTCCTCGCATATCCATCGATCTCCAAGTACGTCTGGATGATCACCAACTGATTCCCTCCTCTTGGGTGTACAGCCCAATCAAGATCATCAGTAATTATCCAAACGGCGTGAAGGCCTCCGGTCTTCAACCATCGTCTTCATCTTCGACTTATCGTCGTCTCAGTTATTCAGAATAGGATAAACCCGGCCTTTCCGAATAACTCGCGTATATAATAAACAAATGTTACACAAACACAACATGCGCCTCATTCCAATTCATAATATTCTTTTATTCAAATATTCACATCATTAGGGAAAGGTTCCCATTAATTTTACTAAAGATAAATTTTTTTAAATTTATTCTTTAATCTTCCTATCAGTCTTTGATCGTAAATTAGTAAGATAACAATTCCCTAAGTATTAACCCCGAAGGCCGAAACCAACATCAGATCAATACCCAGGAAACCATTCAACTTAGCTAATCTCCCATTAGTTTCTAATTTTCTTGACTCCATCGGGTTGAAGAACAGTATTATTAAAGATACCATTCACGACAAACCCAAAATCTTATTCCATTAATTATGGATCTTCACGGAAAACAGATCAATATATATATATATATATATATATATAATCGATATAAACTTCCGTATCCAACCAATAATATAAATGGAATAACGGCGAAGCCTTTTGAATTCCATATATAGTAACGGTCTTTCTCCATAGAAGCTCACTTCGATTATTACCAAATCGAATTCCATTCCATTCCAATTTATATATTGGAAAACTTTACTTTGGAAAATTTCCATTAAATCTCAATAAAAAAGATTTATAAATTCCAAATCACATTTCACTGTTAATTGGGTTAAAGAACGAATGTCGTTTAAAACATAGTTCACGATAAACCCAATTCACATTCCTTCAGTCTCTAACTGTAAATTTGTAAGAGAACAATTCCCTAAGCATTAACCTCGAAGGCCGAAACCAACAACAGATCAATACCCAGAAAATCATTCAACTTAGCTAATCTCCAGTTAGTTTCTAATTTTCTTAACTCCATTAGGTTTAAGAACAGTATTATTAAAGATACCATTCGCGACCACCCCACAATCCCATTTGATATTAAATACAAGGCTCTGAATAGAAAATATATCGGCTTATATTCAATACCAAATTCTGTAACCAACAAATATCGTATTGGAAATAACGATATAAACATATCTTTCAAATTTCCATTACAATATCTGTATAATTACGAAGTCCAATGTCGAAATATCCTGAAGATAATTTCGATTCAAATCCCTTCTAATTCTTATATTGGAAATCATGGTTATATTAAAACACATTCTCAATCCATTTTATTTATTTAAAAATATTGGATTTCAAATCTAGTTAATAACCAGTTCATTTTGATAAAAAAATATTTTTGTCTTTACAAACGTGGAATTTTTCATCTCAGTTCCTTCTAAATCATTTATTATGATTTTACACAAATTAATAATATTTTTAATAATTTTATCAAGGCCCGTACAGTCGATTTCCATATACGGTCATCGAACTGCACTTACAGCGACCTTTTCCAAATTTGATTTGGACATAATTCCAAATACAACCGTTAGATTCAAATCTTTTGTATTCGTTGGAAAGCTCTTTTCGATACGAACCTATCGGTTCCGGTTTTAGGACAATCCGACGGTCGGATCTCCCTAACGTCCATACGAAGTCAATGGTCGAAATTCGCGAACTACCGCAGCGCGGCGCGTTCTATTCAGCCATTTATAATATAATTATGTATATATATATATATTATATTTCGTCGATTTCAATTCAAAACGTATTTTATAAATCGTTTTAACTTCGTTTTAAAAAAGATTCCAACTTCCTTTTCAATTCGAATTCAAAACTGAATATTTTATATCATTTATATATATAAATGATAATATTTTCAAAATATTTGATTTCGAAATCATTTCCTTTTCGATATTCGTTATAAAAACGAATAAAATTGATATAAATATCGTTCACGTCAAAATGGCGCATATCAAATCAACACGGCTATATATATTTAAATATATTCGTGTCCATCCCGAATCGGACATCAAAATCCTATTTTAATTCTTTTCTGAATATTATTTAAAATATTCCTTATTTTAAAATATTCGTTATTATAAAATATTCCTTCTTTCTGAACTGGAATCAGACACAGTCAATCAACATATAATGTGATTATATGGATTTCATACAACACATGTATACAACAACCATGATAAACAATCAACCATCAACCAGAGTGCGTTCTACACTGTATAAGCATTAAATATAAATATTTAATGCCTACCACCGTCTGTCAACCTATCGATTGACATACAACTAAATAGTTGGGATTAGTGTACGTCAAATATCATCCCAACACCCGTGTGGGGTTTCAACCAACAAATACTGAATAATATTTGTGCAGTTGGGCGACGTATAAAATTAATCGTCCCAATCCATATCAGCCAAATAGGTGTACATAAACAAATTGTCCAATTTGTTTAGAAATATTTATTTCAACACATGACTATTTTATACAGTTCATATATACAATAAAAATGTGATTTTTATTGTTCAAATAATTTATTCAACACATGAATATTTTTAACAGCTCAGTTATATAATGAAAATGATATTTTTATTATTCAAATTTTTTTATTCAACATATGAATATTTTCTACACAGTCCATTTCACATCACAAACAATTTCACAACACAATCAAACAAACAAGTCGTCCATGGTCTGTGGACGACGGTGTCGGGTGTTGTTAAGCACCCTCTGCATCCTAGTATATATTTTTAACTAGAAAACAAGTTCAAGTGAGAAGTTGTCACCTTTGGGATCCACTCCTCCATGCTTCATTTTCACTCAGATTCGATATTTTAATTCCAACGCAATCTGTATTCACGAAATTTATATTAAAAATCACAATTTTAATACAGTGCTATTTATATAAAATTCTTATTTTTATTTCTAAGTTATATATATATAAACTGTATTTTTATACTATGTTTATATTTATATAAAAATTCCTATTTTAATTTCAAAGCTATTTTTATAAAAAATCCATATGTTATTTTTATTTTTATAAAAACCATGTATTTCCATCTTTCAAAAATATCGCTATTCTATTCTCAAAAATATATGCTATTCTATTTTCAAAAATATATGCTATTCTATCTCAAAAATCCATGTTTTTCCATCTTCAAAAATCTATGTTTTTCTTATTTTAAAACTCTATAGTTTTCATATTTTAAAACTCTATAGTTTTCATATTTTAAAATTCTATAATTTTCATATTTTAAAACTCTATATTTTCATATTTTAAAACAAAGGTTTTATATTTTAAAACAAAGGTTTTTATATTTAAAAAAATATGATTTTCTGTTTAAAACAATATGATTCACCGGAAAAAAAATCATGTTCAAACCATGTTATTCACAGGGAAGAAAATCAAGCTCAAAAAAGTTGTTGCTACCTTCCTGTTGAATGTCGCTCCAAAGAAACCATCTCTTCAAGTTTAGGGTTCGAGCTCCCTTCCTCCACGGATGGCCGGAGCGCCATCGAAGTGCCACCCTCGAAGCGGCGCAGAGCCTTCTCCCTCCACCTTCAACTGCGGCGAGCTCGAACTGCTCATGGCGGCGGAAAAAACCTTCGAACGATGTCGTTTCCAGCTATGAATTCGAGCGAAATACTATCCCATTTCCGATCTTAGTCATTAAGAATGTCGATCCCCCGTAGTGCTTCAGCTTCCCGTTGGAAATTTTGAATTTCATTGATTGAGGGAAGAGATCGGAGGAAAAATTCGTAGGGAATTTCCGTTCGTCGAACGAGATGGTGGCGGCTTCTGTTTTGACCGCGTATGAATGGTTGACTTAGGGTTGGTCCATGTATTTATAGAAATTATTTTATTAGTTAATTCATTTAATACTTGTTTTTCATTTCGAACTCCAATTCAAGCCCAACGACTGTCGTCTCTGGCATAATACCCCCATTCCGGACACAACGGGATATGTTTCGTAAACCAATTCAGCTGTTACGATCAGTTTTCGTCAAAATTAAAATATAAATCAGTATATTTTCAGTTTGAACGCGCATTTCAATTTACCAGGGCCACTACTAACTCAGAAAATTCCAGAAAAATTGTTTTGAGCTTCGTATTAACGATACGGTCCTAACAAAACTAATTTCTTCAAATTTGAAGACCGTTTGAAAAATGGGCATTTTTTGGTCAATCCAAATTGAGTAAAACTATTCAAACACATTTTTCTTTGCCACGCTCACATATTAATCCCAAAAATTCTGAATTTTGGAATCTAGCATTAATTTGACATCCCGGATCCAACAAAAGTGGTTTCGTCGAAAACAGAGGTCGTTTGCAAAATGGCTATTTTCAAGGCCTTTATATATATTAAAATATATATAAATTCCACAGCGACTTTTCTGAATTTTAAACTGGACGTAACTCTTAACTTATACAACGAAATCTCAGTTTCTTGCATCCTTAGAAAGTTATGATCAAACAGATTCAAATATTTCTTGTTTCGCTGAAATCCGATTTATTTTGAATTCTGTATATTCATTTGAAATTAGAAATCGAATTTTCGAACTGCCGCGCCATTTCAGGCTCATTATATATTTAAAATAAAATTATTCATTTTAACTTCGTCGAAGTTAAATTTTTCGTCGTTATTATTTAAAATAATCTATTTTAAATATTCAAAATCTGTTAAAATAACCAAAATAAAAATTGTAAATTGGTTCTGATTTTCCGGGTTGTTACAACTTTTGTTAATTACAATCTAGAAATAAAAGGTTGTATGGTACTTTCGTTAATTACAATCTAGGAATATAACACAGGGTTATATTGAGCTTATTAATGAACTTAAACCCGATAAGTTAAACCTGTCTAATTAATAAGCTAAGAAGTCCATTGTGGTAAAATATGTGAGGACTCTTAAAATCCTAGTCAACTTAGAGGTTAAGCCTAGGGGTGGCTTGTGTCAATTTGCTTGCTTGTTTATATGTCTGGAACCCATATCAGTGAGTACCCTTCTGTTATCATCTGAGTCTCGTACTAGGTAGAGACTAGGGAACTCTTTACTAATGCTTGATTGTTAGAGGTTCAAATTCTGGAGGTGGGTACGGGCGTTTTCCGGACGAACCACGAGTTTGCATTATTCCAAACAAGGAAGATAAGATGTTGTAACATCAACGGATAAGGCTGGGACTTTTTAGTTGATGGGTTCAGGACTAATATCCTCAAGTGCCACAACTAACACAGGTTATACATGTTTGTTTAGGGAGCTGATCAATGTGTAGCATTAGGAGATTCCTTCTTAATTACTTGTTTCTGTCTAAATATGTAGAAGTGCAAAACAGTCAATCTACTTGATCTGATTATCATCATCATCATCATTGTCTTTTTCATAAGAATAGCCAGTCCTTATTATCAGTTCGTATTAGTTGTTGTTCATCTTTAGATATGTACATAAACTTACCCTTATATGACACTAGAACCGCTATCTATTTGTTTTCCTTAACTTTGTAGTCGGGCCAGTAATCATAACAACTCTCCAGGCTTTATGTCTGACCCATTTCCTTTCTTCCTTTCTCTTTTCTTTCCCCCATACTTACATGGAGAAAGCGTATAGTTCATATTTCTTTGATGATTTTGTCATGAGGGATTTCTACATAAGATGGATTACATCCTGTTCTCTTTCCAAGGTTAGGTTGTTTCTTTTTGACTATTTAGGGAATAATATTATTTTACTCTGATGTTGTTTTGGCTGAGATTTTGAAACATGGAACTTTGTAACCATTTGGTTAATTGAAACAAAAATGGTTTTGTATTTATAAAATGAATGTTTCTTCTTTCGCTGTAAATAAACTATTTTATGTCTTGTTAAATCTTAGTCTCTGTGATGTTTTATGTCTTTATACCTATAATGCTCTATAATTTCTTAATGAAATCCTCATATGGGTGACATCAAGGAATGTGGGGGTTACCATACAAGAGATAGACTTGGGTTTGACTATTGATAAACCGACTGATCTTACAGTTGCGTCCACATAGGATGAGAAACTTGCCCATAATGCATGGACTAAAGATAATAAACTCAACCTGAAATTTATATGTCTAACCACTGCATCCAACATTAAGTCTTCCATTCCTGAAAGTGAAACTTTAACTGCTGTGGAATGATTACAGATAATCACTGAACATTTTAGGCCGACGACAAAATTGCTGGGAAACTCGTGATTGAACTAACACTTCCCGTTATGATGGTAACAAGACCATGCAACAACATGTACTTGAAATGACTAACCTGGCTGCAAAGTTGGTTAACTGGACATGAAATTAGAGGATTCATTCCTAGTCCAAATTATTCTTTACTCCTTACATCCATACTTGCCCTTTACAGATTTATTATAACATGATTACGAAAACGTGGAATGTAAATCAACTGACCAATAAGATGGTTCAAAAAGAGGCTAGAATTAAGTAGCAAAATAGCCATGTTGCTAATGCTAATTACATGCATGAGAATGGAAATGGGAAGAACAAATTCGGAAAGAAAAACTGGAAGGACGGTAAGAATCGTTCCTAAAATGAGAATAGTTCTTCCAGCCACTCCAGTCAACCTACACAAAAGAAAGCTAAGAATAATGATAATTGCCACTTTCGCTAAAAGAGTGGACAAATTCAGAAGGATGGCATAAAGCACAGAGAGTGGTTCAAAAAGAAGGGTAAGCCTCTGGCTTTTGTATGTTTTAAATCAAATTTTGTAGAAGCACCTTCTAACACTTTGTGGACTGACTCTGGATCAAATGTTCATGTTTTAAATTCAATGCAGGGATACCTTACAAACTGGAACATAAGTCCAAATAAAGCCTACCTTTACATGGGAACTAGGATGGAAATACCAGTAGAAGCCAATGGGAATATCCGTTTATCATTAAGCACTGGTTTTCAGTTAGATTTAGAAAACACTCTTTATGTTCCTATAGTTTCTCGTTGTAACACTCCATAAAATAAACCTAAATTGGGCAAAAAATAATTTAAAATAAACAATAATAATCACTAATAAACTAATGGGATGAAAATGGAAATTAGGATAATTAGGAATTAGACCATGAAAGTATTGTAGTTGCATTCGTAGTGAGATTCTGATCCGTTTCCATATTTTATTTACTAAAAACAGAGTTCGCATGCAAAAGATATTAATAAACAAGTTGTGCATATATATTAACGCACAAGTTTTGAATTTCAAATAAATAAATATACAAATATGAAATATATTAGTCTAGAAAAGCATGAAAAGAATATTCCTATTGAACTCAAATTTGTATGTATATATTTATATACTAAGAGGACAAAAATAATCAATATAAGGTAAGCAACTAATCGAACCAATTCAGTAATTAATTAAAAAGAAATTTACAAGGGAAATAATTTCCTGGGCTCAACCCCAGAAGTGGGGTCGACCGCCCCTCTAAGAGGGGTGTCGACCATAGGGTTTGACTGCCCTTCTATAGGAGCAGTTGACCGCCCTCCTACAGGGTGCCCAGTGAAGTTGTTTTTAAGAGAGGATTTATTTATATTTTTCATCAAATGAGCCACTTAAATTAAATCTATTTAATCTTACATCCCATATACACGATTTAAATTATAAATAAGACCCCAAACCCTTACTCAAAACCCTGCATCTATTCTTCTCCATGCCTCCATGATGCCTTTCTGCCATTGCTAATTACAAAAAAGAAAGGCGTTTAGGTTTTTCTTCTGTCTTCCTAACCTATTATATTTCTTTTATTCTTCTCTATTCTAATATAGATTCAGATTTATTCTGGAATATATATATACACACACACACACATATTCTAATATGTGACTTATAGATTTGAAAGGTCAGAGCATGATTCTTTATGAAGGTCGGATTCAAAAGTTATTCTACTCAATTCTGTTGTTTCTCATTCATATAGCACTGTGGGTGGAATTCATTCAGGTTACTATTTTCTTTGGTTTTCCAGTTTAAAGTTGAATTATTATGCCTATGAAGATTTGAGTTATTACGAAAATAAAACTATCTCAAATCCCACAAATCTTCCATTTGTTTTATGTTTCTACGAAAAAATGGGCAATCCATTTATATATGTGGTTTTGGATTATTGAAATAAATGAGAAGCATGATTATTGTTGTACAATTCTCTATATTGGTCAGATTCATCTTATTTTATTTTGTGTAAATTTATACATATAGTTGTGTGCAAAAGGTTAAGATTTGGATGGAATTGTAAGTTTTAATAGGTTTAAATCTCTATTTTTAAATAGAGTATTTGAACATACTGTTTACAAGATGTCCAAGTATTAAGATTTTGCGTGTAAATCTACGTAAAAGTGAATCCATTCAAAATAGGAATTATATATCTATGTATTGGATATATGACACTTTTTTATCTTTCATTATTGAGATAATTAAGTCAAAACTAGGTTACAAGTTCTGTGTTACTATTACCATTTTCTCATTTTGATTGTTACTATTAATAGGTGTATTTATGTCATGATTAAAAGGAATATGAGAAATAACTTGTACACCTTTAATTAGAAATAGGGAATGATATTTCAAACGTGGTTAGGACGTTAATTTCATTCGCTTAATTCATGCCTGTATATATATATAGCGCAAACAACATAATATTAATACGTATTAAGTGTGTAATTAATATAAATTAGGAAATTGAATTTGAATTTGCCCATAGGAATTTGTATTATTGTGTGTGTTGATGGCTTTAGATATATTAATTACACATAGACACGAGGTTAACCATTACTTGTACTAGAAGCTTGCCCGACACCGATCAGCATATCCAACATCTACAAGTAAGCCCGGTTAATGTGTGAGGTCTAAGTGTCATGGGCCATTATAATTAGTACACTGTGATACGAGGTTGGGCCCAACTTGTAGTAGAAGCCTACCCGGAACCGCCTGGAAAATCCAGCATCTAAAAGTGGTCATTCTAATGTGAGTTTCTAGTGTGTGTGTGTATTGTGTGTGAAGTCGGCCTACAATAGGAAAAAGGTATTAAGTGGCTAACCTACCTCTTATCGGTATTAAGTGGTTAGGTTTGTTCCTATTGTTCACTCCTTAGTTCCGGACCCAAGTCATGAGACCTACCCCTCGAGGATTTAAATGGTTATTGGGTTCGCCTTTCTCCTATAAGGTATTATATGGTCTTAATAGACAATAAAGTGAGTAGGGTAGTTCTCTAAGTAATGTCCGCTTCTTATCTAGGGTCTAGTGAGGGCTGACCTAGGGACGGATTATATATATGGCCTAAAGGAAGCACCGTCCAAGGGAATATTAAGTGGCTAGGAGTTCACCTGTAGTGACAACTAAATAGTAACAAGGGGGTCCATCGGGAGGTTTCTCTTAAAATGAAGTTGAGTTCCTGACCCAAACCCGGTAATAAGTGGCCATTACTATTTTTCAACCTACAAAAAGAATTGTTTATGACGTTGATGTTAGAGATGAGGTCTTAAGTGGTTGGGGTCCGTCATAGGGTATTAAGTGATTGTAGGGATTCCCACCTTTAATAAATTTGTAAATGGCCTTAAGTGACTAAGAATAGCTCGCCTCTAGGGGTATTAAGTTAATGTAAGAATGTTCACCCTGAAAATTGCCTTGTAGGGTATTAAATGACTGTAAGCATGTCTACCCTTAGATTTATGTATAGGCCTTAAGTGACTGTTAGGATATCCGTCTCATTTGTTTAATTTTGTGTATGTTGTTGCGTAGACATAACATGAAGAGTTTATACAGCCAAATATAGGAAATAGTTATCCTTAAACTTATCTGTATTTCATTCACCAGAACTTTATGTTATGAACTCCCTGCTCTTAACATTAATATGTTAGTAGTTAAGACTGTTGATTGAGGATGAGGAATAATTGCTTGGAGGAGGAGGCTCTCGAAGATTTAGTTATTGTGGAAGGAGCCTTATTGTTGTTGTTGTTATGTTCTTGATGTACCCGTTATCACCTGTGTGACTTTTTATATTAAAAATTAATGGTTTTTAATAATGGTACATCAATTTTATGCTATTATTATATTTTATCCGTTCCGCCATGTGAAATTTTAATTTTTTTTAGACTACTCTGTATATCTGTTTTATAAATTTCTTATAGGATCTAACAATTTGTTTGGAGTGGTTCTAACTTCCAATGGGCCTTTTCTGGGTCAAAATTTAGGCCCATTCCTGTCAGAGTGTTACATTTGGTATTGGAGCCTAGGTTACCTGATTGCGGGGAAATATACGGATGAAGGGCGTATTTGTTATTTGAGAAAGGTTTTCACCAAAAACATACGCAATTATACTAGGCAACCTTATCTTTCTTTCTATTGGGCCTTGATACCATTGTAGGAAGTCCACTGAATGGTTTTCCTTTTTCAAATAGAAGAAATGGCCAATAACCGACCCGAGCAGGGGAACCCAGCAAGACCTCGTTACTTGCCAAAATGGTTCCAACAGTACTTTAGGACCGTGACAGGTCCCTACTGCCTATCCTACCCCAGAGGAACCAACAACTCAGCCAACTGAAGGGGCCCTCGACTTCCATCGTCTTTATAAAGATATTTTGAGTTTAGAAGGCAAGTCATTTTCAGGAACTAATAACTTTGTTGAACCTAAAGCGTTAATCTCCGAGTGTGAAAGGATATTTGAAGCTACCTGGTGGGATAATCAACTTAAGAGTAGGGTAGCAGCTTGGCATTTGATGGGAGAGGCCCTTGAATGGTAGAACCTGATTTCACAGGACAATGTTGGAAAAGTATTTGCTTGGGCATAGTTTAGGACCCGTTTTGAGGCCAAGTTCATAACTAAGGCTGAGAAGAGTTTGCAACTTGTTTATTCAATTGAAGCAAGGGGTTGGATCTAAAAGAGTATGTGGCGAAGTTTACAGAATTACCTAAGTTGGCAGAGGGTAGGTGGACACCCCAATGGATAAAACCCTTAAGAATGTTTAAGGATTGAATTCTTCATTGAGGGAAATGCTTTTGTCCCAATGACGTTTGGAGCTACGTATGAAGCTCTGATTAAGGCGGCTATCCTATATTCAATTGAGAATGTTAAGGGAGAAGGTACTTCTATTGCTGGTAAGGACAAGAAGAAAATTTTCTGGCTTAGGAAGAAGAAGAGAGGTAAATTCAAGAAGGAGGCCAAGACATGTTCTAAATGCCAAAAGAAAAGGCATGAGGCGAACGACTGCAGAGTGAACCTAGCAAAGTCAGAATTCAAAGGAAAAAGCTTTAACTGTCACAAAGATGGGCACTTGACAAGGAAATTCCCTAAACCAAAAGTAGAGCAGAGTGGTCAAAACTATGTTTGGGAAGTAACACTGATTCGTAGTCAACTCCCTACGGATCAAGGACGGCATGTGCTGAAAGGTATAATTTCTGCCCTAGGAATTTCTTTGTGTACTCTATTTGATTCAAGCCACAGACTCCTTCATTGCTAGGAAGATTTTTGATTCTTTAAAACTTACTTTATACTTGCTAGCCGTCCGATAGAGGCGTCCAACACTATCGCAGGGACTATGCAACTTTTGTTTGTGTGTAAAGATCTAGTATTGGACATCGGTGATATCGAATTCTTTTGCGATGTGTATATACTTGAATTCAAGGGGTATGTTCTTATTTTGGGGATAGATTGAATATCATTTTATAGGGTCATCCTTAACTACAATAGGAGGGTTGTTTGTTTGAAGAGCCGTGGAGACCGCAACTTAGAAATCTCTTTTAGGATAGGGAATAGGGATTCGGCCTTATTTTCCTTATCTTCCAATTCAGAAGGAACATATTTGGTACCAATTGTCTGTGAGTTTCCTAATGTTTTTTAGGAAGTTGTAGGACTTCCCCCACCGAGAAGTATCAATTAGGATAGACCATGAGAAGGATGTGAGGCCGGTAACATTTTCTTTAAGACACACGACTCCTAAGGAAAGGAGAGAACTTGATAGACAAATCTCAAAATTATTATAGAAAGCATTTATTCATAGGCGTACATCTGAATGGGGTGCACCAGTAGTGTTTGCCACAAAATTTGATGGATCTTTAAGATTATGTGTGGACTATAGGGAACTTAACAAGTAGACTAAGAAAAATAGATACCTCTTACCAAGGATTGATGACTTGTTTGACCATTTGGGAGGAGCCTATATGTTTTCTCAGTTAGATTTAGCTATTGGATTTCACCAACTAAGGATTTTGGATGAGAGTAAGTCCAAGACAGTGTTTAGGATGCCAGATGGACTGTTTGAGTGGGAGGTTATGCCTTTTGAGTTGGTAAATGCTTCCACTTTCTTTGTAGACCTTATGAGTAGGGTATTTGGAGGCTTACCATTAAAATTATGGTAGTATTTGTAGATGACATTCTTATCGTTTCCAAGGACTATAAGGAACATGAGAATCACTTGAGAAGAATCCTCGGAATTCTAAGGAAAACCTAATTTGAACCAAATTCTCGAAATGCCACTTTTGGAAGAAAGAGGTCAAGTTTCTAGGGCATATTGTTTTGTGGAAAGGATTAGCGGTAGACCCCACTAAGGTAGAAGCAGTCGAAGAGTGGAAGATACCCTGCAATGCGACGAACGTTAGGAGTTTCCTTGGGTTAGAAAACTACTATCAGAAATTTATCAAGGACTTCTTGAAGATTGCAACTCCTCTAACCCAATTAACGAAAAAGGATCATAAGATTGTGTGGACTGAGAAATGTGGAATTGCCTTTGAGAGGTTGTAGGAATCTTCCACAAGTGCACCTATCCTTATTTTCTCAGATGGAACCAAGGTTTTTACGAAATTTTATGAATCATGTGGGACCGATTTGGGAGCGGTACTCATCCAGGAGGGTTGAGTAGTTGCCTGTGCAAGTAGACAACTCAAGAATCACAAGAAAAGGTACCACGTCCATGATTTAGAATTAGCAGCAGTGGTTTTCTCCCTTAAGATGTGGAGACATTATCTTCTTCGAGAGAAGTTTGAGTTAGTCACCAATCATAATTCTTTTAGGTATTTTTTTCTCGGTGAAATCTGAACCTTCGATAATAGAGGTGGATAAAATATCTTGCATCTTTTGATTTTGACCTTCGATATACCCCTTGTAAGGGTGATGTCATGGATGACTCTTTAAGTCGGAATCACGCTATCATTAGTGCTATCACTGAATGGAGACAGTTAGAGTATCTTTCTAGTTTCAATTTGCGACCACTATTTGAGGCAGTTCAAGGATTTCTTGGATCTATAGAGATAAGACCAGTTCTGATGGAGGGAATCAAGAGTGAGCAAGACCTTGATGATGAGTTAAGGATATTAAATGAAAAAGTTTATAGGGGAGAATCTTTCCCTTATTCTGCTAGATATTCTATTAATGGTAGTAGTAACTTGAGGAGAGATAGTTGGATTTGTGCCCCTAGGAGTATGGATCTTAGGAAGGAGATTCTTGCGGAATTTCATAGGTCAAGAATGAACATACACCCCGTAGGTAGCAAAATGTTTAGGGACATGAAGAGAAGCTTTTATTGGGAAGGAATGAAAAGAGACGTATCAAAGTTTGTTTCTAGATGCTTAACTTGTCAAAGGGTGAAGCCTGGAGGGGTTTTGTTACCCTTAGAGATTCCCACTTGGAAATGGAACACATTTCTATGGGTTTTATTGATGGGATCCCTAGAAGTAAGAAGGAGAATGAAGCCATTTGGTAATAGTGTATCAATTAACGAAGAGTGCCTATTTTATTCTGACCAAGAAGAGTAGGACTGCCAATTTATTATCCCAGTTGTATGTTAAGGAGATTGTTAGGATACATGGGATTGTAACTACTATAGTCAGTGACAAAGACCTGTTACTATAGTCAGTGACAAAGACCTGTTATATACTAGAGAATTTTGGAAGAGTCTTCAAAAAGCTTTCGGAACAACACTGAGTTTGAGTATAGCCTATCATCCACAAACAGATGACCGGACAGTGAGAGTCAACAGAGACTTGAAAGATCTGCTCAGAGTCTTCAAAATTGACTTCAGAGGAGCATGGTAGCAACACTTACTTTGGTAGAGTTCTCGTACAATAATTGTTACCAAGCGACGATTGGTATGTCCCCTTACGAAGAATTGTATTAGGGACCATGCAAATTGCCAACTTGTTGGTGGGAAACTACCGACAAGATTTTACTCAGACCATACCTTATATGTGAGCCTACGGAAAGAATGAAGGCTGCCCAAGACCAGCAGAAGTCTTCCGTAGATAGAAGGAGGAAAGAACTAAAATTTGGTGTTGAAAATTTGGTATTTGTTATGGTTTCCCCTCTGAAGAAGACAATTCAGTTTGAAGGACTAGGAAATTAGCTCCCAGGTTTATTAGGCCTTTTAGGGTTTACGAAAGGACTAGGAAGATGGCTTACCGAGTGGATCTTTCGGAGCGTTTGTCGGGAGTCCCCAATGTTTTCCATGTTTCTCATCTTCGCAAATTCCTTCATGATTTAGCCGATAGACTCAAGGTTAATGATATTGGGGAAATAGGGAGCTTCGAGTTAGAGTCTAGGGTGCCTTGTGACACAGCAAAGATCGTAAAGCATAGAATCAAATTACTCTGCAACAAATCTATGCGCCTAGTCCGAGTTCAGTGGGCAGACGACCCTTCATAAAGCACCTGAGAAATTGAGGAGAAGATTAGCTAACTCATTCAGATCTTTCCTCGAGTAATTAATTTCTCCCGAATTCTCGTTTTGGTTGCATTTGGTTTCTAGATTGGATGCTAGGATATGAATGCAACACTTATGGACCGTGCTCTCATATAGAATTATATGTATATTAGGATGTTTTGCATACATATAGCAACACTTATTACACATACATGCTAGGACTGAGCTCATTTTTAGCAAGTCTGCAATTTATAATCACTATGAGTTGTGGATGTTTATGGATGTTTATGGGTGTTTATAAAATAACATGGGTGTACAACATGATTGTTGAGAGCGAGTTGTGTTCTTCTCCTCTTCAAAAGATTTCGGGATGAAATCTCATAGAGGAAAATGTAACACCTTGTAAAATAAACCTAAATTGGACAAAAAGGTAATTTAGTTTAATATAAAAAATAACAATCAATAATAAACTAATGAGTTGAAAAATGAAATTTTGGATAATTGGGAATTGGGTCGTTGAAAGTATTGTAGTTGTGTTCGTGGCGAGATTCTGATCCACTTTCATATGTTATTTTCTGAAAATGGAGTCCGTATGTAAAACATATTAATAAAACAAGTTGTGCATATATGTTAACACACGAGGTTTTAATTTCATATAAATAATATACAAATCTTAAATATATTAATTTGGATAAACATGAAAATAATATTTCTATTGAATTTAAATTTGTGTGTATATATTTATATACAAAGGGGACAAGAATAAACAATATAAGGTAAGCAATCAATCAAATCAATTCTGTAATTAATTAAAAAGAAATGTACAGGAGAAATAATCTCCTAGGCTTGACCCCAGAAGGGGCCGACCCTCCTCTAGGAGGCGTTTCGACCATAGGGATCGACTGCCCTTCCATAGGGCGCCCAGTGAGGGTGTTTTTAAAGGACGACTTATTTATAATTTTCATTAAAAGGACTTCTTAGATTAAATCTATTGAATCTAACAGTCCAATATACACAATGTCAACTGTAAATAAGACCCCAAACCCTCACTCAAATACCTACATCTATTCTTTTCCACGCCTCCATAATGCCTTTCTGCCATTACTAATTCCGAAAAAGAAAAGGATTTAGGGTTTTCTTCTATCTTCAACCTATTTTATCTCTTCTATTATATTCTAATATAGGTTTAGATTTATTCCAAAATTTAGATTTATATATATAAGGTTCTAATATGTGACTCTTATATATATATTTGAAAGGTTGGAGTATGATTGTTTACAAAGACTAAATCCAAAACTTATTCTACTTAATTCTGTTGTTGCTCATTCTTATAGCACTGTGAGTGGAATTCATTTAAGTTATTATTTTCTATGATTATTGTGCCTAGGAAAATTTGAGTTATGACGAAAAGAAAACTATCTCAAATCCCTCAAATCTTCCATTTTTTTATGTTTGGAAGAAGAAATGGTCAATCTATTTTATATGTGGTTTTGGATTATTGAAATAGTAAAAGAGAAGCATGATTAGTGTTGTATAATTCTCTATATTGGCCAGATTCATCTTATTTTATTTTGCGTAAATTTATACGTATAGTTTTGTGAAAAAGGTAAAGATTTGGATGGAACTGTAAATTTGAATAGGTTTAAATCTCTATTTTAAATAGAGTGCTTGAACGTATTGTTTACAAGATGTCTAAGTATTAAGGTTTTGCATGTAAACATACATAAAAGTGAATCTGTTCAATATAGGAATTATACATGTATATATTGGATGTGTGCTTTGTTTATCTTTTATTATAGAGATAATTAAGTCAAAATTAGGTTACAAGTTCTTTGTTGTTATTACTGTTTTAACATTTCGATTGTTACATGTTAGTAGGTATATTTATGCCATGATGGAAAGGAATATGAGAAATAACTTGTACACCTTTAATTTGAAATAGGGATTGACATTTCAAATGTGGTTAGGACGTTAATTTCATTCGCTTAATTCACGCCTATGTATGTATGTATATAGCATAAACAACGTAATATTAATACGTATTAAGTGCGTAGTAAATACGGTTAAATTAGGAATTTGAATGTCCCCATAGAAATTTATATGTTTGTGTGTGTTAATGGCATTAGATATTAATGACACATATACACGAGATTAACCATTGCTTGTTGTAGAAGTCTGGCCGAACTGACCGACATATCCATCATTTACAAGTAATCCCGGTTAATATGAGGGGTCTAAGTGCCATGGGCCATTATGATTAGTACACTATGATACGAGGTTTAACCCAACTTATAGTAAAAGTCTGCCCGAAACCGCCTGACAAATCCATAATCTATAAGTGGTTGATTTAATGTGAGATGTCTAGTATATATATACATTGTGTGTGAAGTAGGCCTACCTTGGGAAAAAAGGTATTAGGTAGTTAGGACTAGGTCTGTTCGTAAGGTTCACACCTTGGTTCAGGACGCAAGTCATGGGACGCATCCCTCAAGGATTTAAATGGTTATTGGGTCTACCTTTCTCCTATAAGGTATTAAATGATCTTAATAGACGATAACGTGAGTAGGGTAGTTCTCCAAGTAATGCTCTCTTCTTATCTAGGGGCCAGTGAGGGTTGACCTAGGGATGGATTATATATATATGGCCTAACGGAACCACCGTCTAAGGGAAGTATTAAGTGGCTAGGAGTTCAACCATAGGGACAACTAGATAGTAACAAGGGGGTCGACCGAAAGGGTTCTCTTAAAATGAAGTTGTGTTCCTGACCCAAACTTGATAGTAAGTGAGTTACTATTTCTTGACCTACAAGAAGAATTATTTATGAAGTTGATGTTAGAGACGAAGTCTTAAGTGGTTGGGGTCCTCCATAGGGTATTAAGTGACTGTAGGTATGTTCACCTTTAATAAATTATAAAATGGCCTTAAATGACTAGGAATAACCCTTCTTATAGGGGTATTAAGTGACCGTAAGAATGTCCGCCATTAAAATTACCTTGTAGGGGTATTAAGTGGATGTAAGCACGTCCGCCCTTAGATATATGTATGGGCCTTAAGTGATTATTAGGACGTCCCCCTAATATGTTTAATTTTTTGTATGTTGTTGAGTAGACATAACATAAAGAATTTATACCGCCAAATATAGGAAATAATTATCCTTAAACTTATGTGTATTTCATTCAACAGAACTTTATGTTCTGACCTCCCTCCTCTTAAAAGTAACAGGTTAATAAGTGAGACCGTTGATTGAGTATGAGCAACACTTTCTTGGAGGAGAGACCTAATCATACACTTTTAAAGATGGTTAGGAGTACAATAAGTAATTCAAACTTGATGATATCGTTATGGATGCATACCCTTATGACTGTTGTGTATATCTTGAACCAGGTTCCCAGTAAAGTTATCCCCAAAACACCTTTTGAGATGTGGAAAGGATGGAAACCCATTTTGAGACATTTACGTGTTTGGGGATGTCCAACAGAGGCACACATTTATAGTCCACATGAGAAGAAACTCGATCCAGAAATCATCAGTGGTTTTTTTTATTGGTACCCAGAAAGATCAAAAGGGAATAAGTTTTACTTTCCTAATCATAGTACCAGAACTGTAGAAACCGATAATGCAAAATTCCTTGAGAAAGGCGAAGTCAATGGGAGTGATCAACTAATAGAAGTGGTCACACTGACATTATCTTACCTAATATCGTTATCCCAGACAATAATGTTGAACCAATTGTCGATGATCACGCACTTCATCATGGGCCTATCGCCATTGAATCGAATGTGAATGCAGCACCAGAGGTAGCATTAATGTGGTCCACAAGACCATGAAGACCAGCTATTTTAGATGATTATATGTTGTATTTGCTAGAATGTGTACTTAACATGGGATTGGAAAAAGATCCGGGTACGTATTCACAAGCCGTGAAAAGTGAAGATCCTGAGAAATTGATTGATGCCATGTTTAAAGAGATGAAATATATGGCTACAAACAAAGTTTACCAAAAGGACATAAAAAAGTCGATTGTAAGTGGGTCTATAAGACTAATCGTGACTCTCTTGGTAAAATCGAATGACATAAAGCTAGATTTGTGGCTAAAAGGTTCTATCAAAAAGAGTGCACATATTATAAGAGCTTCTCTCAAGTTTCAAAGTAGGATTCTCTACGGATCATTATGCCTTTAGTATCTCATTTTGACTTCGAGTTACATCAAATTTATGTGAAAACGACTTTTTTGAATGGGAGTCTAGAACAAGAAGTCAATATGGCTTAGCCAGAAGGCTTCGTTATAGATGGAATGGAAAACACAGTTTGTTAGTTAAATAAGTCAATATATGGAATAAAGCAAGCTTCTCGACAATGGTACCTTAAGTTTCATGATACCATTACCACCATTGGGTTGATTGAAAACATGGTTGACAATGCATATACCTGAAGATCAGTTGGAGTAAGTTTGATGTAAGAAATAATGAACATCTCATTATGTAGTTCATACAACAAATAAAATTATTTATGGAATTGTTGATTTGATAGGAGAAGATATAATTCCATATAACAAATAAAGTTATTTATGGAATTTTTGATTTAATATGACAAGATTGCAATTAGAAGATATAATTCTATTAAAATTAAATATTATTTATTAATGATCAACCTCGATGAACGGTTGAGATTATATCTTTAGAGCATTTTGGCCCCTTTCTCTACCTATTAAGTATACACGGTGGTCTTCTTTATCTTCAAGATCAGTACAATGGCCCGAATGGAGGAACACTCTTTGTTCGTCTTGTCACTTCTGAACTTCTTACTGTGACTGAGAACAAAATGGTTATGAGAGATGATTATGTAGCAAGTGACATCGTAAGCATTCGAGTGTTATTTATGGTTGCTTGGTTGGTATGTTATTATAGAATGAAAAACGAAACCAAAAAGATGGCCAAGGAATGAGTTTTTAGTGTATTTCAATAAAGTGAGCTACATCAAGCAACCAAAAATTTCTCAAACAAAATTGGAGGAGGAAGTTTTGGGTCGGTTTTCAGAGGAGTTCTTCCCAACTCAACATTAAGTTATTCATTTGCGGTGAAACAGATGGAAGGAGTTAGACAAGGCCAAAAATAGTTCAGAATGGAGGTAAACACACTAAGAATACAAACATATGAATCTAGTTCGTCTTCGTGGATTCTGCTCCCATAGACCGCCTAAATTGTTAGTGTATAGTATATGCCTAATGGTTCCTTGGACAACAAGCTATTTAACGAAAATAGTAGTTTAGATTGGAAAAAAAGATACCAAATAATACTTGGCATAACACGAGGACTGACATATTTTCATGAGGAAGTAGAGATTGCATTGTGCATTGCAACATAAAGCCCGAAAACGTACTTTGGCATGCTTCCTTTGTGTCGAAAGTGGAAGATTTTGGAATGGCAAACTAACAGAAAGGGATTTCAGTAGGGTATTGACTACGATGAGAGGGACAATAGGTTATCTTGCTCCTGAATGGATGTATGGAGTGGCAATAACAGAAAAAGATGACGTGTATAGCCATGTTTGATTCTCATTGAGGTTATTTCAAGTAAGATGAACAATAGAAAACTTCAAGAACAAAAAATCAACTACTTTACTTCACTGTCGTTGAGTGAGATGAAGGAAGGGGATGCGATGAGTTTAGTATATGAGAAACTAGGAGGAGATTTTTTAGAAGAGGAAGTTATTAGAGTTTGTAAAGTTGTTGGTTGGTGCATACAGGATAAAGAAGATAGTAGACCCTCGATGAGTCAAGTGGTTCAAATGTTTGAGGCTATTATGGAAGTTAGCATGCCACCTACTCCGAGGATGTTATAGATACTTGCGAAGAATCTTGAAGGCACTTATTTCTTTTTAAAGATTTTTTGGAATAATGTTAGTAGTAGTTATGTCCTTGGGAGAATCAAAAGTTTTCCTACTAGTTCCATGTATTGATATCTATGATGGATTTGTCTAAGCATGTGTGATAATGGTACTTGTATGTATTCTGATTGTTGTTTCTGTGAAAGTTATTAATATATGTAATTGCTTCATTAGAATTTGTAATGAGGCACAAAGTCTGATATTTTTCCTTTTTCTTTTTGAGAGATCCCTGCTCCGAACATGTCTACTGATAATCAATTTTATATTGGTGGATAGGAAATAAAAACTTTGAGATATTAACTCATTTATATTCAATATAGGGTTTCTTTTCCTTTGGTTCTTTTTCTCATTATTTTTCTTTATTAGAAAACAAAAAATAAACATAAATAGGTTTTTAAAACCCATATAGGTTAAAAACATGTTTTAGTGTTGGAATCATTGATAATATTCCTAGATTGAAGAATAAGGCATCACATAACACCAAAATAATTCTTTTCTATGGTTATTACCGGTATAAATGAAACATGCAATGATTATAACCATCACAAATTACTATGTGGTTCATAATAGTTTTGCCAATGGCTATACCCATTAAAAGTATGAAATTTTCTGACTTCATAACCGTTTGAAAAATATCCACTTTTAACAGCTATAACATTCGTAAATTTTGTATTTTCAATCATTGAGAAAGTATCATCCGCCAAGTCTAATTTTTCAAATATCGGTAATTTTTTGTTTTTGGAAATCTCAAGATTACCAATGGCTATAAGAATTGGTAATTGAAAGATTTAAGTTTTTTAAAAAATACCGATAATATATGTTACATATTAAAGTTGTGTATATCTTCCATAAAATATGCATATAATCAAATAAAAAATTATTAAAACATATCTATTATTAACAACACAATATATCAGTAAAGAAACGTTAAGTTTACACGGGTTTTTACAATAGATAACAGATTATATTTAAAATAATACAACAGTCAGTTATACACAATTTCATATTTTTAAAATTCAAAATTGAATGTAACACCAATAAGTAATAAAAAAAAGAGATCTTGCACTTCGAGATTTGCACCGATGACAATGTTAACAGTTGCTTGAAACTGTATTATCTGTAGACGCTCGTTTACCATGTTTAACATTTGGAACCAAATATCACATTCAATGATAATCAATAAACAATTATTTACCCAAAACAGTGTTCCAAATATCTCATACAATCGTATGCAAATTGTAACATCCCACTTTTGGGCTAGGTTCATCTCGGCGAAACCGACCTAAACTGTTCTTAAAGGCGGATTGTTATGAGTACTTACTCATCATCACATAAACAAAAGAACTTTTCATTAATATTTTATAATATTATATCAGAGTATAAGAATATCAGACTACAACAATTAGTACAATGGAAGATAAATACACAGCGGAAAACATTACTCTCAACGGAAGACTATCAAAATGATCCAGAGTATAGCTCCTTCCATAATCTAGAATCCTGCTCTATAAAATCTGCAAACCAAAACTACAAGTTGCCCGTATGGAAAATTATGGGCATCCAAAGTTTAGGTGGGAAACAATAAACTTCGAGTCAGTCATGGGACAGGCGTGAGAAACAAAATAGTTACATACATTTGAAAGTAAGGTAAATCATAGGACCACGTCGTATAACACTGAACGGGTTTTCCCCATATGAATGCCAAACATATAACTCGAAACCAAAATAGTTTTATCTTCGTACTTAGATTTATCAGATCTAATCAACTTCATTTATTTTCAAAATCCATTCCATTGAAGATAATCTCTTCGAACTTAAAATCCCCATTTCATTCCAAATCATTGAAACACTAGATATTTCTTTCATATCAAATCATACTTCACTTTATGATTTAAAAACAAATCACATTTAAAAATCTCAAATATCTACAGTACAAGCATATCAAAACATATTCAAACAGATTGGGAGGGTTATCCATATAACATGGCAACTGGATCTCAGCCTTCTCATCTCGTAAATAACCTAGTATGTCCCTCTATATCAAGAGCGAACCATATGGTATACCCTTCTATCTCAAGAGAGAACCATACCCTCACACATTGCCTACATTTTAGTTACGTGTTACCTAAATCATTGGTAACATAACAAATCATTTCTATCCCGAAGTGGTAAATCGTTTCACAATAATAATCACAAGTACTTTCAAATCATAATAATATTTCTTTCAAAAACATTTAAACATTGGGAATTAAGCCGTCGAAATTCTCTTTGTTTATAAAACATCTTTCATAAACCATTTATCATCTTCATATTTTCAAGTATTTCTACTTTCTTAAAATCAAATATTAATTTCATATTCTTTTATGAAACTATCTTTCAAAACATTCATTTAAATTTACATTCACAATCTAAATGAATCAAATGCTATCGCTAAACCAAAACATCACAAATAATGTTGACACCATGACTTATTTTTCCCAAAATAGCTTTTTAACTTTCCAAACTTGGTATATCCAATCCAAATCTCTTTCAAATCATTTATTATGATATATCATAATTTTTTCCTATTTTTAATAATTTAAAAATAGCTCTTTTCTTTAAAATCCGTTTTCGAGTTATTAACGGTACTAGCGGTGTTTTTATTCAAAACTGATTTGAACTTATTTCAAAATCTAACCATTGGATTTCGAAACTGTACATATCATTGGAAAAATCTTTTCAGTTCGAACCAAAAAATTTCATTTTAGGAGAATCCGACGGTCGGATCTTTCGGTACGTCAATTTGAAGTCAATATTCGAAATTCGCGAACTACCGCGGCGCGACTAGTCCTATTCAGGCCAAACTTCGATTTATACATTTTTGTCAATCAACAGATTAACCATAATCATTAATCAATCAAAAACATAAAATTATCTACCCATGTCATGTTTATATTGACAAAAGTCGCGCCAATATAAACCAATGTTACTATTCATCCGACGTACATGCAACATATCAACCAAGTTATTAGCTAATTTAATCAACCATTTTGTGTACAGTTTCAACTTCCAAATCACTTGTGTCAACATATAAATCACTAATCCCATGTCAAAAATTCATATCCATATTCTAGCCATAAACCACATCAAGCATATATGCATATAATCAAATGCATTCAACATACCACATCAATAATCAAATCTATAATCATATTAATTCAAACTTGAGCATATAATTACTCACTAAAAAAACTAATTAACCAAACATTAACGAAGTTTGCTCATCATTGTTATTCCACTCCGTCTAACTTCAAAGAAAGGATCTTTATGTCACCGCAACCTTGCTAGCAACTAAATGAACACTTTGTACACAATACTTCTATGTAACCAACATATATACGTTTATATGAGTTCTAACTTGGGTTTAATGAAGAATGGTTGGATCTTTAGTTGTAATAGGGGAAAGGTGGGATTTTTGGGTGTTTAGTGGGTTCGGCCATGAAGTGGGGCCCACGACCATGGTGGAGAGGGGGGATGTCGTACGACATAGGAAGGGGGTAGGCGGCCATTGTTGAGGATGAAGGAGAAGGAAGGGAGGAAGGAAGAAGAGAAGTGGAGAAATAAGAGAAAAGTGAGTGAGGAGGGTCTCTTTGATAGGAAAATGGAGAGGGTTTGGATCGGTGAGGTGTCGACAATCTAGGTAAGAGGAGTGACAACTCAATGAAAGCACAAATGGTTACGCTCGGAAGGTGATACATCAAAGAAAACATTGTTTCTATGTTAATGTGTTGTTTTAACTAGTTTAACCACATTCAACACTTCTAATTGTCGTGTTATGACATATAAATAATCATTGAAGTAAACTAGTGTTCTAAAAACAATTACCTAACATTATTTTTAATATATTTTATTTTTAATATATTTTTAATGTTAATTATTGGCCCAAAACTAATTAATTCGATCATTTTAAATCAAATTCTATTGAAACTACCATGCGTTTTCTACTCGCACAACCACATACTAATCCCGATGGCTACAAAATTTGAAACTTTGCTATGTTTTTCAGATAAGGTTTCAAATGTTCCTGGTCTCGTTGAATTTGGAAACCATTTGCAAAATGTCTATTTTTCTGTGTTACTATTGGAATTCAACTTGTTTTTTGACCTGTGTTTATATTATGCACGCTCTCACACTAACTTTGACTGACTTGAAATTAGGAACCTTACAATAATTTATCATCAAGGATATGATAAAATTAGTTCAGTCGAATTTCGAGATCATTTGCAAAATGTCTATTCTTAAGCTTTTAAATAGTACTGAATTATCTATTTTCAAAATATTCCTTTTCATTATCATTTTAAATTCCAATAACTTTATTTTAACTTATTATATTATAAAACAACTTTAGAATTCATTTACATTTATTTTTCAATTCTAGTTTCAATATTGTCGAATAGTGTCAAATTCTTATTTTATACGATAAATTGTTTGAAACGGTAAGTTGTTAAAAATGATATTAAGAACTTATCTAATCGTTATACTTTTTGAATTCGTATTTAAAAAAGTTTATGTATCTAGAACCTTGCGCGGTTGTTCCAAATTCTTTAAAACCCGAATTTTTAAAATATCAGAAATTTTTGGTCGTTACGCAAATACAGCTGAGCAAAAAAAAAAATCCTAATTTGTTGATAATAGGTACTTAGATAAGACATATCATAATGGAAAAATGTAATACAATTGCAAAAGTAATTTTACCGATGTGAGGTGCAAGTATTGTAAAATTAGCTCTTGTAAAGTCATTTTATTAAGAACAAGCGCTTAGAAAATGTAGTTATTCCTTATACAATAAATATTGAGTTATCGCTCAATAGATTTTGTTAAGGAAAAATGATGTTCTTTCACTAATTATTTAATACCATTTCCACTCAAGAGTTCATTATGAAACCTAAGGCATGTAGCACTCAAGGAAAGAAATTGAAATAGCAATAGTTTCATGAATCACATAATAACCAGTAAATTATTTTCAATGATTTAGCAAGTAATGACGCATTAGACAATGCAGTTTTGGTTTTACTCAATTTAGTTAACAACGGAAGAGGAGATAAAGAGTCATATTTTTCAATTCTTGCCAGTTAAATATTAGAAAAGAAAATGTAAAAAAACTAAAATGATGGCCTACAACTAACTTAAACAAAATATAGCAAACATAATAATGATAAAATAATTGCATTATGTAAAAAGAGATGATTATGATAGAATGATCATTTTGGAGCAACGATTTGGAAACTTAACATGATATATGAAGGCTCAAGCAATATTGCAATAGAAGACTTCTGAATAACTTTCAACATTTATGTGGAATTGAAAACATTTTATATAATACAAAAAATAATGAACTTGAAATTGACACTTGAAAATATAAACTAGTATCTAACTATGGTGATTAGGGAAAAAATGAAAATTTTAGCTTGGTTTAATAAGAAGTCCTTTACGGATTTAAGGATTTATAATATATTTTTCAAGAAAAATATTATCGGACTTATAAGTTTGTTAATGCACTCGTGAAACCAGTTTAAAGAATTATTGCGTAGAATAGTTGATATGATTATTGCTTTTTGTAAAATTATATCGCAAAATAAAATACTTTTTCTATAAACCAACAATCAATAGAAGCATGATGGTTATCATCACATTTATCAGCGCAGTAAAAACAATAAAGCATGATTAAAAATTGTCTGGTTTTCTAAAATAAAATAAAAATGTTTTGAACTAATAAAATAAAAATAAATAACATAAATACGTAGTAATATTTTAGCCACTACTAATCTTCTTAATAAAAATTCAAAACATGGAGTATCGTTTTTGTAACAACCTGCCCTTTCGACCGCTTCAAGTCGGTATTTAAACCAACTCGAAGTGTTCACAAAGACAGATAGTTAATAGCTTACCAGGTTTAACAGAATAAATCACACAGAATCACAGAACAGAATAAACAATATCGAACAATGGAATTTTATATACAAAATCAGAGTTATAAAAAATTTATTTTACAGCATAAGATAATAAAAAAGTATACATGAATTTTAAAATGGATAAAAGTTTACACTTTTAGTCGGGCTTGCGCACGCGTACGTGAAGTGCGTCTTCACGTGCCTCTCTAGTTTGCGAGTCGAAAATTTTAAATCTGGAACACTTAGGACCTGACCCGAGCATTGCATGCAAAAACACAAAACATCGGAGTCAGGATTAAACTTATTTCAAGTCAGTACACTTCGATTTAATCAGGTAAATATAATTAGTTTAACCCAAATAAATTATTAAATAAAACGAGTACACTAATCAGTGAACAACAGAAATATCTAAATATCATGGGGGTTATATGCAAGAGGACACTATAGCACTTTCAAATGGCAAATGCAGGATCATGTTGCTAACATGTATGGAAGTAGCATAAATGATTTATGTAATATCCAAGCCTAAGGTACAAACTGTCACATAGCAAAGGGAACCATATTCGTCCAGGCAATTCAACATGTGGGTTATAGCCTCAATGCCCAAAGGCTTGCGTTTAAATTTTTTTACTTGTTTTTTTACAACCAAGTCCAACATTCTCAGTTTTATAAGTTGTTGGAACATTTTATGAATTTATTAAAAAATTAACTAAGAATAAATACAAATTGAGTCGTTGTAAGTTAATAACGGTAACATATATTTGAGCCATTATTGTAATGCAATTAGTGTAATAGAGCCGTTGAAATTCTCTAGCGGTAATACATTTACATATATGTAAATGTATTTATGAGCCATTACTATAATTGAACAGCAACGGTCATACATGCATGTGACCTTTTATTTTTTATAGAGCTGTTACAAAAAGGAAAAGAAATGGTATTTGAATATTGCATTGAATGATAATAAATCAATATTTATTGTCATTCATTTCATTTGAAACGTACACAATTTACATGTTAAAAATTGCAACTTTTTGAACGTTTCTTTTATTTTAATAATGGCATTGGTTATGGTCCATTCATCCCCCCACTAACGTAGTTTATATTACTCTCCTTTATAGTCTATATAAAGAATAGGAAAGACCATCAGAAAACAGAACAATCTTTTTCTTTACTCTCTTCTGATAAAAAAAACTCCCTCTTTCCTCTTACATAGAAAGAAAAAAATTTATATTTTTTTCTATCTTCTCCTCGGCTATTCTTTTACAAAAAAAAATAAGAAAGAAAAAAAAACTTGACCAGTTTTTTTTTTTTTTTTTTTTTTTCTTTTCTTTTGAGTGCAAACTGAATCGGATTCATATGTGCAAATGATCCGATATAGAAAGAAAAACAAGGAAGATGCTGTTTTATCCCAGAGGCGGCGAACAGTACGAACTACTTTGCACCTTGAGTAGATCGCCGAAACGTCTTCAAGAAAGTGACCTAGGATACGACTCAGCCGAACCATTGTTTCCAACAATTTGAAGACGTTACCCCAAGAACAATGGCTTCGACTGCAAATCTTGACGATGCTGCCCCGTCATCCAAGTTTCAATTTTTCAATGGTTAGTAGAGATGCATCACATAAACTTTGAAATAGCTTTTGAGATCATCTCCAAAGGTATGACTTTACATGAATAGTTATATTGTTGTTATAATTGACAAACTGCTCTGAGTTTGAAAAGAATTTGTCTATTATTATTATTTTGGATTATGCATCGACTTGCTAATTAAGAAAAATCAATTAGGAGACTATTGGAAAACAATAGTTAATCTTATAAGTCCTGAAATTGATTTTGAATGGAATAAATTTGGTCAAAGATTGATTAAGATTAAGAAAACAATATAAATATAATTATATTGTTAACTAAAGATTGTGATGTTATATTTATTCATGTTAAGCTAAAACAACTGTTTTAGAGAACCATGTGAAAGTGCGTGTATGATTTATTAAGGTGCATATTAATAGTTTACTAATCAGTGAAATTAGTAAAAGGAAAAAACTTTTACAAGAAGCATATATTTAGAAATTTGTCCTTTTTGTTTAGAGAATTTTAAATGATGCAATAAAATGTTTGTAATTGAACATTTAATTATATGATAAATGTTATTAAACAACATTTAATGATATAATTAATGAGAGTAATTACATTTGATCGGTGATTAACATTATAGTAAAACTCAATTAGTGAATTTAAAGTTGTAATAGACTTTAAATATTGGTATAAGATTAATTGTTAACTTTTGATCATATATGATGATTTGGAAGATTTCTTTTTATTAGAAAATCTGAATTTCAGATTTATTTCATGTGAGAGCTAATTGAAGTAATGAGCTTATACACAAAAATCAGTATCATATTACATTTGTTGATGATTGTTCCGATGTTGTTATTTACAACTTATGAACAATAGTAATTCAAGGGAATTTGTTTTGAAAGTGTCATTAAAATAAGCACTAATCGAATGCAAATTTTGAAAATGTCTTTATTATAAATTGACATTAATTAAGTGCATACTTATTTGGAAAATGTCATTAAAATTTTGACATTATTGAAATGCATATATTTATTTGGAAATGTCAAAATAAATTGATTATTTGAAAATGTCATTAAAAATTTGACATTAACAGAATGCGTATGTTATTTGAAAAATGTCAGTAAGAATTGACATTAATAGAACACATATATTTGGAAATGTCACTAAATATTTGACATTAATAAAATGCGTATGTTATTTGATAATGTCATTAAGAATTGACATTAATTTGATGAACAAGTTTTTGCGTCAAAATATTTTGACATACTTTATATGCATAAATTTAAAAAATGTCACTAATAAAAGTTGACATTAATTAAATGCGAATTTAGAAAATGTTACAGGAAATAACATTAATTGAATGACATTTATTTAACACTAAATGCATATACATTTATAAAGATGTCATTAAATGAAAAAATTTATTGAATGAATAACGAACATTCATTAAGTAGTCATGTAATCAAATGACTTTGGATGAATGTATAGATGAAGAATCATATATTATAGTTTTTAATTTGAGAAAAATAGTGGGGGTTTCTCTTAATAGTGAGGGTCTCTTTTAATAGTGGGGGTTGCTTTCAGCTATTCGAGAATAGCATTTATTTAGGTATTAATTTGATTTGCAAATTTCCTGCTTTTGTAACGCCCTAAATAGATGTTAATTTTTCTTAATGATGAATCTAGAAAGAGAAAGAAAGGCAAAAGATCTTGATTCATATTTTTTGTTCTTTTACTCTAAAATAGAATCCCCTAAAACCTCCAAGAGGCCTATCTTACTTAAATGTCAGTTCTTTGGCAAGAGGCTACAAATGATGAGTTAGATTCTTTCGAATCTAATAAGACTTGACACTTAGTGAATTTACCACTTGGTGTAAATCTAGAAAAATAATGAGTGCTTAAAAAGAAATTAAAATATGATGGCACAATTGATAAATATGTAGCCTATTTATTAGGTAAATGATGTAAGGAAAGATATAATATATATAATTTATTGGCACCATTTCTCCTGTAATTGAAACTACATTCTTTTGAGCATTAACTTCACTTGTATAAATTCATAATTTAAAAAATGGATGTTAAATTGCATTTTTAGATAGTGAATTGGAACAGGAAATTTATATGGGCCAATTTGAATAATTTATAGTTCATGGTCAAGAACGTAAAATTTGCGAATTAGATAAATCATTATATGGTTTAAAACTAACACATAAGAAATGTCATGAAAATTTTGATAACTTCATAATCCCACATGGATTTAAAGTTAATGAAAGTGACAAATGCATTTATTATAAATCTGAAAATGGCATTTGTACTATTATATGTTTATATGTAGATGACCTATTTATTTTTGGATCAAACATTCATGCCATAAACATTGTTAAATCCTTACTAAGTGTCAACATCGATATAAAAGATCTAAGTGAGATGAATGTAATCCATGGTATTAAGATTACTAGGTTCGAAAAAGGACTTTATTTGGATCAGTCTCATTATTTTGAGAAAATTCTAAAGAAATACAATTACATTGACTGTAAACCTGCATGAACACCATATGATCCTAGTGTGAAGCTATTTAAAAAACACTAGTGAAGCTGTAAGACAGTCTGACTATGCGAGCATCATTAGCATCCTTCGGTTTGCCAATGATTGTATTAGACCCGACACTGCTAATGTCGTGGTATTATTATGCAGGTTTATCAGTAGACCTAGTATAGAGCATTAACATGTTATTGAGAGGTTCATGAGATAACTAAAATAAACCATGAGCTTTGGATTACAACTAAAATAAATCATGAACATTGGATTACATTATGAAAGTTTCCAGCTATACTTGAGGGATATTCCGATGCAGACTGGAATACTTAATCTGATGATTCAAAAACGACCAGTGGCTATATATATATATATATATATATATATATATATATATATATATATATATATATATAGCATTGTTGGAGGAGTTGTTTCTTGAAAAAATCCAGGAAACATACTATTTTGACTCAGTATATTATATAGAGACTGAGATAATAACACTAGCCACAACTAGTGAAGAAGCGGAGAACTAAAGAAATCTACTAGTGGAGATCTCCATATGGAAAACTGACACCATGGTGTAATCTATTGCGATAGTTCCGCGGCTATTGCAAAAATTTCAGAACCGTTATTACAATGGTATAAGACGACAGTCGTAAGCACAATACTGTAAGAGAACATCACATATGTAGTGATGACAATTAACGGCTATTAAAAAAAATAGATAGAACCGATATTACAACGGTAATAAATGACAGTCGTATGCACAGTATTGTTAGAGAACATCATATATGAAGTGATGATAATTTGGCAGATTATTTGACGAAAGGACTGACCAGAAAGAAAGTCCTTAATGGTTCTGAAAGAATGGGACTATTGCCCTTAGATTGTGGAATTAAGCACAATGGTAACCCAACCTAAATGACTGGAGATCCCAAGAACTAGGTTCAATGGGTAAAAACAAGTTGTGTAGTGATAATAGATGAACATGCTAAATTTATATATTAAGAAGCATGTTTTCCTGAAGTGATTAGAGAATGAGTTATAGAAACTCTTAATGAGATCTATACTCTATTTGGAGTGGAGTACCTACCTTCAGGAGTACTCTTGACAGACTCATCTGTGTGAATGTGGAAATGTGGCCGTTTCCTATGGAGTTTTGGGCAAGATTCCTAGAGCGTTCACTAAACTGGGATAGACGTGCATGGCCATAAATGCACGTGCTTATTTGATTGCACTCTAGAAAGGTTGTGTGTGGTTTGATGTAAGGAATAGAGTTCAAGACTATGTGTCACTCTAGTAAAAACTGAATCTTATTCACTATGCAAAGGTTCAAGTCGGATGACACCTTTGCTTATGCACAATCTTATGTATTTTTAATGAACTGCTCAAAAATATTTTTTAAGAAATTCAAGTGGGGGATTGTTGGAACATTTTATGAATTTATTAAAAAATTAACTAAGAATAAATACAAATTGAGCCGTTGTAAGTTAATAACGGTAACATATATTTGAGTCATTATTGTAATGCAATTAATGTAATAGAGCCGTTGAAATTCTCTAACGGTAATATATTTACATATATGTAAATGTATTTATGAGCCATTACTATAATTGGACAACAACGGTCATACATGCATGTGACCTTTTATTTTTTATAGAGCTGTTACAAAAAGGAAAAGAAATGGTATTTGGATATTGCATTGAATGATAATAAATCAATATTTATTGTCATTCATTTCATTTGAAACATACGCAATTTACATGTTAAAAATTGCAACTTTTTGAACGTTTCTTTTATTTTAATAATGGCATTGGTTATGGTCCATTCAACCCCCTCCCCCACTAACGTAGTTTATGCTACTCTCCTTTATAGTCTATATAAAGAATAGGAAAGACCATCAGAAAACAGAACAATCTTTTTCTTTGCTCTCTTCTGATAAAAAGAAACTCCCTCTTTCCTATTCCATAGAAAGAAAAAATTTTATATTTTTTTCTATCTACTCCTTCACTATTCTTTTACAAAAAAAAAAAAAAAAAAAAAAAAAAAAAAAAAAAAACTTGAGCATTATTTATTTTTTTGAGTGCAAACTGAATCGGATTCATATGTGCAAATGATCCGATATAGAAAGAAAAACAAGGAAGAGGCTGTTTTATCCCAGAGGCGGCGGCGAACAGTACGAACTACTTTGCACCTTGAGTAGATCGCCGAAACGTCTTCAAGAATGTGACCTAGTCCACGACTTAGCCGAACCATTGTTTCCAACATAAGTGTGCAACCGCATATAAATAATTTAACATAAAATGAACAATGCATCATGTACGACACTCATGCATGTAGATATGCATGTGCAATGGCTAAAAGTTGCACCCCGAATATACCAAAGTGGGTCAAGTAACTTGATACATTAAAAGTAGAATGAGATGGCAAGAAAAATTGAATACAGGCTCGCATATGGTCAGGGTACTTCTATTTTTCAAGCGCAGGTATGTTCCAAAATTTCTCCTCTTCAACAAATCGAGGTACGTATATATATCCATATTTACTTCAGTTTACATGATACAAAAGGAAACACGCTAGAAATAAATCAATAGAACATTTGATTTATGAGACTACTGCTAAATACCCTTATAGTTTATCACTGTATCTTTGGTTCAAAGAATAAATTGTCAATAACGAATTCCTATTCCTGGGTTTCAAATTAACATTTGAATATCAACATACGAATCCGGTTTCGAGCTGCGAGGGTCAACATATTCGTCAAATGGTCACTACAATGTTAAATAATACAATTGAGACAGTAATGGTTATATTAATTGTATGATGGGAACCGCTCAATCAGCCATGCTAGGTCGATGGGAATCGCCTGTTTCCTATTACTGTAACCTACGCAGACGTGCAGGCCAAAAGAAAGGAAGCAGATGAAGGCAAATCACCAAACCCAAGTTCTACCCGTTGCGTGACGATGAACAACAGAGTACAAGGAAATGTTCATGAAAGTTCAAGATTTTAGGGCGCGGATACGACAAAGACAACAGGTACACCGGAATGGCCAGCACAACATGACACCACTATAACATATACAAACACAGCAGCAAGTGTTCAAACTAAATCAAAGTGACGGGAAAAACAACAACGAAACAGCACGTAACAAACAATTTATACAAAGTGATAAGCGAAGTAGAAGACTTGGAATAAGTGTCATCGTAAGCTTACTTACCTTTGTTACGAAGAAGGACAGCAGTGCACGACAGTGGTTTCGCGCACGCAAGGAAACACGTCTGACGAAGGGTGTAGATAAAACCTGGTGTGGCAGACTTAAGCGAGATCCGATAGTGTCAATAAGGGCTTCTTCTTTTTTTCTGCGAGTTCTGGGTTCAGAGGAGACAGAGACAAGTGGCTTCAGTCTTGGCGCTCGCACAGACGAAGGAAGAGGTTCGGGTTTGTGGAGAGGCTGCGGTCTCGAGATGGGCGCTGGTCTGAAGCGATGATAAGCGGTGCTGCTTTCGGTGGAGGTAGTTGCGGTGGTCGATCAGTGGACGGTTGTGAGGAGATGAAGGCCGATTTAATGGAGGGCATGGATTTGAGAATGGAGAAAATTCAATCGGAGGCCATTACGGTGGATCGGGAAAAAGGATGAACTGATTTTAATTTGGGGGAGAAAGCAATATACGGCTGAATAAATAGAGAAAGGGAACGGGGTAAAACAGGGTACGGTGAGAAATAGAAAGCATGACATGCGATGTAATTTCAGAATGAGGTAAACACGTGGTTAACGAACGCATTTTCCAAGAACAAATGTAAACAAAATTTAAACAAACATTTCCTACTGGAACCAAAATAAAATCTAAATAAATTAAATATTTCAAGTTAAATAAAATTCAAAATTCAAAACATTGCATTTCAATAAATTTAAAAAAATGCAGCTAACGTTTAAATAAAATAAAGCTATTCACATTTAAATGAAGTTTTAAAATATACAACCATCGTTAAATTTAACAAAACAGCTTACATTAAAATTTTAAATTAACACTTATAAAATGAATTAAAATTTTATTTAAATAGACTAAATTCAAAAATTACAACAAATATAAAATTCTTAAATACCAAGATTCTAATAAATGTCATCTTTTAAACATTAAAAGATTTGGTTCGTTACAATCTCCACCCCTCCTCCGAAGCTTTTCGTCCTCGAAAAGTAGATATTGTAAATTTGAAATCAAAGCATGAAAAATTCTCTGACTTAACATCCTAGTTTTATTTTCAAATCACTTGAAATCTATCATTTTCTTTCCTTATCAAATTATACTTGCTTTGGGATTATATTTTTTAGAAACCGAAAATCATTTCAAAATTCCAAAATTTTCACGATAATTGACATAAAACATTTATGTTCCAAGTCGAGAAGTTTCTCCCAATGACAAGGCCACGAGGCACGACCTACGCATGTATCGATTTCGAATAATGATGTCTCTCCGGACCCCAGTGCAGACCATCATTAAGGGTTTACACCCACGTCATATCTTTTTTTAGTCACGGGTTACTCGAATCTCAACGATAAATCATTTTATTTCATATCCTGAAGTTATAAATTATTTCGCAATCATACTTTACAAATACTTTCAAATCATATTATTGTCATTTTCCAAACATTTCAAAATATAGGGATTTCAAGTTGTCGAATTTCTATGTTTACAAAACACTTTACAAACCGTTTCAATATATAAGCCATATCGAGTGTCATACCAATAAATTCAAATCATTTTCGATCATTCAAGAAATGAGATTTCGAACAACTACACAAAAATAATATTTTTCAAGAGATTCAAAAAAATTCCTTTTTGAAGTCATTTGCACAAACATAAGATTTTATTCATTTCGATTTCAAATATTCAAATCTTATCTGAAAAGATACGTTATTCAAATAGTCGAGAATCTCTTGAAACAATTTATTCGAAATAATTTCACGTTTTCACTGCGCTACTCTGATTTGTATAAACATTTTTCAAACTAGTCTTTTTTCCAAATATTTTTCTAAATCGATTACAACCATATTGGAAACTAAAGTCTCAATTAACATTTCAAAATCCCACTCGTCCATAGTTTGTCGATGCTAAGCAAAGGATTGGAATAAGATTCAGACGGTTTCAAAAATTCAAGCACGAATGGTTCGAATCAGTAAGCGAAGGATGACGGCAAGTCAAGGCAAACAAACACAGCAAGAAAAGCGACAAAATTATATTTTCAAACACTCATTCAGGTTCAAATTATTCCCATTTATTTTTCATAGCATTCACTACTTATTCAAATTTTCCAAATTATATCCAATTTCAACTTTATCATAAGCAAATTCAATTTATTTCCCTAATGATGGAAACGTATTTCATTTTAAATTTTCTTATCCATTTATCAAAACATTTTATGAAAATTTACGCAAACACTTATCTAAATAGTTTAAGTATTTCTCGACGTCTCAATCAGAATCATATAGTCATTGCACTTTCGAAACTCGAAAATAAATTTTTGATGATGTTGCAATCATCACCCGAATTATCTTCAAGTGATTAGAATGTGATTCAATATTTTTCTAGTACGCATAAGACTTTGTACATACGCTGGCCAGGCATATATTCGAAATCTTCGCATACTGACAGTCCAATCTCGATGTCAATAAAATACTCGAAAGCTCCTAATATAAATTATATTTCAAAATAAGTACGCTTGTCAAAACGATTTATATAATTTCAAAATAATTTATATTTTCAAAATACGCTCTCTCTACAACGATTCCGGTGATAATTCCACTCATTATAGAGTATTGCTACTCTATCTCTAATGAGTTTTCAAACCCGATAAGCTAAGACTTGTCAAACCAAAGCTGTGATACCAAGTACGGTGTCTGCCCACAGATGGCCACTACCGGTACCTCAGACGCTAGTTTTACGGCCAGCTTCTCGACTGCAACAGCCCACCCCAACCGGGACGTGTAGGGATAAGAGTCAATGCTTCGCCACAAATCTCAAGGAGAGAACCCCCTATCACGCACAACAGAAACCAGCTCTGATACCAAATGTAACGATTTTCCCTTTCGACCGCTTCAAGTTGGTATTTAAACTAACTCGAAGCGTTCACAAAGACAGATAGTTGATAGCTTACCGGGTTTAAAAGAATAAATCACCCAGAATCACAGAACAAAATAAACAATATCGAACAACGGAATTTTATATACAAAATCAAAGTTATACAAAAATTATTTTACAGCGGAAGATAATATATATATATATATATATATATATATATATATATATATATATATATAAATTTTAAAATGAATAAAAGTTTACACTTTTAGTCAGGCTTGCGCGCGCGTGCGTCTTCACTTGCCTCTCTAGTTTGCGAGCCGAAATCTTTAAATCTAGAACACTTAGGACCTGACCCGAGCGTTCCATGCAAAAACACAAAACATCCGAGTCGGGATTAAACTTATTTCAAATTAGTACACTTTGATTTAATCATGTAAATATAATTAGTTTAACCCAAATAAATCTATTACTTATACTGGATAGTAGGAACCAAAACGTTTTTGTAATGACACGTGTCTTCTTTCGTCGCTATGCCCTTTCTAAATTACTAAAAAGTATATTATCGACAGTTTCTTTCATATGTGGTCATTCCCTAACCGCATCGTTCCCAGAAATTCTCTATTTCCTCCCTATTCTCGACATTTTTCATGCCGTTGCAGCGTCTATTTTGTTCCTTCGCTCCTCTCGCACCATCATCCTCCATTCCTGCCATCGCGTCAACCGTAACTGGTAATCAATTAACCCTAATTTTTGTTCGCAACGATTTGAATGTACTTATTTAGGGTTTAATTAATGCAGTTCTTGATTTGAATGAATCTATATATTTGAATGTGGCTATTGAGTTTCTTCTTAATTGTATTTGCTACATTGGGGCTGAAATGAAATTTTACCTGCAGTGATATACTTTTTCGTATATTTACTGAAATAGTACTGAGTTCGTTCAAATGACAATGGATCTGCTGAATGAATTGGCAATGGATCTGCTTAAATTATCTATAATTGATCATTTTTGCAGTATAATATTATTTTATCAAACAATATTTATGCCTACTAATATATTGATGGTTGCTATTTGTGCCCTTAAAATCGCTTAAAGTTACACTTATTTGTTTCAATCGGCAGCAAATTACGACCACCGTTCCTTGCGATTGATAACTTCCTGTGGATTGTAATGAAGAAACTTTGAATTGCATCATTACAGTCGGCAGCAAGCTGCCGATCACAACAAACAGTGGTTGGAAATTTAATACCGATAGAAAAAGAATAATATTTGGGTATTTTTCAGTGAATTTTTTGGCGCAAACAGCAACACTTAACTGATATGTTATTCTTCTTTTTATGACTATTCAAATAATTGCCAAAATACTTATTTGGGCGTAACACCCCTGAACCCCCCATGTTTTTTCGTACTGTAACATCAACAACGTCAATTCCTGACGTAGGAAGACGGAAACCAAAGCGTTTGTATAGTGCCTCTGCCCTTTTTAATTTCTACGCCCTTTTCAAAACTGAATAACCACCGATCAGATGGTACGACAAACAACCGTCCTTCCAAAAATTTACGCCCTTTTCGGAATCGATAAATCAAAATCACATGATACGGTTGCCACATTCCCCACCCTTTACAGCGCAACCGCCAAAACAAACCGCTGTCAGCAGTTCAAGAAAAACACGAATTTCAACATGTTTCTCCCTGCCACATAATCCGACTACAGATGCACACCCCAATGCTACTCTCCCCCCTCCGCGCCATAATGTATTGGTGTTAGGGTTCTGAAGGTATGTCATTTTCCCTAATTTTCCAGATATTGAGCGTTCACGATTTGATCCCTATAAAGATCGGTTTTTCTAATTCGACTCCTCTTGATTTTCTCGACTCTTATTTCTGACTTTTAGTTCAGGACATCTGACGAACAGTTTT
The DNA here is from genome assembly GCA_030737875.1 of Allium sativum. NCBI lineage: Eukaryota > Viridiplantae > Streptophyta > Magnoliopsida > Asparagales > Amaryllidaceae > Allium > Allium sativum. The sequence goes on from CM060913.1 coordinate 110,707,676, forward strand.
TATGTTCGTCACTAATTACTGTGAATTATGCCTCTCTTATGTACTCATTTGAACAACCTTCTGTTATTGTAAATGAGTACGAGGCAGATGAGATTTTTCCATCTAATAACTAACCTATAAATTACCAAGGTACAAACAGAGAAAATGCTTATATGATTGTTATATAATGTTATGCATTCACTGAAGTAGGTACCTCCTTTGTCAAATATTATCTTATACTAATTTTGCTTCGCTGGGATTCAATATATTAGTTGGAATTAGAAACATTTAATAAATGCAGTTATATCTACTTATGCATTATTAATGTTCACAGTTCACAGTGTGAATAAAAACTCAAACACCTGAAAGATTACCAAATTTTTGTCCAATACACTACTTTATTTTATACTTTATTTTACTTTTCAATGTTACACCTTTCGCTACCTCTTAACTTTGACTTGCAATCAAGTTAGTCTGTTTATGTCCACTTTTTCTTCTGCATACAACTATACTATAAAAGGCAATGTTCGAGATAAACACAGTAAACTTTTTACAAGCTTATTTAAAATAAATAAACAGGATGTGTTTAGGTAATTGTAGAGTAAAATAATTTTTTATTACGCCTTTACCAGGAAAAAATAAAAAATAAAAAAATCCTTCTTTTTGTCTTTAAGTGCAGAATTTTTGCTTGCTTAAAACAGAAAAACATGCATGTTTTTTGGTTGTTTGCATCCGGTCTCCCTTGCATTTACCTTTTTGTGTCCCATATTTATGCCCAGTTCATCAGACCGGCAGCAATTTATATTTGTTTTGCGATGTTAACCAACTTGATATGTGTTGCTCTTTTCGGTCTAACCAACCAACTGCACACTTTACCCAAGACATCTACAATGCCACTATTTACAGAGATAAACCTTCTTACGCATTTATTTTCTCCTACATGACATTTGTTTTTGATGTATTTAAAGTATGCAGCGTAAGATTCAATCGTTATTGTCATTTACAGTTTCAGGTCTTGCTGAATTATGCATTACAGTTCAGTTATTCACACATGCACGCGCACACAAACTCATTTTATTTATAAACACACAATAGATATGTACAGAGAGGGAGTGATACACATACATAGTTGTATACTTTTTCTATATAATTTTACAGTATCTTCCTAACATGCTTTCTAAATGTGTTTTGTTGCTGATTAGTTAATCATTGGTCTTCCAAATATATTGGACTTTGTCAATGAAACACAAGGGAAATATATAGAAGAGAAGGGATCAGGCACAAACCTACTATAGTGATACAGATAACTTCTTTGTCACAAAGAAAAACATTGAATTTCATGGTTTGGCTACATAAGTAAAGCTTATAACATTAAAATGTCTGGTAATTTTACTTATTAGGGAATATAACATTTGGCCAACCGTGGATGATATATTAAAAAGACTATGATTAGATCAAACAATCTACATGTTTGTTAGATCTACGTAGAAGTTCTAAATTAACTTATTATCGAAATTTTGAACGAAGTTCATGGAGACGATAAGCTGAAATTATTGAATCCTAGCATTGAAGCATAGGTTACTCTGCACAATAAAAACTTTTATATTATCTATTACTTATACTGGAAAGCAGAAACCAACAATACCATTGCTTGACATGTCACGTTGTATATCTGTCACTTCACTACACCATATTAGCAAAATCGCAACACATTAATGTGGAAAGATTGCAACGGCTTTTAGCCGTTGCTAATTTGCAACGGCTTTGGACCGTTGCAAAACGTTTTATACAATAAGTTACCATCGTTCCATGTTTCGCAACGGCTTTAGGCCGTTCTAGTTAGGATAGTAATTCCCTACCCCCCGGTCAAACAAGTACGCCCCCTTCTTTTCCCAAAACTATCATTTCCAAAATAAATAAATAAAAGAACGGAAAGCAAAAAAACCTAAATCACTCTCGATCCCTAATCTAATCTCAGTTTCCAGTCCGCTTCCAAATTGAAAATTCCAGTTTCTCAATCCAAGACCCTAGTCGAGTCTCAGTTTTGAGTCGGATTCCAAATTGAACATTCCAATTCAATCGCAGACCCTAATCTCGATTTACTCAAGGTATGGAACTGTTATTATACTAATAATTATCATTCTACATATATGCTGATGATAAACATTTCTATCGCCAAACATGCTTTTCATTTGCAATATTGAGTGCTTTTTTACTAGTTTCAAGTTTGTAGATGTTGAGTCATGCCGATAGAATTTCCATTCATGGTTGTCTAGAAGAATTCGGACACGTACATGCACCATATTTCAGCACCTCCACCTCGACTACATAAACTAACTCCTAACAACTATTGAAAACATGATTGCAAATGTAAAGAACAATAGCAAATATCTGAAAAACACTTCTAGTTTAGATTTACCCATAGAATATCATACTGATCCCAGAAACTCATCACACATACCCTATTCCAGATGTATATTTCTCTAAATTTCAACAGGTATAAACTACAAACAAACAAAAAAAGAAGTCACATATGGCATAATGATTACTTATGTTCCCCAAAAATTTGATGAATAATTTTCTAATCCTATAATGAGTGTTAAATCCAATCTTCTTAACCTTTCCAGTCTTTGTAATTGCTATATTAGCCACAATCGTTGGTTGTCAAGCTATTATATGTTGCACTAGGATATATATATATATATATATATATATATATATATGCATTGAATGTTGTTTCCTTTAACGTCAATTACTCAAGGCTTGTTGATCCCTTGCATTTTTCTTAATGGTGACAGTTTGCCGGAAGCTTTGAGCGAATATTTTAGTTATGGCCGACATAATTTGGGAAAGAAAAGACGATCGTCGGTACCTATTTTGTAGTTGGTTTGTAAGCCTTTAGATAAATATAAATAACATCATTTACATATAGAAATATAGGTACAAGTGGCCGTCAAAGCAATAAAGCAAGTTAAACCAATAGGGGTTCTGTTATCTTTGGCCCCTCAAGTTTGATTACAGTAATTAATGGATACTTGTCATTTTAGACTGCCAATGAGGGCATTCGAGGTTGAGTTTTGTTACTTCGTACCGATATGTGTTAGAGTTATTGTAGCCCACTCCTATTGGCTTTTAGTGTACACATACAAGTTGACAAACATTATTTTAACATTAGTAATACAAAAAACGTATATAATAAAATACTATAGAAAAAAGATTATGAAAGACGTCCTATAATGCGCAAACTTCCATGTTTGTAGAGTTGTTGGTGGCACTATTAAAACATGATTGTCATAATAACGAAAACGTTAAACCATACGCTTACCATTAAAAAACAATTCATGCATAAGTTCTTTACTGTTATAATCAATTTTAAACTGGAGAAATCATTTTCACTATTTTTACAATCAAAATTTTATCTAAGAATTTCATGATCTAAAATGATTGTAATGCCTTTTACAATAGTCTATATTGGACCTTCTTCTCCTTATTTAATTACTTAGTATATTTAAAGTTTGAAATTGAAGGTAAGAGGAACAATTAATTTGATAATGGACTCTGGCCCGTTGTTGTAAGGAAAAAGATGTGTATCGTTTTAGTTTAATTTGTCCTTTAAATTTGTTTGGCTTAATAGTTTGAATTCCCCTTTGGGTTTTACAGATTTATTTAATAAACGTCCAAAAATAATTTTTTTTTATTAAATTAAGTGTTCTATATCTACTGCTTATCAAATGAGCACATTTGAATCAAACTAAGATTTTTATCTAATTTTCAAGCTGTTAAGAACCCTGAATAGGATATGTCGCGATCAACTATTTGTTCTCTGTATTCCTATTGTTGAAGGTAAATGCCGTACATATTGTCTTAATTGGTTGTTAGGTAAGGTTGTAGACGCATATAGAGAAGTATGGATAATGAGACATGTGATTGCTTGAAATCTCGTGTTACCTGAGAGTTAAATTTCAAACACTTATGTACTTTTAATCTTTTATACAATATTGTTGCAGGTTTTATTTCTAAAGTGACGTTGCAAATGTAAAAAACATTTAGCTGTACTTCATAAGTTCAGAAAATCAGGTTTTTAGTATAAATCCTAACATCAAAGACAAATGATGAAACTGGCAGTCCTTTCACATGTTAACAAAAATCGGAAAAGTGAATTCAATTAGATATGAAATCACCTGACTTTCAAAGGATCGATATTCAACTGATGCTCGACAAGACAATTATGGTTCTAAGGATGCTTCAAATTAATATATATGTATATGTGTTTAAATTCATATACGTACAATTAGGGATTGAAGAGCACCAATCGTAATATATTATATGTATAAAGCCTTAGAGAATTTTTTCGGCCCCGTCTGACAAGTATTATATATGATCGTTATGTGAATGTTCGTTTTATTAACAGAACGGACATTTATATTCATCATATACAATATTTGTTGGATTTGTCCTTTGTATTGGACAAGTTACGAACACAATAGTGAAATTAAATCTCGTAAATCATTTCATTTTAAGAGGTTCTCAAAATTTCGAACGTGCTTCCTTTATGTTCCCTGTGTACACACGATTGTGTACTGTCCAGGGAACTAAAGCGAAGTGCTGCCGAAATTTTGTTGAATCGTTTAAATTGAAAAGATTTACGCGATTTAATTACGTTATTTTATATGTAATGGGAGGTAGGATGACCCACTAGCAAAAGTGTAAATGATCCATATACCAGCAGAATCTTTGGAATCCACTATTCCTCTTGTAGTGTTGGTATAAAAGTTTGAATATATCCAAAGCTCTAAAATGTAGCTGAAAGCCATGACATATTACAGAAAAGACATTAACTTAGCAACCACAAATTAGAATTTTAATTTAATAAATATTAGCTTCAAAGATTTGATCAAAGTAAGGAATGTTATCCTTGCGATGCAGCATGCTAACATAAAGTAGCAATCCAGTTCTATTTAATTTCTTGGTCGAAGAAAAATAATTAGTGGCCTGTTACATTTGATATATCAGGTCAGTATGTCTTCTAGCGTAGACAAACAGTGGATGAAAGAATCCGATCGTAGAACTGCGTGATATTTGGAAGGAGTGCAGAAGTTTATTAATTTCGTTGAAGAAAATGGTGGTAATATGGAAATCTATTCTTGTCCTTGCGCTCGATGTCAGAATATGAAGAAGATTAAATTGGAGGACATTCATTTTCATTTGTTTAGATGGGGAATTGATCACACGTATACTATTTGGCATTTTCATGGAGAAGAATTGACGGGAAAGGAAAAACAACCCATTTGTCAAGCCATGCATGTCGATGATGACGAATATCCCAGAATGGAAGATCTGATCAACGATGCCGATAAATTTCATCATTTCCAACCTACAGGTCAATTCCATGATAATGCTGAAGAACCGTCTATCATTGATGTTAACTGGCAGACCGATCAAAGTAAGAAGTATAAATCATTTTTTGATAGTGCAAAAGAGCCATTGTATCCTTCTTGCCCAAAAGGGATAACAAAATTGTACGCCATTGTGAAGCTAAATGGTTTGAAAACCCAATACGGTTTTTCCGACAATGGTGTGACCGCACTCCTCGAATTTATAAATGAGTTGATTCCTGAAGGTAACAGACTACCAGCAAAATATTCAAACATGAAGAAGATAATTAAACTAGTTGGGATGGATTATAAATCTTATGATGCTTGCGTTAATGACTGCATGTTATACTGGAAAGATGATGCAAACAGAGTTTCTTGTAGAATTTGCAACAAACCGAGATATAAGACAACATTTAGCGAAGAAAAAAAGGCCACCAAGGTACCACAAAAAATATTGAGGCATTTCCCTTTAATTTCTAGATTGAGGAGACTTTATACAATACCATGGATAGCAGAAGCTATGACTTGGCATAGTCGTGCAAAGTCAGATCCAGCTGTAATGCGTCACCCATGCGTCACTTCACAGTAGCGAACTGTAGATTCTTTTGATAAAACATTTGCCGTTGAACCACGAAATGTTACGCTTGGAATATCAACAGATGGTTTCAGTCCACATGCATCTCTAGGTAGCCGCTATAGTTGCTGGCCAGTAATTGTAGTACCATATAATCTTCCTCCATCAATGTGCATGAAAAGGGAGTTTTCAATGTTGACACTGTTGATTGCTGGACCAAGACAACCAGGAAAAGATATTGATGTTTATCTGCAACCGTTGATAGACGAGTTAAAGCAGCTATGGGAAGGAGTAATGACTTTTGACTCGTTTAACAAAAATGAGTTCAAAATGAGAGCTAGGTTGTTATGGGCAATTCACGATCATCCTGCATTTGGGACATTATCGGGGTGTACCACTCATGGCTTCTTTGCATGTCCTACATGTGGAGAAGAAACTTGTTCTTATTGTCTTCCTGCTAGTAAGAAGATGTGTTTCATGGATCATCGAAGGTTTCTTCCTTCCAAACATAAATTTCGAGATGAAAAATCAAATTTTAACAATAAACTAGAGCATCGTCGTCCTCCAAGGTCATTGAATGGTTATAAAGTTGAAAAGAAGGTAGTGAATATCAAGATGAAAGTTGGTAAAGACAAACCTGAAATCGGTCGAAAATGGAAAAAGAAAGTCGAAGAAGAAGAATATGAAAGTATTCCTAGATGGTACAGGAGGTCCATCCTCTTTGATTTGCTGTATTGGAAAGCAAATTTGATCCGACATAATATTGATGTTATGCATACAGAAAATAATGTCACTGAACATCTTATTAGCACAATTTTAGGTCATAGAGACAAGTCAAAAGATGGCGTTACTGCACGGAAGGATTTGAAAAACATGGGTATAAAACAGAAATTGTGGGTGACGGAAGATCCCGAAACAAATAAAGCAGCTATGCCAGAAGCAACTTTCACCTTAAACAAGGAAGAAAAGTTACGATTTTGCACCATTTTGAGAAACTTGAAAGTACCTAGCAAATTCTCTTCGAACTTCCATAATAATGTGAGCATCAATTCTCTTGAACTGACAAATATGAAATCGCATGATTATCACGTCATAATGCAACTATTACTTCCTGTACTGCTTCAGCATTGTTATCCGCAACATAAGGATCTACGTAATGCTATACATCGCATGAGTCTATTCTTTAACATTTTATGCTCAAAGGTGATAAATAGAGAACATCTATTAAAAGCAAAGGCTAGTTTGGTGGAAGCCATGTGTGTGTTTGAGAAACATTTTCCACCTGCATTTTTTGATATCAGCATCCATCTTATGATTCATTTAGCTGACGAAGCATTGGCATGCGGTCGTGTTAGATATAGGTGGATGTATCCTTTTGAACGGTAAAATACTAATTTCACTTTTATTCACCATCGTTCGATTTAAACAACTACTGATTATTTATAATTTATATATTTCATAGGTTGATGAAAACATATAAAGGATATGTTCGCAATAAAAGATATATTGAAGGGTGTATTGCGGAAGGATATATTGTTCAAGAATCTAGTCTTTATTGCATGGAGTATATGGCGAAAGGAGGTGATGGCACTCATAAGCATACCCGTGAGTTGTTTTTAGACGATGATGACGAGTTTGCTAGTGAGATGCCTATAGATAACGGTAAAGATATAACCTTAACCCAAATGCAGTATGAACAAGTTCGTAGATAGGTTCTTAACAAGCACGATGGGTTAGAAGAATGGGAGAAGTAAGTTTAAGAATTTGTCTTGAATTTCCATAGCGTAAATCAATTTACTTATATGTTTTAAAATGTATGTGTTGTAGGAGGTATGAAATCTATGTGAGAAATACTAAATCACAATCTCGTGGGAGAGTTACTCCTACAAAAACTTGTTAGAGTTTTACTTTATGGTTGCGTGACGAGGTAACTATAACACCTTATTAAATATTTCACGTGCATTTAACTGATCTTACTCCTTCATGATCATACTTCCCACATATTGTTTTTGTTAGTTGGTGAGGATCAACGATGTTGAATCAACTCTTTGGCGGCTGGTGAATGGGCCGATGTTAAAGGCACGCAGTTATGTGTAGTACCAAGTAAATGGATTCAGATTTTCCCCGAAAAGTTACGAAGAGCGTTTGCTAACACAAGACAGCGGTGTGTGTATGAGAGCAATTACCAAATTTAGAGCGAGTGGGAAGGACAAAAATTACAAGGAAGCAGAAACCAAATATTACGGAGTTATTCAACAAATAATTGAGTTGGATTACATTGACTTCAAACAAACGGTTTTTTATTGTGATTGGGTAATGGTTGAAGACAAGGTCAATGGTTGCAAGATTGATCCCATTTCAAACTTGATCATGGTTAACTTAGGGAAATTGATGAGTAAATATAGAGTGAATGATGAACTGTTTATTCTTGCATCGGAAGCGAGTCAAGTGTTCTACTCGAAAGATTTAAAAAATGATGGATGGTTTGTAGTTTTACATACACCAAAACGGTTGACTAGTAATGTCGATGACATTGCATTTCCTACTATCTATCAATCGGCTTTTGAAGATAATGAGAAGTTAGAAGACCTTACCAAATGCGTTTGTTGATATTAAATGCATTTCTTATGGGAATTGAGTGGAACCAGTTCTTCGATGTATGAAGTGACTAAAAATTGTGTATAAAAAAATGTTGAATTCTACTTGCTATTTGCCACTTGAATAGATATGCATTTATTGCTCAGCGATTTTAAATTATGACTAGTCTATATGTTGCATGGCCATATGATTGTGATGATTTTTATATACATCTATATATTAGGGAAGTGTAGGTCTCCCTTCATGCTATAGTATAAAAGAGAGATAATCGGCTGCGCATATTGGGAGTAGCGCCTGGGGTCTTCCAGTTCTAACTATCTATTTCAGACGGTCCAGGTGATTCTTCCTAAACTGAACAATATACTCTCGTTCATAGATGTATGGAGTTAGTCAAAACAAACAGATAGTTAGTTTAGACTACATAGCATTAATGTAGTTAGTTAATTTAACACGTATTCATTGCATTAATGTATGTCTCATCCACTTGAAGTTAGTTTAGACTACATAGCATCATATTCTTTTGGTCGTTAGCTAATAACAAAACCAGTAAACTTTTGAATTGAAACATGTCAACATCAATAAGTTGATAAATATTTGACATAGTTGTTGCTATAGTGAATTTAATATGCATTTGACACAGTAGTCAAGAAGTTGGTTGTACTATTTGTATTTATGTTTTTTTTTCTAGTTGTAGATCTTTTTTTTTTCATTCAATTTCATTGTCATTCACGATAAAATAAATCCCTTGATATGTTGTGTTTCTGGTATATTTTATTTGGATTTCCTTCCCATCAAAATTTTAGGATCATACCTCCTTTGTTTGATTAAATGCCACTTTTGAAAAGGTTCATTTATACTAACATTTCTTTCCTTATCTGTTATGGCTTTCATACTATATTCCTATTTTCACCCCCACTAACTAGTTATAAATTGCCTAACGTAGCATGGTATATTTTTGTGTAATGTTTCTTCGTTGATGATGGTTCTGTTAATTCCGCATATGTTCTTCCTGTTTGTTGAATTGTGCAATTCTCCTATTTGTTTCTTAAACATTCAATTTTAGATACAGTTGTGTTTCTTTTGTTTTTGGCTGCTTCCAACGACTCATAAAGTTCCATCTATGGTCATATGTATGCTCACATAGACGTACACAAATTTTAAACATAATTTACATGCTCTAAAATGATTCTTTTTTATAACACAACTGAAGCAACTTTTTTTGGTTTTGCTCGCTGTACTGTTTACAAAACAACACTTTCTACCTTGATTAAAACTAAAAAAAAATCAACTTCATACTGTACACATTCAGAGAAATTTCTCTGTATTGAGCAGTCGTGTTGAAAACTGATTGAGTACATTTACACCTTTAGATTCTATTATATACAATGTACAATACTTTTGAAATTGGTTGACATGCTTTATTTTCATTCCAGTTTATTTGAAGCATGAAAGAATACAAATTTTTAACCAACATGGATTATCCCTATTTTCTATCTAGTTTAATGTCAGTTTCTGTTCGCTACCATGACATAATTGTGCATATATCATGGTTTAATCTTCTTAAACTTACTGCTTACTGTGTACTTGAATGATTTACCATTTAATTTCTATTTTATTTTACTATGTTTTGATATAAATTCTGTGCAGATTTCCAGTTTTTCAAGTATAAAATGTCAGAAGTCCGAGAAACTCCAACCCCTTCTATGCAATCATCAGCTACACAACCCGAGAAGGTTGAAACAAATGCTTATGGAGTCCCCTTTTCAAAAAATGCGGGAAAAATAGGCAGCTGAATTGGTGAACTTGTGCGGATTCATGTGCCGATCTCCTACGAAAGTTGGGACAAAGTACCTGCAAAAATAAAAAATGATGTGTGGGTTGCATTGTTGGTAAGCAACAATATTTCAATATATGTTTCTATGTGCAAGTGTATTTTTATCACCATGCCTTTTTAAGTAATTCATAATATATTTTTGCAGAAATGTTTTGAACTTGATCCAGATACAAAAGAATTTAATTTCAAAAAAATGTGTGAGTCATTTAGAAGACATAAGAGTGAGTTGAGGACAAAATATTATGACAAATTCAACAATTATGATGAAAGATTGAAAAATTGTCCACCGACTATTGGTCAAGATGACTGGGAGGGTTTTTTGAAGAATGAAGATAAACCCGGTGTGAGCGAGCGAAGACAGATAGGAAAAAAAAACAGATCGGTATACAACTATGGCCACCACACCGGTCGAACAAGTCATGTTGTCGTAGAACACGATTTGGTATGTTTTTCACTTTTAGTTTTACTATTTGTCTTGGTGGAATATATAACGGTAACTAATTATATTTAAGTCTGTACTGATCAATTAGTTTTCTTTTTAAGACAAGTCCGATGTTTAAGGTGATTTACTAAGCCTAGAAATTCATGGCAAATAGTCCGATGTTGATGTATGAAACTGTAATATGTATTTTAAATGATACAGTAATTATAAATGATACTGTATAATGTACCCATTATATTTTTTGTATGCAGTTTTTACTGTTATACAGTGATTAAATTTAATTTTACGTTGATTACATTATGAGATTAACATAAATGGAGTACATGACGGCTTAGTTTAGATTAAAATTTTCTAATTATATTAATATTTACTAAACCTGAAATGCCCTTTGGCGATAAGTATTTTACACGTTTGGTTGAACTCAATGTCCTACTGCTGTAGTTTATATATCTGCCCAGACTTTTACCTCAGTAGCAACACAATCTTATCATTGGTTAAACCATATGGCATGCTGGGAGGGCATCTTCATCTTAGTTACCTACTATTTACTGCTATCATCAGATTCATCACAATGGTTCTTTATGCTGAAGTGTTGACGTAGTATTTTTTTTTCGGTTGATTCAATAACAATTTGCACTTGTATACGAAATGTTGGGTATGAATATTCTTTTCGGATTCTTTTCGGTGTGTGGGCAATTCATTCCCCGCATTTGTTTATTCAATAATACAAATACATTTTGCAAATTTTCACCCTTTATGAGAGCAATGTCAGGGAAAAACCCTCCTCAAAAATGTTGACATATGTTTTTTTGTACTAAACAGGTAAAATTCATTCTGTTATGTTTGTGCCTCTCTATATTTGTTTTCTAAAGAGTCACTCAGGGAAATGTTTTTTCCATGTAACGTTGTCCACAAAAAGTACCTATTCCCAAGTCTTATTTATGCTCTGGAGTGTGGACTTCCAATGACCCTATGCTCAAACCAAAGGCCTATTTACTTAGTTGAAGTTTAGTAAACAAAGTTTTTTTTTCTATACAACATGCTATTGCATATAAAAAACAATTACTTGCCTGAACTCATTCTTACGCATGTTTCCAACAGGAATTACGATTGTTTGTCCTAATTTTAAGTGCAAAAACATTTTCATCTGTATATAAAAGCTATTTCAGATATGTGGAGACTTTAATTGTTGGTAGATAAAATTATTGTTTTGTAGCTGAATATATAGACCATGCCTACATGTTTGCAAAACATTTGCATAACAAAAACTTGTTACACAATCGATATAAATAACTATCACTGTAAGAAGTGTCCCAAATAGACTGACACCAATTTATAATTTTGTCAATTTTTACACATATAGGCCATCAATGGCATAAGCATCTGAACTGAATTGGTAGATATTTAATAGTGGATTGTGGGGAGACTAATTTGCAATATCTTTCATTTTATAATTTTATTATAGTTATTGTTCTTCTTTTGTGGGCACTTGACGAAAGTTGGAGTTACAAATTATTAATCGCATTTTCCCTTTACTACAAGAACAGTGTTGTAGGTACAAATATCCTACCTTGCTTTATTGCTTTACAATTAAGCATTTATTTTCCATATTTTACAAAGCTAAATAATCTTGTTAATTCAATTTCAAAAAGAAGTTAATGTATACTTGTAACTGGCAATACTCCATAGTCCTAGTGCTATGACAATGGTGGGAAGATAGTTTTAGCGCAATAAAGTTATCCACACACATAAAATGCATACTGAGTGTACCTATTAAACTTCATTGTAAGCGAAGTCCTTTATGATCCTCCAGGAATAATTCTGATCAAATGGTGTGTAAATAAAGACCTCAATTTCAATCCAAGTCATTCCATACTTGACCTTAGCATATAAAATCTGCAAAAACATCAAATCATCAGACTTAAGTAGGAAAATTGACAATTGATCACTCAAAAAAAAAATTCCATGTTCTCAAAATACAGAAATGTCAATTATTATTCATTATACAGCCACTATTTATTCACGTCTTTCATAATTATGGATTGTTGACATATAATTACTTTGGATTTCATTATTATACAAATTTATTCATAGTTTGATTATTATTTATTATTTAATTGCAGGCCACTGCAAATCCGGAAAAAGAAATAACACGTCGTGAAGTATGGGAGAAAACTCATACAAAAAAGGATGGAAGCATATCCGATTCGACTTCTCCATACTTTGTAAGTTAGCAAAATTAAAACAAAAAGTTTTCTATTTATACAAAAAAGGATGGAAGCTTATTTAAATAAGTCACTATTTAAATTTATACAATCTTTCTATTTTAGGTTTATTGTAAGTTAGCAGGACCTTAAAGCTGTCTTTCGTGCTTATTTGCAAAGTGTCGTACCATCGAATGACAAAATCATGCCCACTGCTCAATGATTATATGAACTACTTTTATTTTTCTCCAAGATAAAGTCGGACAGTTGTATTTTTAAAATTAAAAATAAATAAAATACAGGAATATTATTCACGGAAAAACCTCAAATTAGTTTATCTACTCCTAGAAGACCCTACTCATATCAAAATGTAAATAAAATGTAACACAAGATGTATGACATTTTATACTATTATGTCAATTTGATTTGTTTTTTCTGCTTTTTACGTTTCATTTTTCTTGCTTCCTTTGTACTCTTTGACCTCTATTCCTTCTTTTGCTTTTTATTGTATAGAACTATGTTTGCTTTTATGTAGACAAATTTACTGTTGCATCTGCCCCCATTCAGCATTCTTTTTCAGTGCAAATCAAAAAAGGATGTCATTCTAACTATATGTATATATATTTATGCTTCATGCTCAGGATAAAATTGCAAAGGCAAAGGAAGTAATCAAAGACTGTGAGGAAGATGAGTTGCCGCTGGATGAAAACATCCTGTCACAAGTTTTTGGAAAGGATAAAAGGGGTCGGACTCGTAGTATTAGAACCAAGATATCAAGGACCCAAGTTAAGGCCTCCAAAATTGCACGCAAGCAAACTAAAATTGCTGAACAAGGATCGAAAAACATGGAAGATAGGATGACCAATGTAGAGGGTGCATTGAAAAGTTTAGTGGAATTAGTTAAGGGAAAATATGAGACGCAACCAGAAAATGCTTTGAATGAAGGACGAAGTTGTGCAGCTCACGATGTAGTTGAAAGAGTGCCTGACAAGGACATTGGCAATCCACATAATTCTTCTGATTCGGTAAGTTTGAAGTGTGAAATCTTAAACTTTAATCTAGATGTCATTGCGACAGGCACAGTGTGTAGAGGTGAGATGGGTTCGATTATTCATGGAAAAGCTGTACCGCCAACACATGAGAAGTTGGTTGTAGACAGCATACTACTGCCAGATGAATACACAACCAAGCAAAACCATTCGCTTACTACGACTTTTGAAGAAGTTGGAGTTGGCGGCTTTGTGTGCCATCCGAAAAATCTTATTCGATATATGTAGTCGCGGGATCGTAGGTATTGATTTAACTAGTAATTTAATTTAAGGTCACCTGTAATTTTGTTGAAATCTGACCTTCGTAGTTAACAAATCGTCACTTGATCCATTTTTGATATTTATATTCGGCCGCTAATACGCTTCTGATTTATTTTAGAAATTCCCATGAGCATTTTGTTGAAATCTTCATTTACTATTTTTTTTTCTTCAGCTAATAATACTTCTCTTGTGCAGGAAGCACCTGCAGTCAGTGAATCATCAGTTGAAGGAGGTAAGTTGTATTTGTTATTGTTTTGAATTTTGTTGAACTTAGTAATTTACAGTAAACATATCACTGTCACCCATGTTCAAAATTTTGACCTGAATTTACACTAAATGTATCAGTGTTACCCATGTTTGAAATTCATTTATTATTCCAAAATTATTTTTCCAAACAACATTTACTGTTTTCAACAAATACCATATCTTCTTTTAGCATTATTTTAGACCTTTATTTCAGACGAACAGTGAAAAAACTTGTAAGAAGGGAGTAAAATTAATCAAAATTGTCAAGATCTTTTCGTCAAAAAATTGGAAAATGTGAACATAGACCTGCTGTTTTTAATGTAGTTAAAATATGTCATTTAAACGAGATCAGAGAAGAAAGGATAAACTGTATTATTATAATATCAAAAATTTGAAAAATATGATCTTCAAAGCAAGTAATTTTTTTTCCCAAAATACGAAGCAGAAATTTATTCTGTTATTTGGGATTGGTTTAATATTAATGGAGACTATTCGTTAGTTTGCCTCTAATTTAGTATTAGTAAGGCACAATGTTTAATTCTGCCTTTATTTTTGGGTCTCCACTATTCATAAAATTTGTTTGTGTTACTCATTATGTTAAAGTTGGATGACATCTTGAAAATTTAGAGGAGAAAATATGGACCAGGACTTTTAGCATCATGAATGGAGAGTAGAGCATTTTTTATTTCCTTATGCTTGACTGGAGAAAATAATATGATACTTAGTGTTCCTTTGAAGGATATTGGTTTCATTAAAATCCATTAAGGCTTTTAGTTATAACAATCGTATAAAATTGTAAAGGAAAAAAAAAGAGTAAATCTAACTCATAGTTATGTCTGCAAGTGCTTGTGTTGAAGGTAGTAGTGATGAATTGTTTGTGCTCTCTTATCGAACCCAATAGCTGAAAAATAAACACATACCTGAATATATATGCATACAGAAGCTATGACATTAGAGTCGATGTTTAGGAATGGTTGTTCAAATATATTAATTGCAATTAAAAGAAAAATTGTAAGGCAACAATGTGCTGCTGCTGTCAACAGCAACATCAGAATTTGCTATCACCTGGTCGAACCAAAGTCGGGCCAGAGAGGATGGTTTACCTGACCTTGGTTGGGAAGTGAGCCTAGCTAATGATAAAAAACAAGTGAGATAATTTCTGAGATAAATCCCTATATAGTGCTCCCAATAATTTCTGAAATCATGCTCATGTAAAAAACAAGTGAAAATAATTCAGATGTCGGTGAAATAAAGTTGGGAAGATCATTCGGAAGAAACTTTATCCTCCTGCATATAATTTATGTTGATACTCCATACAGGTTTTGTAATTTATTATGGTGAATTACTAAGTAAATCACCTAATGAATAACTTATGAATTTTTCAAGAGGATTATGGAATTTTGTATGATTTTGATAGTCTTAGGAAACCATCGATGGGTTTTGGATATATAGGGAAAACCTTCAGCATATTGCTCCATTTGCTACCTTTCAAAAGGGCTGAGAGATTATTTTGTCTTATGAAGTAATTCCTTTTGTCGTATGATTCTTTAGTTGGAAGACAAACCGTCATAGTTTCAATCTTCGTTGTCTATGGCACAAAATATGATCGTCAGTGTTTGAAACCCCTGCTTTCAGATTTGGATGTGGCCTCACTTTTCTCACTTCGACACGGTCATAGTTTCAATCTTCGTTCTATCCATTTTCCGGAACCGATCACTAATATTGCTGCGAATTTCAGTTCGTATTGTTTCAAGGAATACAAACTGTTTTGTTTCAAGGAAGGCATTGCATTCTTAATAGATACTTGCAGGTTACATTAGATAATTTGATTCCGAGACATTAGATAACGCATGATTTTATATGAAAATTCCGAGATATTAGATAATTTGAAATAGTGAAAGCTACTGGGCTGATAGTTGTTGTTAGTCGTTACACCTCATGAGGTTTCCGTTAAGTTTTAAAATACTTCATCTTCTCCATCGACTTAGCAGCATTAGTCATTGATTGATTTAAGAGAGATGTCTCTTAATAGATGTATGCACTTTATTTTTGTCTTGCTAGTACATGCCTATTTGGCTGTTGTGACCTTTACTTTGCTTCGCATAAACACTCATATTATGATTTTGTTAATTGTAGTTCCCATATCCATTTTCTTGGTATTGTTGAAACCTAACCTTTTGCTCCTTATTTAAGTTTCCTTATGGGCGTTGATCGTTCCTTGTTTGTCTTGATTTATATACGCTACTGCATCTTGTGTTGGAACTGTGTCCGACCATGCCGCGTGGCATTCTTTTTCTACCACCCATTCTTGTTTAATTCATGCCTACAACTAATGAGATTTTCATGCTGAACTAATATAGGACGAAATGTATATATATACTAGTTACATGCAGCATAGTTGAGTTTTGGCCTCCCCTGTTATGTAAACTTGGTTACCTGGAAATCTAACTGACATAATTTATTTTCATACTTGGTAAATAAAGAATCCTTCCATGCTTAAATTTTTATATGCACGGGCTGCCACATACATATTTGCTGCATATTTTAAGTTGCGACTGCTGGAACACCTTAATCTAAAATAGCTATATGAACATTTGAATCCAAGTATTTTTTGTTTTCTCCATTTATGAATGACATATTTAACATATTATGATATGCTTTTCTTTTAAGGAACTGTTAAACTATGGTGCAGGATGCTTTTTCCAGACTTCATGTCTAACTATGTTTTGTTTGTCTATTTAACTACGTACGGTGCAGGAACAATTAAACTATGTAGTGTTTGTAGTATGTAGAATTATTTTGTACTTTATGATGGTATGTGGTTTGTACTTTATGAAGTTATGTGGTTAAGGGATACATATGTTGTTTGTAGTATGAAGTTATGTGGTTAAGGGATATATATGTTGTTTGTAGTATATAGTATGTAGTTTGTTTATGTTGAATGTATCGAAAATATCAGAATATTATGATCTGTTGTGGTATTTACATGAAATCTGCATAGATATATGCTTTATATGTGGTGCAGGGTGCAGAAAAATAAAAAAAAAATTGGGAAACTATAAACTTAGCAACGGCTATAATCCGTTACAAAAATAAAAGCGCAACGGCTCATATTCGTTGCTAAAAAATAAGTCAAAAAGAGAAAGACACACAGCAACGGGTAAGAGCCATTGCAAAATAAAACTAGCAACGGACTAAAACCGTCGCAAAAGAATATTTAGCAACGACTCAAAGCCGATGCAGAAATCAGTTTTAGCAACGGCTATGGGCCGTTGCTAAATGGTTGCAACCCGGGTCATAGCAACGACTAAAAGTCGTTGCTAAAGTTGTTTGCAACGGCTAATAGCCGTTGCTAATTGATGATTTTGGTGTAGTGCTTCCGTGATTCACATCAAAAAAAATTCTCTACGCTTTCACCAATTTTTATATAAATAAACAATTCTTCCTTTTAGTGGATGTCGGTTGCAGTATTCCTTCTGCCACTTCACACGTTTCCTGAACGATCTCTCTCTTCCTAAATCGTTTCAACTTTCAAAAACTACTACATACCCAATCTTACTCACATCGTGCAATAATCTGGCATGAACCAAACTTCTGATCCTGATCTACAACCACAGAGGCGTCTACAACCACAGAGACGGGATCTCTGTAACGACCCAGAAAATCTAAACCAATTAAAAAATTTAAATTGGCGAAAATAATGGATTTTAAATATTTAAAATAAATATTTTAAATAAAAGAGGTGAAAACTGAGTTTGAATCGACAATTGAAAACGAATATAATTAATTATAATTATAAACAAGGCCTGAAATGGCGCTGTAGTTTCAAAAATTTAATTCAAACTTTGTCGGACTGTACCGGGTGCAAAACATAACGGATTTGAGTGAAACCAAAAATACTTAAATCTGTTGGTAAATACCTTTCTAACAAATCTGAAAAATCGAATTTTCATAGCGGAAAGAAAATGTTATGGCCAAATGAATTTTCAGAAAGGTCGCTATGGAATTTATATAGCCCGTGAAATTGGCCATTTTGCATATGACCTCGGAATTCGACGAAACCACTTTTGTTCGATCCGGGATGTGAAGTTATTGCTAGGTTTCAAATTTCATAATTTTTGAAGCTAGTATGTGAGTGTGGCAAAGGAAAACGTGTTTTGGTCAATTACAGTTAAATTGGATCGACCAGAAATGGGCCGTTTTACAAACGGTCTCAGAATTCGACGAAACTAGTTTTGTTGGGACCATATCGTCAAAACATAGCTAGATTTATTTTTTTGGAATTTTTCGAATCAGTTTGTGGCCCTGGAAAATTGAAATGTACGTTCAAATCGAATATTGAATGTTATATATTTTAATTTGAATGGAAACTGACTGAAACATTTGAATGGGCCTTCGAAACATATCCCATTGTGTTCGGAATGGGGGTAAAACGCTAGGGGAGATAGTCGTTGGGTTTGGATTGGTGGTCGTGTCAGAAAACCCCTTATAAAATCTACCGACCAATCCGAATTTAAATATAAAAAAACCCTCGTTTTCTCTCTCCCCGTAACACGATCGGCGGCGGAAACTAGTTCAAAGCTTCCCGATCAGATTCCGGCGATTCCTCTCACTAATCCCCCTTGCTCCTTTGGAAGTATTTGTAGAGTTTTCTCCCCTCTTCAAATCCATACCCTTCACGCCTCGTCAGGTGGCGTCAGCATCAAGAACGGAGCTCGGGAAGTCGCGCCGTTCGCAGGTCGATTCCGCCTCCCCCAGACCTCCGAGTTCGTCGCGGTCACCACCCCAGGCGCGGATTTCAGAGCTGCTTCACATGGTGTGCTCCGATCGTCACCTAACGCAACGGATTGAGCGCAAATCGTAAACCTAGTTTTGAAGGTTCAAACGAGGTAACGACTTATATATTCTGAACTGATTTTAATCTCTTTAAACCGTTGCAAACCTTGTAAAAATTATATCTTTTTGCTTTGTGGTCGAAATTCTGTGAAACAAGAGACAATGGACTCGTGTGGACGTCTTCTACCTTCTAGAGGAGACCGCATATTTTTCTGAGCCTTCGGCTATTTTTAGTGGAGTGGAACGCAATGTGAGATTTCTAATTTATAAACGATATGGAAAACGACGATGTATAAATTATATGGTCGATGTATGAGTTATATAAGCGTTGTACACCTCTTGTATAAGCGTTGTATAAGTTGTACGTTCGATGTATAAGTTATATATGCGTTGTAAAAATTATATATGTGTTGAAATAGAAGTGAATTGCTATATATATATATATATATATATATATATATATATATATATATACGCCCCTCGTCCACAAACCATGGACGATATTTATTGGTTGTGATTGGTGTAAAATTTGATTGATAGCGAATGGTTAATTGTGATTGTTTGTGGTTGAAAATACCCATTTGTGGTTGAGAAATATTTGGTTGAAACCACATAGGATTAGTTTGTGGAAATGAAATAAATATATACATGCCGCCTGCGTGCGAACTAGATGCATGATCCCCATTGTCAAAAACCGCGAGGTTTTAAGGTAGAGCGAGGAGCCGTACTAGGGACGGTCCCGGTTTTAACTACCCTGCCGTTATGCTGCCGAAATTTTGAATAATATTCATGTGCTTGAATTATTTTCATTTGCTGAAACTATATTTATTCGTTGAATAGAAAACCTTCATGTGTTGAATTGATATTCATTCGTTGATTAGAAATTCATGTGTTGAGTGGTGTTCTTGTTTTAAAATATAAAAATCACATTTTTATCTATATATATAAACTATAGAAAACCTTCATGTGTTGAATCGATATTCATTCGTTGAATTGAAATTCATGTGTTGAATGGTATTCATATTTTGAAAGAAATTGTTTTATAATAAAAATCCCATTTTTAACATCAATATGAAAAGTATACAATAATCCTGTTTTGAAATAAATTGTTTTACAATAAAAATCCTATTTTTATCCCCTATGTTAACTATACGAAATAATCCTGTTTTGAAATAAATTGTTTTACAATAAAAATCCTATTTTTATCCCCTATGTTAACTATATGAAATAATCCTGTTTTGAAATAAATTGTTTTACAATAAAAAACCTATTTTTATCCCCTATGTTAACTATACGAAATAATCCTGTTTTGAAATAAATTGTTTTACAATAAAAATCCTATTTTTATCCCCTATGTTAACTATACGAAATAATCCTGTTTTGAAATAAATTGTTTTACAATAAAAATCCTATTTTTAACCCTTATGTTAACTATACGAAATAATAGTGTTTTGAAATGAATTGTTTTACAATAAAAATCACATTTTTTTTGTTATATAAACGAATTGTTAAAAATAGTGAAGTGTTGAAATTGAAAGTTAGATAAAAATATCATTTTTATCAAATGTATGAAAAGAATATAGCTTTGAAATCGAAGAATCAATATATATAAATAAATAGAATTAAAATATATCGAATAACGACGCTGCAGTTCGTATTTTGAAACCGTGATTTCAAATGATTAGTACGGGAGATCCGGCCATCGGATTTTCCTGAAACCGCAACCGTTGGGTTCGCTTTGGAAAAATCTTTCCAACGGCACCAACTTTGTAAAAATCCAACGGTTGGATTGTCTGGAATGTTTAATTCAAATCTGAAGAAAAACAACGCTAGAAACGATTATATTTTTATATATATGTATATATATAATTATATTTAATCGAATTACAACGCTGCAGTTCGTATTTTGAAATCGAAACTTCAAACGATTGTACCGGGAGATCCGACCGCCGGATTTTCCCGAAAATGGAACCGTTGGATTCGTTTTGAAAAGATCTTTCTAATGATGTAAATTTTGTGAAGGTCCAACAGTTAGATCTTCAGATATGTGTAAATCAAATCTGAAGAAAAATAGCGCCACGGTCGCGTTATGGCCCGAAGCGTCGTTTTGAATATATTGGCTATTTTAAAATAAATAAAAATAGCGATAAATCGTTATAAAATATTATAAACAATATGGATGTGATTTAGAAATTAACTGAAGGTTGGCTAAGCCGAATGGTTTCCTGGGTGTTGATCTGATGTTGGTTTCGGCCTTCGGGGTTTATATTTGGGAAATCGTTCTCTTACTGATTGACGGTTAGTGACTGATGAATTGAAATGATGCGTGTGTATGATAGTGTTGCACTTGTTTATTATATACGCGAGTTGCTCAGAAAGACCGGGTTCATCCCATTCTGAATAACTGAATCGACGATAAGTAATCGAAGATGAAGACGGTGGTCGAAGACCGGAGATCTTCACCTCGTTTGGATGGTAACCGAGGTCCTGATTGGGAGGTATCCTGAAATATGGATAATTAGTGGTGATCGTCCAGACGTACGTGGTGATCGATGGGTTTGCGAGGTATTTAGTGCCTCCGGTTTCGTTCAGACCCAGAACGGACTTGTAAATGGACTGTGTGTCTGACATTGGATTTTATTCTGTGTTGATTGATCTCTGTTAAATATACATCTGTTTGGCGGTGGAGAATTTATTCTTTTGCTTAACGCCCTTCTCTGAAACGCACGAGCTCAGAGGTTGTATATCGATGGACATCAGTCGCATGGCATGAATTGCTAGTGTGACATGCCTAAGTGGCAAATGATCAGGGCTTCTGTTTAAAAGCAAAGTCTTGTGGTGATGATCAAAGCACCGCCTGTGTGGAGTAGCTTTATGTATAACGTGAATTCGCGAGCCTCACACCCCGGTATGAACCAGAAACGGGAGCAGGACCTCAGGGGGGACGTGCGTTTTCTTTCTAGCTAAAAGTGGCGTCAGTGGTTTTGCACGCCCTGATGAGTTTGACTTATGTGGTTGTTGCTGTTGCGAGGCGCCTCGGTTTGATCGGACGATACGGGTCCGATGGAGTCATTCGTTGGCTCATTTATGCCCCAAAGGGCGGAGAAACGCATTGTTCAGGCATTATAATCCACTTCGTGTGGAGCGGCCCTGACGATCCAAGGTACGGTTGCGGCTGTACCTAAGACTCGGGCTAGACAGTCTCGAATTCGGTAAGGACTATCTTTTGCCTTGGTTCAGGACGGAAATCCAATTTCCAAATACGTGACTGTGCGGTTTTGATTGTATACCTATATATGACGACATAGTGGTATGGGGCATTAATGCCGTCTATGATTGATAGTTATGATTTGAAATTGTTTTCAAAACATATAAACACTAGCAATAATATCAAATGCCTTTGTTTTATACGTATCAAGCATATTTTGGTCGTTATAAGGTAAAAACTCTATCCTCCGGTTTGCGTTGCATTGTGTGATGGGAACTGAGTCTGATAATGGCTTCATTTTTATAAAAAGCATAGCGTTGTTTCAAAGAATGATTTTTTTTAAAGCACTGGTGATCCGATGGAGTAAACCCGTTCCACGAAAGTGGCGTGGTCCTATGATTAACCATATTTCAATTATGTTGAGTAGATTTCTCATACCAGTCCCATGACTGACTCGTAGTTTGTTTCACTTTCAAACTCGGGTGCCCCTTTTTCTACACGGGCAGCCTTGTATTCAGGTTTAGCTGGCTTGCTCTGGATAGCTGGAGCTGAAGATGGATTCTATCATTTATCTCTTTTTATGTTGTTCAGCTCCTATTGTACATATTTTGTTTGTTTCCGCTGTAGACATTTATGTATAGCTGAACTGTAATTGTACTAAGTAAGATCATGTATACTGTGTAACTCTGATGATTACTTTTATCCAGTATATTCTATTGTTCATTATCTGGTGTATTTATTTAATTCTGTTCTGTTGTTATCTGTTTCTGTGTTATATTCCAAAGATTACCCTTGTCTCCGTCTGTACGGGAAATGGGGTCGTCACATCGTGGTATCAGGGATTTGGTTAAGCTTAGTTCTGGAATATAACATATTAACGAACTCGTCAGAAATAGAACCAGTTGTGTTCTAGGGTGGGCAACTCTATACAGATAGGATCAGTAATATCCTAGTATGAGTAAAGCAGAATGAAATTACACCTCGATAGACACATTTACATTTGAAGTATGTGTTTCTATATTTTAAAATATCTTTTCTGTGACCTGACACTTGATCTGCTGTTTGCAGAAGTACTAGAAAAATGTGTGTCAGAAACAGGAGAAATGCAGAACCCGATCTAGAGGCTCTATTTAATAGATATCGAAATCTGGGTGGAGCACCATTCTCGGGCAATGAATCTATTATTCAAACTCAAGCTTGGGTGAGCTCTGCAAAAAGAATATTTGAGCGTTTCCAGCTGAGAGACGACCAGAAAAGATTAGTAGCATCTTGGGCGCTCAATGGAGAAGCTTTAATATGGTGGGAAACAATCATAAAAGATGATCCAGAAGGTGATATCACCTGGGATAGATTCAAAGAGATTTTCCTAGGAAGATTTACTCCTCCTGAAGTGATTGAGCGATTGTGTGATGAATTTTCTTATCTGATACAAGGTGATATGACGATCCCAGAATATCATAAGAAATTCAACGAACTTGCTCACTTTGCTCCTCATCTGATTCAAGATCCAAATAGGAAAAATCTGAGATTTATTCATGGCCTGCAAAGGAGATATCAAAATAGCGTGATGAGGAATGTGAAGCTCCCTTTTGCTGAAATGATTTATATGGCTGATCAGTATGAAGATCTCCATAAGAAAGGTATGTTGTGCGACGAAGAGGAAGTCAGCTCGAGTAATAAAGGGGAGTCTGAAACTGGTATTCCCGAAGCCAGTACGAGGTCTAGGGTCTGTAAGAAGCCCAGTGCCAAGAGAAAAAGGGCTAAATCTAAGAAGGAACCAGTAACAACTGCCACATGCTCTAACTGCAATAAACAGGGGCATCTGACCAGGAAGTGTAAATCCTCGAAGAAACGAAGGGAGGATGGATTTAAATCCGGCAAGAACCTCCAGCAAAGTAAAAGATTCAATCAATGCCATCGGTTTGGTCATGTAAAGCAAAATTGCCGGCTGTTAAAAACGACCAAAGAAGCTCAGGTAAATGAAGTAGTAGAAACTTCTGAGCCCTCAGCTAGTCAAGAAAGGGCCGATGTTTTAGAAGGCACGCTTACTATCAAAGACATTCCTGTCAAAGTACTGTTTGACACAGGCGCGTCACGAAGCTTCATTGCAAAGGATGCAGCTAAGAAACTGGATTTGAATTTGAAAAAGCTCAAGGAACCAATGACTGTCCAGAATCCGGTTGGGGGTTCCATTGATCTCAGTTGGGTTTGTGGAGTGCCAGTTTCTTTTTCTCGTTATCGGTTTCCTACCATCGCGGTCGTTATGAATTTTAAAGAGTTTGATCTTATCTTCTGGTTAGACTGGTTAACCAAATATGAAGCTGAAGTTAAATGCGCCGACAGAGTCGTAAAGGCGAAGATTAAATCAGGTGATTATATAACCATTCCCTGTGAAGGTCAGAATGCTAATAGAAAAGACTTCTGGGAAGCTTTAAATGTTTCTCTAGCCCAAATAGAAAATATCCCTGAAATCATAGAGAATATTCCCGACCTAGTGAAAGTTATTCCTGTCGTCAAGAACTATGCGGATGTGTTTGAAGAAGTTGTTCGCTTACCTCCGCAAAGAGAAATAAATTTCAAAATTGCCTTAATTCCGAATGTAAGGCCGGTAGTTCACGCTATTCGAAGAATGTCCTTGAAAGAGAAAGAGGAATTAGATAATCAAACACGACAGCTCGTATGGAAAGGTCTGATCAGGCCTAGTTTCTCTGATTGGGGAGCAACAGTGGTGTTTTCCCAAAATCTGACGGTACTCTAAGTCTATGTGTGGATTATCGTGATTTGAACAAGCAGACCATAAAGAACAAATATCCATTGCCGCGAATAGATGATTTGTTGGATCGATTAAATGGAGCACAGGTATTCTCAAGGATGGACCTAGCTACAGGCTTCCATCAACTTCGAATTGCAGAAGAGTGTGTTCCAATGACAACATTCAAAGGTCCCGACTTATTCTACGAGTGGTTAGTAATGCCGTTCGACTTATGTAACGCTCCTGCTTACTTCGTCGATCTGATGAATAGAGTGTTCAGAGGGGTTTTGAATAAATTTGTTCTGGTTTTTATTGACGATATTCTAATCTTCTCTAAGTCAAAGACCGAATCCGAAAAACATTTGGAACAAGTGTTAGAAATTCTCAGAAAGAATGTGTTGAAAGCAAAGTTTTCCAAATGTATATTCTGGCATGATGAAGTGAAATTTCTAGGCCATGTCGTATCGAAAGAAGGAATTGTTGTGGATCCAAGTAAAATCACGGCTATTCAAAACTGGAAACAGCCTAGTACTCCTACAGAAGTCCGTAGCTTTCTCGGATTGGCAAGTTATTACCGGAAGTTCGTCAAAAACTTTTCGAAAATATCTGGTCACTTAACGAAGCTTACAAAGAAGTACTATAAATTCAAATGGACTCCAGAAAGTGAGGAGGCTTTTGAAGAGCTAAAGTTAAGATTAACGACTGCTCCAGTGTTAACCATCATCGATGGCAACCAGGATTTAAATGTCTGGATTGATGCTTCTAGAGAAGGCCTTGGCGCGGTGTTAATGCAAAGGGGACAAGTGATTGCTTATGCTAGCCGTCAGCTGAAGCCGCACGAGAAAAACTACGTCACTCATGATCTTGAGTTATTGGCGATAGTATTCGCCTTGAAAATATGGAGACACTATCTTCTGGGTGAGAGATTTGAACTGTTTACAGATCACCAGTCGTTAAAGTATCTATTCACACAGAAGGACTTGAATCTGAGGCAGCAATGTTGGCTAGAGTTCCTTGCAGCATACGATTTTGAAATTATATATACTCCAGGGAAAGCCAATGTCGTGGCCGATGCGCTGAGCCGAAAGAATGTAATGATCGCCAGCTTTATTATCACGACTTCCTTGATTGACAAAATATCTATTCTTCAGAAGGAGGATAACTTTATTAAGGATATGATCAAAAAGATTCAGAAAGGCGAACCCTCGTGGTTTCAAATAGATAACGACGAGACCCTGAGATTGAAAGGAAGAATTTGTGTTCCAGATGTCCCAGAGTTAAAAAGGGAAGTGTTAGACGAGTGTCACATATCCAAGCTGAGTATCCATCCTGGTGTGGCCAAAATGTATAACGATCTCAAATGAACATTCTGGTGGAAGGCTATGAAAAGAGACGTTTCAATATATGTTAGCCGATGCCCTACTTGCCAGCTAGTCAAAAGTGACCAACAGAAATTGGCTGGATTGTTATAACCACTAGAAGTTCCTGGTTGGAAGTGGGAACATATTTCTATGGATTTCATTGATGGTCTGCCCAGGACCAGAAAAGGGAATGACAGTATTTGGGTGATCGTAGATCGCTTCACGAAGACCGCCCATTTCATACCTGTCAGATCAAACAGAACTGCTCAGAGTCTGGCGCAGATATACTTCAGGGAAATAGTTAGACTACATGGAGTGCCGCTCAGTATAGTCAGTGATAGAGATACAATATTTACTAGCAAATTCTGGGAGGCATTTCAAGTCGAGCTGGGAACGAAGCTGAACTTGAGCACCGCTTATCATCCTCAGACAGACGGTCAGACTGAGAGGGTGAATCGTATTTTAGAAGATCTATTGCGGGCTTGTGTTATAGATTTCGGTGGATCATGGGAAGACCATCTGCATTTGGCTGAATTCTCTTATAACAACAGCTACCAGGCGAGCCTGACAATGTCGCCATTCGAAGAATTATATGGTAGACCGTGCCGATCTCCCGCTTGTTGGGTCGAACCCGGTAATAGACTTGTGTTGGGTCCTGATATGATCCGAGAAGCCGCCGACAAAGTCGATTTTATTAAGAAGCGATTACTCGCCGCTCAAAGCCGACAAAAGAGCTATGCCGATAGGAGAAGAAGAGATATATCCTTTGCTGTTGGCGACTACGTATATTTGAAAGTATCGCCAATGCGAGGAGTTATCCGGTTCGGTAAAACTGGAAAGTTGGCGCCCAAATTCATTGGTCCGTTTCCTATTCTGGAACGGATCGGAACTCTCGCTTATAGGGTTAAATTGCCTGATTGGTTGCCTGGAGTGCATGATGTATTTCATATATCTCAACTTCGAAAGCACGTCCATGATCCAGACCTGATCGTGGAAGAAGCAGCTCAACAGGATATTGAAATTACCCCTGAACTAGCTGTGAGGCGAGAGCCGCTAAAGATTATCGGCAAAGAAACCAAAGAGCTGAGGAACAAGAAGGTTCACTTAGTCAAAGTGCAATGGAGTGGAGATCCACGAGATTGTACTTGGGAAACCGTGGAGAGCATTCAGAAAGCCTATCCTAGATGCCAAGTGGATATCTCTGATTGACTCCGGTGCAAGGTATATTTACCATACTTTACTTTACCATTTAATTCTCTACTCTGCTGTTATTTTCTTTCCATGGATGTGCACTTTTAACTCTATAGTCTGAATGATTTTAAAAGAGAATAGGAATTAATTTGTATGGTTTTGAAAAGTTAAAAACAATTTGATTGTTGGTTGTGTTGCGTGATTGTAGATTTGATTAATTAAATTGTTGAAACGATAGTTAATTTAATCAACAATAGAATAATGGTAGAATTTATTCGATTAAATCACACATTGAACTGATTAGAAAATAAATAGAAATATATACATGTGTATTATATATGTTTGAACAGGTAAATGGATTAGCTGTTGAGTAAAGATTTTATTTGCGTGCCCGACAAATAGGTAAACCTTAATGAGTTGGATGCGAAATATTATTATATCAACTCCTGTGAATGCCATTGGATGCGGAGTGCTGGTTTTTCTATGTGAAATAATAAATATCGCCATAGGATAGTAACAATTAATTTTGAACTACATTACATTGCATACTTCAGAAGATAGGCATACTTCATCACATGCCACATAAGCATTTGGAGCTTGTGTGACGAGGTGGAAGATTTACCATACGAGCGAGAGGCTTGTATGGAGATGACTATATTTTACAGGTTGAACTGATGACTGATATGGACTATTTAAATTGTAACGATAAAATTGCCAGATTAATAAAAACCCCACACGGGTCTGGAGTTGACAATAATCACATCTCCCTAGTTATTAGATACGGCACATGGACTATTTATTTCCCACACGGGACAGGGTGACGAGAATTTATTCTCTGGAGTTATTATCAGTACACGCTCCCCTGTAAACACCAGAATATATCACTATAAATATGTGTATGCTTATTAGGATTTATTGGGTACCTAATACGGCCCAATAAATTTCCAAACCCCTCCCCGTACAAAGGAGGTTATGGCGAAATTTTTCTAAAATTCCGGGTGTTAGCCAAATTTTTGAAGAATTTGAAATTTCTCAGAAACTGAAAAGTTGGAGAATTGAAGCCAGATCGAAAGTAGAGTTGATTAATCAAACCACTTTCGACTTTGTTCCTTTTCGGGGACGAAAAGTTTTAAGTGGGGGAGATTGTAACGACCCAGAAAATCTGAACCAATTTAAAATTTTTAAATTGGCTAAAATAATGGATTTTAAATATTTAAAATAAATATTTTAAATAATAGAGATGAAAACTGAGTTTGAATCGACAATTGAAAACGAATATAATTAATTATAATTATAAACAAGGTCTGAAATGGCGCTGCAGTTTCAAAAATTGAATTCAAACTTTGTCGGACTGTACCGGGTGCAAAACATAACGGATTTGAGTGAAACCAAAAATACTTAAATCTGTTAGTAAATACCTTTCTAACGAATCCGAAAAATCGAATTTTCATAGCGGAAAGCAAAAGTTATGGCCAAATGAATTTTCAGAAAGGTCGCTATGGAATTTATATAGCCCGTGAAATTGGCCATTTTGCATATGACCTCGGAATTCGACGAAACCACTTTTGTTGGATCCGGGATGTGAAGTTATTGCTAGGTTTCAAATTTCATAATTTTTGAAGCTAGTATGTGAGCGTGGCAAAGGAAAACGTGTTTTGGTCAATTATAGTTAAATTGGATCGACCAGAAATGGGCCGTTTTACAAACGGTCTCAAAATTCGACGAAACTAGTTTTATTGGAACCGTATCGTCAAAACATAGCTAGATTTTTTTTCTGGAATTTTTCGAATCAGTTTGTGGCCCTGGCAAATTGAAATGTACGTTCAAATCGAATATTCAATGTTATATATTTTAATTTGAATGGAAACTGACTGAAACATTCGAATGGGCCTTCGAAACATATCCCATTGTGTTCGGAATGGGGGTAAAACGCTAGGGGCGACAGTCGTTGGGTTTGGATTGGTGGTCGTGTCAGAAAACCCCTTATAAAATCTACCGACCAATCAGAATTTAAATAAAAAAACCCTCGTTTTCTCTCTCCCCGTAACACGATCGGGGGCGGAAACTGGTTCAAAGCTTCCCGATCAGATTCCGACGATTCCTCTCACTAATCCCCCTTGCTCCTTTGGAAGTTTTTGTAGAGTTTTCTCCCCTCTTCAAATCCATACCCTTCACGCCTCGTCAGGTGGCGTCAGCATCAAGAACGGAGCTCGGGAAGTCGCGTCGTTCGCAGGTCGATTCCGCCTCCCCCAGACCTCCGAGTTCGTCGCGGTCACCACCCCAGGCGCGGATTTCGGAGCTGCTTCACGTGGTGTGCTCCGATTGTCACCTAACGCAACGGATTGAGCGCAAATCGTAAACCTAGTTTTGAAGGTTCAAACGAGGTAACGGCTTATATATTCTGAACTGATTTTAATACCTTTAAACCGTTGCAAATCTTGTAAAAATCATATCTTTTTGCTTTATGGTCGAAATTCAGTGAAACAAGAGACAGTGGACTCATGTGGACGTCTTCTACCTTCTAGAAGAGACTGCATGTTTTTCAGAGCCTTCGGCTATTTTTGGTGGAGTGGAACCCAATGTGAGATTTCTAATTTATAAACGATATGGAAAACGACGATGTATAAATTATATGGTCGATGTATGCGTTATATAAGCGTTGTACACCTCTTGTATAAGCGTTGTATAAGTTGTACGTTCGATGTATAAGTTATATATGCGTTGTAAAAATTATATATGTGTTGAAATAGAAGTGAATTGCTATATATATATATATATATATATATATATATATATATATATATATACGCCCCTCGTCCACAAACCATGGACGATATTTATTGGTTGTGATTGGTGTGAAAATTGATTGACAGCGAATGGTTAATTGTGATTGTTTGTGATTGATATTGGTTGATTGTGGTTGAAAAATACCCATTTGTGGTTGAGAAATATTTGGTTGAAACCACATAGGATTAGTTTGTGGAAATGAAATAAATATATACATGCCGCCTGCGTGCGAACTAGATGCATGATCCCCATTGTCAAAAACCGCGAGCTTTTAAGGTAGAGCGAGGAGCCGTACTAGGGACGGTCTCGGTTTTAACTACCCTGCCGTTATGCTGCCGAAATTTTGAATAATATTCATGTGTTTGAATTATTTTCATTTGCTAAAACTATATTTATTCGTTGAATAGAAAACCTTCATGTGTTGAATCGATATTCATTCGTTGATTAGAAATTCATGTGTTGAATGGTGTTCTTGTTTTAAAATATAAAAATCACATTTTTATCTATATATATAAACTATAGAAAACCTTCATGTGTTGAATCGATATTCATTCATTGAATTGAAATTCATGTGTTGAATGGTATTCATATTTTGAAAGAAATTGTTTTATAATAAAAATCCCATTTTTAACATCAATATGAAAAGTATAAAATAATCCTGTTTTGAAATAAATTGTTTTACAATAAAAATCCTATTTTTATCCCCTATGTTAACTATACGAAATAATCCTGTTTTGAAATAAATTATTTTACAATAAAAATCCTATTTTTATCCCCTATGTTAACTATACGCAATAATCCTATTTTGAAATAAATTGTTTTACAATAAAAATCCTATTTTTATCCCCTATGTTGACCATACGAAATAATCCTGTTTTGAAATAAATTGTTTTACAATAAAAATCCTATTTTTATCCCCTATGTTAACTATACGAAATAATCCTGTTTTGAAATAAATTGTTTTACAATAAAAATCCTATTTTTATCCCCTATGTTAACTATACGAAATAATAGTGTTTCAAAATGAATTGTTTTACAATAAAAATCACATTTTTTATTATATAAACGAATTGTTAAAAATAGTGAAGTGTTGAAATAGAAGACAGTTAGATAAAAATATCATTTTTATCAAATGTATGAAAAGAATGTAGCTTTGAAATCGAAGAATCGATATATATAAATAAATAGAATTAAAATATATCGAATAACGACGCTGCAGTTCGTATTTTGAAACCATGATTTCAAACGATTAGTACGGGAGATCCGGCCATCGGATTTTCCTAAAACCGCAACCGCTAGGTTCTCTTTGGAAAAATCTTTCCAACGGCACCAACTTTGTAAAAATCCAACGGTTGGATTGTCTGGAATGTTTAATTCAAATCTGAAGAAAAACAGCGCCAGAAACGATTATATATATATAATTATATTTAATCGAATAACGACGCTGCAGTTCGTATTTTGAAATCGAAACTTCAAACGATTGTACCGGGAGATCCGACCGCCGGATTTTTCCGAAACTGGAACCATTGGATTTGTTTTGAAAAGATCTTTCTAATGATGTAAATTTTGTGAAGGTCCAACGATTAGATCTTCAGATATGTGTAAATCAAATCTGAAGAAAAATAGCGCCACGGTCGCGTTATGGCCCGAAGCGTCGTTTTGAATATATTGGCTATTTTAAAATAAATAAAAATAGCGATAAATCGTTATAAAATATTATAAACAATATGGATGTGATTTAGAAATTAACTGAAGGTTGGCTAAGCCGAATGGTTTCCTGGGTGTTGATCTGATGTTGGTTTCGGCCTTCGGGGTTAATATTTGGGAAATCGTTCTCTTACTGATTGATGGTTAGTGACTGATGAATTGAAATCATGCATGTGTATGATAGTGTTGCACTTGTTTATTATATACGCGAGTTGCTCAGAAAGACCGGGTTCATCCCATTCTGAATAACTGAATCGACGATAAGTAATCGAAGATGAAGACGGTGGTCGAAGACCGGAGATCTTCACCTCGTTTGGATGGTAATCGAGGTCCTGATTGGGAGGTATCCCGAAATATGGATAATGAGTGGTGATCGTCCAGACGTACGTGGTGATCGATGGGTTTGCGAGGTATTTAGTGCCTCCGGTTTCGTTCAGACTCAGAACGGACTTGTAAATGGACTGTGTGTCTGACATTGGATTTTATTCTGCGTTGATTGATCTCTGTTAAATATACATCTGTTTGGCGGCGGAGAATTTATTCTTTTGCTTAACGCCTTTCTCTGAAACGCACGAGCTCAGAGGTTGTATATCGATGGACATCAGTCGCATGACATGAATTGCTAGTGTGGCATGCCTAAGTGGCAAATGATCAGGGCTTCTGTTGAAAAGCAAAGTCTTGTGGTGATGATCAAAGCACCGCCTGTGAGGAGTAGCTTTGTGTATAACGTGAATTCGCGAACCTCACACCCCGGTATGAACCAGAAATGGGAGCAGGACCTCAGGGGGGACGTGCGTTTTCTTTCTAGCTAAAAGTGGCGTCAGTGGTTTTACACGCCCTGACGAGTTTGACTTATGTGGTTGTTGCTGTTGCGAGGCGCCTCGGTTTGATCGGACGATCCGGGTCCGATGGAGTCATTCGTTGGCTCATTTACGCCCCAAAGGGTGGAGAAACGCATTGTTCAGGCATTATAATCCACTTCGTGTGGACCGGCCCTGACGATCCAAGGTACGGTTGCGGCTGTACCTAAGACTCGGGCTAGACAGTCTCGAATTCGGTAAGGACTATCTTTTACCTTGGTTCAGGACGGAAATCCAATTTCCAAATACGTGACTGTGCGGTTTTGATTGTATACCTATATATGACGACATAGTTGTATGGGGCATTAATGCCGTCTATGATTGATAGTTATGATTTGAAATTGTTTTCAAAACATATAAACACTAGCAATAATATCAAATGCCTTTGTTTTACTCGTATCAAGCATATTTTGGCCGTTATAAGGTAAAAACTCTATTCTCCGGTTTGCGTTGCATTGTGTGATGGGAACTGAGTCGTATAATGGCTTCATTTTTATAAAAAGCATAGTGTTGTTTCAAAGAATGATTTGTTTTAAAGCACTGGTGATCCGATGGAGTAAACTCGTTCCACGAAAGTGGCGTGGTCCTGTGATTAACCATATTTCAATTGTGTTGAGTAGATTTCTCATACCAGTCCCATGACTGACTCGTAGTTTGTTTCACTTTCAAACTCGGGTGCCCCTTTTTCTACACGGGCAGCCTTGTATTCAGGTTTAGCTGGCTTCTTCTGGATAGCTGGAGCTGAAGATGGATTCTATCATTTATCTCTTTTTATGCTGTTCAGCTCCTATTGTACATATTTTGTTTGTTTCCGCTGTTGACATTTATGTATAGCTGAACTGTAATTGTACTAAGTAAGATCCTGTATACTGTGTAACTCTGATGATTACTTTTATCCAGTATATTCTATTGTTCATTATCTGGTGTATTTATTTAATTCTGTTCTGCAGTTATCTGTTTCTGTGTTATATTCCAAAGATTACCCTTGTCTCCGTTTGTACGGGAAATGGGGTCGTCACAATCTCCCTTGGTTTCCCCTTTTTCGTCTCACTACTAGGCAAACAAAGCAGGCGACATCAAAATCTTCATGAAATGGTACAATGTGGTTTAAAAATTATTAAACCAAGTTATTCTGCAGATCAGCATAATTTGGTACACTACACGATAACAGGAACTCTAAATTCTTCATCGTTTTCTGTTTCATACATAATATAGTTGAGTTTTTTTTAAAAAGTTTTTTCACTGCTATGTGTGTATGCTGAGTAAAACTGATATGGTTAGGTATGGTTCAGATGTGTTCTATTGCTTAAACATTTTGCTTTTATATCCACCTACTTTAGATTAAAATATTACTGGATGACTATTGTTTCTTAGTCAACTTTTTGCAGTGCGGTTTATATTATGTTATATTTACGGTGCTTTTAGTGATAATGGATTGATTTTCTATTTACAGTGGCAGTAAATCCTTTTCTTTATTAAATAACAACTTTTATGTATTTTTAGTACATTCTATTTATGTGTATGAAATTTATAATTTTGGCATAACTATTAAAAATAAACCCTTTATAAGAAAATGACCCAGTCTATGATGACCGGGAATTGGCCCTCTCATCATTGTTGAGGGATTATCTTTAAGAAGTGGAGGGGAAAATTCACCCAGCATTAGGAAAAATTACGGTGTTATTTAGTGGAATGTCATCGACTGGTGTATTTGCCTGTTAGCTCTCCTGAAAGCATTTTAGAACCTTGAGTTGATACTAATACATTTATGGACGATGAAGTTCAAAACCCCATCTTCTAGAATGCATTTTATAACATTGAGCTGATTTTAAAAGATTTGAGAAATATAAAGTTTAATATTTCTTCTCGTGGATGCGTTTAAAACAGCACTAGGATTACGTACCCAAATGATATTTCACAGCAACTCCCTGATGCATTAAAAGTTGCGATTCTTTGATGCAATGAAAACTGCATCCCTTACACAAAGTTAAATACCCACTATGATTATGCAGTTGAAAGTTGAAACTATCATTGTGAAGTGTGATTATAATTGTTTCTGCTGACAGGCACATATACGTATATGTGTACATACATACATACATACATACATACATACATATATATATATATATATATATATGTATATAATCTTATATATAATGCAAATACTTAGGTTAAAGGGTCAAAGTGAAGCCTTTTTGGCATTTCCTAGAATAGCCGTACTAAGTCATTCAGTCAATCAATTACCCTGGGTATAATGTGAAATTCCAAAAAGTAATCGGCACGACCACTTTCACATTCTCATCCATAACACAAGTTGCTTTCTTTGCTGAATGTAATAACCGTAAGGTTAATTCAATGGCGGAAAATTCTGGAAAAACTGCAATATTGCTTGAACAAATTTCTTAGAGCATCTCCAATGCTTTACTAATTTGAATGTAAAATCAATGACACGTCATCCTTTAATATTTTTATTAAATTTATTTTCTCTAATGCCAATGTTAAATGAAATGTGAAGATGATGTGTCAGGACAATTAGATGACATTGTGAAACACAATGTCTAGTAGTAGACATTGTAGTCTACAATGTGGAATAACATACAACCACTACTTTTTTACTTATTTAGTTTTGAAATATTCCTAAAATGACACATGTACCAATTTGTATGTTTCTAGACATTGGCATTGGAGAACAAATTCAAATTTTATTATTAAAGTATATTTAATATGTTTCACATTGTGTAATAGACATTGACACATAAGCATTTAAAGACATTACATTTAATTAGGATTGGAGATGCTCTTAACCGTAAGATCTTCAATTTACTTTAATTGTTTGATTTCTAGGGCTTTGTTTTCGTTCCCTTAGGATCGATTTTATTTTTTGAATTTTATATTTTGGAATTTATGTAAAATTGACTCATTTTAGTTCATTTCGCTCTCATTCAATTTCGGAGTACCGACTGCAGGTTTGTTTCATCTTCCTATTTCTGTCACAGAAAATTCAAAATTTGGGAGGTTGTCCCTTATTCTCATTGTTGCAAAATGGTTTTGCAACAATGGTGCAACGCCATGGTAGGAGCCAGGGATAAACACAAATTTTTTTCCACTCAATTTTTTATCTACTCTTCAATTTCATGCCTAAAAGAAGTGATATTTCTCTCTTCTTCTAAAATCATGCCGTATAAGCAGCAGATTGAAATCAAAGATGGATCCGGCTCCGCTGAAAAGAGACAAAAGATTAAACAGTAGTAAGTTTACTTTTAGACGGTTTTGCAAATAATAATAATTCATGATTTGTGTATGGAGTTGATCTTTAATTTGTCGTTTTTTCTTTTATTTCCTTCTGCAGAGCCATTTTGGATGCTTAGAAAATGATGAGTGCAGAATTTATTGGTGCTTTGGAGCCTTTCGTTAGGAGAGTTGTAAGTTTTTCTTTTCATTTTGATTCATTTCTGAGTTTTCTTAAATATATTTTGTTAAATTATATGATCTACACAAATAATGATTTTGACAGCGTGACGTTATTTTTGTTTGTGGTGAATTTGTAATACAAGCTCTCCTTTTTTTTCTGTACAAAAAAATAACTAAAATGGAGCCTTTTTTAGATTTCTCAAAATAACAGTGTTAATTTGTTTAGAGAATAGGCTACGTGGGTTATTTTCGTTTGTAAACTACAACCGCATAGTGGAGATAATCTACATCCACGTTGTCACCCATATCACATATTTTTCCTCTCCTAAATGACAATGATTACAGGATGAAATCAATGGCGGAAAAATTAGGAAAACTGGGCTAAGGTATTTTTCAAATATAAAATCTCCAGCTTATTCTAACAATTTAATTTTTGTGCCTCTGCTTTTATTCCGTTTAAGCTTCATCATTGTATACGCAGTATAGGTCTTTGGTTTGTGTTATCTATAGATGGATTGCTTTTTATGTACGCATGATAAAGACTGTGTTCTTTAAGCGCATTTAGCAATTAAAAAGAAAAGTCGCACAGCTATTTTTATATACCTGAAGACTAAAGTAATTGTTTGATGATGATTTGAAGATGAGTGGTTATTTGAACTATGGATGTAATGGTTTTTATCCATCATCCTATCTCAAATAATAAATCACGTTTGTATTGGACCTTTCTAATTTCCTGTAAGCATCACACGGGATGATGCATAATTAACATGTGCTGAAAACTCTATATGTAAAGCTTTTTTCTTGCTGATCTATCATTACCTACTAAATGCACCATTGCTGCTTTAGCAATAACTACTTCACAAGATCATTAGCATACAACAGGCTCATGATTTTTTTTTTCATGTTCCACTCATGGTGAATTTTCCTAAATTAATATGTGCATCAGTTACTTTCATATTTTTTATATAGGTAATTTTGTTTCAATGATGTTTAATTTGGTTAATTTTGTTTGAGTTATGCTAGAATGCCCGAAAAAGATTTTGTTAAAAACTAAGAAATGGGGGTAAATCTGGAATTTAAAGGGGGTAAGCATTTAATTCAGGGGGGTATTTGTGTAATTCAAGGGGTGAGCCTCCTATTTTTTTGTTTTTGGTGTATTTTTTGACAATTTTTTTTTTTGTCATAGTGGCATTTTTGATTTTGTTTTGGTTGACGCTCGTGTTGGAGTTCAGTTTGGGAGGATCGACAGTGGTTGGACATGTTGGTTCAGGCTCAGGTGGTGGAATAGAAGGCTGGATCGTTGCTTTGCTACCAAGTATTATTTGGTAAGTTTTATTTATTTAATTTTATTGAATGATTATACTGATGATTATTGTGTTGATACAAACAATATTGGTAAAATATATGGCACCGTTGTTTCTTTCAATTGTTTTACATTCGGCTACACATCTGGCACATTTCTTTTTCATATAAGAATCTCCATATTCCATTTTTTTCCCTTTCTTTTTCCCCTTTTCTAACGCTGTTGGTGAATTTTTTTTAGAAGGCGCTTATAAAGGACAGCGAAAAGTACTAATCTGATTCCTAATATGTGTTTAGATCTCATTAATCTCATAATTCACTAAGGTCCGAAAATGTGGGTCTACAATCTGAGCTCCATTTTCATTTTGAAGAACCCTACATTTCACTTATGATTATATTTTATAAATTCCATTATCCCAGTTTACTGAAGAATTTTCCAAAATTGAATTGTGTAAAAAAAATTCTTTCAAAAAGCAGTTGTGTATTGAGTATGCAAATTAGATCAAAATTGTGCTTTTCAAA
Source organism: Allium sativum (assembly GCA_030737875.1). Classification (NCBI taxonomy): domain Eukaryota; kingdom Viridiplantae; phylum Streptophyta; class Magnoliopsida; order Asparagales; family Amaryllidaceae; genus Allium; species Allium sativum. Next base: position 110,746,178 of record CM060913.1, read on the forward strand.
TAGCTTTCGTTTTTTATACAATTTGACAATGTTAGAAGGAAATATACTTATTTAATAGAAGCATATTATATATAGTTGCAAATAAAGGATATCTTCCTTTTACTTTCATTGTTGTTATTGTTTTTTTTTAACTCACATTTTTTATTTTAGTGAAATAAGGTTTTGATTTATGTATTCATTTATAGAAACACTTTCTTAGAATAATGTCATAAACAAGCATGTAATGCTCAAAATCTCAAATTGTTTTACTTAAACCAAATTTTATACCCTTAACCTAGCTAGCAAATGTTTTAAGCACCTCCTATTTTATCAATATATCCCAAATGTATATGATATGATGTTCAAGGATATATAGTAATAAGACCTGCCATTCTCTTTGCTACGACTCACTGCAATTTGATAGAATTGGAGAATTTTAAATAGGTCCTGGAGCATATTTTTGCTCTTCCATGTAAATTGCACAGAGTTGTAGACAAGATGGCTAGGTGCAGATCCCTCATATTATTTGAATGCTGCATGTAGGAATACTTAGGTGATAGTTTTTTCATGCTACAAATTTCTTTTGTACACAATATGTTCATTAGCGATGCATACCAACCAATGAAAATAATTTGCATGGTTCAACCGAATTAATAATAGGTTCCAAGATCGTCAAAGAAACTGCATGAGGATAATTAATATGCTCTTTGTTTTGTGACCCTTTTAGATTGTTGCACGCAACTTCAAAGCAAGTGCACGTGAAAAAAGGTTTCAAGTAAGTTTCTTTCACTGTGATGTTGTTTAATACGAACAACTTACTAGAACTCCAATGATATAGCTAAGATGGTAATTTATTCATGATGTCGGTCGAATTCAATAGTTTTTGTGGTAACAAAACAATAAGGATGTAATGTTGAAAATCATTAATTTGTTTTTGTGAGAGCGCACGACATACAAGAAGATACATGTATTGTTTTTGTGACCTCATCACCTAAATTTTGATGATATATTTACAAATACAGACAATACAGATTTGTCAGTAACTTCGTAAACATAAATTTCAAGGATATGTTTACAAATGCGCGTAATCCACATTAATGTCAGAAAAGTTGAATGTGTGGACACAGATTTATAGTTAAAACTAAAAATGAAGAACTTTATACTTTATTATACTATTTCGTCAAGTACTCAAACATACAAGACATGGAATAGATAATTATTAATTTCACCGATTGAATTTTGAGTTTTTGCTCATATTTTAATTATTTTAAATTGACAAGGTTTCCTATTTTTTTCCTATTATACCCCTTGCCACATTTGTAAATAAATCCTTTTTTGTTCCTATAAAAATAGATAACTTCTCAATATGAATAAATACATATTTATGTGTGTGCGTGTTTATTTGCATAAAGTTTATTATATTAATTTTAAAATGCTACAGTGACTGCATATTTATCACTTAATTTGCTCCTATTCAATTGGATCCTAAAATTATTACTTAATTTGCTTGAAGTTCATTTGTGATTTATGTTTGCTTTTTTTTTTCTTTATAATTGTAGATTAAATTTTAGTAACAAAATTATCTTCTTAACAACACCAAATCTGGAATTTTGTTCCCTTGGTTTTCGAATGATCTGAACCTAATTTGCCAACACTCAAATATATTTTTATTTCCGTACTCAAGTATTTTTTTAACCATTTCTATAAATCTCTTTATTCATGATATTGATGTTTTAAATATTCCCACTTCAGCCAAAAATTTAATTAATTTTTCTTATTTTAAGTGATGTAAGTTAATTAATATTATTTCTTTACATGTTTGTTCTTAATATTCAAAATTTCTTATATCTATCCTTTTCCTTTATTTATATCACTATTATTTTTCGTACAAATTTGAAACTGACCTCTAATAAGTTACTTATGTGCACATTAAATTGTAATGAATTGTTATGAAGAAACTTACTTTTAGTCATATAAATTTTCAATGTATTTGTTTTTGTTTATAAAGGTAGCTGTTATTAGGTTTTACATCTAGATAGTCACTTTGGTAAATTTTTAGTCTTGGGATCACCTGCTTTACCAATTTTCACCCTACTGTTACTTCAAATGGCTTTCAATGATAACTATCTTTAAACTATTTATGTAGTAGGGTCACTCTAATAGTCAGCTATATCAATAGTTTGGATAATATATAATTCATTTATGAGTATCTGCCTATATTTGGATAGTTATTGGTGCATTCGATGTTAGATAAACATAGGTGAGGTTAACCCTACATAGAATGAAAAGTTAGAATTAGGAGATCAGTTTGAAGTTGGAACACAAAAGCATCGATATGAATAGAAAAAACTTCTATTTAGTTCGAGGTAATTTCAAGTAAAAATATTTTAGTGATTTTGATTTATGAAACCATTTTGAGATAATGTCTACCTTGCCTAAAATGTAAACTATAGAATGAATTGATTAGGTTGCCTTTTTTTACTTTTAGCATAGTGAACTAATTATATAACTTTAAAATTGTGGATTGGATGACAATGCATATTAGTACGTTAAATTGTGCTTTTGCGTTTGCATATGTGCAATTTCCTTTATGGACTTGAATTCTCTTTTTGTACTCATATTCAGCTCTGTTTAATCTTGATCATGTTCATTGGCTCTTTCTAATCTGTCATGTTATTTGGAAATATATACGCACTAATTCATGTTTTCTTTGTATAGTCTGTTTGAGCGTTCCATACATATTGTTAGATATCAACCCACATTGTTGGACTCATGGAGAGTGCAACCTCTTCGTTTTATGCAAAGAAACCACGTCCACTCATTTTATACTAGCATTTGATCTTAGAAATGCACTCTTGCTGGATGAAGAAGCCTGCCCACACTGTGGATGGACATAGTTAGGACATGGAAATTTCAATTGTTCGCTGCTTCTGCTGCAAAATTCACAAACTCAAAGGTTTTCCTTTGGGAGTGTAAATAACTATAATTTATATGCAACACGGTTGAATACTTGCTGCTTTGTAATATAAATGACCAATATAAATTATCAGCACTTCAAACATTCTACTGTCATTGTATATGTGAATTTTTGTATTAGTTTGGAAATTTATTGAAAAACATGTTCTGATTTTTTATATCCAACGCAAATACTTTTTTTCGAGTATTCAATGATATGATAATGATTTTTTTAGAAACACATGCAAAATGTCCATGTATCATATATATATATTTGAAAATTATATATAATATATATAGGTAATTTTTAAATATATATATATATATATATATATAGGGGGTGGCTATATGAACGCAAATTTGACACAAAGAGAGAGACACAGAGCCTCAACCGTTGGATCTTTTTGTGTTTATATGGGGAGGTGTAATTCATGGGGTGGTCCAATGATGCAAATCAATTGTGTCACCATTTGTGTCAAAATTTTGTGTCCCTATAGAATTTCCCATATATATACATCGCTAATGCTGGGGCAACCTGCTTTCCAGAAGTGAGAAAACGCGGCAGTAAACAGACCCGTTGGATCCTTTTTTCTCCTTGAATTGCGTGAAATACCTGCCGTACATTTCAAAATGTGGTGAATTTCACCATAAAATTTTCGGTCATATATACATACATACATACATACATACACACATATATATATATATATATATATATATATATATGTATGTATATGTATATACGTACAGTTTTTACTTTAGAACAATGTACAAATAAGCAAAATAAGACATGAGCTGCTATTTATTTTCAGTAGATAAAAGAAGCTTTCAAATTATGTTTCATACCTTGATTGTTCTTCATGTTGACTTACACTCTTTAATAGTTCTACATCATTTGGATTAACTTATACATACATACATACATACATACATACATACATACATATATATATATATATATATATATATATATATATATATAGAGAGAGAGAGAGAGAGAGAGAGAGAGAAAGATAGAGAGGAAGGTTCGGGTCCTCCTCTTATTTTACACGTGAGATTCCCCTTGAATCACAGCCGCACATCCACCTTTTTTTCCTTTATCTCTTTCTCTCTCTCTCTCTCTCTCTATATATATATATATATATATATATATATATATATATATATATATATATATATATATATTATGAGCCTCCCCAATAGTGAGCACCTCATTTTCCCCATATGTAAACCAAGCATTTATATTAGAGTAAGTGAGTGGGAGGTGAGAGAATGAGTGGAGAGAAAGAGAAACGAGATATGTGGTGGAAATTAGAGAGCACTTAGGGGTACTGCACTATTTGGGGTGTTACTGAACGCTCGCCATATACACTCACACACACACAGTTTTAATTTGGAACAGTGTACAAATAAGCAAAATAATACATAGGCCGCTATTTATTTTCAGTAGATAAAAGCAGCTTTCAAATTAGGTCTCATACCTTGATCGTTTTTCGTGTTGACTTTCACTCTTTAATAGTTCTACATCATTTGGATTAACATTTTGTCCTCTAACTTGATGAAACATGTATGATATTTCTTCATAATCGAATATTTTTACTAACTACAAAACAAATTTATAGACAATTTATGTAACAACCCGTATTTTTGAATAACATGTTATAACATAAATGGAGGCAGAATTAAACTGTAAAATCTGAATCAAGGGAAACGGGCTATGCCATTGCGTTCGTCTCGGAAAAATACGCGAAATAGAGTCCGAGTTTTCGAAAATCGGAGTCCGTATGACCAAGATATGGCCTCGCGAAGTTTCACGAAAAATTCCCAAATTAAAGTATACTTAATTAAGTGAAATGGGTTGCGCAGAGAAATATATATATATTGATATATATATATATATATATATAATTGAAAATTAAATAAATAAATATGCAAAAATGTTCAAAACAGCGAATTGGGAGAGGGGAATAACCGAACCGGCCGATTTTTGAGGTCGACCCGAGCTCGCTGGGTCGACTAGGGGTTAATCCAGGGTGTTTGGCTGTCAACCCGTGGGCCGATTCGCTCAAATGCAGATTTTGCATTTGGATGGTTCTCATGGTTCATCTTTAATCTAAAGGCCCTAGATGGTTCCTACACTTGACTTCTTCCCCAAGACATGCTTTGATGGCTTGGATTGAATCTAGGTTTAATCCTATGGCCTAAAACACTTGCCTAATCTATAAATAAGACCCTAACCTACCCTAAATCATCATTATTCATTCATACAACTAAACTATGGCAAAATCAATCCTCTCATGGCCTCCACTCTCTTCATAAAATTCCTAAATAAATTCCTAAGTGATTTTCCATGCATACAAGTGTTTTCAAACTTGTATGAGCATCATTAGCTTGCATTCAAGTCAAGTTTATATATTTGCATCATAAAGAAAGAGTCTTGATCATTTTGGCTCAAGGGTTTTGCTTGCATTTTGGGTTTAATTGATTTCATAAGGGCTTTGTCATATTTTTGTGACTTCTTAAGCATTGTAAGCCATATTCTACTTTCATACTTAAACTCTAAAGTTAAATGTATGATATGCAAGTTTATATGCAAGTTTATCATGTTGTGATATGCAAGTTTATATGCAAGTTTATCATGTTGTGATATGCAAGTTTATATGCAAGTTTATCATGTTATGATATGCAAGTTTATATGCAAGTATGCCAAGTTATGTTATGCAAGTTTGGGTTGAACATTTTGTTCATGCTATCATGTTATGCAAGCTTATTTTGGGTTTATGAACATAAAGCTTTAAGATTTATGCCAAAGGTTGCATTTTAGCAACATGTAAGTTATCATATCTCTTATGATAACTTGCATGTGAGGCTAAATGCGAACTTATGGCCATCTCTACATGTCATTTAGCACCATGTATCACCAATATGCTAAGTTTGGTTTTATGCATGCTTTTGAGGCCTAAAAATGTAATATGCAAGTGTATGAACATATGAACATTTCACATGCCACCATGTTAAGCTTGTGGCTTCAATACCTTTATGTCATGATTATGCCAAGTTCCCTCTTTCTATCCTTTATGCGCTATTGCGATATGTAAGCGATGGGATTGCGTTTGGAGTTGGGTAAACTTAAAAGACATAAAACATAAGCTTGGGAATTTACCTATTAAGTTAGGTCTACCCATTGGGAATTTACCTATTAAGTTAGGTCTACCCAATTGCTTGAAAACTTGTAACATGTTTTGGAAACATGATGGACATGACACTTAGAAAAGATAAGTGTGGCCAACTCGAGGTTGGGTTGAGTTTGTAGCGTAAACCTACCCGGAACCGATCGGCTTAACTAGTTGCTACAAACAATAGGACCCAATGTGAGAAGTTGGTCATGTTGTACCTTGAACCCGAGGTTAGACCAAGTTGTGGTGTAAAGCTACCCGGACCCGCCCGGCTTAACTAGTAACCACAACAAGGTCTAATGTGAGAGGTCAAGGCGCATTAAATTAATTAATGCCTCGTGATTAGGGTTAAGTCATGGTCCACTTAATACTTAACCAATTTGGGCTTGGTAGATTAATCGGGGTTAAGTCGTGAACTCGTCGTTACACTTAACCAAGTTAATCCAGGATTAGCAAGAGGGTTAAACCGTACTTAACCCACTAGAAAAATCCTAGCAATGGGGCCCACTCCAGCAGTAATCCCAAGTTAGTATCATCATGACCCTAGGGACTAGGCTAGGGTGGGGGCACGATTACTGGACTGGAGGTAAGTGACCAAAAGCGACGGTAGAGGGTACGCCGGTGTAGTTCCGGGCGGACTCTGGTCGTGCACATAGTCCGTAGCCGGAGAAAACATGCACGGGTACCAGTAGATCGGGACTGTGCACTCATGTTCATGGTGTCCAGGGGTTGACACCCTAGGGCTTGATACGCCCGAAGGGTGGACCCGGCACAGTTCGACTACAATTATGATTGGGCCGTATTGACACCAACACGTGACGAGTTAGGCTTAGGGAGCCGATCGACTAGACCGTTTGGTTGGACCTTGTATTAGGGTCATTTCATGTTATTGGGCCAAAGCTTGGGCCAAGGGATCAATACTTGTTTATTCAAGTCATGTCAGTTTGCTAGTACACCTGTGGTGCAAAACCTTAATCCTGATTATGCGATGACACCTTTATCTACCTTATTAGTTAATCATCATGCTAGTATATTGTTATCCTTATGTTCATCCCTGCTGCTCATGCCAGTTAACTTTATCAGTTTACAATATTGTAGTAGGGCTTACTCAGTCTTTTTGACTGACCTGTTTTCTTTCGCCTCTTTTCTTCCGTTCCCCCCCCCCCCAGGTTCTCAGGGAGGGAATACTGGAGCTTAGCTTGGATTTTGGATTGCTTGCTTGTGGGATTTCAGCTCATGTACGGTTTCGACATGAAGCTAGCTATGGTTACCACTTAATTGGGGATAGCACTTATTTATTTCAGTTTTTCTGTTGAGGTTGTTTTATCTAGACTTGTTTATTTGGAAAGCTATGTTGTACCAGACTTGTTTTGAAATGTTTTGAAATCTTCCGTTGTTTTATCTATGTTATTTACTCTGTTTACATATATACATATGTTCTTGTTCTGCCTTGATATATCATTATGCATGTTTACCTGATTCAAACGCCCCTCCAAAGTCAGAGTGCTTGCAAGAGCCACCCTGGTGGAGGTGGAGTGTTACATTTGGTATCAGAGCATATGGTACGAGAAGGAACAAAAAGGCTTTTAGAAAACTTTTGGAAAACTATTTTCAAAACCAAGTATAAAATATTTTCCAAAGAAAAGTCTAGTTTATTTTAAAGGCTATTCCCCAAAAAGCCATTAGCAAAATTCCTTCGTTTTTCTCCATTCTGAATCTGTCTTTTTCTTCGTTTTCAGTATGGCCGATAACTTTGCTATTCCGGAGGGAGTACACGTACCTATTTGGTATAGGAGACTTTTGGAGGCTAGGGCGACCGAAGCCGGCCCCGCAGATGTTCCTCCTCCTCCTCCTCCGGTAGTTAATGTTCCTCCTCCTCCACCTCCGGTGGTTAATGTTCCTCCTCCTCCTGTCGCTGAGGTTCCTCTTCCTCCTCCTCCTCAGCATCCTCAAGTGGACTTCGCAAAGACTTGCAAAGATTTCAAAGCAATGGGTGGCAAGAACTTTCAAGGCACTGAGACTTTTGTAGAGGCCAGAAATTGGTTGAAAGAGACCGAGGATTTGTTTGCTATCTTTGGGTTAGACGATCAGAGGAAGCTCTTGTTGGCGGTTTGGCTTATGAAGGATGAAGCCGCTTATTGGTGGGAAGTCACCAATGGTACTAGGCCTGTTGAGACTTGGGCCGATTTCAGGGCAAGGTTCATGCTTAAGTTTCTATCTTCTGCTGAGGAGAATCTGCAAATGGAGAGGTTCATAACTTTGAAACAAGGAGATATGTCTGTCAAAGAATATGTGAACAAGTTCAATCAGTTAGCTCGTTTTGGCTTGGATATGGTGAATACTCCTCAGAAGAAGGCTCTTCGTTTTGCTAGAGGATTGAATGAGCCGTTGCAGGGATTGGCTATGTCACATATTCCCCATGGGGCCACGTTTGAGAGTTTGGTTGATATGGCGTTACTTTAGGGAGATATCAAGAAAGAAACCAAGATGAATGATACTCAAGCCAAGAAGACTGATTCCCAGGGAAAAGGAAATCAGGGTAATCCAAGTGGTTAGAGCAGTCAAGGCAATCAGAACAAGAACAAGAGTCAAGGCAACAAGGGGAACAACAACAAGGGCAATAACAACAAGGGCAAGAACAACAAGGGGAAGTGCCATTATTGCGGTTCAGTTGGGCATCTTATTAAGGATTGTAAGAAGAGGAAAATGAAGAATGGTGAATGCTTTTTCTGCGGTGAGACTGGACATTTCAGTAAGGATTGCCCGAGGAAGCAAGGGCAAGGCCAGGGTCAGACTCAGCGTGCTGGACCTTCAGGAGGGCAAGTTCATGCTCTCAATGTCGCTCCAGTTCCCGATCGAGGTAGTATTTCTGTTGAGAGCCTTGTATATATTTCTGATTTTCCAGTTCGTACCTTGTTTGATTCTGGTGCATCGCATAGCTTTATCTCATCTGATCTTGTTGATAGTTTGCATCTTAGTACTAGCTTGGTAGATGATCCCGTCTGTGTCTCAAATCCTATTGGGGGTTCCGCCCATTTGTCTATGATATGTGGGGATTTGAGGATCTCTATACTGAGTGTAGAGTTCTTGTGCAGTGCTTATGTTCTTGGTTTTAGGGGATACGGATTGATATTGGGCATGGATTGGTTGTCCAGATATGGAGCCATTCTTGATTGTGAGCATAGGGTTGTGACGCTCGTGACTCGCCTCGGAAACACCCTAGAGATTTCTTGTGATCCGAGAGGTCCCGTCATGTTGTGCTATCTGGAATCACTCGACTCGTCAATGGAAACTCTTCAGTCTGTGAGAGTGGTTCGAGAGTATCCGGATGTTTTCGATGAAGTTAGGGGGTTGCCCCCTAAGCGAGAGATTGATTTCCGCATTTATCTGGTGGATAATGCAAAGCCTGTTTCTTTGCCCGTTCGGCACATGGCTCTGCGTGAAAGGCGGGAGCTAAGTAAGCAAGTGAAAGAGTTGCTTGAGAAGAACTTCATTAGACGAAGTATATCTGAATGGGGAGCGCCTGTGGTATTTGCTACCAAGGCGGATGGTTCTCTCCGACTTTGCGTTGACTATCGAGAGTTGAATAAGCTGACTAAGAAGAACAGACACCTGTTACCGAGGATTGATGATCTCTTTGACCAGCTTGTCGGTGCTTCTGTTTTCTCTCAGCTTGATCTTGCTACGGGGTTCCATCAGCTCAGGTTAGCTGAAGATAGTATAGACAAGACTGCGTTCAGAACTCCAGATGGATTCTTCGAATGGCTTGTCATGCCGTTCGGCTTGACTAATGCACCCGCATATTTCGTGGACTTGATGAGTAGGGTGTTCAAGGAGTTCTTTAACAAGTTTGTCGTGGTCTTCGTAGATGATATTCTGATCTTCTCTAAGGATGAGGAAGAGCACGCAAGGCATCTCATGGAGGTGATGGATACGCTTAGAGCGCATTAGTTGAAGGCCAAGTTCTCCAAGTGTCACTTTTGGAGAAGGGAAGTTAGATTCCTTGGGCATATAGTATCTAAGCAAGGCTTAGTGGTGGATCCCGCTAAGGTAGTGGCAGTTCAGGATTGGAAGACTCCAAGGAATGCAACCGAAGTGAGAAGTTTTCTAGGTCTTGCGGGTTTTTACCGGAAGTTCATCAAGGACTTCGCAAAGATATCCGCTTCTCTCACTAAATTGACGAAGAAGAATTTAGTTTTTGCTTGGAGCATAGAATGCGAGCTTGCTTTTCGGAAGCTCAAGAGAGCCCTCACATCAGCACCTGTTCTAGCTTTGCCCGATGGAGGGAAGTTATTTACCGTATACACCGATGCATGTGGCACGGGGTTAGGAGCTGTTATTATGCAAGAAGGAAGAGTGATATGCTTTGGCGGTAGATAACTCAAAGTGCATGAGAAGAATTATCCCACTCATGACTTAGAGTTGGCAGCAATAGTATATGCACTCAAGGCTTGGCGCCATTATCTTCTGGGAGAAAGATTTGAGCTTTATACCGATCACAAGTCATTGAAGTATCTCTTTTCTCAGAAGGATCTGAATCTGAGGCAACAAAGATGGATGGAATTCTTGGCGTCCTACGATTTTGAGATAGCTTATACCCCTGGCAAGGGGAATGTGGTAGCAGATGCACTGAGTAGAAGAAGGTTGACCCTAAGTCCTCTATTCGTTGAGATGAAGAATTTAGAGTATGTGGCAACCTTTGATTTCTCTTTGGCGATTGAGTCGATGACCGGTTCTTTAGCATCTCTAGAACTCAGACCTACCCTTCTTGATCAAGTTGGGGCTTCGCAGAGAGAAGACCCTCAGATAGTTGAGATTATGGATAAGCTAATTCGAGGAGAGACATCTAGTCATCTCGCTCGATATTCTATTGATGACAAGGGTTGGCTGAGGAGAGACGGAAGGTTATGTGTTCCAATGGTAGAAGATCTAGTAAGAAGAGTTCTTGAGGAAGCGCATCGCTCTAAGTTGACTATACATCCGGGCGGAGATAAGATGTATAAAGATATGAAGCGCATTTTCTTTTGGCCTGGGATGAAGAAGGATGTGGCAGAATTTGTCTCTAGATGTATCATTTGCCAGCAAGTTAAGGCCGAGTCGAAGAAGCCCGGTGGGCTATTGCATCCTCTAGACGTTCCACTATGGAAGTGGGAGAGTATTTCCATGGATTTTATCGATGGGCTACCAAGGTCAAGGAAAGGGAATACGAGCATTTGGGTTATTGTGGATAGACTTACGAAGAGTGCTCATTTCATTCCGGTGAAGAGCAAGAGGACCGCATCTTGGCTAGCGTCTGTATATCTTCGTGAGATTGTGAGACTACATGGAGTCCCTTCTAGTATAGTCAGTGACCGTGACCCAATCTTTACAAGTCAATTCTGGAATAGCTTGCAAGAAGCTGTGGGCACAAGGTTGAATCTAAGTACGGCTTATCACCCACAGACGGACGGTCAAACCGAAAGGGTGAATAGGGTACTCGAGGATCTGTTGAGGCTTTGTATTCTGGATTTTGGTGGTACTTGGGAAGACCATCTTCCTCTTGTTGAGTTTGCATATAATAACAGTTATCAGGCAAGCATAGGGATGGCACCATTTGAAGCTTTATATGGGAGGCCGTGCAAGTCGCCTACATGTTGGTGGGAGACTACAGATGAGCTTATACTTGGGCCTGATATGATCAGAGATACATCCGAGAAGATCGAGTTGATTCGGAGACGGATGAAAGCGGCCCAAGACTGACAGAAATCCTATGCTGATAAGCGAAGAACGGATTTGGAGTTTGATGTTGGGGATATGGTTTTCGTGAAGGTTTCTCCTTTGCGGAATGTGGTCCGATTTGGAGCTGTTGGGAAGTTGGCACCGAGGTTTGTTGGACCATTCCCTATTATAGAGAGGATCGGGCAGATGGCTTATAGAGTGAAGTTGCCCGAGAAGCTTGCTGGAGTACACGATGTTTTTCATGTCTCGCATCTCCGGAAGTGTTTACATGAATCAGCAGAGGTTGTTGAGCCAAGTGTTCTAAAAGATGTAGAAGTGGAGAAAGAGGCTACCTTGAGGAGAGCTCCGATTCGTATCTTGGGGACGGAGACCAAGAAGCTAAGGAATCGAGAGGTCAAATTGGTGAAGGTTCAATGGGGTGAAGCCGAAGAAGACGCAACTTGGGAAACTGAGGAGAAGATGCGTGGGCTTTATCCATTACTTTTTGAGGGTACACTCTCAATCTCTTTTCTTTGTTAGCATATCTTTCTCTTTGCTATCCATGTTTATCTAGTTAATCTTGTCATGAGAACCTTAGGTAGAAACCCTTTGGATGAAACATGTGTTTGAAACATGTTATGCTTGATGGTTGCAAGTGGTTGCAAGTGTTTGCAAGTGGATACTCGTGGATGCATAATACACGTTAGGGACTAAGATCGGCTCACACGCTTTCATACCGCATATGCATGAGTGTTTATGCTTATTCATGGATGAAAACTTGTTATGCTATCACGTGGATGTTGCATATGGATGAATGTTATGTGCACTCATGTAGAGATTATAAATTATGTTAGGAATTTGCATACATATGGACTCATTTCACTAACATATTTTGCATTAAGGGGGTTTACTGAATCAGTAACCTCCTGATTTTCGCATTAGATAAGTACATATACACACACCTTTGCATATGATCATACAGCATTTAGAACCTTTTAAGGACAATGATTGCTCGTGGATGATGTTTTGAGTAGATGGATGATGGATGGTAGGATACGTTCTTCCTAACTTGGAGATTTCGGGGACGAAATCCTTTAAGGAGGGAAGAATGTAACAACCCGTATTTTTGAATAACATGTTATAACATAAATGGAGGCAGAATTAAACTGTAAAATCTGAATCAAGGGAAACGGGCTATGCCATTGCGTTCGTCTCGGAAAAATACGCGAAATAGAGTCCGAGTTTTCGAAAATCGGAGTCCGTATGACCAAGATATGGCCTCGCGAAGTTTCACGAAAAATTCCCAAATTAAAGTATACTTAATTAAGTGAAATGGGTTGCGCAGAGAAATATATATATATATATATATTGATATATATATATATAATTGAAAATTAAATAAATAAATATGCAAAAATGTTCAAAACAGCGAATTGGGAGAGGGGAATAACCGAACCGGCCGATTTTTGAGGTCGACCCAAGCCCGCTGGGTCGACTAGGGGTTAATCCAGGGTGTTTGCTGTCAACCCGTGGGCCGATTCGCTCAAATGCAGATTTTGCATTTGGATGGTTCTCATGGTTCATCTTTAATCTAAAGGCCCTAGATGGTTCCTACACTTGACTTCTTCCCCAAGGCATGCTTTGATGGCTTGGATTGAATCTAGGTTTAATCCTATGGCCTAAAACACTTGCCTAATCTATAAATAAGACCCTAACCTACCCTAAATCATCATTATTCATTCATACAACTAAACTATGGCAAAATCAATCCTCTCATGGCCTCCACTCTCTTCATAAAATTCCTAAATAAATTCCTAAGTGATTTTCCATGCATACAAGTGTTTTCAAACTTGTATGAGCATCATTAGCTTGCATTCAAGTCAAGTTTATATATTTGCATCATAAAGAAAGAGTCTTGATCATTTTGGCTCAAGGGTTTTGCTTGCATTTTGGGTTTAATTGATTTCATAAGGGCTTTGTCATATTTTTGTGACTTCTTAAGCATTGTAAGCCCTATTCTACTTTCATACTTAAACTCTAAAGCTAAATGTATGATATGCAAGTTTATATGCAAGTTTATCATGTTGTGATATGCAAGTTTATATGCAAGTTTATCATGTTGTGATATGCAAGTATATCATGTTGTGATATGCAAGTTTATACGCAAGTATGCCAAGTTATGTTATGCAAGTTTGGGTTGAACATTTTGTTCATGCTATCATGTTATGCAAGCTTATTTTGGGTTTATGAACATAAAGCTTTAAGCTTTATGCCAAAGGTTGCATTTTAGCAACTTGTAAGTTATCATATCTCTTATGATAACTTGCATGTGAGGCTAAATGTGAACTTATGGCCATCTCTACATGTCATTTAGCACCATGTATCACCAATATGCTAAGTTTGGTTTTATGCATGCTTTTGAGGCCTAAAAATGTAATATGCAAGTGTATGAACATATGAACATTTCATATGCCACCATGTTAAGCTTGTGGCTTCAATACCTTTATGTCATGATTATGCCAAGTTCCCTCTTTCTATCCTTTATGCGCTATTGCGATATGTAAGCGATGGGATTGCGTTTGGGGTTGGGTAAACTTAAAAGACATAAAACATAAGCTTGGGAATTTACCTATTAAGTTAGGTCTACCCAATTGCTTGAAAACTTGTAACATGTTTTGGAAACATGATGGACATGACACTTAGAAATGATAAGTGTGGCCAACTCGAGGTTGGGTTGAGTTTGTAGCGTAAACCTACCCGGAACCGACCGGCTTAACTAGTTGCTACAAACAATAGGACCCAATGTGAGAAGTTGGTCATGTTGTACCTTGAACCCGAGGTTAGACCAAGTTGTGGTGTAAAGCTACCCGGACCCGCCTGGCTTAACTAGTAACCACAACAAGGTCTAATGTGAGAGGTTAAGGCGCATTAAATTAATTAATGCCTCGTGATTAGGGTTAAGTCATGGTCCACTTAATACTTAACCAATTTGGGCATGGTAGATTAATCGGGGTTAAGTCGTGAACTCATCGTTACACTTAACCAAGTTAATCCAGGATTAGCAAGAGGGTTAAACCGTACTTAACCCACTAGAAAAATCCTAGCAATGGGGGCCCACTCCAGCAGTAATCCCAAGTTAGTATCATCATGACCCTAGGGACTAGGCTAGGGTGGGGGCACGATTACTGGACTGGAGGTAAGTGACCAAAAGCGACGGCAGAGGGTACGCCGGTGTAGTTCCGGGCGGACTCTGGTCATGCACATAGTCCGTAGCCGGAGAAAACATGCACGGGTACAAGTAGATCGGGACTGTGCACTCATGTTCATGGTGTCCAGGGGTTGACACCCTAGGGCTTGATACACCCGAAGGGTGGACCCGACACAGTTCGACTACAATTATGATTGGGCCGTATTGACACCAACACGTGACGAGTTAGGCTTAGGGAGCCGATCGACTAGACCGTTTGGTTGGACCTTGTATTAGGGTCATTTCATGTTATTGGGCCAAAGCTTGGGCCAAGGGATCAATACTTGTTTATTCAAGTCATGTCAGTTTGCTAGTACACCTGTGGTGCAAAACCTTAATCCTGATTATGCGATGACACCTTTATCTACCTTGTTAGTTAATCATCATGCTAGTATATTGTTATCCTTATGTTCATCCCTGCTGCTCATGCCAGTTAACTTTATCAGTTTACATTGATTGTAGTAGGGCTTACTCAGTCTTTTTGACTGACCTGTTTTCTTTCGCCTCTTTTCTTCCGTTTCCCCCCCCCCAGGTTCTCAGGGAGGGAATACTGGAGCTTAGCTTGGATTTCGGATTGCTTGCTTGTGGGATTTCAGCTCATGTACGGTTTCGACATGAAGCTAGCTATGGTTACCACTTAATTGGGTATAGCACTTATTTATTTCAGTTTTTCAGTTGAGGTTGTTTTATCTAGACTTGTTTATTTGGAAAGCTATGTTGTACTAGACTTGTTTTGAAATGTTTTGGAATCTTCCGCTGTTTTATCTATGTTATTTACTCTGTTTACATATATACATATGTTCTTGTTCTGCCTTGATATATCATTATGCATGTTTACCTGATTCAAACGCCCCTCCAAAGTCAGAGCGCTTGCAAGAGCCACCCTGGTGGAGGTGGGGTGTTACAATTTAACATCATACCATATCCTTCAAAAACAGGGAAAATACTTGA
Source organism: Allium sativum (assembly GCA_030737875.1). Taxonomy (NCBI): domain Eukaryota; kingdom Viridiplantae; phylum Streptophyta; class Magnoliopsida; order Asparagales; family Amaryllidaceae; genus Allium; species Allium sativum. The sequence continues at coordinate 110,762,183 of CM060913.1, forward strand.
TCTCCTAACTAACGTACTTTGGGTCATTGAAACGAACAACTTGATGTTAAAACATAGAAATGATCAAATGTAGCTGCACTTCATACATACAGTAAATATACAAAAGAAAGTTAAACAATTACATACTTATGGACTCAACTGCACGTGTGCGTAGCACGGGCCACACACTTGTTATTAAATAAAACGAGTATACTAATAAGTGAACAGCTGAAATATCTAAATATCATGGGGGTTATATGCAAGAGGACACTACAACATTTCAAATGGCAAATGCGGGATCAGGTTGCTAACATGTATGGAAGTAGTATAAATGATTTATGTAATATCCAAGCCTAAGGTACAAACTGTTACATAACAAAGGGTACCATATTATAACGTCTAGGCAATTCAACATGTGGGTTATAGCCTCAGTGCCCAAAGGCTTGCATACATGTGTACGTTAATTTTTTTTACTTGTTTTTTTTACAACCAAGTCCAACATTCTTAGATTTATAAGTGTGGAACCCCCATATAAATAATTTATTAACAGGAAAATAGTGTGAAGGACAAAAAGCAAACAAAATTTGCTCAAAAGGACAAGGCATAAAAAACTTGCTCAAAAGGACCATTTCTAGTGCAAAGTGGGAAAACATAGTGGCCCCCCAAATTCCACTATTTGCACTAAAAATTGTCCTTTTGGACAAGTTTTCTGTTGACCGTCCTTTTGGGCAAATTTTGTGTTGACTTTGTCCATTTGAGCAAATCTCCCATAATTTAACATAAAATAAGCATGCAAAAGAATAATTTAACATAAAATGAGCATGCAAAAGTAAAGATCACATGGGGAATGAACATGCATAAGATGCGACTCTTATGCATGTAGATATGCATGTGCAATGGCTAAAAGTTGCGCCCCAAATATACCAAAGTGGGCCAAGTAACTTCATATATTAAATGTAGCATGAGACCGCAAGAAAAATTAACTGTAGGCTTGCGTATGGTCAGGGTACTTCTGTTTTTCAAGCACAGGTATGTTCCAAAATTTCTCCTCTTCAACAAATCAGTGTTGGAATATTTCGACAATTGGGTCACATATGTAAAATAAAATGTGTTGTGCTATTTTGGTGTAAAGCCTAATTAAAGTGATATAATTCAAAGGTAAGAGTTAAATGATCATTAAGTAAATACTTCAGAAGTTATCAAGGACGTGCTATAGGTAACGATAACTAATTTTGTATAAGTTATCTACTGAGAAGTGAAACGGTTTTTTTTTTTGTGAAAACAATAAGGGAAATCAAGCACTCTTTGTGGTGCTTGATTACATAAAGTCAAAGTAAAAGAAATATAAATGTGTACTATACGGAAAAAGATATTGCTTCAAAAGCTAAAGACGCTCAAGTTATCGTTATTTTTGATGTTATCTTCAGTATATTCATTTAAAGATTAAAATTATTTTAAGAATAATATGTTATCTTATTGGGCTAATTTAGCGCTTTGGTAACTAAAATAGAGATTGAAGTTTTTAAGATTGAAAAGTGCTCATTTGATATACATTGTAAATAAATGTATGAATAAGGATTAAGAAGTCGCTAAGGATCTCAAAGAAAAGAAATAACATACGGATATTTTTTATAGTTGTTACTTTAATGAGATATACAGACATATAAAGTAAAATATACTTGATATTTTAAAGTTATTATTGAGATTTAAGTCAAATTCTTTGGATTTATTTGACATATTTTTTATGCTGCCATTTAGACAGATTTCGGTTTTATATTTCTAATGTTATTATTGTTCATCAAGAAATAGTAATGTTAATTTATGAATAAATTAAAAATCTTATGTAATGTAATAACCCGGAAATCTGGGCCAGTTTAAAATTTTTATTTTGCCAATTTTAGCGAATTTTGATTATTTAAAATGAATTATTTTAAATAATATCGACGAGAAATTTATTTTGAATAGAATTCGAACGTATATATTATATAGATCGTCGTTAGAATATAAATATTTATTTTAAATTATAAAAGGAATTGAAAATGGCGCGGTAGTTCGATAATTCGATTTCAAACTTCAAATGGACGTACAGGATTAAAAATAAACTGGATTTTAGTGAAACCAAAAATATTAGGATCTAATTGAGAATATCTTTCCAACGAATCCGAAAAATTGAAATTTCATAGCGGGGATAAAAAGATATGTCCAGTTGAAAATTCAGAATAGCCACGATGGAATTCTAGCCCTTAAAAAATGGAAATTTTGCAAACGACCTCGGATTTCGACGAAACCACTTTTGTTGGATCCGCGATATCAAATTATTACTAGGTTTCAAATTTCATAATTTTTCGAATCAATATGTGAGTGTGGCAAAGGAAAACGCATTTGACCAGTTTAAGTTGATTTTAATCGACTGGAAAATGGCCATTTTTCAAACGGTCTCAGAATTCGATGAAACTAGTTTTGTTAGGACCGTATCGGCAATACGAAGCTAGAAAATATTTTTCTGGAATTTTTCTGGTTAGTATGTGACCCCAGTAAATTGAAATGCACGTTCAAATTTAATATATAAAGTTATATGTTGATTTTGACGGAAACTGATCGAAACGATTGAATCAGCCTACGATACATATCCCATTGTGTTCGGAATGGGGGTAATTAGCTATAGGTGACAGGCGGTGGGTTCCGTTTTGAGTTCGAAATTTAAAGTTGCTTTTTGAAATTAAATAATTAAAATAATATAATTAAATTTTATACTTTAAACCCTACCCTAGCCTCTCTCCTCCTTATTCGTTCAGAACTAAATGGAAAAAATAAAAATCGAATCGCTCGTCGCCTGGCCACCTCGAAGCCACAGCGCTCTGTCGCCCTCGCCACCCAGCCACCGCTATCCCCCGGATCCCTCTCCACAGCCTCCTCCTCTCCCTCTTCTTCCATCCTCGCGCGGCCTCGCTTCTTTCCTCCCAGATCGAAGACCCCTTTCCCCCTTAAACCGCCCACTTCCGGAACCTTCTGCTCCCCCTCTTGACCCTACCCCCTCAGTCGGCCGACGCCGATGGTCACCCCCCCTCACTGAAAGACATCGGTGAGCTTATTTTATTTTATTTATCTATTTGTTTTCTATGTAAATAGTTTTAAAATTTTTAAAGTAGCTTAGGATTAAAAACAGAGTTTTTATTTATATATAGGAAAAGAAGAACAAAACTGATTTTTCTTTGAAGTAAAAACTGAAGTTTCTTTGGATTAAAAACTGATTTTTCTTAGGATTAAAAGAACATGATTTTTCCTTGAATAAAAATATGATTTTCATATAATAGAGAATATAAAAATATAATCTTTTATATTGTACAAGTATAAAAATATAATCTTTTATATTGTAGAGAATATAAAAATATAATCTTTTATATTGTAGATGTATATAAATATAATCTTTTATATTGTAGAAGTATAAAAATATAATCTTTTATATTGTAGAAGTATAAAAATGTGATTTTTATAGCAATGAAATAAAAATCCGATCTTTTTATATGAAGTGGAAATATAAAAATATAATTTTTATATAGAATGAAGCGTCGAAAATATATACGAAGAAGAAATAAAAATACGATTTTTATTTATTGAATGAAGTGATAAAAATATAATTTTTATTTGAACAACGTGAAAAGAACTACATTGGAATTGCAAACAGATTCAGATGATTCAACAGTTCAAAAGCAAAACACGGTGGAGTGGATCCCTCGGTGAGAATTTCTCACTTTTTAATTTTATTTCTAGTTGAAATATATACTAGGATGCAGACGGTGTTTAGTAGCAACCGACACCCGTCTCCACAGACCATGGATGGCTTGTATGCTTGTTTGTTTGATTTTGATGTCTAGTTGATTGTGTGATGTGATGTGAAATGAAATAAAATATTTTATAGTGGAAAATATTTTATAGTTAAAAATAGAATTTTTAACGTATATAAGAAATGAAATAAAAATAAACAAATCGGACGATTTGTTTATATACACACATTTGACTGATATTGATTAGGACGATAAATTTTACACATCGCCCAACTGCACAAATAAAATCTGTGTTTGATTGTTTGAAAACCCCACACGGGTATTGGGATGATATATGATATACACTAATCCCAATAGTTAGTTGTATGTCGATCGATTGATTGACAGACTGTTATAAGCGTTAAATATTTATATTCGATGCTTATACAGTGTAGAATGCACTTCAGATGATGGTTGATTATTCATCGCCGTTATTGTATACATGTGTTGTAGAAAATCCATATAATTAACATTATATGGTAATTGATTGGGCCTCATTCAATATTTGAAAAAGAAATATTTGAAATAGAAATATTTGAAATAGAATATTTGAAAATAGAAATATATGAAGCCGTGTTGATTAGATTGACGCCATTTTGACGTGAATGATATTTATATCGATTTTATTCATTTTATAATGAACACCGAAAGTGATTTCAAAATCTGAAATTTTGAAAAGAATTGAAATTCGAATTAAATTGAATAGAAATGAATTTGAATAGAAATTGAATATAAATGAATTCGAATTGAAATTGAATATAAATGAATTCGAATTGAATTGAAAACGAACTAAAATTGAATTAGAAATCCATTTGAATTGAAATCAATTTGAAATGAATTTAAAACGAATTTATAAAGAAAAATTCAATTTTGATTTGAAATTGAATATGAAGTTGAAACCGTTTTGGAAATGAATTTATAACGATTTATAAAGAACGTTTTGAATTGAAATCGACGAATAATATATTATATATATAATATAATGGCCTGAATAGAATGCGCCGCGCCGCGGCAGTTCGCGAATTTCGACCATTGATTTCGAACGGATATTACGGGAGATCCGACCGTCGGATTCTCCTAAAACCGGAACCGTTGGGTTCGTATCGAAAAGAGCTTTCTAACGAATGTGAGAAATCAGAAATCTAACGGTTGGATTTGGAATTATGTCCAAATCAAATTTGAAAAAGGTCGTTGTAAGTGCAGTTCGAAGGCCGTTGATGGAAATCGACTGTACGGGCCATGATAAAATTATTAAAAATATCAATAATTTGTGTAGAATCCTAAGAAATGATTTGTGAAGAATTTTGGATGAAAAACTCCACATTTGAAAAGATAAAAATAGATTTTTATCGAAATGAACTAGTTTTGAACTAGAATAGTAATTTATTTATTTTTAAAATAAATAAATTGGATTTGAAATGGTTTTGAAAATAACCAGAATTTCCAAAAATTGTATTGGAATGGATTTGAATCGAAATTGTCTTCGGAATATTTTGATTTTGGATTTCGTGATTATACAGATGTTGTTATGGAAATTTGAAAGATATATATATATATATATATATATATATATATATATATCGTTATTTCCAATACGATATTTGTTGGTCATAGAATGTGATGTTGAATATAAGCCGATATATTTTCTATTCAGAGCCTTGTATTTAATATCAAATGTGATTTGGGTTTGTCGTGAATGGTGTCTTCATTAACACTGTCCTTGAACCCAGTTGAGAAAAAGATTAAATCTTTTTATTTAGATTTAATGAAGTGTACCAATTAAATAATATTTAATTGGAATTGAATTGAAATGTGATTTTGGGGTTTATCGTGAACTGTGTTTTAAAGGACACTGATTCTTTAACCCAGTCAAAGATTAAAACTAAGTGGAGTTTTAATGAATCTTTAATTAGATTGAAAAGATCGAGAATGGAGTATCACCAGTTTTGCTCCAGGCGATAGTTAAATCTTTAATTAGATTTGAACTTGAAATGGTAATTAAATTTACCGATAACACCGTGGTGTTAGGTATGAAGTATTACCAGTTTTACTTCATGGGATGAATAGGTTGGGATGGGGAAATTAAAAAAATGATTACTTCGGTAAGGTTCGTTAATCCCGACTAGTTGAATCAAAATTCAAAAGAAGATTAAAGAATAAATTCAAGGAATTTATCTTTGATAAAATTAATGGGAACCTTTCCCTATGAATGTGAAATTTAGAAACTAACTGTCGATTAGCTAAGCAGAATGGTTTTCTGGATATTGATCTGATGTTGGTTTCCGCCTCCGGGGTTAATATTTGGGGAATTATTCTCTTGTTAATTTACGGTTAGTGACTGATGAATTGGAATGAGGCGTATGTTGTGTTTGTGTAACACTTATTTAAAGTACACGCGAGTTATTCGGGAACACCGGGTTTATCCCATTCTGAATAACTGATTCGACGATAAGTCGGAGATGAAGACGGTGGTTGAAGACTAGAGGTCTTCACGTCGTTTGGATAATTACTGATGTTCTTGATTGGGCTGTACACCCAAGAAGATGGAAACAGTTGGTGATCGTCCAGACGTACTTGGAGATCGATGGATATGCGGGGTACTAGGTGCCTTCGGTTTCGTTCAGACCCAGAACGAACTTGTAAATGGACTGTGTGTCTGACATTGGATTTTAGTCTGTGTGATTGATTTCTATTAAATATATATCTGTTTGGCGGCGGAGAATTTATTCTCTTGCTTAACGCCCTTCTCTGAGACGTACGAGCTCAGGGGTTATATATTGATGGATATCAAACGCATAGAGTGAATTGCCTGTGTGGCATGCCTAAGTGGCAAATGATCAAGGCTTCTGTTGAAAAGCAAAGTCTTGTGGTTGATGATCGAAGCACGGCCTTTGTGGCGTAGCTTTGTGTAACGTTTACTTCGCGAGTTTCACACCCGGTATGAACCAAAAACGGGAGACGGACCTCAGGGAGGGCATGCGTTTCTTTCTAGTTAGAAGTGGCGTCAGTGGTTTTACACGCCCTGACGAGTTTGACTTATGTGGTTGTTGCTGTTGCGAGGCGCCTCGGTTTGATCGGACGATCCGGGTCCCATGGAGTCATTTAGTTGGCTGACCTACGCCCCATAGGGCGGGGAAATGCATGTTCAGACATTTTAATCCACATCGGTGGACCGGCCCTGACGATCCAAGGGTCACTCGAGCTCTGATCCTGATGGGCGGACTAGAGCGTCTCGAATCGGTTGAGGACTATCTTTTGCCTCGGTTCATAGATGGAAATCCAATTTCCAAATACGTGACATTTGCGGTTTTATTTGTAGAGCCTAGAATGGCGACATGATATATGGTACCCATGCCGTCTATGATTGATACTTATGATTTGAAGTTGTTTTATACACTATGCACTTATTATAGTATCAAACGATTTGTTTTAAACGTATTAAGCATTTTTGGCTATTATAAGGGAAAACCCTATCCCCCGGCTTGCGTTGCATTGTGTGATAGGACCTGGGTCTTATAATAGCTGCATTCTTCCAAAAAGCATTGTGCTGTTTTGTTTTATGCACTATTATTCTTGGGAGGAAACCCGTTCTGTGTCATACGACGTGGTCCCATGATTTACCTAACTTTAAAGTAAAGATTAAATAACTGTTTTAGTTCTTACACCAGTCCCATGACTGACCTGGAGTTTATTGTTTTAACCTAAACTCTGGATGCCCTTATTTTGATGCGGGCAGCTAGTAGTTTTGGTTTTGCAGATTTATATTCACAGGATCCTGGTTTACAGCTGGAACGATATCCGGAAAGCTTTGTATCCGTATATCTCCTTCAGTTGTGTATTGTATTATTTTCCGCTGCGATGTATTTAAATGTAATTTAAATCTTTGATATTTCTGTGTAATATTTATTGATTCATACTCTGTATATTCCTGTATTCTGATGAATTGTTGTAATAAACAATGAAATGTTCTTCCGTCCGCGTTCTGATGTGGCTTGTTCTCGAACTATCCGCGCTTCCCTCACCGGGGAAGTTACGGGTTTTTACAGGTGGTATCAGAGCTTTGGTTTACAAAGCTCAGAGAACGAGACACATTAGAACCATACGAAAGAATCCATCAGAGATTGGATTAGTAATATCCAATGGGAATGACTCGTCAGAGATGGGATCAGTAGTATCCTAGAGCGAGTGTGAAGGGTATATTTTTAAAATAAAAACAAGTTTTGTTTTGAAAATTTAAAACGAATAATTGATTTAAAATGAATTTGGGCAATCCAGTATATAAAGATTTTGTATATATGTCTTGCAAACGTGTGTTCGAAGTTTTAATATACTGGGTAGGTATAGAATCCCTCTAGTGCCCGGGGATAATTCTGGTAACGGGGCACCATCGCCAGTATTTATTTTCGAGTAACGAAAGTGAGTTTTCTATATATTTCCAATTGACTGGTGTGAAAACCGAAACTAGATAGGGCTTATTGTTGTGATTTGGCATCAAAAATGTGATTTTTGACTATATATCAAAGTTATGAATTTCAAAAGCTAATCAACTAATTGATTGATGGTTGTGTTGTTTGATTATTGTTTGTTAATTGAAATTTTGAACCATATAGCCAAATTGTATCAAATAGTGAATTGTATTGAAATTTGGTCGCATTTTCTTGCATATACATGTACTTACATTGAACAGGTCATAGCAAGGAGGCTAGAGCGGAGAATAAAATTTGTTTGCCCGACAAATAGGTACATGTTTATCATAATTTACTGTTTTGTTTGGGTGATGATGATTTTATGAGCCGATTGGCTAGCCGCTTGGCTTTTTCTTTTTCTTTTTGAGATCAGAGGGCCTGTATGGAAATTTCGGGATTTTCCCGTGCTCCCGGTGCAGGGGAGGTTATGGCGAAATTTTTCGAAAATTTAGGGTGTTAGCCAAATTTTTGAAAAATTTGAAAAGTTCTTAGAAACTGAAAAGTTGAAGAACTTAAGCCGTAGTGAAAACACTGGAAGTTGAGTTGATTTGTTAAACAACTTTCGGCTTCATTCCTTTTCGGGGATGAAAAGTTTTAAGTGGGGGAGATTGTAATAACCCGGAAATCTAGGCCAGTTTAAAATTTTTATTTTGGCAATTTTAGTGAATTTTGATTATTTAAAATGAATTATTTTAAATAATAATGAAAAGAAATTTATTTTGAATAGAATTCGAACGTATATATTATATAGATCGTCGTTAGAATATAAATATTTATTTTAAATTATAAAAGGAATTGAAAATGGCGCGGTAGTTCGATAATTCGATTTCAAACTTCAAATGGATGTACATGATTCAAAATAAACCGGACTTTAGTGAAACCAAAAATATTAGGATCTAATTGAGAATATCTTTCCAATGAATCCGAAAAATTGAAATTTCATAGCGGGGATAAAAAGATATGTCCAGTTGAAAATTCAGAATAGTCGCTATGGAATTCTGGCCCTTAAAAAATGGAAATTTTGCAAACGACCTCGGATTTCGACGAAACCACTTTTGTTGGATCCGCAATGTCAAATTATTGCTAGGTTTCAAATTTCATAATTTTTCGAATCAATATGTGAGCATGGCAAAGGAAAACGCGTTTGACCAGTTTTAGTTGATTTTAATCGACTGGAAAATGGCCATTTTTCAAACGGTCTCAGAATTCGATGAAACTAGTTTTGTTAGGACTGTATCGGCAATACGAAGCTAGAAAATATTTTTCTGGAATTTTTCTGGTTAGTAAGTGACCCCAGTAAATTGAAATGCACGTTCAAATTTAATATATAGAGTTATATGTTGATTTTGACGGAAACTGATCGAAACGATCGAAACAGTCTACGATACATATCCCATTGTGTTCGGAATGGGGGTAATTAGCTATGGGTGACAGGCGGTGGGTTCCGTTTTGATTTCGAAATTTAAAGTTGCTTTTTGAAATTAAATAATTAAAATAATATAATTAAATTTTATACTTTAGACCCTACCCTACCCTCTCTCCTCCTTATTCGTTCAGAACAAAATGGAAAAAAAATCGAATCGCTCGTCGCCTGGCCACCTCGAAGCCACCGCGCTCCGTCGCCCTCGCCACCCAACCACCGCTATCCCTCGGATCCCTCTCCACAGCCTCCTCCTCTCCCTCTTCTTCCATCCTCGCGCGGCCTCGCTTCTTTCCTCCCAGATCGAAGACCCCTTTCCCCCTTAAACCGCCCACTTCCGGAACCTCCTGCTCCCCCTCTTGACCTCACCCCCTCAGTCGGCCGACGCCGATGGTCACTCCCCCTACGGCTGACGGGAACTCCACCCTCACTAAAAGACATCGGTGAGCTTATTTTATTTTATTTATCTATTTGTTTTCTATGTAAATAGTTTTAAATTTTTTAAAGTAGCTTAGGATTAAAAACAGAGTTTTTATTTATATATAGGAAAAGAAGAACAAAATTGATTTTTCTTTGAAGTAAAAACTGAATTTTCTTTGGATTAAAAACTGATTTTTCTTAGGATTAAAAGAACATGATTTTTCCTTTAATAAAAATATGATTTTCATATAATAGAGAGTATAAAAATATAATCTTTTATATTGTAGAAGTATAAAAAATATAATCTTTTATATTGTAGAGAATATAAAAATATAATCTTTTATATTGTAGAAGTATAAAAATATAATCTTTTATATTGTAGAAGTATAAAAATATAATCTTTTATATTGTAGAAGTATAAAAATGTGATTTTTATAGCAATGAAATAAAAATCTGATCTTTGTATATGAAGTAGAAATATAAAAATATAATTTTTATATAGAATGAAGCGTCGAAAATATATATGAAGAAGAAATAAAAATACGATTTTTATTTATTGAATGAAGTGATAAAAATATAATTTTTATTTGAACAACGTGAAAAGAACTGCATTGGAATTGCAAACAGATTCAGATGATTCAACAGTTCAAAAGCAAAGCACGGTGGAGTGGATCCCTCGGTGAGAATTTCTCACTTTTTAATTTTATTTCTAGTTGAAATATATACTAGGATGCAGACGGTGTTTAGTAGCAACCGACACCCGTCGTCCACAGACCATGGATGGCTTGTATGCTTGTTTGTTTGATTTTGATGTCTAGTTGATTGTGTGATGTGAAATGAAAATATTTTATAGTTAAAAATAGAATTTTTAACATATATAAGAAATGAAATATAAATAAACAAATCGGACGATTTGTTTATATACACACATTTGACTGGTATTGATTGGGACGATAAATTTTACACATCGCCCAACTGCACAAATAAAATCTGTGTTTGATTGTTTGAAAACCCCACACGGGTATTGGGATGATATATGACATACACTAATCCCAATAGTTAGTTGTATGTCGATCGATTGATTGACAGACTGTTATAAGCGTTAAATATTTATATTCGATGCTTATACAGTGTAGAATGCACTTTGGATGATGGTTGATTATTCATCGTCGTTATTGTATACACGTGTTGTAGAAAATCCATATAATTAACATTATATGGTATTTGATTGGGCCTCATTCAATATTTGAAAAAGAAATATTTGAAAGATAAATATTTGAAATAGAATATTTGAAAATAGAAATATATGAAGCCGTGTTGATTAGATTGACGCCATTTTAACGTGAACGATATTTATATCGATTTTATTCATTTTATAATGAATATCGAAAGTGATTTCAAAATCTGATATTTTGAAAAGAATTGAAATTCGAATTAAATTGAATAGAAATGAATTCGAATAGAAATTGAATATAAATGAATTCGAATTGAAATTGAATATAAATGAATTCGAATTGAAATTGAATTGAATTGAAAACGAACTGAAATTGAATTAGAAATCCATTTGAATTGAAATCAATTTGAAATGAATTTAAAACGAATTTATAAGGAAAAAATCAATTTTGATTTGAAATTGAATATGAAGTTGAAACCGTTTTGAAAATGAATTTATAACGATTTATAAAGAACGTTTTGAATTGAAATCGACGAAATATATATTATATATATATAAAAATATATATAATATAATGGCCTGAATAGAACGCGTTGCGCCGCGGCAGTTCGCGAATTTCGACCATTGATTTCGAACGGATATTGCGGGAGATCCGACCGTCGGATTCTCCTAAAAACGGAACCATTGGGTTCGTATCGAAAAGATCTTTCTAACGAATGTGAGAAATTAGAAATCTAATGGTTGGATTTGGAATTATGTCCAAATCAAATTTGAAAAAGGTCGCTGTAAGTGCAGTTCGATGGCCGTTGATGGAAATCGACTGTACGGGCCTTGATAAAATTATTAAAAATATCAATAATTTGTGTAAAATCATAAGAAATGATTTGTGAAGAATTGGGATGAAAAACTCCACATTTGAAAAGATAAAAGTAGATTTTTATCGAAATGAACTAATTTTGAACTAGAATATTAATTTATTCATTTTTAAAATAAATAAATTGGATTTGAAATGGTTTTGAAAATAACCAGAATTTCCAATAATTGCATTGGAATGGATTTGAATCAAAATTGTCTTCGGAATATTTCGATGTTGGATTTCGTGGTTATACAGATGTTGTTATGGAAATTTAAAAGATATATATATATATATCGTTATTTCCAATACGATATTTGTTGGTCGTAGAATGTGATGTTGAATATAAACCGATATATTTTCTACTCAGAGCCTTGTATTTAATATCAAATGTGATTTGGGTTTGTCGTGAATGGTGTCTTCATTAACATTGTCCTTGAACCCAGTTGAGAAAAAGATTAAATCATTTTATTTAGATTTAATGAAGTGTACCAATTAAATAATATTTAATTGGAATTGAATTGAAATGTGATTTTAGAGTTTATCGTGAACCGTGTTTTAAAGGACGCTGATTCTTTAACCTAGTCAAAGATTAAAAATAAGTGGAGTTTTAATGAATCTTTAATTAGATTGAAAAGATCGAGAATGGAGTATCACCAGTTTTGCTCCAAGCGATAGTTAAATCTTTAATTAGATTTGAACTTGAAATGGTAATTAAATTTACCGATAACACCGTGGTGTTAGGTATGAAGTATTACCAGTTTTACTTCATGGGATGAATAGGTTGGGATGGGGAAATTAAAACAAATGATAACTTCGGTAAGGTTCGTTAATCCTGACTAGTTGAATCAAAATTCAAAAGAAGATTAAAGAATAAATTCAAGGAATTTATCTTTGATAAAATTAATGGGAACCTTTCCCTTTGAATGTGAAATTTAGAAACTAACTGTCAGTTAGCTAAGCAGAATGGTTTTCTGGATATTGATCTGATGTTGGTTTCGGCCTACGGGGTTAATATTTAGGGAATTATTCTCTTGTTAATTTACGGTTAGTGACTGATGAATTGGAATGAGGCGTATGTTGTGTTTGTGTAACACTTATTTAAAGTATACGCGAGTTATTCGGGAAGACCGGGTTTATCACATTCTGAATAACTGATTCGACGATAAGTCGGAGATGAAGACGTTGGTTGAAGACCGGAGGTCTTCACGTCGTTTGGATAATTACTGATGATCTCGATTGGGCTGTACACCCAAGAAGATGGAAACAGTTGGTGATCGTCAAGACGTACTTGGAGATCGATGGATATGCGGGGTACTAGGTGCCTCCGGTTTCGTTCAGACCCAGAACGAACTTGTAAATGGACTGTGTGTCTGACATTGGATTTTAGTCTGTGTGATTGATTTCTATTAAATATATATCTGTTTGGCGGTGGAGAATTTATTCTCTTGCTTAACGCCCTTCTCTGAGACGTACGAGCTCAGGGGTTATATGCTGATGGATATCAAACGCATAGAGTGAATTGCCTGTGTGGCATGCCTAAGTGGCAAATGATCAAGGCTTCTGTTGAAAAGCAAAGTCTTGTGGTTGATGATCGAAGCACGGCCTTTGTGGCGTAGCTTTGTGTAACGTTTACTTCGCGAGTTTCACACCCGGTATGAACCAAAAACGGGAGACGGACCTCAGGGAGGGCATGCGTTTCTTTCTAGTTAGAAGTGGCGTCAGTGGTTTTACACGCCCTGACGAGTTTGACTTATGTGGTTGTTGTTGTTGCGAGGCGCCTCGGTTTGATCGGACGATCCGGGTCCGATGGAGTCATTTAGTTGGCTGACCTACGCCCCATAGGGCGGGGAAACGCATGTTCAGGCATTTTAATCCACATCGGTGGACCGGCCCTGACGATCCAAGGGTCACTCGAGCTCTGATCCTGAGGGGCGGACTAGAGCGTCTCGAATCGGTTAAGGACTATCTTTTGCCTTGGTTCATAGATGGAAATCCAATTTCCAAATACGTGACATTTGCGGTTTTATTTGTAGAGCCTAGTATGGCGACATGATATATGGTACCCATGCCGTCTATGATTGATACTTATGATTTGAAATTGTTTTATACACTATGCACTTATTATAGTATCAAACGATTTGTTTTAAACGTATTAAGCATTTTTGGCTATTATAAGGGAAAACCCTATCCCCCGGCTTGCGTTGCATTGTGTGATAGGACCTGGGTCTTATAATAGCTGCCTTTTTCCAAAAAGCATTGCGCTGTTTTGGTTTATGCACTGTTATTCTTGGGAGGAAACCCGTTCCGTGTCATACGGCATGGTCCCTTGATTTACCTAACTTTAAAGTAAAGATTAAATAACTGTTTTAGTTTTCACACCAGTCCCATGACTGACCTGGAGTTTATTGTTTTAACCTAAACTCTGGGTGCCCTTATTTTGATACGGGCAGCTAGTAGTTTTGGTTTTGCAGATTTATATTCACAGGATCCTGGTTTACAGCTGGAACGATATCCGGAAAGCTTTATATCCGTATATCTCCTTCAGTTGTGTATTGTATTATTTTCCGCTGCGATGTATTTAAATGTAATTTAAATCTCTGATATTTCTTTGTAATATTTATTGATTCATACTCTGTATATTCCTGTATTCTGGTGAATTGTTGTAATAAATAATGAAATGTTCTTCCGTCCGCGTTCTGATGTGGCTTGTTCTAGAACTATCCGCGCTTTCCTCACCGGGGAAGTTACGGGTTTTTACATGTAATTGAAGCTTGTATAAGTTATGGCTACTTACGCTAAATAACTTATGTAATGATATCTCAAATTTTGTTTTGGTTACTAATATAATTTTTTTTCAGTATACTGAGGAATTATAGATTGAGATATCATAAAGAAAGAAAATGCTTTATTGATATTCTAAGGGATTTAAAGTTTATAATTTTTTATGAACCCACACTAAGGAAAAGTTTTAAAGCGGGAAATGCAATAGTTATTTTGAGGATGTTGAGTTTGGGGGGAGAAATAAAGTAATATCATTGTCTCTAAAGAGAATCATTATCTTTGATTCAAATGCAGTTACTTCTTCGCTTAAAGTTTAAGATTTTTTTCTTTTGTTAGGAAGAAGTAAATTAAGAACCATAATAAGACGATGTTGAAGATATTTTTTTCTATAAGCTAAGGTTACTGTTTCAAGAAAACAAACTTAACAACCTCAAAATGCAAGATCACTATGGAAATCCACCTAAATGGGAAGAAATGCTATTTCAGATTATTGTGTAGTATTTCATCATAAAGATAAATAATGGATTGATAAAGATAAAGATAATGCTATGGACTTACATCAATCCATGTAAGGTACTAATTTAAAATGTGGATTTAAGAAATGAACATATAACTAAATCTATATGGATAATAAAGTTTGAAATCTCCCTCTAACTTAAGTAATAAGATCATTGGTTATGAATAACTATTCAAAGCCAAAAGGGATCAAGTGGGTAATATTGAATTTTATACGACACTTTTATTGAAATCACTATTATTAAAAGGAAAATTTATTTTCTTTAAAGAATGTTTCATTTTTGGACTTAGTAAACGATTCTTTAGAACCGGTCGCTTTGGAGCTTACTACATTTTGTACTTTTGAGCATTATCTGATGGAGATTAAAGTTATGTTTCTCAATGGAGACATTGGTGAAACTACTTAAGAAACTCATTTATGGATTAGTCTTTTGTATTTGGGATTCAAATACACCATTATTGTTCATGGGGTGATATTTGGATTATTACAAAAGAATTAGGAAGATAAATGCTTAAAAGATTTGGTATGTAAACTGCGATTCTGTTGTTTTTCTTTTACCAAACAGATAAATGCTACCATCCTTGAAATTAAAGAAATGCAAAAGATTTCTCATGCATTTGCAGTGTGAATTCTAATGCATACTAATGTATATACACATATGGATATGCGTGTATTATTTGGTAGATACCTTACTGATATTAAAAGTGGATCAATGGTTTAGTAGCCAAAATGGTTATGATATATATGATATATCTTTAAAAGACAAAATAAAAGATTATATGCTCATAGATAAAAGATCGGATCGGGTGGAGACGGACAACAACGAAACATCACGTGTAGATAAAAGATTATATACACATATACAAACACAACATCAAGTGTTCAAACTAAATCGAAGTGACGGGGAAACCAACAACGAAACAGCACACAACAAACAATTTATACAAAGTGATAAATGAAGTAGAAGACTTGGAATAAGTGTAATCGTAAGCTTACTTACCTTTGTTTTGGAGACGGATAACGGTGAACGACGGTGGTTTCACGCACGCAGGAAACATGTCAGACGAAGGGGGTATGCTCAAACCCGGTGTAGCAGACTTAAACGAGATCCGATAGTGTCAATAAGGGCTTTTTCCTTTTCTGCGGGTTCTGGGCTCAGCAGAGACAGAGACAAGTGGCTTCGGTCTTGGCTCACACATAGACGAATGGAAAGGTGCGGGTTTGCAAAGAGGCTGCGATCTTGAGGTGGGCACTGGTCTGAAGCGATGACGGGGGGTACTGCTTTCGGTGGAGGAAGTTGCGGTGGTTGATCAGTGGACGGTTGCGAAGAGGTGAAGGCCGATTTAATGGAGGGCACGGATTTGAGAATGGAGAAAATTCAATCGGAGGCCATTATGGTGGATTGGGAAAAAGGATGGACCGATTATAATTTGGGGGAGAAAGCAATATACAGCTGAATAAATAGAGAAAGGGAACGGGGTAAAACAGGGTACGGTGAGAAATAGAAAGCAGGACACGCGGTGATTTCAGAATAAGGTAAACACGTGGTTAACGAACGCATTTTTCGAGAGCAAGTGTAATTAAACAAACATTTTCTATTAGAACCAGAATAAAATCTAAATAAATTAAATATTTCAAGTTAAATAAAATAAAAAATTCAAAATAATGCATTTCAATAAATTTAAAAAAAAATGCAGCTAACGTTTAAATAAAATAAAGCTATTCGCATTTAAATAAAGTTTTGAAATATACAACCATCGTTAAATTTAACAAAACAGCTTACATTTAGTTTTAAAATTAACA
Organism: Allium sativum; assembly: GCA_030737875.1. Classification (NCBI taxonomy): domain Eukaryota; kingdom Viridiplantae; phylum Streptophyta; class Magnoliopsida; order Asparagales; family Amaryllidaceae; genus Allium; species Allium sativum. The sequence continues at coordinate 110,779,423 of CM060913.1, forward strand.
CTTATAAAATAAATTAAAATTTATTTAAATAGACTAAATTCCAAAATTACAACAAATATAAAATTCTTAAATACCAAAATTCACATAAATATCATCTTTTGAACGTTTAAATTTTTGGTTCGTTACAAATTTAGTCATTTACTACACTTTCTCAATCTCTTAACAAGTATACTAATCATTATTATTTTTCCTTTTGAACTAGATTTAAGTTTTATTTGCTAATAGAAAGGAAGTTAAAGTTGAAAAATGGATCATGCCATTTGATACAAAACAAAACAAATGAAGTAAAATAAAGTATTTTCAACCGAAAGAAAACAAAATTATAGTAAATTGTCAATCAAAATAAATTTAGAAAATATATATCCTTCAATAAATATAATACAATTCATCTTATTATGTAATGGAATATATATTAAACTTAATATAAATTAATTTTAAATAATTCTAACGAAATGAAAAATACTGAAACACTTAGCTAGCTTTATCTAAATGAACCGTCAAAGGTACTGTTTGAAACTGAGTCAATATGAAGAAACCAAACAGGCCACATAATTAAAGTATTAGTAGTAGTAGTACTCATGTTTCTTTGGAAAAAACCTTCATCTACAAATAATTTCTAATATGTAGCAAATAAGAAACACTTATTAAATATTAAAAAATATGATAGTTAGAAAACCTATGTTACTGCAAAAAAAAAAAAAAAAAAAAAAAAAAAACACTTGATTCGTAAATGGGTTGCACCAGCTTAAACTACAAAAATCAAACTTTATCTCATAAATAAACAATAGAAACATAACTTTTGACAAACGATGCAAGACACCCTCAAATTGTAGGACATAATATTGTACCTTAAACTCGACCCATCACCGAAATTTTGGATCTAACTAAAAACATTGGATCTTCTCATCAATAAAAAAATAAGGACTTTTCAAAGAAACCAAAGAACGAAGACAAGTTCTTTGAGTAAAATAAAAATGAGAGAGTAATGAAAATAACTTCTAAGGAGATGAGATTTGATAATTGAAAAGAAAAATGGAGAAAGAATAAAGGATCATGCTTATCATACAATTTTACCATGTTATCTACTTATGATATTAAATACTAAGAGATGGTTGCAATTTTAATCTATAACGATATAAATACATCTTATGGTTTATTGCATATTCAAACCATAGTTCAACGCATATAATTACTTGACCTTCCAGATTAATACATTTTTAAATGTATCCAAAAATTGTTAATTTCTAACAAATTATAATGCATGTAATTTTACTACATAAGACTTAAGAAGAATATAATGAAAGTGAAAAGTTAAACCTTAGAGAGCCATACGTCTTTATACTTAGATGTAATGAGTAATGAAAAAACACCTATAATATACATAGTAAAGAATTAGTGGTACGTGGTAGCACAACGATTTCACTATGTTCTTAGCAGTATACAATAGCTAACTTTCATAATGGTACAAACAATTAAGTAAGTTCATAAAAAATACCATGAGTTAATATGGAAATTTGTATCATCAAGATACCGTTATCCGATCTTTTGACCTGACTATAACCAGAAAAACTGGACAAGGTAGACTCGATGATTGTAAAGGAAAACAACCTAGAGAGAAAATCTCAAGGTCCATATACATAGTGTAGAAAAGACCATGAGATGATGGGGAAGGAGCTTGAATAGTAGCACGTTGATCAATACCTTACTCTAAAGGGAATGATGCCAATCTCGATAGGTATAGCAGATCATGTCCCTCTTCCTACGACTCGCTCTACTAGCTACATAAACCTTGATTCAAGTGTCGATCCAAGATTTTATACTTCTTGTGATAATCATGTGCACAACCAAAATCAATAATTCAGCTCATCAAAGATCCATTGATATTCCAACATGTAGCCTTATAGGCAACAATGTTCAATAACTCCAGAAACATAAAAGCAGTGTTATCAGGACCGGACCAAACCGACGGTCCGGCCCAAATAACCATGAACCAATGGGTAAAACGGCTTGGAAGTCTAATAGACCGCCATACGCATTCAACTGTGAAAAACATTGATATACAAACAGAAAAAAAACTGAAAAAAATATACAAACAGAGCCATGCATTTTCATGCAAAAGCCTATGCACTTGGTACGAACATTACTATAGCCAGGCGCACTTACTTATAGTTGTAAAGTGGAGTGCTGCAACCGATTTTCAAGAATGTGGGACTTAAGAAAAACTGCAAGCCATTCTAATATTGTGTAGTGATTAGGCCATTTGCATCTACTCATGATCCGATCCAGTCTTTCTTTTTGATAACTCATCATTATTTCTTTATTAAATATTTTCATTCTGTCTATTAATAATTTTAAGTACATAACTAAAGCGTACACCCTTTGTTGGCAGTCAGCGCGGTTCTGACGGTTCAACCGGTTCGACCATCAAAACCTTCGATCATGGATCATCGCGGTTCGATCCGCGGTTCGATCGTGATAACACTGCATAAAAGTAACATCAAGACGAAACTTCTTATGAAGAAGTCATGGGACCCACATCCCCTCCTAGAAGAGATCAACAACAATCAAATTTAGTATGAATATAGGGTTCGTTGTTCATTTACTGTTGTAATCAAGGATCCATTCCGACCTGATACCGTTGTAATTAGAAATTAAAGTGATCAATAAAAGAAAACATTCGAGTGAATTCTGCTAATTTTAATTCTCCTCATTTCATTCTCTACATCTTTTTCTTGAGTGCTTATGCAACCTTTTAGCGCAAATATTTTGGTGTTTCACCGAGAAAGAATTCTCAGGCTGATTGGATCTCGCATCTACTTATGGATTTCCAAATCCATGAGATAAATTCGAATTTTTACCTTTGAGTTTCTGTTTTTACTTAGCATTGTGGAAGTCTACAGGAAGTTTGCATTTATGGCACTTAATAGACTAAATTATTCTCATGTTGATGTAGATGAACAAGAGAATGACATAACTTAACTAATTATAACTTAACTAATTGAATAGAATATCCAGCCTACTGTAACTACTAATGTTACCAATCTGTTCGATCTTATCGCTAATTCGGCTGGTAGATAGACAACGACAATTCAGCTGGTAGATTCAAGCTAATATTACTCTCGTGAGCTAGTAAAATGCTCAATAATGTAGGAAATCAGTGAGATAACTGGCTCCTTTGGATTCAAAATCAAAAAGTTCCTCATCATCCAGCCATTACAATAGGAATTAGAGGTAAAGAATTGATCTAAGAATGAGTTTTCTTTTTCATTAAAGGATCGGCCTTACATTTAGTTTTGTTTTTTTGGATGACTTGTAAAAACATTAACAGTGGACGTCCTAATTAGTTAATCCAATCAGCATAGTGTATATGTATATATTGTTTAGGTTGCCATTCATCATGTGCAGGCAAATGGGCACGTTTGCTTTTTTTAAAAGTACATTGGGGTTGTTTACATTTAATTTGGACAAAGTATAATATTATCTTGCTTATTCAAGTGAACTTCTACACACCTGATGACTCAAGCAATATGTTCTTACGTTGCACGCATGTTGGAGCAAATATTGTTATTGCCTTATGAATCCAAGCATGTCCTTACGTTGCATGCATGCTGTTTTATATTTTATTAAGACAATATGGGCTGTTCCAAAGTTCTTGCAGTAAAAAAAAAAAAAAAAAAAAAAAAAAAAAAAAAAAAAAAAAAAAAAAAAAAAAGATGGAACTCCAACTAAATGATATGGACGTCATTGTTTATGGTCTTGGTCTATGATGTTGTCTCTGAGACATATTCGGTGTACGCTGAGTTTAGTTTGCAAACCATAAAATTTCAATACAGCTCAACTGTTCCACTAATTGAAATTGGTGTATGCTTATGTATTGTTTTTTCTCAGCTTAGCTGCAGTTACCTCTTATGATGCATCGGAAGTCGGTTAATCCAAATTACATGGCTTTATGTATTAGTTCACCATCATAATAGTTGTTATAACCGATGATAAGGTTTACACTAAAACATAAAGTCCTAATGCCAAGGCAGATGTATTTTAGTTCCTGTGGATTCATAAATTTTATTTTATTTTTTGGATTTAGTTATATGGAACACAACTAGAGTATAAATTTGCTAAAGTGAAATTGTAGCATTTTGTGTAGCTTTATCATGGTTCAGAGATACATCATGGTTACTTCAGTCATTCAAGTCATTCAGTACGACATTTATTGTGTCACTTATGTATAATCTCGGATGCCATTTAATTTTGGCGTTCATCTATAACTTACGTGATTTATTTATGATGCTCATTTCATTATATTTATTAAGAGAATGTCATGAATGCAATCATATAAAGCAAGTAATTACAGTAGCTATGATTCAATCATGCTATGATACAATTATAATTTTGAAAATTTTAAGAATCACAAATACCTAAAGCTTTTCGGGAGTGTTTTATGACATTCAAAGTACATTGTGCACACATAAAGTAACAAATTCAAATATATTTTTTGGTGTCTCTTTATAGCAATAAATATTTTACATTAATTGTGAACTAACTGAAATAATATGTCGCCAAAGTGACCTCTGTTATTTTGGTGGTTCATGAAAATGTTTGATATTTGTGCGTAGTTGTTCATGCGAGTATTAGTCGGCCCAAAGGAAGACTAATATTGGGTCGAATCACTTACACATGTGTGATGATAAATATGTGACAATTATAAGTTTTTTTCGAGTGAATAATTAATCGGCCCAAAGAAAGGTTGTTATTTGACTTGAATTTATTGTCAGTGTTTGATCATTACAACAAGAGTACCACTTACAGTTAATATTACTGTCCAAAGACTTGATATTAATGTGTACTAGGTATCTTGAGAAGAGACTTACCAATTATTTGAGTTTACTATGGTTAATATTGGGCTATGAGCATATACGGTCAATCTTAATTTTTGTTGTTGTTCATTTTCAGTTAATTTAACTGAATTATCTGCCAATTTAAAGAATATTCCCATCTTGTTTTGGGATAGATATAGGATTTGTAAGAAAGTATATAGTTTATTCTTGACTTTATAGATTTAGCTCTTGCAATTAGGAGGATTACAACCAGTCCTAACACGGTTAGATATTTTTATAATGTTATGAAGAATATTGAAAGGTGATATAATTCAAAAGGCTTTAGTTAAAGGATCATTAAGTAAATACTTCAGAAGTTTTCAAGGATGTGTTGTATGTAACAATAACTTATTTTTTTATAAGTTATCTACTGAGAATGTAAACGATTTTTGTGAAAACGATAAGGGGAATCAAGCACTCTTTGTGGTGCTTGATTACATAAAGTCAAAGTAAAAGAAATATAAATGAGTATTATACAGGAAAAAAAAATATTGCTTCAAAAGCTAAAGATGCTTAAGTTATTATTATTTTTGGTGCTATCTTCAGTATATTCATTTAAAGATTAATATTATTTTGAGAATAATATGTCATCTTATTGGACTAATTTAGCGCTTTGGCAATTAAAAGAGAGGTTGAAGTTTTTAAGACTGAAAATACTCCTTTGATATACTTTTTGGTATCAATAAAGATAAAGAAATCATTGTGGATTTAGAAGAAAAGAAATAACATGCAGATATATTTATAGTTGTTTCTTTAATGAGATATATAAACATATAAAGTAAGATATATTAGATATTTTTAAATAATTGAAATTTCAGTTATACTATTTGAATTTAACTTATATATTTGTCGTACTGTCATTTAGACAGATTTTGGTTTTCTATTTCTAATATGAGCAAATTAGGTTATTATTGCTCATTTTGAAATAGTAAGGTTGAGTTATGAATAAATTCAAATATATATTTTGGAAATTCCTAATGTTTAAAATACAGTTTATATCTAGTTATGAACCCAAACTAAGGAAAAGTTTTAAGACGGGAAATGCAATAGTTTTTTGAGGAAGTTGAGTTTGGGGGGAGAAATAAAGTATGATCATTGTCTTTAGAGAAAATCATTATTTTTGACTCAACTACAGTTTCTTCTTCGACTAAAGTTTAGGATTTGTTTCCTTTCATTAAGAAGAAGCAAATTAAGAACCATAATAAGACGATGTTAAAGAAAATCTTCCTTTATGCTAAGGTTACTATTTCAAGAAGAAAAACAACCTCAACAACCTCAAAATGCACGATCACTAAGAAATCCACCTAAATGGAAAGAAATGCTATTTAAGATGATTATGTAGTATTTCTTCATAAAGATAAATAATGGATATGATTTTGTAATGCTTTTAGGTTAACTAAAAAAAATCACATAATAAGGGTGTTACCCCTTTCTTCTTCAATTGCATTGCTCTCTTTCCTTTTCTGAAGCCCTTGCCTGCTCAAACCCAATTCCCCAATCACGTCACCTCCCTAGTCACCCAGCCGTCGATCAAAACCCACCTCCGTCACCCCCTACGAGCGCGCCCCCATCCGCTAGAACCCAGTCGAGTTCGGTCATCCCTGCCGCCAGAAAATCCGCCTCCAAGTCGTCTTCATTCAGCCCGGATTTCGAACAAATTCCCCACTGAAATTCGATCATCGCCGTCGAGTTTGCTTATCACGTTGAGCTCGAGATTTTCTCGTTTGGGATATTGCGATTTGGTTAACGGATTACAGGATTATCGAGGAAGAACGAGGGGATTTTTATGGCCGTTGGTTTTATTTTGGGGCGGCGCGGAATTGTGAAACGCGAATAGGGTTTAGTGAACTCCAATTGGCCCTTTTATATTTATTATATTATTTTATTATTTTTAATTACAAAAAGGTAGCTTTTTAATACGAACTCGAAATCAAGCCCACCGACTGTTGCCCCTAGTGTAATACCCTCATTCCGAACACAATGGGATATGTCACGTAGGCCAATTTGATCGTTACGATCAGTTTCCGTTGAATTTACATTTAAATCATTATACTGAATTTTAAACGTACATTTCAAATTACCGGGGTCACATACGAACTCGAAAAATTCCAAAAAAATATTTTCTAGCTTTGTATTGACGATACGGTCCTAAAAAAACTAATTTCGTCAAATTCTGAGACCGTTTGAAAAATGGCCATTTTCCAGTCGATTAAAATCAACTAAAACTGGTCAAACGCGTTTTCCTATGCCATGCTCACATATTGATTCAAAAAATTACGAATTTTGAAACCTAGCAATAACTTGACATCACGGATCCAACAAAAGTGGTTTCGTCGAAATCCGAGGTCGTATGCAAAATTTCCATTTTTATTGGCCAGAATTCCATAGGGACTATTCTGAAAATTCATTTGGCCATAACTTTTGATTCCCGCGATGAAATTTCAATTTTTCAAATTCGTTGGAAAGATATTATCAATTAGATTCTATTATTTTTGGTTTCGCTAAAATCCGATTTATTTTGAATCCTGTACATTCATTTGAAGTTTGAAATTGAATGATCGAACTACCGCGCCATTTTCAATTCCTTTTATAATTATAAATAAATATTTATATTCTAACAACGATCTATATAAATATATTCTTCTAATTATATTAAAAATAAATCTTCTCGTCATTATTATTTAAAATAATCCATTTTAAATATTCAAAATTTGCTAAAATTGCCAAAATAAAAATTTTAAACTGGCTCAGATTTTCGGGTTGTTACAGTGATGCTATGGACTTACATCAATACATTGATCACTAAGGACTTCATGCATAAGCTACTACTCATCGATTTCGAAGACACCAGGAGATTCTTTCTTCTACACAAAAATGATATTCTAATCCTTAACAAAGGAATCATGATAACCTTATCCATGGAATCTAAGATTCTGTCATAAGAGGACACTCTTAATGTGATAAATGAGTGAAGATCCTCCTCAATTCTCTTCTACCCTCCTCCTTTGCCTACTCTTTGATGGCCTTATTTTGCTTAATCTGATTATCAACTTCTTCTTTGGTTGCTTTTGCATCAACAATTTGATCGCATACACTTTGTAACGGCCGCGAAATTTTCGACCTCGAAAATTCAACATAAATACCACGTTGACTATTCAAGTATCGAAAATGACGGGTCATTTATAGAAAGAAATAAGAGGATGAGAAAGATAAGATATAACTAATAGGTTAGAAGAAGAAGAACAACTGAACAGAATCAAAGTAAACACGAATCTCACAGCGGAACAATAAAATACATTATATACATAACTTTGAATTACAAAACTGTATTGTATATACATACCATATCAGAGTATAACACATGATATATCACAGCAGAAATAACTTTTCATAACTAATGGTGAAGTCTCTTGCTTTGAGCTCCTCCAAGTGTATATGTAAAAGCCTGAAACACTTGACTGTCCGTACAAATTTGGGCACCCAAGAGTTTACGAAAAAACCAACAAAATAAACTCTAGGTCAGTCATGGGACTGGTGTGAGTAAACTCCAAACATGTTGTTTAACTTTGAAAATCTTTTTGAAACAAAAAGATAATAGTAAGGCCAGCCCACACATAAACATGGACGGTTTTTACCTTAATATAACCCAAAATACTTTGATATCTAAATTCAGTGATATTATAATAATGTCTAATCAGGTAAATAACCAAATAGCAGAACGATTGCATCTCACGCTCCACATATATACTATAAAATCAAAAACCGCAGGGCGCTTATTGGAGTTTGGATTCCAACAGACAAGGTATGAGATCACCTTCCAATCAATGTACTCTAAAGAGGATACACCAGGGTTCAACAAGAACGTCTTGCAACCCGGCCACACATGACAGATCAATCATTTAGCTTGAGTGTATCGAATATATTGCCACCAACGGTTGTTGGCCATCCAACCGTAATCCGAAGATACAGAAGCGAAAAGAAGAACAAATATGAATATTCTCTAGATCAGTGACAATACACCCTGCTTGGGTATGACCCAACTAACCGTGTTGCCCGCCCGATTTCTGTCATTTCCCGGTTGTGAGGCTTGAGGCTACGTCTATCTTCAGAACATCTGATCACCATTCACTTTGAATGCCACATCGTCAAACCCGTCAATTCACTAATTGATTTCCAAAAATATCACGGGTATAAAAAGCTAAGAGGAACAAATTCCTCTGCCACCAGACATATTACCTTTTAGAGATCAACCGTACGTGATTTATTAGGTATACTTTGTCAGACACTCGTCCATATAAGTTGTCCTGGGACTGGACAAACAGAACACATCATTCTGGAACAGAATGACCCTTGCATTTCACTCCGTCTTCAATTATCTTTAGCATAATCTAATTCGCAACGCTTATGCCCATACGGAGTGATTTTCAGATAATATATCCAACCGGTCTCTCTGTATTGACAACGTCGATAGTCGGTAATTTAACTATCGAAGTAAAAACAAACATTCATTCAAATGTACAACTAATCATCACACAACCACGGGAACTTTTTATTTAACATTCGTTTTTATTATTCGAATTCGCATATCTTACCAGATATTTCTCAAATCCCGTTTTAGCCATTTTCACACTTCTTGGAAAAACATTCCCAGTTATTAAAACTCTTATTCTCCCATGTTCCAGAAAATATACGTTATTTACGTTCGAAAACATTTTCATTCTTTTTACGTTCTTTATTTTCTACACTTGGATAATATACCCAATCTACATTGGAAAAATATTTCCAATTTCATTATAAATATTTTAATCTGCCAAACGTTCACTTTTAAAACATTATTCACTTTAAAATGTGAATATCATACTTATTATAGAAATATGAACACCTTTATCAAGTAACTCTTTATTCGAGTGATAAATACCCTTATCTCGTTTACCGAAATCTCTTCATAATTTTATATTCTCGTTCCTCTTTATAAACTCTGTTTAAGTCAACTTATTGTCGATATCAAGTTTATAACTAAATATTGAATACATATCCTTATTCTAGTCTATTGGTTTAAACTAAAAATAAACTATTCTATCAGATTATAATTCCTAAAAATAATTTACTTTAATACACTCGCCATCGTCGAATTATAGTTCCAATTCCTAATAGTGTTATATATAAAAATCACGCTTAAGCTTGGTCAACAACGTTAATTTATAGTTACAGTTCAAAAACTTGCAATACGATGTAATATTCCTCTTTATAACTAATCTCGACATCACAGTCACGCTTAAGCCTGGTCAACAACGTTATTTTATTGTGATAGTTCAAATACTTGCAATACACTGCTATATTCCACTTTATAACTAATCTCGACATCTCTTTCCATTACAAACCAACACCATCCCTCGATAATAGTGAAGTCGTTCAAGTTGGGGTATTTTATTTACCTCTCAGACCTTGATCGACAACGTTCTTATCTTAGAATAGATATAAGTCCGTAACTCCAAACTCCTTATTACTTATAGTATCCCTCAAACCGTATTTCTTGTTTTATTTGGAATATGGTTTTATAACACCATATTCATACTTCGAAATCTCTGTTGTTTATGATTATTTATATTAAACATTAATTCTTCACTTTAACTTCATTCCACAGTTCTATTTATAACTTCTTTACCAAGATCCATTAACGTTCTTCGTCTTCTGATGTTTTACTTTTATTTGAATCATTATACTTAATTCAAGTAACATCTTATTATAAACTCAATATCCTCTTAAATGAAATCCATTTAAGAAACAATTATTTAATTAAAAATAATTAAATAATATTTACTTTATCATTTCTGAAGTAAACTGTTTACTTCATCATTAACCTAAAATAGATTGGTTGCTTATTTTACAATAACTAATTATCTTAGTTCAATAATTATTTAATACTTCATTAAAAAGTAATAAATAATTAAGGAATCCTATTCATTTAAACAATTAATTTCTAAAACCATTATTATTTGATTAATTGAAGATTAATTAATTAAATAATCAATTTCTAACAAAACAGTTGATTTAATCAACTTCAAATCATTAGTAAATTTGTTAACTGATCATAATTACTCCTTACCATTAGATTAATAAAATTAATCTAAAATATTGCTCAATCCTTTTTGTCTTAAAACGATTATCCTCATAGGACAAATTTATAGCTTCACCTGATTAAATAAAATCGCCTATAATTTCTTAAGAAAAATTAACTACAAAATGTTTATAATAAAACTTCTATTATAATCTAGGATTTTGCTTTAATTATAAAAATATAATTTTTATAACTTAACTTCGTTGATTCGTCTACCAACAAATCGACCTTTTAACAAAGAGATGGGTTTACAGTCGGTGCTACCACTTTCTTAATCGATATTGTCTACTGATTAAATCAAAATAACGTTGAATTTCCATTCAACATCAATATCCACACAGGGTTTCAGTGTCATTTGGGTTCAAACAGTGCATATATGAATTGTCTACTCTAGTCTACAATGCTCATAGGACCTTTGAAACAGCAAAGGCACTCTGTACTACATTAGAAAGCAAGTATCGCATCTCCGAGGCAAACAATAATAAATTTCTAATTTCTAATTTTATGGATTTTAAAATGATCGCCAACAAGTCCATAGTTGGACAAGTATGCGAAATCTTACTGTTGGTGAATCAACTTAAAGATGCTAGTATAGATCCCCCTGAATCTTTTGTTGTTGGAGTTATTATTTCGAGACTCCGAAATTTTTGGGATGATTATAAGAAAAAAATTGAAGCGTGTAGAAATGGATTATGAGGATTCTTGTAAATGCGAACGAGATGATAATCCGCAAACTGAGTAACATTCGAAGGCTAATAATGTTGAAATTACTGAAAAGTAGAAACCTAAGAATGAGACACAATTTAAAAAGAAATATAATTTCAAGAACAACAAAACGTAGGGTGTCTGTTACTATTGTAACAAACCCGACCACTTTGCCCGAGACTGTCGTCTACGGAAGAAACAACAAAAAGTGAATGTGGTCGAAGAATCGCATGTGGTTGTATTACAAGAAGCAAACTTTATTGGTGGCATTGATAATGACTGGTGCTTGATACTGGAGCAACCATTCATATTTGCAAAGACTATAATCTATTCAATACTTACGAAGAAAATAATGGAGAAACCAGCGAAGTTACTAGCGCAAACAAAGTTGCAAGCAAAGTTCTGGAAAAAGGCACTATAGAACTTACATTCACCTCTGGAAAAGTTATTACATTAATCAAATTATTTTATGTACCTGATATGTGTTAGAATTTGGTTTCTGGATATCTTTGTTACAAAGGAGGATTCAAGATGGTATATGAGTCTAATAAATTAGTGTTGTCCAAGAACAACAAATTTATTGGATAGGGGTATTCTAGTAATGGCATGATTAAGTTGAATCTAATAAAGAAATATTCTGTTTATATTGTTGATTATGTTAGTTTATGGCTTGGTAGATTAGGACATTTTAATTATAAATCTCTTAAAAATTTGCATAAATTAGGATTAATTTCTGATTGTGATTTCGATGCTATCTCTAAATGTGAAATATGTGTTCAAGAAAAAAATACAAAAGAAATCCTTCAAATCTATAGAAAGGAAAACTGATTTGCTTGATTTAGTATATAGTGATGTGGGTAACTTAAAAGGTCATATCAAGTATGGTGGTAACCGATACTGCATAACATTTATTGATGATTATACTAGACATGCATATGCCTGTTTAATGAAATCTAAAGATGAGGTTTTTGATAAACTCAAAATCTACAAAGCAGAAGTGGAAACCCAATTAGGATTTAAAATTAAAGTGTTACATTCAGATCGTGGTGGTCAATATTTCTCAAATGAATTCACCTTGTTTTATAAACAACATGATATAGTTCACCAATGTACGACCCCATATATACACCACAACAAAATGGTATTGTTGAGAGGAAAAATAAAACTTTAGTAGGAATGTTTAATGGCATGCTCATAAGTTCAAATTTACCTTATAACCTTTGGGATGATGCTATGTTATTTGCATGTTAGGTTTTAAATAGAGTACCACTTAAAAAGAATAATATTTCCCCTTATGAATCATGGTTTAATAGAAAACCTAACCTTATTAGGCTTAAAATTTAGGGTTGTTCAGCATATGTTAGAAAATCATACCCTAAATGATCAAAGTTAGTAAATAGGGCATTTTAATGTGTTTTTATAGGATATTATATTAATAGTATAACTTATAGGTTCCTTATTCTTGACACCTTAGAAGTTATAGAATCTATAGATGTAGAATTCTTTGAAAATCAAACTATTGAGATTCCATTGAGATCATTAAGTTCATAACCTAGTATGACTGATGATATCAATAACGATGAGTATGCTCCTTCTCAAAACAACAAGGAAGTACTGAACACATGAGAAGTAAAAGAGCGAGAAGAGATTAGGACTATTTTCCTGACTTCATAACATATCTTGTAAAAGGTAGTAAGAATGAAGTCCTTATTGTGACAAGATATGAAATGAACGAAGATGGTGATCCCAAAACTAACTCTGAGGCTATAAGTTCTAGAGATTCTAATTTGTGGAAAGAATCTATCAATGATGAAATGAATTCCATAATGATAAACCAAACTTGGGTTTTAAGTGATTTACCTCCTGGTGCTAAACCTATAGGATGAAAATGGATATTCAAGAAAAAGTTGAATACAAATGGATCCATTGATAAATTTAAAGTCAGATTAGTTACTAAGGGATATAAGCAAAGACAAAGAAAAGATTATTTTGATACGTGTGCTCCAATTGCTCGCATATCTTCTATACGATGCTTAATATCATTGCATCAATTCATAATTTGGTCATACATCAAATGGATGTAAGACAACGTTTCTAAATGGAGATTTAGAAGAAGATATATATATATATATATATATATATATATATATATATATATATATATATATATATATATGGAACAACCTGAAGGTTTCAAAACCCTAGGCCAAGAAAAGAAAGTTTGTAAATTAGTAAAATTTCTTTATGGCCTGAAGCAAGCTCCCATGCAATGGCATGAGAAATTTGATAAATTTCACTGTCATATGGATTCATTGTTAATGGTCCTGATAAATGTATTTATAGGAAATCAGATAACAACGATTATAATATGTTTATACGTTGATGGCATGCTTATATTTGGTTCCAATATATCTTGTGTGAATGAAACTAAAAAGTTTTTGTCTTGTACATTTGATATGAAAGATCTAGGAGAAGGTGATGTAATTCTGAGAATTAAAATCATAAGGAAAGAGGGGGGGTTATTACTATCTCAATCCTATTACACTAAGAAACGTCTAATGAAATATGGTCATCAAATGACAAACCAGCACTAACTCCTTTGGATCCTAGTATGAAATTAGAAAAGAACACGTGACGAACTATTTCTCTACTAGAATATTCCAGTGTTATTGGGAGTCTTATGTATGTTATGCATTGCGCTAGATTAGACATCGCACATGCTACAAGCGTATTGTGTTGATTTACGAGTACTCCAGGTTTCGAACGTTGGAAAGCTATTTTTAGAGTTTTGACTTATTTGAAAGGAACCATTAACTATGGTTTATCTTAACCATTAGCTATGGTTTATCTTAACCATTAATTATGGTTTATCTTATAAAAGATATCATGTTGTAATAGAAGGATATTGTGATGCAACCTAGAACAATGTTTAATCCAAATCCATGTCCACGAGTGGTTAGATATTTACATTAGGAGGTGTTGTTGTGTTTGGGATTCTAAGAAGCAGACCTGTATATCAGACTCAACAATTCCATCATAATTGACTGCATTAGCAAATGCATGTAACGAAGCAGAATGACTTAGGAATTTGATAATGAAAATCTCATTATGGAAGAAGCCATCTCCAACAATCTTGATTAGCTGTGACAATCAAGAGACGATATAAAATGTCTTTAATAAGACATATAACGGGAAGTCTAGACATGTGAGTCTAAGACATCAAATGGTGAGAGAGTTACTCAAAAGTGGAGTAATAACTTTTGACCACATAGAAACAAAGAAAACTTGGCTGACCCGCTCACAAAAGGTCTTCTATAGGCAATGGTTTTTATAAAGTCAAAAGAAATGGGACTAAAATATGTGAATGAAGATTGATCATTCTTAATAGAAACCCAACTTATGTCTTGGAAAGGATAGACCAAATTCAGTGGGTACCAACAAGTTAACAGAATGATTATGTAACACTAAATCAATAATTCCATAATATTTAGTGTTGGATTCTGCAAGAACAAAGGGTGGATAAATGTCCTTAATAAGTCTAGAACTTTAAAAGATGTATCGTAGAAACTTCTTAAGAGACTTACCTTTATGAGTATGGAAATCAGGTCTTTTCCTAGGACAGTAAGACCGCTTTCTAAAGTAGACTCATGAACCAAGATTAAAATCACGTAGCCATTAACGTATCGAGCAATACAAAACACTTTATTTAGGGAAATCAACACGTGTGATTGTTTCAGTTTTATCATAAGGGATATTTGGTTCAAGATTCGTTCACCATGGAATCTCAATAGAGATTTGAATTGTTTACGTTAAGTAAAAGTTCAAATCCAAAAGATACCTTTTATTTATGTGTTGTTTGCACGATGATGTAAAACTTGATCTTAAAACTATATTGGCTTGATCACACTTGGGTATCTAGGAAGTCACTTTAAGTGATTCAGCCATCCACTTTATTTATTTATTTTTATTTTGAAAATTGGGGGAGATTGTTGTAAATTTTCAACTTGTTTGGGTTCGGGTTTGCTTTGGAAGAAGGAATGGAAAGTTTATTAGTCCTACATCATAGATCTTCAGAAGTATTCAAGTATATCAATTGCTTTCTCAAGAGGGTGTTGGGATCTTGAGGCTCCCAAACGTATGCTTTGTTGTGACGAGGGAGGCCATGCATCACCACCCCACACACGCGTGTGCCGCCGCTACTATCCATCCGACCGAACCGGACTAAGCCATGCCGGGTTTTGGGTCCAATAATATTTTTTTCGATCAAATATGAAGATAGTTATGAGTCGGGCCTGTTATAGACCTAAAACGAAATTAGATAGGAGATATTTGAAATGTTTTCTGAACGTTAGAAAAGGGTGCGACGTTTTGAATTTGTACGTTTTATGACTGTTGCAAACGAAGGGATGCCACTGGTTCGAACTTGAAACATATTGGACCGTTTCAAACGGTCGCGTCAGTTTATGAATGGACATTTCCATTTGTTGGCTATAAATACCAACGTACAGAATATGTTTCAAACTACTTCCCTCTTAATCTTCTTCTTCCTTGAATTTCTAAAACACTACCATTGCCAACACACAGAAAGTATTGCAAATTTTTGAATTTTCTATGCTTATAAAGTTTTCTAGAGTTGTCATTCTTCTTCTCCTCTCTTTTCCGCAAATTGCATCATCAAAATCAAATTCAGAGTGTTCTTGGTCGGATCAAAGTCGTACAAACTTTGAATCTGATTATGTTGTTCCAAGGCTTCATTGAATACTGGAAGTCGATAGTTTGATAACCCGTTTGTACCTTGTGGGTTGAACTATTATCTTAAAGAATCTATTCCATAGATCCTTGAAGTCTGAAGTACGGCAATGCCTTCCTCACAATCATCTCGAGCCGCAAAATCCGCGACAATAACTACTAGATCATCTTCTAATTGACTATACATTCTACCTATATGCGAGTAAATCAAGTAAGGATTGGATTTTGAACTGAATTGCTATCTTGGATTTAGCCCTAGATTCAGTTTAACCTATGGTTATGAGAATGAGTCGATCTGGTGTAAGAGAAGCGACACAAGTTATGCAGTGGGTTGATGATTTGGAAGATGATTGAATGGAGGCGATCTAGTTGATTTCTTGAAGTCAAAAGTTTATTAATAGCGATTGCAAAGGAGTTTTTTTAGGGTTCCTATTGTTTGCAAGGTGTATAAATTGATGAGAAAAGCTAAGTTCTTTGCTTATATATGAGGGCGATCTTTTTTCATCTCGAATGTGTAAGCAACACTAATCCCCTACGTAAAGTATTAACACTAATTCCTTCTAGTTAAAATATGGAAGAAAAATGAATAAAAGAAAATGCATTTGTATTCGTCTTCCTGTAACATTTTCCAGTGACCTATTTGCATTTGTTAGTGCTTACGAGCTAATAACGTAAGTGTATACATGAATATGTGAGTGTGTGTACAATTGACATTTGATTTACTGGATTGATGAAAACTGAATCATTACTCAGGTACTCCAGGAAGAGTATTATTTGGACATTTAAAGCCTACTAACTCGACTACTCAACTCAATTGAACCAAGCATAGGTGGACTATCGACCAAATGCAATCCCATATTTATATTGTCATGTATCAACTAGGGCATCACAAAGAATAAAAAAGATATGACTCTTTACAAAGGAAACCCAGTGAAATGGTAATGATCTTTCTAGGTGTCGAATAGAATCTCTTCTAATAAATCTACCTTGTCTCAATTCAAAGCACAACTTATTTAAAAAAAAAGGTGTGCCTTAGAGAAGAAAGTATAATTCATGCTTTCAAACAACCTATAATTAGGCTAATTGGATATGTTTGACTCAACGTTTGTCAAAGAAAGAAGTCAATCTCAAGATTCATTTACCAAGTGTAGACAAGACCATGTGACGATTGTTGAATGGGCTTGTAACATCATCACACAGGAATGTACAAAGTATCGATCAATGCCTTACCTTATACTTGTTGACATAAATCCCTATAAGCACGGGCGATTAAACCCATCTTCCCGTGACTCACTCTACTAGTTGTGTAAAGCTTGATTCCTATGTTGGTCCAAGATTTCTAAATTAGTCTTCATGCATATCCAAAATTAACAATCTAGCTTATTAAAGATACATCGCTATCTCAAAAGAAACATATGAGTGACTATGTGAAATAACCCCAGAAACATGAAGGTAATACTAAGACGGATGATCAAAAATGGTTGTGCTACCCATATACCCTCTTAAGAGAGATTGGTACAAACTTGAAGTATTTGTATTTGGGATATGTAACTTTTTGAGTGACCTCGTCCATGCTGTTAAAATTTATTGAACAAATTTTAGAAAGATATTTGATTATCTACACATATATATATATATATATATATATATATATGTATACATGGTCCATTGTTCATTTGAGGGATCATTACACTGCTATTTTTTTATACTACTATTGTCAAGGATCAATTTCGATCTGATCCCTTTGTAACCAAAAAATCAAGTGATCAATAAAAGTAAACATTCAAGTAGATGTAGGCTTTCAGCATTGGACATCTATAAATATGTGTTGAATAATGAGATTTTGATCGATGTCAACAAACAAAGCTACTATGGGAATCGAATCATAAAGATAAGGTTTTATAAATATATGTACATTGAGTCTTGTTAGAATTATGTGAAATCTATCCTCAAGTATACACGATGTGCTAATCGAGTTATATATATATATATTTATAAAGTCATCAAATAACCTGAAATATATCAAAACTGGCCTACCAGTCGACTGGTATAAAATGTACCAGTCGACTGGTCGACCTATTTTGGTATATAACGGCTAGTTTTAAATTTTATATAAAAACGTTTTAATTCTACCAGTCAACTGATGATTTTTACCAGTTGACTGATTCGACCCAGATTTTATTTTCTGAAGAGTTGCTTCCATTCATGAAGAGATTCCTCTTCATAAATCAAAGGAAATGGACATATCTGTTTATGGAAACTATTCATGAATGTTTACTACTCTTAGACCATTATATAAACAACTTCAATCTTGTTTTACAATCGCCGATTTTCATTCAATTTCTCTACTCATTGAAATTATATTTCTATATTCTTTGCAAACAAAAAGCCCTCCAATTCAAAAAATTGTTGAATCCTTGATTTGATTTTAATATCACTTGATTCAACAAGCCATTCTACTTCCTTAAATTTACACATTCAAAGTATATACTCGAGGATCAAATTATTGGAAGGTTGTACTTAAGATATTGGCTAATCGGTGTTGAAAGAAGAACACATCCAAAGGTCAAACTCTTTTTAATCGTTACCTATGTAGTTGCTCAGGCGAGAGGCATCCTTGTTGGGGCTCATGTGTACTAATCTATTCCTCCGGGTTAAGAGAGGGCATTGTTAGTGAAATCCGAAGAGGAGCTTCGGGACTGGACGTAGGGTGGGAAGTCCGAACCAGTATAAAAACTCCTGGTGTCTCTTTTACTTTATTTACCGCTTATATTTACTTGCTATATATCTCGATAACTTAGACTTTATTTACATAAACTATTTCACATTATTTAGCTAGCATATCACATATATTTCCGCAATATCCATATAGATCCTTTTAGTCGTACATACCGACTTTTGAATATTTTTGTGCCTTATCTTTTGCTTTTGCTATGATTTAATTTCAATTCTTCTATTTTATTCTCAACATCTCTTTCTGGGATATTTATGCCAACTATTGCTGCAAACTAATCCATATATAAATATAACTCATTTACATACATACGCCTTTAAACAAAAAGGGGAGAGAAAATAAAAAAAATGTATATTTAGGAGTATTCTAAGTTGATACACTTACATAATTGATTAATAAACACGTTCAAAGTTGAATAACTAAAACTTTATTACTATAGTGGAACGCTCTCTGTTGACCAGCTTTTTTTTAAAGCAGTCACACGTCAAAATTATACTTAGTGATGCACTCACGTCTTGAGAACGTCATTAGAAAACACAAAGAGATTTGGTTGAAGTCGCGACGTGTTTGGAAATGGTTGGAAATATCGTCGATTCTTGAAATCAACGTTATTGGATTGGTAAAGTCATTAATAAACTTGGAAAATCTGACACAGTAAAAATACATGTTCGACTCGGTCCGATCAGCTCAAAATCCTTGAGCGTGTCAGTCCGATCACGTGGCAAAACTCGTTGATGGAAAATATTTAGATTTTGGTAAATTATGATTTCGCGCAGTTAAAAAGAATTAATCGGCATTGTACGATCAAGGAAAAATGGATGCGCGACTTTGTTTGGAAAAAAAAATTGGCACTTGGCAAATTCTTGGATCTAGCACGCCAAAATCAGGTGATCAACATGTAGAAATCACTTGATTTTTGGGGTGTGCACCGACTTGGCACATTTTGGATATGGCAAGGTGGGGATGCGAAATCGCTTCGCTCGATTTAGGCTTCTCGAAATCACATGCGCACCACGAGATGCGATACGTAATCATCGGGTGCACATTGGGGTTTTTGGGTGAGATTCTGGCATGGAGGAAAATAAGAATTTGGGAATGTGAAAATATGGTGATCGCATCGGCTCAAGATGCGATTTTTCCATGTGCGCATCACGGGATTCGAAGGCGAAAATTTGACAAAGCCCACGGGATTCGAAACTTGGTTTTTGGCAAGCGGATCCAACACATGGTTTTTTACATGCAGATCACGCGAAATGGGCTTATCCGCTCATGTTGCTCAGGCGTTTTCAGGATACAAAATTTCTAGGTTTTGTGAGGCGAAATTTCATAAGCAACTTGGTTTTTAACTATATTTTCAAGATACGAATTTCGCATCCCCATGGGATACAAAATTCGGGCTGATGCCTCCAAACCTCATATATAAATACCGTTTGCTTGGCATTCTTAAGGGTTGATATTTTTGGACTTGCCTACACTTTGACATACGGGATTGGAGCTCTCAAGCACCATTAATGACTGCCAACACTATCTTCATGGCTATTGGACATTGCTTGGACTTCTAAACGTTACACAAATATTTGCCTATAATTTTTGGCTTGATTTTGGACATATTTGCATACACTTGGACATTGAAGCTACTTTTTGGACATTATTACACACTTTGGCTTAACGAAGAAGAAGAAGGGCATTTTGAACAAAGTTTAGAATTAACAAGTTATTCGTTGTTCTATTTTACAACTTTGTATACACAAATTGTTTGAACTTGTACAAACATTGTAATCGACAAATATACGATGAATGATTACTATAAAGTGGCCTTGGTGTTAGTGCCGAACCACTATAAAAGTTGTGCTTCCTTTTCAATTCTTGTACTTTGGATTCATATTATAAGTATATTGTTAAACTTACACTTGGGGGTTGGCATGCGCAAATAACTAATTTCCCGTATCAACACTTTGACGTGCCAGGAAAGGGGCGCAACATTTCATCTACGGATTTGGTTTTGGTTTTCGATTTTGACCTTGTTCATCATGGTTAACTGCAAGAAGCTTGACGCTATTGCGGAAGCTCAATGTACTTGAGGTGAAGGAAGTCAAGAACTTTCTTAGAGAGGGAATCCCTCGAACTTTTTTACTCGAGAGGATGTGGATGAAATTATCAAAGGTTTGGGTACAGATTTGAACGCTCAACTCAAGTGATAAGAGCAAGCGATGACTACTTTTCACGCTTGGATTGAGGCTATACTTGGAAGTGTCGGAAGGCCAATAGGCCAAGTAGATATTATCGGATTAAGTACTAGTGTTCCTTAAGCTATGACTCGGGACTTGGGGGATACTACACATACTAATCAGTAGGGTGACGTCGATCCTTGGACATGTGTCATTCCCGCTACACTCGGAGGCACTCCTAATCCCAATGTCGCACCAGCCCGTAATGTTTTGGTTGCTCAAGTCGCGGGTTCTGCGATTGGTAATGTGGTTCAAGCGCCTTTGCGCGCAGCTTTGGATGGTAGTGCTCCTATGGTTCTAGGAGTAAGGATTGTGCTCGATGCGACACCTTAGGTTGGGATTTAATCAGAAATCCTTCTTTCTTATACCGGTTTCTAACATGGACTTAAACATTGGGGGGCACTAGTGTCGCTTTGGATAACTTAAATTAGTTGCTCGCTTTTGGTAATGGATCTCAAATCGCAGATGTTATTCATCGGTTTACTTGACGCGGTGCCCCTTATTTGGAATTGGATTGTGTTATTCGCAGTCTGATCTCTTTGGATATCAGGAATTATTGCGATCCACCAGATTTCAAATTGCCAATGTTGAAAGCTTATGATGGTCGGAAGGATCCGACTGCTCACTTGATGTGGTACATTCAACATTTGGAAGTTCTCTCTACTGTAGAAAGTGCCATGGCAAAGTGTTTTCCGCTTTACTTGATAAACATTGCTGCTATATGGTTTAGGCGGTTGGAAACAGATTCTCTTCCCTCTTGGAATGCTTTTGTTAACAGGTTCGTCAAGCAGTTTAGTATTCACATCACTCATCCAAAAAGAGTTACTCTAACAACAATCAAGCAGAATTCCGCGAGACTCCACCTAATTTCTTGAAAAGGTTTAATGTGGAGGTGGCATCAATCAACATACCCGATTCATCCATGGTTTTGATGGCCGCAGTCTCTGGCATCCTGGATAAGTCAGATTTCAAAACTTCATTGCATCGGGACTCGCCGAGGGATCTCGGGGAGTTCTATTTTGAAGAAGAAAGGTTTCTTCATGAAGATGATATGAGAACTGATAAAAGGGTTCTTAAGGCTAACGTGGTTATGGGTGGGAAACCGACTCTGGTAAAGCGAAAGATTCTGGTGCAAGTACACCCCCTTCGAGGAATAATTGAAACAAATTTAAGAAGCAACCTAAGTTCCCGTCTTATTCAGAGCTTACTCACACCTTCGAACATATTTACATGAGGTTCATCCCACTACTCCTTTCAGGAAGTCTCCCGCAAGAGAGTCGACTCAAAGAGAAAAGGATACTGGTTGACGTTACTTTTTTCATGATTTTGACGGTCATAATACATACGATTGTTGACATCTCGGGATATGATTGAGGAGCGTGTCATATATGGTGAGCTGGCATGGCTTGTTCATACTCGGGCTGTGGTGTTAGGACAGGAATTGCCCCCTAATACTACTCAGGATAGGCCCAGGCCTAGCACTCGCCCCGACGATGTAATTATCAGTTGATGTTATTCTGGCTTTGGTGTCTTGGATTCAGGCCTATCGGACACTTGTATTTTTTGGCTTGTGGTTTCTGATTTACTGGCATTGTGTATTCTTTGGTTACTTGGTTTTTGGTTCAGCTTGGTTCGATTTGGTTCTTGTGGATTTCGGTTTCGGCTTTTTGGTGTCCTGGTTTTGGTTTTTTTTGGTTCTTTGATTTCTTGGTTTTGGTCTTCTTTAGCTTCTTGGATTTTGGTTTTTTGGCTTTCAATACCCCTAGCCCTTTGGTTATTTGGCTTCCCTACTTCATATTTTCCATCTTTTGGATTTCTTGGCCTCTTATGGGTTTGGTTATTCGGGATTCAGCCCATGGTTTTGACTTTGTAGGCTTCGGCGCTCTAGATGCATCCTTTGGTTTTATGGTTGTACATGGTTAAGTTGACCTACCCATGTATGAGAGATGTTTTAACCCCTAAGCATGCTCTTTGCTTGACAACACACTATCACCCCCTTGATTATTAATAAATTGGATCTATTCTGGCTTTTCTTGGTCGTCTTGCCTCAGCAAGCCTGCCTTGAATACTTTAGTTTTTCTTGGTTGTATTGCTCCGGCAAGGCTTCCTTGAACCTTTCTGACTACTGTTGGTCATCTTACTTCGGCAGAGTTGCATTGAGATAATTCTAGTTTTGGAACTGGGATATCTAAGTTTGCTTACTCATGTACGAGAACAGGCATCCCTAGGCATGCTCTTCGCAAACGATAAACCATTCAATCTCCTTCACTAATGATTTTGAAACAAAAAACGACTAAGTCCGCGTATCCATGTGTGAGAACAATCATCCCTAGGCATTCTCTTTACGGATAATAAACTATTATTTTTCCTTTTGGCTTTACTAAAAACCCTAAAGTTTTGTAATTTTAATACAAATTGCTTCGTTTGTCGGGAAGTCGGCAGCGGCTTTAAGGAAATCTAAAACTGGATTGCGAACTCTAAGGACCCCATTCCGCAGTTTTTGGCTATTTTTGGTCGTCTTGCCTCGGCAATGCTGCCTTGAACACTTCTAGCTATTGGGTGTCTTGCCTCGACAAGGCCGCCTTGAACTATTCTGTCTATTCTTGGTTGTCTTCCCTCGGCAAGGCCACCTTGAACTATTATGGGTACTCTTGGCCGTCTTTCCTCGACAATGTCACCTTGACCATTTCTGGCTATTCTTGGTCATCTTGCCTTGGCAATGCCCCCTTGAACATTTCTAGCTATTCTTGGTCGTCTTGCCTCAGTAATGTCGTCTTGAACTCTTCTGGCTATTCTTGGTCGTCTTGCCTCGGCAAGGCCACCTTAAACTCTTTTGGCTGTTCTTGGTCATCTTGACTTGAACTCATCTACTTATCTGGTTGTTGGTTACTCTAAATTTATGGATTTCGGGTTTTCCCAATTTCCTGGCTATGGATGTTCTGGTTGTTCAAGTTTTCGAACCTCGGCAGTCCCTCGGTTATTCTGGCTACCTCTGTTATTCTGTTTGTCTCCCAAGAAACAATGTAGAGCGATCGTCAACTTTCATTGGATTTCAAACTTTTTGGATTTTTGGTTTTATGGTTAACAGGATCTGGCGTGATCGTTTCTCTTTAGTTTTCTAGTTACAAGATTTCACTTCGGACTTCTCCCGAGTTAGGTTTACGATTTTCTGAATATCTGGTTTACTCGCAAACACATCTTCCTTCAATCAAGAAAAATATGTTTGAGGGAAAAGTGCTGACCAACATTTTGGCAAAGCAGTGAAACATGAAGATTATGGTTAGCGACGTGCTCAAGTATCGAGAACGTAACTGGAATACACAAAGCGATTTGATCGAAGTTGCGACATGTTCGGGAAATGTTAGAAATATCATCGACTCTTAAAATCGTTCTTGTTAGATTGTAAAAGTCATTAATAAACTTGAAAAATCCAGAATGGTAAAAATAAGTGATCGACTTGGACCGATCAACTCAAAATCCTTAAGCGTATCAGGCAGATAAAGTGTCAAAACTCGTTGATGGAAATTATTTGTATTTTGGTTTTGCGCACTTAAAAACAGCTAATCGGCATGGCACGATCAAGGAAAAATGGCTGTTTGACTTAGTTGTGCAAAATCTGGCACTTGGCAAATTCTTGGATCTGGCATGCCAAAATCAGGTGATCACCACGTAAAAATCACTTGATTTATTGTGTGTGCACCAGCTTGGCACATTTCGGATCTGGCAAGGTGGGGATGCGAAATACCTTGGCTCGATTCGGGCATATCGAAATCCCCAAGATGCGATTCGAAATCATTGGGGGTTTTAGGATACAATTTCTGGCTTGGAGGCAGACACGAATTTGGGGATGTGAAAATACAGTTATCGTATTGGCTCGGGATGCGATTTTTCCATGTTCACATCCAGGGATTTGAAGGAAAAAATTTGACAAAGCCCATGGGATTCGAAACTTGGTTTTTAGCAAGCGGATTTGGCACATGGGTTTTAACGTGCGGATCATTGGAAATGGGCCGATCCATTCTTGTTGCTCAGGCATTTTCAAGATACCAAATTTCTAGGCTCTAGGATGTTATATTTCATAAGCAACTTGGTTTATTGGCTATCTTTTTGGGATGCGAATTTCATATCCCCTCGGATACGAAATTCTGACTGATGCCTCCAAACCTCACCTACATATACCCCCTTGCTTGGCATTTTTGGACTTTGCTTACACTTTGGCATAAGGGATTCGAGCTTTCAAGCACCATTAATGGATGCCATCATCATCTTCATGGCTATTGGAACTTTCTTGGACTTTTGAACGTTAATAATGTTTGCCAACATCTTTTGGACATTCAATTGGACTTTTGGCTCACTTTTGGACATATTTGTATACACTTGGACATTGAAGCTACTTTTTGGACATTGTTACGCACTTTGGCTCAACGAAGAAGAAGGGCATTTTGATCTAAGTTTAGAATCAATAAGCTATTTGTTGTTCTATTTTACAACTTTGTATACAAAAATTGTCCGAACTTATACAAACATTGTAATCGGCAAATATATAATGAATGATTACTACAAAGAGGACGTAGGCGTTAGTGCTGAACCAATTTAAAAGTTGTGCGTCATTCGTACTTTAGGTATTCAGATTATAAGTTTACTGTTAAACTTACACTTGGGAGTTGGCGTGCGCAAATAACCATTTTCTCACGTTAACACTCCCATTGAAAAACCAATCTATAATATATATATATATACATATACATACATACATATATATATGTGTGTGTGTGTGTGTGTGCATTGGGAGGGATGTATGTTTGTATACATATATATATACATATACATATATGTGTGTGTGTACTTACATAGACACATATGCATACTTGTGTATGTGTTCTATTTGTATATATATGTGTGTGTATGTGTATATATAAATGTAGGTGTGTGTGTGTACCTCTGTGTGTGCAGCAAAATCTATAACTCATGACACACATACCACTTGATTTGGCGTTGATTTATTAGTATGGATCCCCTTATGGTTTAAGAAACCTAGAATAAATCCATATTTACATTAAAAAACTACATAGGGGTGATATTCAAAAATAAAATGTTTAAAAGTCAATAGAAACATTTAAAACTACAATTGTTTTGCATCAATACAAGCAGACATAATTTATGACCTTTGGATAAAAGGTTTCCAAGAAAGTTGGATATTCAAAGTAACTAACTAACCGTTCCTACAATTTCTTGGATTTACAACGCTTGGGAACAAAGGAAAATCTAGTTACAAACATACAAATCAAAATGGAACATGGTAACGAAGGAAATGCGCAACATGCTCATAGAGTGTAAGTCGTGATTTTCACAGACTATTGCTCATATTACTACTAACATAGAGAATTAAATTAGATAATTTAAATAAAATGCAACCCTTTATTTTATTTACATCACATTTCATTTAACTAGAGAAAAAAACAGTCACTAAAGGATCATACTATATATGTATGTATGTACACACTGTTAATAATACTTCTTAAAGTTTTTATTATTTTAAAAATATTAATAATTTGGTAGCAAAACCAAGTTATATAAAAATTAATAAGGGCAAATATATGAAAGCTACCCATATTTTGTTTATTCCCAAGATATTTTTCTAACACAAAGTTATGAAAAATATCATTTACGTACTATACGAAACATTTGTCTATTAAATGGAAGAGAACTAACCTAGCACTCAAGCTTGCATTTTTCTCTAAATAAAAAACACCATAGAACTGAAGGAAAAAGTATGGATTCATAGGGTGTACCATCTAACCATTAATGAATATAAATTTTTCACTTCTACTCAGTGCTTTTATAGAAACTAATAATAGCCAAAACTGTTGGAGAATGGAATGTTGATGATGTTTTGATGACAACAACCTTGTTTCAATCATTATTGATTATAAAATATATACTAACATTTTTATCTAGAATATATATGTATATGCAAGATTTATATCCAGATTATTAATATTGAAGACTATACAGTTAAAAGATTCAAGATTTCAAAGGAGAATCAAGACTCATGAGTATGAAGATATGAAGAGATCAAGAGTCTAAGATTATCAGAGTAATAATGTCTAGTTAGTATGTAAAACTCTGAATAGCACCCCAACTCTATTTTTAAATTGTTTCTTTTTAAATTGATTTTAAAACTATTTTCAAATTTATTACAAACTTCTCTCAAAATGACTTTTAATTATCCAAAAGATTTTAAACTTATGATTTCAAATATACTTCCTAAGTTTCCTATGTTTATATATATTATATTGTTTTATATTATACAATTTTATATAATTATATTATAAAATTTTATATTACACATATATATAGTTTTTAAGTCATATGTTTAAATAATATTTTATTATGTTTAATTTTATACTTGATGAATTATATTTTAAACAATATTTTTATGTCAGGAATTTTTAGAGTATATGTATTGGTTTAAATACTTGAAAAAATGATTTAAAATTCAAATATATATATGTATGTATGTATGTATGTCGACATACATGTTTTTACATGTCAACATATAACAGTTGTTGACGTCAACAGTTGGTAACCAGTGACGATCAACCCCCAATCGTGTGAAGAGCACATGAATACTGATTATAAAATGCAGAAAAAGTAAAGAAAACGGGGAAAACGCACAGACTTTTTATAGTGGTTCGGCAAAGACTATGCCTACGTCCACTTTATATATCATTTCTGCTTTGAATTACAAGTACAAGGCTTTTTCTGTTTGAAGAAAAGAAAGAAGAAGGCTATTTTTCTCTTCCAGAAAAGGTCACTCCGGAAAGAAGTCCCTTTCCTCTTTAAGCTTTGAGGTATTTATAGGTGGAGATGGCGACTTGGGCTGTTGTGACGTGGCCCGACCTTTCTGGGAAGACTTGGACGCGTGGAGTCCATTCCTTGGATAGAATAGCAGCTGGAAGACTGATTCCACTATTCATAAATAGTATCCTCGGAAGTTGCGGCTTACATGGGATCCATGGTGAGGTGTATCAAAAGTAGAGCTTTGTTCGGATGTGGTTGACCGCCTTTTCTTCCTTGAAAGTCGGGCTAAGTATTTGAATGGCTCAGTTGGATATTTCTATGCAGATCCAAAATATTCGATCGATATGCCCTATATGGGAGCGGTTCTCTCGATTGACTGGGAGGGCGAGTCTTCCAGAGTGAGTTATTGGCTTGTTTGAGAAGTGGCTCAGCCCAATACGTGATTACCTTGGACCAAGCTTCTGCTGGGATTCCTGGAGTGCGATCTATCTAATTTGGCTGGTTGCGCGTTTGGGCTTCGATCTAACCCGTTGCGGCTTTTGCCAAAAAAGGGCTAACACTTTGCCCCTCAGAATGCATCTTCTTTGACAGAGGAAGGTGTGTTATGAAATATGAATCGAAGCACAATCGTTCGAGTAGCTATGGTCGCGCCAGACGATATCAAGGCCAAAAACCCGACGATTCCGATGATTGTATTAAGGCTAGAAAACCGACAACCGAATTACGTTGTATTAAGGCCGGAAATCCGACAACCATCAGAACCGTATTAAGGCCGAGATGATCACCGTCTTTATGAGAGTTAGTTCTTACAAAGACAAAAATAAACCGTTCTCGGCTTGAAGAAGACTGACGGGTCGAGCATTTTATTTCACTTGGCTTTGAGGGGTGGCGAGTATCAACCATACACGGCTTAGTGGCGAGTATTAACCATACTCGGCTTAGAGAGGGCGAGCATTATCCATACTCAGCTTAGAAAGGGTGAGCATTATCCATACTTGGCTTTGAGAGGGCGAGCATTAACCATACTTGGCTTAAGGCAAGTGTTTTTCATGCTCGACTCATGTTAGATTAATGTGTCCAGCGAGCAGTAAACACTCGTGGTGTAGAAAAAGAAGGGACGAGTATCATCCATACTCGTCTTAAAGAAATATACCACACACGGCCAGTGGAGTAGGTATTTAGAAATGGTGGCAGGTTTTGGCACTGACCACATTAAAAAAGGGGGCGAGCATTATCCATGCTCAGCTTTAGAATTTCCCAAACATTATCCATATTTGCAAAAGAAAATTCATAGCTACTAAATAATTGTTACAGAGAAAAGAAATTCTAAGAGGACAGCGGTCGATTCCAGAGCATGCCTAGGAGCTAAATCCTAACCCCGTACATGTGTACATTAAAGTGTCCTTTTTATTGATAGAAATATATCAGAAAAAATCTAATTAATGGTAATGTCGTGAGTGCTAGTCTCAGGGTCCTTTCCATTTCTAGGATCTTGTGGATCGACCTGAGGAGCTTGGGCAGAAGATCGCGGCGGCAAGGCCAGGGCGTGATTCTTGACATATTCGGGTAGCTCCCCTTTTCTGACTCGATCCTCGATGAGATCGCGCAAATGACGGCATTCATTGGTGCTATGTCCAGCTACGTTATGGAATATGCAATGTTTGCCGAAATCAAGCTCCATTTGGGTTGGCTCTCGTCGAGATGGTCTCGGATTGGGCAGGGACCCTCGTATGTCAAGGTAGATATTGAGCAGAGAGGAATTGAGTTTGGTGTACTGGTCGTACTTACTTTCGATTCGAGGTCGCACGTGATGCTCACTCTTTTCCGGGGTCTTTCCTTTTCCTTGATTCTGGTCGTTGATGTTGGATGGACCTTGTTGCTTGGTGGCTAAGACCTCTAGGCTCTCCATCTCAATGCTGGCATCTTCTTGTCGGAGGAATCGCTTGGACTCGGAATAGAAATCATCTATATCCGTGGGGGGATCTCTGGTTAAAGAGATCGAGAATTCTGACTGGTTCTGAACTCCTGCAATGGCGGCCATAAGTACCAACGATGGCTCGGGCCGATCAACTGATGTTACCGCCGCGTTGAACCTTTCGAGGTAGGATCTGAGCGTCACTCCTGATCGCTGCTTGATGGTGGATAAGAATATAACACTCTTTGGTCGGGAGATATTTACCCTGTATCGATTGATGAAGCGGGTGGCCAGTGTGTTCCAACTGCTGATTGACTCCGTTGTTAGCTGTCGAAACCACATTTCGGCTATGTCTGTGAGAAAGAACGGAAAGAACTTAGCCATGACGTTGGTCGATGCGCCAAGTACTTCCATATGTCGCATGTATCACATGAGGTGGATGGTTGGATCAATGCGACCATTGTATGGTTCGATAGCTAGGAACTTGAAGTCCGGAAGGTTTCGGGAGGTTCTGATTTCCCTGGTAAGGGGGCTGCGATTGACATTATCAATGTCTTGCTGCGAGGAAGTGACCCGAGTAAAGCGTCGGATGATGCTTGCAAGCGGGCTTCCATCTCCGAGGAGTCGTTGCCATGAATTTAGTCCAGCATCCGGGAGAGCTTCGGTGCGAGGATCTTGCAAGAGCATACTCGAAAGGACGGCCATTGGCTGGGCTCGTCCTCCGAGAGTTGAGTGAAGGTGTGAGTGAAGGTAAGTTCTGGTAGGTGGTTCTGGGAAGAATGGCCCCTCTGGAACCTGATGGGTATTGGGTCGAACCGTACCCATGATAGTGGGTCTAGGCTGATCTGGTATAGCATGTGATGTTCGGAGCACAGTGTTGCCCCTGGTTGGAGCGAGGTTAGGAGTGTCTACGGTAGCGTTTTCTTCTGCCATAGTGAGGACCGATAAGGTAGGGTTGTCCCCCCGGTTCGAAGGGAAGGCTGCACTAGCTCTTTGTTCAAAAAAAAAGGTGGTTAGGTCGATCTGTGGTAAGATTCCGGGCTATGACGGGAATGGCATTGATTCTGATGGGCCCGGTGGTCGCTCGACTGGTTCGAGAGGTCGAGCTATTTCCAAGAGTGGAAGCAAAGTGGACGGATGACCTAGATCTCGATCATCAACCTCCTGTAAATCTGCAGCTACGGTCACACTGGTCGCTGGAAGCGATACTCCTGGCCATGATTGATTGGTTGGTGGGACCAAACCAGGATGAAATAAAGGTGTAGTCTGATCAGTGGCCTGATTCTGTGCAGACCGAAGATCAGCTGTTGCCCAGTCCCAGCCGGTGGAGGAATTGATGTTGAAGCGTTCAATCCGGTCTCCAGTCGACCGAGAAGGTGATCCATCAACTGCTGTTGTCATTCGAGGAGTTTACCCTGAGATGTCATATGGTCTCTGAACTCAACCATGATTTTATCCATGTCATCCCGTGTAAGAAATCGAGACATATCTTCATGAGAGGAAGCCTCGTGGCTCGCTTCTGTAGCATTAGTATCGGCTGCATTGGTGTTTGTGGTACGAGAGGATGTTGGATCTTTCTTTCGCTTGATCGCCATGAACTGAGATAAGCGGATGCTCTAAAAGAAGGTTGGTACGCTTCCCCTACCTGGTGCGACAAAGTTGTTGACGTCAAAAGTTGGTAACCAGTGACGATCAACCCCCAATCGTGTGAAGAGCAAACAAATACTGATTATAAAATGCAGAAAAAGTAAAGAAAACGAGGAAAATGCACAGACTTTTTCTAGTGGTTCGGTAAAGACTGTGCCTACGTCCACTTTATATATTATTTCTGCTTTGAATTACAAGTACAATGCTTTTTCTATTTGAAGAAAAGAAAGAAGATGGCTATTTTTGTCTTCCAGAAAAGGTCTCTCTGGAAAGAAGTCCCTTTTCTCTTTAAGCTTTGAGGTATTTATAGGTGGAGATGGCGACTTGGGCTATTGTGACGTGGCCCGGCCTTTCTGGGAAGACTTGGACGCGTGGGGTCCATTCCTTGGATATAATAGCGGCTGGAAGACTGATTCCACTATTCATAAATAGTATCCTCAGAAGTTGCGGCTTACGTGGCATCCATGGTGAGGCGTATCAAAAGTAGAGCTTTGTCCAGATGTGGTTGACCGCTTTTTCTTCCTTGAAAGTTGAGCTAAGTATTTGAACAGCTCGGCTGGATATTTCCATGCATATCCGAAATATTCGGTCGATATGCCCTATATGAGAGCGGTTCTCTCGGTCGACTGGGAGAGCGAGTCTTCCGGAGTGAGTTATTGGTTTGTTTGAGAAGTGGCTCGGCCCAATACGTGATTACCTCGGACTGAGCTTCTGCTGAGCTTCCTGGAGTGTTATCTATCTAATTTGGTTGGTTGCGCGTTTGGGCTTCAATCTGACCCGTTGCGGCTTTTGCCAAAAAGAGGGCTAACAATAGTCATATTTTATTTAAATTTAAAAGTTTTTTCTTTTCATTTTAAAACGTTTTAGAAACAGTTGTGTCCTTTGGAACACTATATAAAGGCCTTAATTTCGAATTTTTTTCATAACTAATCTTCATCTTCTTCCTCCCTTAACATACCGCCAATATTCTTCTCAAAATTTAAGATTATACACTTATACTCTGTCGATTTCAATATAAATTATATAATTCTTCTTCTACTCTCATTCTCTATCAAATACTCTTTGTTTGGACATGCTACTCAAGAGTTCTAGGGCAATTGTAATCAGAAATAGGTTGGGTATGTTCCTTGTAGCCTTGAAATAAAGGAAAGGGAAGGGTGTGTTCCTTATAGCCCGTAAATCAAGAAAAATGAGCGGTGTTGACCTTATAGCTGTGAAATCAAGGGTGTTATAAGCGGTGTTAACCTTGTAGCCGTGAAATCAAGGGTGTTGTAATTGGATACTGATGTTAATAAAAATATGCACAATTCAGAGTTGTACAGGACTGAACATAGGAGCAATTCAAACCAGTATAAAAATCCAGTATGTTCTTTCCTTTTCTGCATTTTTATTTTGTTTATATTTGCATCTGTGATTGTATCTGTTATAATATTTATTCTGTGATTCATATAGTAGTTAGATAATTAATAGTTAGCTAAGATTTCTAAAAGTTCTTTTAAACACTATTCACCCCCTTATATAGTGTTTGTTTTGTCGTGAGATCCTTGATCCGCATCCCTAATAATTGGTAACGGAGATGGTTTCAAAGTTATCATAATCTGATTTTTTGAAAAGTTTAAATGGTAGTTCTTTAATAATATTTTTCTGAAGGATATGTCACAGAATCATCATGATGTTTTTACTACAATTACTAATTTTGAAAATACACTTGGTTCATTGGAAAGTTGTGTTGTTTTGTAGGGGAAGAGTTATGTCTGATGACTAATGGCCAAAAGACACCAAGATGATCGTTCATCAATCAAGAAAAAAAAGATGGATATGTATTTGACAATCTACGATAAAATGAGTACCTGATCAATACAAAACTTTTTATTTTCTTCTACGACTTGATTCAATACTATTCTTCTCTTCATATGCTTTGCAATGCCACTAGTTTCATGCGAATTCGTCAAGAAATGGCCAAGTTATGATCAAATAAAGTTTTGGTGCACAAAAGGGAAAAAGGAACCAAACTATCACGGTTATTTCTCATATTTCGCCAGGATATTTGTATTATTTCATCTCAAATCCTTTTCTATATTTTAATTCTTATTCTCGTGGTAGTTTTGATGGGTGGATCATCATATTCCGATTAACATTGAGCAAGATATGACAATTTGAAGTTGGCTATCCAAAACAGAAAAACTATTACTGCATTTCCTGCATTTGTCATACTATTTGGCCTGTTGCACCATGATAACATCCAAATTCATATCCAAACTGTTATTAGATCATATCCCTTTCCTTACTTTTCGATTTTCCACCGGTTTCATCCAATTCCATTGACAAATGGAGCAGATACGCCTCCCGAAAGATTTATTGTTTGTAGAAAAAGGGGAAGAATAAGAACCAAAAAATTTGTGTAGAGACATGACTTTTTGGACTATTTATAGTAGTGAAGTGTCCATTCATTCAGAATTCAAATTCAAATTTTTGGCGCAAGTTGGTTAAACTACTAAATCATCCGTATCTTTCTCATATTGTCTTCAAATTAAGCAAATGTATATACTATGTTAATCAGAAAAATGATCCCGTCGCACTAAAGCAGATCTCATTATAAAATTCTAAAAGATGTTGTTGACACACGCATTTTTTTCAAAGCTGTCACACGTCTAGCATATCGTCAGAAAACACAAAGTGATTTGGTCAAAGTTGCATCGCAAACATAAAACTGGCCCAAAACACACCTTTGATGACCTTTTTGCAGACCGAAAACATCAACTACAGTGCTTTGCATCGTAACACTTGTAGCCCTCTGAATAAGCTTTAGGTACAACTTTCATTTGGCCCAAACAGACTTATGATTTGGAAGTTATGCCCATTTCTGTGATCGCACATCGGTCAACTCAAGAATTTCGAATCCCTTGCTCTAGGAATTTTGAATCCCTCGCCTCTTATCATTGCGTATCCCACTCATTCAGGGATTTCATACCCCTCAAAACACACAAAATTCCTCTATTTCGGCTTCCCCCAAACAAGATTTTCGAACCCGTCATCCTCCTACAAGAATTTCGGACCACCCCCCTCCCCCGGAACATTCCTCCAACGTATCCCCCTAAGAGATACGAAAATCCGTATCCTTCCGGGGATACAAACTTTCGTATCCCTAGGGGTACGAATATGTATCCCAAAGGGGATACGAAAATCGTATCCCCCTGAGGGATACGCAGTTCCACCTACATCTTGAAAAGGGATCCAAAATTCTTGTTTGGCCTTCCAAAGGGATCCGAAATAGCACTCCAGAGGGGCCCCAAAATCTGCATAAGGTGAGGGATACAAATTTTCTTGGTGGCCTCTTCCAGAGGGGTACGAATTTCGAACCCTCCCAAAGGGATTCGAAATTTCTTGCATAAAAAAGGGGACTCAAAATTCTGAGGCGCTGCTCTCCTGGGATACGAAATTCAGTGTATGGGTCCCATTTTTCACCTACTCTAGTACCTAACCACTCCTATAAATGCCCCTAAGCATGGCCTTCATTTGGATCCTTTTTGGCTTGGATTTTTGGACTTCTAATGCTCCAAAACCTTATTAATGGCTGCCATCTCCTTCTTCAAGGCCATTGGACGTGGCATGAATAACTAAAACGTTGTACATACGTTTTCCATCACTTTTTGGACATTCACAAGCATAATTATGCTACTTTTGGACTGTTTTGGACTTCTTGGACACTAAAGCTAGATTTGAGCATAGTTGACAAAGTCAACTCATTTTCTACTCAACGAAGAAGAAAAAGGCATTTTATTCAAAGTTTACAATTAACAAGGATATTGTTGTTCAGTTGTAATGCATTGTACTCAACTATTGTCTGAACTTGTACAACATTATAATCGAATATTATATGATGAATGATTACTATGAAGTGGACGTAGACGTTAGTGTCGAACCACTATAAAAACCCATGTCTTCCGCATTTACATTATTACATCTTTGGATTACTGTGTTCACACCACACATACGCATCGGGGTTAGCGTGTGTTGAATAAAGCGACAATTCCCCACGTCAATGGATGTGAATGTGTGATCATGACAACGGAAGGACAACAAAATAGAGGATTGCAAAAAAGCGGTATGCTTTACAATAATTTCATAATTATCATTATATTTAGAATATACATCTATGCACATAGTTAGGTATAGAAATTTATCACTTTTATAATTTTAGATATTTTGGTTCATGCGTTAATAAACCATAATATATTTATCAATATACCAATCTAATTATTTTAAAAGGGTCTTCTCTTATAAATTCAAATTTCACTACTCTTTGCTTTGATTTCAAAAATTAAAAGGACATCTTTTCAATACCAAAATGTCAGTTCAAATTCTAGTTATCAACTTTTTCTTTCTACTTATTTTCTTATATCGAGTTTCAAAATATATTTTAAAAGTGTATAAATCAATAAAACTATATATTAATATGGTATACAAAAATAGTATAAAATTTTCAAACATTTGATATTGTTATAAAATATAAATTTCTATATGTTTTATATGTAGTGTAAACATGCATAGTTTGACTTATATATTTTTCACATATAATTTCATAACAATTTTAGGTGACATTATCACAAACACTATTTGTAACTTTATACTAATTTTGATTTCTCATAAAGATTTATAAAACTTGTATATTTAACATAATATGTTGGTATTATATATATATATATATATATATATATATATATATATATATATATATATATATATATTTGTGTGTGTGTTTGCGTGATTTTTGTGTCTTAAATATGTAGTTTAAATATAAAAAGTTTTAGTTCTATAGTTTACTATATGTTACCAGATTTCATCAAAATAATTTTGTTATAGCTATAAGATTTCTCTTAAAGTTTTAACATATAAATGATTCTTTGGCAAATTAATATGTTTTGATTTCTAAAGTTTAAATTTAAAATTGATTTGTATCAAAAGATTGATGTATATCTCATAATAAATTAAATTTTAAGTACTTTTTAAAATTAGTTTTATATGTACAATTAAGAATATATGTTACTTCATATGATAAAATTTTATATTCTCTTTAAAAAGATCTTCAATATTTACTATATTATTTTTAAAAGAAGCGCCCTACTAAGATTATTTAACTCCGCATTTCCAATAGAATTATTCTAAATATTTTACTACCTATCATGAATATATTTTTAATTAGCATTAAACTCTTATCTTTACTATTCTTTCAATCTAATTCATTATTATCATTAACCTAATTAAAAAAATATTATCTTTATTTGGCTAAAATAATTCATAATAAACTGATACATATATAGATATAATGTATATGCATGAGTATTACTTAAGATTATACTTTGAATATCTTTTACCAGAATACATATCATCATCAAACCATTCTGCATTAGTATTATCATTAAATATCTTAGTTCACATCACTCCTCATTACTATTAATTACAGTGCATGTTAAAAACATTCATATCACAAGATGCATTACATTCAATAATCATTTGATATTGCTTTGTATATGACACACTTTATTATAAACAACATACTGCATGCACTGCATTATATGTGAACTTTTTAAAGTGTACTGTTTGGGAAGTTTTGTATTGTTGTCTTATAAATGTATAGGCTTATTAATTAAATACATAACATATTTACTTTGACTTGATTGACTTGTTTAGCTTGATTGATTTATTGACTTGTTTAAATTATTTGACTTAATTAATTTGTTTGATCTGTTTGACATAAATAACTTGATTGACTTGTTTGACACGGTTGAATTTCATTAGTGGTTAATAGGTTAGTTCGAAATATACTTATGCATTTGTGGTTGATAGGAACTTTATAGGTTTTTCGGATAAATAGAAGTTACAAGAAATGTAACTCCCACTACAAGAAAAACCGAGATTAGCGACATATTTTTAGCAGCGGAAAATTCCCTCGCTAATCAGCGGCGGATTTCCTTGGGCTTTGTAAGAGATAATATTTTGGATTTTATATGTCATCTTATTATAAATTATTACCGTCGAATACTAATTCTGTCGCTAAATCAATGGAAATTGCTGCTCTTTACCGTCATTTGATATTTGACGCTAAATTCCGTTGCTAATAGAGTCGGATTACCGTCGACATAATTTTGAAGCTATTTTCCTGCGGTTTTCCAAGAGATTTGAAATGGACTTTTATATTTCTTATTTATTAAATGTTTTAAATTTGTGTTATTACTTAGTAATTAATTAGTAAATTTAAATTTTAAATAACTAATGTTAATAATACCTTAGTAATTAATAATAAATAATAACTATTAGAAGTAAATAAAATTCAATGGTTAATGCTGATTTTTTTTTTTTTGAAAATTAATGCTGATAAATTATTAATTACTATATAATATAAATAAGAGGTAATAGTAATTAATAAAATACATTGTTGTTCGATGTTTGTTAATTTTTTTCGATAATCAATGATTATTTAATAGTCTTTAACATGATTAATTAAATTAATATCAAGAAATTATTAATACATATTTGCTTTTAAGAAATTGATTGGTACGTATTATTTGATAAATAATTAGTAATTATAAGAAAAACAAAATGTTCAAAGTTTAAAAATAAGAAGTTAAATAAATATTAAAGAATTTCGAAATTCAAAAAATTCAAACATTACCATACAAGTTATTATTTTCATGCATATTAATAATAAATATTTAGTTAGTGATTGATT
The DNA here is from genome assembly GCA_030737875.1 of Allium sativum. Classification (NCBI taxonomy): domain Eukaryota; kingdom Viridiplantae; phylum Streptophyta; class Magnoliopsida; order Asparagales; family Amaryllidaceae; genus Allium; species Allium sativum. The sequence continues at coordinate 110,817,927 of CM060913.1, forward strand.
ACAGCTGAGCATAAGTTTTAAGTAGTGCACTTATCTCTATTATATTGTGAGACAACACATTTTCAATTTATAAAGATCAGAATTTAAACTGTAAGATTATTTATACATATATAATATCATGTTCTTTTATAATGGTGTATAATGTGATTTCAGTATACGTGTTTCCTAAATTCAATAAGTTAATAATTAATAATTAAATAATAATTAAAAATTAATGTCTAATAATTAAGTAATAATTAATAATTAATGTCTAATAATTAAGATATATTAATAATTAATAGTAAATTAATCCAATTTATTAATAATTAATATTTAATAATTTATTATAATGTAATAACTAATATCTAATAATAATTAATTTACTATTTAATAATATATTTAACAACAAAATTATCTTTTTACAACGGTGTTTTTTTTTTACAATGATTGATAACAAAACATTGTAAAAGATGTAATTTCACAACGTTTTTGACAATATTTTCAAATCAAACAAAATGCCAGATGAGTGGAGGAGAAGCATTTTAGTTCCAATCTTCAAGAATAAAGGAGATATTCAAAGTTGCACAAACTATAGAGGAATTAAGCTTATGAGTCATACAATGAAGCTTTGGGAGAGAGTTTGCGAGCAGCGTTTGAGGAGGTTGAAAAGTGTCTCTAGGAATCAATTTGGTTTTATGCCGGGAAGGTCAACCACTGAGGCGATTTTCTTGGTTAGGCAACTTATGGAGAGATACAGGGAGCAAAAGAAAGATCTCCACATGGTTTTTATTGACCTGGAGAAAGATTATGACAGAGTACCGAGGAGAGTTATGTGGTGGGCGCTAGAAAGGAAGAGAGTGCCATCAAAGTATATTACCCTTATTAAGGATATGTACGAGGGGGGTGTGACTAGTGTTAGGGCATGCGATGGTGAGACCGGAGACTTTCCAGTTAACATAGGGTTACATCAAGGTTCGGCTTTGAGCCCCTATATTTTTGCATTAGTGATGGATGAAATCACAAAAGATATACAAAGGGATATTCCCTGGTGTATGCTCTTTGCCGATGATGTTGTGCTGATTGATGAAAGTAGAATAGGGGTTAATCGACAACTGGAGTTGTGGAGGGAGACCTTGGAATCAAAGGGTTTCAGGCTTAGCAGAACTAAAACAGAGTATATGAAGTGTGAGTTTAGCAGTGTCAGGTCAGATGACGGAGATGTTACCCTGGCCGGTAGAGTAGTACCCAAGAAGGAATCGTTTCGATACTTAGGATCTATGTTGCAGTTTGATGGAGAGATTGATAAGGATGTTAGTTTTAGAATTCAAGCAGGATGGGTGAAATGGCGACTAACATCTGGCATTCTCTGTGATCGGAAGATTCATCAGAAGCTTAAAGGAAAGTTCTATAGGACAGCAATCAGACCTGCAATGTTATATGGTGCAGAATGTTGGCCTACTAAGAGGCAACACGTCCAGAAGATAAGTATAGCAGAGATGTGAATGCTGCGTTGGAGCTGTGGGCATACCGGACGAGATCGGATTAGAAATGAGGATATTCGGGAAAAACTTGGAGTTGCACCTATTGAAGAGAAGTTAGTCCAATACCGCTTGAGATGGTTTGGACATATCCAACGTAGACCATACGATGCACCTGTACGCACTGGAATTCTAGGTCGCGCCGAAGGCCCAAAGAGAGGTAGAGGTCGACCTAAAATGACATGGGAGGAGATAATAAAGAGAGATTTAAGTAACTGGAGTTTATCGAAAGAGCTGGTAGTTGATAGGAGTGCATGGAAATTGGCAATCCATGTACCAGAACCATAGTGTTTTTTTTTTCACGTTTACTGAACCTTTTTACTTTTTATTTACTATTTTAGATTTTATTTCACTTTTATTGAACATTTTTACTTCTTTTTATTATTATTATTTAAAAAAACCTTTATCGGATGACTTTTTATTTGATTGGTTATTTTAAACCCTTTATATATATATTATTATCATCATTATTAATTTTATTTTATTTTAATTTTGGGTTCCATACCTAGCCAACCCCAACTTGTTTGGGATATATGGCTTTGTTGTTGTTGTTGTTGTTTTTTTTAGAACATTTTGCTTAGAAATGTTGTAAAATATAAACTTTTACAACGTGTTCATATAACATGGCAAAGTAGGAAGTTTTCACAATAATATTTGTTTGAATATATTTATTATTGTTCCACGCTGAAACTTTTGGCTCCTAATTGAAACTTTTGGCTCCAACTAGCAAATTTTTGGCTCCATCCTTGAAAAATTCACTCTGTAACCCTTATCTTACCGAACTGTTCTCCTTCTCTTCCCACTGAACAAAAATCTTGGTCCACTTAACAGCCTAAAATATTAATTAATTAATCCGGTTCCGATTTCCAGATCCACTTTCCCATGTCCATGGCTTCCAACATGCCTGTTTTCCAGATCTGCTTTCGTTCCAGTAACTGAGCCCGAAATCCCTCATTCTCGCTTCTCTCTCGCCTACCGATTATGCCTTTTTTGGTATTTTCCCTATTGGATCTTTCAAAATCATCAAGTAGCTGAGGTGACAGATCTGACGATCCGCTTGGTTTGAATCTTGCGCGGACCTTGATTCCCCTTGCTCTTTTGCAGTGCAGTATGTTCTTCAATCAATTCCTGACAACATGAACGGTTTTTTAGCACATCGAGGAACTATGGATTTAAGGTGCTGCAATTCTTGTGGGTTTGTAGTCATCTGTGAGTTTCAGACTTTTTAGGTATTCGTCTCCTGTTTATTTTGGGTTAATTGGTCGAAAGCTTGCTACTTAGATCCGTTTTACCTTTAATTGTGTTAGGGTTTACAGATTGAAATGTGCCAGTCCTTTTGCTGGGTATGTAAAGTATGTCACTGAGATGAGTTCTTCTTCTTCGTGATGTTGCTCTATTTGAAATGGTTCACCCTGAGGTTTGCTTCCTGTTCAATTTGTCACTTATAATTTTTGATTGAAACTGTTGTGTATGACTTATGGTGTGGGTTTTTTTTCCTTTTTTTCCTGTTCAAGTAGCTGTGTGCTGACACTATAAAAAATACACAGCAACAAATCATAAATGTACAAAATATTTCAATTATCTTTTGCTTACCTGTATACCTATTTCTATATGAATTCATCCAAGTTTGTGTATTGGAGTAAGCAATTGATACAAATAATTATATATCCCTATTGAAATGTTTTAACAATGAACCAACAAACATTTATTTGGTAATATATATCCCTATTGTGTACTGGAGTGAGCAATTGGTAACTATAATGCTGCTAACAAATTGCCAGCACTGACAAAATTTTCAAGCGTATATAAAATAAGTGTGTGGATTCTATTTGGGAATTTGAATCATATATTGTATTTTGTTTTGATTGAAAATGACCCGGTTCCTAGACACAAAAGTTCAAATAATGAAAAGGTGACCATAGTAGGAGCAATGAGTAATTCAATTGGTAGACGTGGTTGACATGTTGGTGGTGGAACCATGAGGGTTTTTTAGAGTTGAGCTATTAGAGCCTTTTCTATAAGTATCTTTTTTTCTTTTGCAGCCAGATGGATGTATTTTGTGTTGTTGACCTCTTTTTTTATTTGACAAACAAACTATGTGAGCCGAGCAATTTTTGCATGAATGATTTAAGAATATGTTATGTTTTGTATTCAAAGTAAATCAATTTGTGTTCTCTTCATGTTGCACCGTAGAAAATTGAAGAAAATCTATTCTCAAAAATTATTAAAGTTGAGCATGATCGATGGAAGTGTTAATTTTAGGGAGCAATTGTATTTTGTTGAATATGACGACCAAATTTGGTATAAAAAATATATTATTGAGCATTTCATCTATGCATTTTAAATTATGATATACATAAATGCTTCCTTATCTTCTGTATATAATGTATGTGAATACTTTGTTTTGTGTCTATTTACTTTACAAATATAGTCAATTACATGAATCTAAGAAAACAAATATAGTGTAGTAACTGAATGTATGACATTTGTATTTCTAACTAGCATTTACTGGGTCAACACAGACTGGAAAGATGGTACTTGAAGTAGCTGCAAGAAGCAACCTAAAACCAGTGACTTTGGAGCTGGGTGGAAAATCTCCGATCATAGATTTGGATGATGTCGATGTTAATCTAGTTGTAGAACTTTCTCATTTTGCACTGTTTTCAATCAGGTCTGCCATTTTATTTATGCAACGGAATATTTTTGGTAACATTATTGCATGTGGTACTAAGATATAGGTTAAACTAAGCCAAATGCGAAAGTTTCACTATTATTTTCTATATAGGCACAATGTTGTGCTGGATCTTGGACTTTCAGACATGAAAATATACGATGAATTCATCGAAAAATCAAAAGCTCTCACTATGAGATGTGTAGTTGGAGATTCTTTTAGATAGGGGGTCAACCAAGATTCTCAGGTAACATGTTCAGATAACATTATATTTCTACTATATAAATTTACTTGGCCTGTCATTGTTTAAATTATAGATAGATGAAACTCAGTTTAAGACGATCATGAGCTGCATTACTTCAGGTGTAGAAAGCTGAGCAACCCTTGAAACATGAGCTGGAAGAGGTGGATGTGTTTTCACTACAAACATTGATTAAGCCAACAAACTAACCAGGGCATTGAGTGTCGTTTCAATTTGGAACAACTGTTATCACATTTTTGATGCAGCCATCCCTTTAGGTGGCTACAAAATGAACGGTCAAGGGAGAAGGGAGTCAATTGAATTAAGGCTTATCTGCAGACAAAGGCATATACTAAAAGTATAGACAAAATTATAAAGGTGGTGGTTGCATGCTGTAACGTTTTGGATTCTCAGCTATTTAAAGATAGCATCTTATAAGAGAGGAATGAGAGTTATTTTTTGTGATTACCGATCAAACTACTTCTACTTAAATGTATATTATTAGTGTATGCTTGGATGTATAAAAAGTTCAAGACAATATGTAGTTATCAAAGTTGAATGTACCGAGCGAAGAAATAAATCATAATTGCAAACTTGTCTTTTTTTATTTTGGATATGCAATTTATTTCTGTATTCATAGTTGATTGATATTAGTTCGATAATTACGTATATATATATGTGTGTGTGTGTGTGTATATATATATATATATATATATATATATTGGCAGATCAGAAGAGGAATAGTGGCGGATTACCAACAAAAAAAGTGAGGTTAAGTTTATTTCAATTTAATTTCCGTCGCTAATCCCTTGGCAATTAGCAAGCGTTTACCAATGCTTTTTATAAATAATAATTTATTATAAATTACTTATCCGTCGGTAAATAAATTAAAATTAAAATAATAAATAAAATTTTATTTTTATTATATAATTAGTAAAATGACGGAAAGCTGTCGGAAAACTCATGCTAAATTTCATCACAAAATCTGACACAATTACCATCATGGTTTTTACCGACCATTGTGTTATGTAGGAAATCCGTCGCTAAGTCCAATTTAGTGATGGATTAGAAGCAGTTTTTTCCGCTGCTAAATGCGGTTTTTCTTGTAGTGTCCCCACCTCTATACTCGCGTTAGCCATGGCCATCGCAAGCAAAGGTGTCAACTAACCCGAAGAATAAGGCTGTTGAGGAGCGACCATCTGTATATTAGCTTTGAACGAGTGTTAAATATGTCGGATAATATGGTCTAACTTTTTAAATCTCATGAGGAAATCTGACAATTCTAAATCAAGTCCAAATCTACTACACAATGGCTATATATAATTCGGAAAGCAATATAAAATACATGACAATAAAATCAGAATTAGACACAGATATTCATATCACAAGGCGGAAATAGATATGAATAACAATACATGAGTATAAATACAAAGATAGTGGCCATAGTCGATCCACTATACAACAAAAGAATAGGTACAAGTTCTAGCCAAATGAATATGTATACATGAAATCTAAGATACATGTATAATCAAGAACTACAACACTAATGTAGAAAACAAAAAGCCAAAAGGCAGTCTCTGCTAGAAGTCCAATATAAGCGCCTGTAATACTCGGTCTGACCCGAGTATTATTTATAGGATTAAACAATAAACGGATCAATCTAGTTGTACTCATCATAATAAACTGAGTTAGAAATAGAGATATAAACAGATAGTGACATAGGAGCTATAACAACAATAATCTCAATAAATGTGAAGTCTCGGAAGTGTCCATAAAACATGTCAAAAAAATCTCAAAGCTAACTAATAGATTATCACACTCTAAAGATATAACTATTTTATGAGAAATGATGTAACCCATCAAGTCCACATGAAATAGAAACTATTATATCGCATATCTCACCGATACAAAATGATCCAAAGATCAACGACATAAACGAATGATCTGAAGTTCTTCAAGATGATCCGAAGATCCACCGAAATCGATGTTCCTAAGATATGATAATCCGAAGATCATCAGAGTGACTCTAAGGTCAGATTGATCCGAAGACCCACCGAAACCGAAGTTCCTATATGATTAAAATTGATCAAGTATAGTATAACTACACCAAGGTAGTAAATATAAGAGTTGAGCTATATGTCCCATAACCACTTGCTCTACTCGAATATTTACGAACAAGTTGTATATTCTACTAGAAATACGAAATGACCATTGCCGCAGTGTTCAATCGAACGAGTCCAAGAATCAACCGTCAAAGTAAACACAAGGGGTCATAGTCCTTGTTTCTACTAAGGCGTTTAATTAGATTTCTCATACGAACGAGAAAAAGGTTCACGAAATCATATACTAGTAGATAGTAAAACAATTTAGAAAATAACTTCATACAATGAAGTAGAATTTGAAACCATTTAGTAAAAGATTGGTATCTACTAAAAATATTAAATCCCCATTTTATTTAGTTTCGAAGTGGCTATAATAGCGATCGAAATAACGATCGAACCAAGAATTCACGTTATAGTAACGTAAACAAAGTCTAACGACTATCGATTATAATATTCGTTCACTACGGATGAATCGAAAATTCATGATATCGAGATGCAGAAATCTGTGAACAAGAGAAACTAAAAAGCCACAAACGAAGTCGAAATGGGCCTAAACTTGGCCGGGAGTGAGCCGGGATAGGCCTAAACCGTTGACAGTGGTCTCCACTGGTCAACAACAGTTTTTAGCCAACAGACATCTATCGCCCTCAGGACAGATGTATGTTGTCAGAAAAACTGTTTTCCCGAGAGTTTGGATAGACATCTGACCATTTTTGATCAGACGTCTGAGCTGATGCAATTATTTTATTTTGTCTCAAAACTTGGACAGACTTCTGTCCCTTCCCGGACAGACGTCTAGGCTGAAACATGGGAAAATGTTTACCTTGAAAATAATGTGCAAACGATTTTCGGACGAGCTCGGATCAATGGTTATGGCTTATAACGTTTTCTAAATGAAAATGAAACCTCGTTAGCTCACCGAAAACACCCAAGAACACATACACACACATGCACACATTTATACAAGAGATCCGCGAAGGTTTTGATCATAAGTTCAAAGGTGAACTAAATTTTAAACCAAAGCTATCAAATACGATTCAAACTAGATCAAGATGGTTTGGCAATGCTAAATGGAAGTTATAAGGACTTGTGTGCACACAAGAGCTTCACCTATATCATTCACAATCCGAACATAGAACATAATAGGATTTCCATTACTCAAAAAAGTAAGGGAATCATCAAGCTAATCAATTAACTTAATGCATACAGTAACCTACTCAATTCACAAGCATATGCAAACTCAAATTAATCACTAAATTACACTTTTACAAGCCAATGGCTTGTGGCATAGATGTGAGTTCATGAAGAACTCACCTTTGCTTTTTTAGATACAAGGAATCGATCCAAAAGCAAGCTAAAGCAACCTCTCCTCCAATATAAATTGTTAATCTTCAATCTAAACATGAATGCAAAAATTTCCTAGAAGTCAAGTCATAGGAAATACCACAAATTGAAGAGGAAACAAGATGGAGAAGATGGAGAGGAGCTTACCTAAGCTTTTCCTTGGATTTACACTTGATTTCAACAAGAATTGGAATTCCAAGATTAAGCTAGGGTTTAGGAAATTTTAATTTCCCATTCCTTTCCCCATTTTCGAATTTCTTTTAAGTGTTAGAGTGAATGGGAGAAAGAAGGGCTGATGGAACTCTAAAGTGAGTGGGCAAGGTTGGCTAACCAAGCCCCAACCAAGGGGCCAGAATTTTGAGTCTCGGAATACATCGATGCTTACACTTTTTGACGTTGTGAATGACGTTTTGAACTAAATGGAAGTGGTTTCGAGTTCAAATTCAACCGTATGCAAAATATTACTTTTTGGATGCACTTTAGATTAACGATTAACGACAATATATTAAAATAATATATTTAAATATATTGTCGTCAAATATGTGGGTTGTTACAAACTTCCCCCCTTAAAGAAATTGCGTCCTCGCAATTATTTAAGGAAAAACCCGTATAGTAACAACCAAGCATAAACCAAAAATTGATATACAAAGATATAATGAACTAAGAAATTCACTTATGAATTAATTGGAAGAATTTCATAGAATTCAAGAACTTTTGGTTTTCAAATTCACAAAGACGTTACCAAGAAGAATAAGGTCAAATCAGTCGGGTTATGATCTCGAACTTGGTTCAATGAGCTTAACAAAACAAGTTGGAATAATTATTAACTCATATTCATGAGAGCCCGGAAATCACGAATTCGAAATCCGGAAACAAGCGACTACAATAGATAAGGAAAATATAGCTTATCATTTTTCGAAAGAGGATTCGAGATAATTTTTCAAATGAAAACTCGAATCACTCAAATTCTAGAAATCACACAAAGAGGTCTAGAAAAATCTAAATGTGGAAAGATGCTCGAACAACAATAAGTGAGAGCGTACAAATTCCATAAATAGCCAAATGATCATAAACGATCAACAAGAAAAGCGAAATTTTACACTAAATTGGTAAATAGGCGAGTTTAGCCAAATGTCCCATAACTACTGACTTAACTCAAGTATTTACAAACAAATTGCAAAATCCACTATAATTCATCACACGGATTGCTCTTGTCGTTTGACAAGGTGGTCCGACACCCATGGCATTCGACAAGGTCGCTGACACCACCCAAGAGCAATTTTTCTATAATAGCCAGGTTGCTGACACCTCCCAAAAGCAGTTTTGGGAGCCATTTATCTACTATAGAATACATAAGGTTCTTGTCGATGTACATAAAGAACAACATACGAGCTCCAACGAAAGTGATCAACATCAATGTATATAAAATATACAACACCTTTGATCAATAAAGATTGGATCATCGATGAGCCTGTAAACACATCAGACGAACTGATGAAATTGGTAAGTCGACGAGCTTGTAAACACGTCAGACGAACCGATGAAATTGGTAAGTCGACGAGCCTGTAAACACGTTAGACAAACCGATGAAATTCGGATCATCGATGAGCCTGTAAACACATCAGATGAACTGCTAAAAATAAAGAAAGTTTGATCATCGACGAGCCTGTAAACACATCAGACGAATCCGCAATAACGGGATGTCGATGAGCCTGTAAACACATCAAACGAACCGACGAAGTTGGTAAGTCGACGAGCCTGCAAACAAGTCAGACGAACCGTCAATTTCAAATCATCGATGAGCCTGTAAATACATTTGATGAACTGCTAAAAAGAAAGAAAGTTTGATCATCGATGAGCCTGTAAACACATCAGATGAATCCGCAATAACGGGACGTCGATGAGCTTGTAAACACATCAAACGAACCACGGAAATTGGTAAGTCGACGAGCCTGTAAACACGTCAGACGAACCGTCAAGTTCAGATCATCGATGAGCCTGTAAACACATCAGATGAACTGCTAAACAGAAAGAAGGTTTGATCATCGATGAGCCTGTAAATACATCAAATGAATCTGCAATAACGGGATGTCGGTGAGCTTGTAAACACATCAAACGAAGCGCGGAAATTGGTAAGTCGACGAGCCTGTAAACACGTCAGACGAACCATCACGTTTGGACTCGGACAAATTGGCAATGCACCTGCGGATACACCTCCGAACCAAGTCCAACTAGAAAGCTCCTAGGAGGCAAGTAAGAACTATAAACTTCCACTTCATAAAAATGAGATAGATAACTCGAGAAGTGAAAAATCATTGCTTAGCTAAGACTTAAGTGACCAACTAGGATACAAAAACTTTCAATCGTCTAAGTACAGAAATTAACCGCCGAAGTAAACGCAAGAGTGTCGACCCCCTTGTTTTTACCAAAACATTTAATTAAAGTCCTTATTCAACCGAAAAAACAAGACTTACTTGTGTACAACAAGTAACTAACTGATGCTAAAAATATTACTAAATCACTACCCAAAGAAAGCTAAAGACGCCTCGATAGCAATAGATATGGGCAATGAGACTTAATTATAGCATCTAATTAACAATGAGTGAGAGTAACTAAAGAAACGAAGTATGTTCCTAACCATTCTTCTCCTCTAAAAGAGAGGAGAGGATAAAGGTTATATTCAAATAAAATTGATTGGACAAGCAAAGGATCAAGATATAATATAGGATATGACGGATCCTAAGACTCGAATAAAATCCTAACACGATTTCCTAAGAAACTTAGGACAGTGATCCTTGCCATAATATCTTATATTGTTCCGAACTTTGCTTTGATACCAAGTGTAACACCCCACCTCTATACTTGCATTAGCCAAGGCCATTGCAAGCAACGGTGTCAACTAACCCGAAGAATAAGGCTGTTGAGGAGCGACTCTGTATATTAGATTTGAACGAGTGTTAAATATGTCGGATAATATGGTCTAACTTTTTAAATCTCATGAGGAAATCTGACATCTAAATCAAGTCCAAATCTACTACACAATGGCTATATATAATTCAGAAAGCAATACAAAATACATAAAAATAAAATCAGAGTCAGACATAGATATTCATATCACAAGGTGGAAATAGATGTGAATAAAAACACATGAGTATAAATACAAAGATAGTGGCCATAGTCGATCCACCATACAAGAAAAGAATAGTTACAAGTTCTAGCCAAATGAATATGTATATATGAAATCTAAGATACATGTATAATCAAGAACCACAACACTAATGTAGATAACAAAAAGCCAAAAGGCAGTCCCTGCTAGAAGTCCAATATAAGCACCTGTAATACTCAGTCTGACCCGAGTATTATTTATAAGAATAAACAATTAACGGATCAGTCTAGCTATACTCATCATAATAAATTGAGATAGAAATAGAGATATATAACAGATAGTGACATAGGAGCAATAACAACAATAATCACAATAAATGTGAAGTCTCGGAAGTGTCGAAAAAACATGTCAAATAAAATCTCAAAGCTAATTAATAGATTATCACACTCTAAAGATATATCTATTTTACGAGAAATGATGTAACCCATCAAGTCCACATGAAATAGAAAATATTATAACGTGTATCTCGCCGATACGAAATGATCCAAAGATCAACGACATAAACGAATGATCTGAAGTTCTTCAAGATGATCCGAAGATCCACCGAAATCGATGTTCCTAAGATATGATGATCCGAAGATCATCAGAGTGACCCTAAGGTCGGATTGATCCAAAGACCCACCGGAACCGAAGTTCCCATATGATCAAGTATAGTATAACTACACCAAGCTAGTAAATATAAGAGTTGAGCTACATGTCCCATAACCACTTGCTCTACTCGAATATTTACGAACAAGTTGTATGTTCTACTAGAAATACGAAACAATCATTGCCACGGTGTTCAATCGAACGAGTCCAAGAATTAACCGTTAAAGTAAACACAAGGGTCATAGTCCTTGTTTTTACTAAGACGTTTAATTAGATTTCTCATACGAACGAGAAAAAGGTTCACGAAATCATATACTAGTAGATAGTAAAACAATTTAGAAAATAATTTCATACAATGAAGTAGAATTTGAAACCATTTAGTAAAAGATTGGTATCTACTAATAATTTTAAAACCCTTTTTTGTTTAGTTTCGAAGCGGCAAATCTCGTGTAATAGCGATCGAAATAACGATTGAACCAAGAATTCACATTATAATAACATAAAAAAGTCTCACGATTATCGATTATAATATTCATTCACTACGGATGAATCGAAAATTCATGATATCGAGATGCAGAAATCTGCGAACCAAAGAAACTACAAAGTCACAATCGAAGTCGAAATGGGCCAAAACTTGGCCGGGAATGAGCATGGATAAGCCTAAACTGTTGAACATGGTCTCCACTGGTCAACAACAATTTTTAGCCAACAGACATCTATCGCCCTCAGGACAGATGTCTGTTGTCATGAAAACTGTTTTCCCAAGAGTTTGGACAGACGTCTGACCATTTTTGATCAGACGTCTGAGCTGATGCAATTATTTATTTTGTCTCAAAACTTGGATAAACGTCTGTCCCCTCCCGGACAGACGTCTGAGATGAAGCATAGGCAAATGTTTACCTTGAAAATGATGTGCAAACGGTTTTCGAACGAGCTCAGATCAATGGTTATGGCTTATAACGTTTTCTAAATGGAAATGAAGCCTCCCTAGCTCACCGAAAACACCCAAGAACACATACACATACATGCACACATTCATACAAGAGATCAGCGACGGTTTTGATCATAACTTCAAAGGTGAACTAAATTTTAAACCAAAGCTATCAAATACGATTCAAGCTAGAACAAGATGGCTTGGCAATGCTAAAGGGAAGTTATAAGGACATGTGTGCACACATGAGATTCACCTATATCATGCACAATCTGAACATAGAACATAATAGGATTTCCATTACTAAAAAATGCAAGGGAAACATCAAGCTAATCAATTAACTTAATGCATACACTAACCTACTCAATTCACAAGCATATGCAAACTCAAATGAATCACTAAATTACACTTTTACAAGCCTATGGCTTGTGGCATGGATGTGAGTTCATGAAGAACTCACCTTTGCTTGTTTAGATACAAGGATTCGATCCAAAAGCAAGCTAAAGCAACCTCTCCTCCAATATAACTTGCTAATCTTCAATCTAAACATGAATGCACAACTTTCCTAGAAATTAGGTCGTAGGAAATACCACAAATTGAAGAGGAAACAAGATGGAGAAGATGGAGAGAAGCTTATCTAAGCATTTCCTTCGATTTGCACTTGATTTCAACAAGAATTGGAGTTCCAAGATTAATCTAAGGTTTAGGTAATTTTAATTTCCCATTCCTTTCCCCATTTTCTAATTTCTTTTAAGTGTTAGAGTGAATGGGTGAAAGGAGTGCTGACGGAGCTCTTAAGTGAGTGGGCTAGGTTGGCTAACTGAGCCCCAACCAAGGTGCCAGAATTCCGAATCTCGGAATACATCGATGCTTACACTTTTTGACGTTGTAAATGACGTTTTGAACTCAATGGAAGTGGTTTCGAGTTCAAATGCAAAATATGACTTTTTGGATACACTTTAGATTAACGATTAACGACCATATATTTAAATAATATATTTAAATATATTGTCGTCAAATATGTGGGTTGTTACAAGAAATGTTTGGCTTTATGTTTGAATTTATTTGAATTAATGATTTGTGACAACCAAACTTAAATTGGTTGATTGTTTGGATTAAATTGCTTAATATTGACTTATCATTAATCTAGTTTTAATATTACTTGGCTTATATTGATTTAAGTTGTATCGTAGTTTTAAGGAAATATTATATGTTAGTCTAGATTAAAGTCTAATTATAGTTTTAGGGGTATTAGAGTTTAGGCTAGGTTTAGTCTTGTGTTAATTTAAGGGGGAGTTATAAGAAAATTATAGATTTAGGGAGCCCTATAGATTTAGAGGGAGTTATATATAGAATTAGTCACTAGGATTATTCCAAGTTTAGATAGATATACTTTTTGTTGATGTCAAATGGGGAGAAATTATAAAATAGGTATAGTACAATAGGGATCCAAAAGGAATTCATGGTAAAAGGAGTAATCAAAGAATCAGATTAACAGGTAATATCAGTTATGAATATTTTATAAACCAAGGCTTCATCATTAAAAAGGGGGAGATTGTTGGAGAATGGAATGTTGATGATGTTTTGATGACAACAATCTTGTTTCAATCATTATTGATTATAAAATATATATTAACATTTTTATCTAGAATATATATATATGTATGTATGTATATGTAGGATTTATATGTAGTTTAATAATATTCAAAACTTTACAGTTAAAAGATTCAAGATTTCAAAGGAGAATCAATACTCATGAGTATTAAAATATCAAGCGATCAAGAGTCCAAGATTACCAGAGTAATAGTGTCTAGTTAGTATGTAAAACTCTGAATAACACTCTAACTCTATTTTCAAATTATTATTTTTTAAATTCATTTTAAAACTATTTTCAAATTGATTTCAAACTTCTCTCAAAATGACTTCTAATTATCCAAAGGACTTTAAACTTATGATTTCAAATATACTTCCTAAGTTTCTTATGTTTATATATATTATATAGTTTTATAATTATATTATAAAGTTTTATAACACATATATATATAGTTTTTAAGTCATATGTTTAAATAACATTTTATTATTTTTTATACTTGAAGAATCATATTTTAAACAACTATTTTTATTTCATAAATTTTCATAATATAAGTATTGTTTAAATACTTGAAAAAATCATTTAAAATTCATATATATATATATATATATATATGTCGACATACATGTCATACATGTCGACATATAATAGTCATATTTTATTTAAATTTAGAAGTTGTATCCTTTCATTTTAAAACGTTTCTGAAACAGTTGTGTCCTTTGGAACACAATATAAAGGCCTTAATTTCGATTTTTTTCACAAATAATCTTCATCTTATCCCCCCTTAACATATCACTATTATTCTTCTCAAATTTCTAAGATTATACACATATACTCTACCAATTTCAGTATAAATTATATCAATTTTCTTCTATTCTTATTCTCTATCAAATACTCTATGTTTGGAAGTATTACTCAAGAGTTCTAGGGGAATTGTAATCAGAAATATGTTAGGTGTGTTCCTTGTAGCCCTGAAATCAAGGAAAGGGAAGGGTGTGCTTCTTGCAGCCCGTAAATCAAGGAAAAGGAGCGGTCTTAACCTTGTAGCCGTGAAATCATGGGTGTTGTAAGTAGTGCTAACCTTATAGCCGTGAAATCATGGGTGTTGTAATTGGATACTGATATTAATAAAACTCTGCACAATCCAACATTGTGAGGGACTGGGCATAGGAGTAATCCGAGCTAGTATAAAAATCAGGAATATTCTTTCCTTTTTTGCATTTTACTTTTGTTTATATTTGCATTTGTGATTGTTTGTGTTATAATATTTATTTTGTGATTCATATAGTAGTTAGAGTAATCGATAATTGGTTAATATTCTATAAATTATTTAAAACACGATTCACCCCCCTCTAATGTTTGTTTTGCCATATGATCCTTGATCCGCATCCCTAACAAAGACATCAAACCACAAATCGAACATTAAAAATTAATTCAAATGTGAAATTTGATGTATTATATGTTCGTCACTTTAGAATTCAGAGCTTAAAACTTATTTTGATTCAAAAAAACTAAATCATAGATGGTAAAATAGCAAAACCTATTCCAAAGGAGTATGTGATTTATATTTATAGATGCATCAGAAAGAGGACAAGTAATGGTAAAAGCAAAATATAAGGATCCATCCTTAATACTGCTATTTATTTATATAGCTACAATAAATCGTTACTACTAACTTTGATGTTACAAATCTGGAACAAAAATGATGTTACTAATTTGTAATGCTTATAGCTTTTACAAGTTTTAACAATAATGTGTTTCAGATTGTTTGACCTAGTGTAGTGATGATCACATCAGTGAAGACGATGCATCCATTGGAAAACAACATAGGTGAACTGATGAAGAAAATAGGAGAGCTATAAGCCTATAGCATAAGCTACAAGATTTAAGTTGATTGGAATATGCTACCAGTCGAGTGGAACATTTTCAATCAATTAGTAAAATATCCAGTTGATCGAATTAGGGGACAAGTTGAGCCTGATTGCAACTTTTCTTCAAGTCGATTTTAGCTCAAGTTTTCACGGAAATTCCATCATTTTTAGGGTATTTTGGAGTTTTAATCTTTGATTTCTATGGATCTTTTATCCAATAACTGAGAATATATTGGACTATTATGAATATGCTTATATGATTTTATTATAAGACAGAGGAATGTTGTCTAAGGGTTTAGGATTGAGAGTAATTCTTAACTCACCACTAGAAATCTTATTCTTTACCTACTTAACATTACTGATACCATGAGAGGGGGCATTGATGGGTTATCGATAAATAATAAGGACCACTGCGTCATTATCGACTGCTTCCCATGCCATTATGAAGGCATCGGTGGGGGTCGGTGTGAGGTCACCCCTCTTTGTAACCCCTAGTCAATTATGCTCTTCTACATTGCAATGGAAATAAAATCAAGAACCCCACATTTGCCCATGCCTCCTCAACCTCAATTCGTCGTCACCTCAAGTATCTCATGCCATATTTGTCGCAAGCCATCAATTTCCCCCACATCACCACTCACCTTTCAAGCCCAACCGTCGGCAAACTGACCACCTCCAGCCGATGTCCACTTCAAACACTATCAGCTCCTTCTTCCTCGATGTTGCTACAAAGCACAAGCTGCATACCTTTTAACAACACGCGGTTCCTATGATAATGAACTCTAATAGAAATTAATAAAAAATAATAAAAAGAAAAAAAAATGGTATTTTTGTAAACATTAAAATTTGGCTATGAAACTTAGACTATTGATTCGTGGTGACTTTTAAATCAATTTTCATATATAAACCTATTGGTGTTCAAAGGAAAAAGTTATCAGTGTTTGAATTTTTGGCGAAAGAAATAAATATATGTAATTGAAGAAATAATTGGTAGTTAATTAGTGATAATTAAAAATCATTAAATTTAACTATTACTTAACCATAAAAAAGTATAATTAAGGAAGAAGTTCGTGGTTATTACTAAATAAAGGAAATAAAACAATTGAATTAACCAATGTTAGATTTTTCATGAAATAACACAACATGGTTAACCTAAGGAGGTCTTAAGTCAACCACAAGCGATCGACCTAGGCTTGTTACGATATACCCATGATCTACTTTATGTGTCTTTTAATTTTGGTTATGCTGCCTAGATTTAAAATAATTGGACTTAACGGTTAGCAATGGTTTGACCCCAATAAATACAAACATAGGGCCTCACTTCCAGCTTATAATTTTCTAACGAGCTTAGGAGTTCTATCACTTTGTCTTCTCCTCTGAATTCTAAGTTCACAAAATAGATTTAATTTGCATGTATACACTAAAAAAGAATAAAAGATAACAATGGATATAAATTAGATTCAAACCATGTAGCTACATCAAAATTAAATTAAATTAATAAATTAGTCTATATCTCTTCCCCTTTATACAAACTCTAATACACTACAACAAAAACATCATATTACAACTTTAATTTTACAACGGTGGTAAAAGCACCGTTGTAATAAATGTTTTTTTTACAACTTTTTTCCAGAAAAGTTGTAATAAACTTATTTTTAACAACTGTGTTATTTTGACAGTTGTAATAAAAGCCTATCACAACTTTTATTTTTTGATGTTGTAATATATGACTATATTTTAATATAATTAACAACTAATAATACATTTATATTAATTATTTATAATTAATAACTAATAATTACTATTAATAATCAATTAGGAAGTAATAATCAATAATCAATAATCCGTAATATTTAATACTTAGCAATTAAGAAGAATAATTAAAAAATATAGTTAATATTACATAATTACTATTAAATAGTTAATAATTAAAATATAATAATTAATGCTAATCATGAATAATCAATGATTGCTATTAATAATTAAGAAGTAGAGATTAATAATTAAGAAAAAGAGATTAATAACTAAGATTATATTTAATAATTAATTTATAATAACGAACATGGACACATCGTCTGAGCAAAACAGTTTAGTCGAAAGTAAACATAGGTTAATGTGCCCCCACACGTCTGAGCAAAATAGTTTAGTCGAAAGTAAACATGGACACATCGTGGAGACTGGTCTAACACTGTTATCACAAAGCCCTTTACCTATGAAATACTGGACAGAAGCTTTTTACACTGATGTGTACCTCATAAATAAATTACCTACTAAGGTTTTAAACAATAAGACTCTGCATGAATTGATATACAATATTAGACCAGACTATGGTTTTTTGAAAATATATGGCTTTCTATGTTTTCCATGTTTGAGAGATTACAATAAACATAAATTGAGCATGAGATCGAGTCCTTGTACATTTATTGGATACGCTCACAACCAAAAAGGCTATAAGTGTTTAGATAAGAATGGTAGAATTTACATTTCTAGGCATGTCATATTTGATGAAAGCACGTTTCCATTTGTAGAAAAAATGCATTAAAGGAAAGCAATGGAACAAATACTATCAAAGGCTTACAATTTAGACCAATTCATGTTGAACAACTTGCTGACAACAACAAGGAGGAGACGACAACATGAATAACACACATCCAGGGACAAAAACCACATCCAAAGAAGAGACGGAAGTTCGCACGCATGGATCAGGGATTAATTATGAAAGCAGTGTCGTAAATCAAATCAGCTAGGACACATGCAGTGTGACCCAGACAACAATAAGGAAGTGCAACATAAGGAACAACCCCAAACAAGGTATCATATGACCACTAGGTAGAAGAGTGGTATATTCAAACCTAAGGCGTATAACACTACAATAACAGAATCTGAACCACTTAATTTCGCTCAAGCTATCAAATTTGAAAAATGGAGACTGGCTATGGATGACGAATACAAGGCAGTCATGAAGAATAAAACCTGGAGCTTAGTAACACCACCAACACACAAGAATGTAATTGGGTGTAGATGGACGTATAAAATAAAAAGAAAAGCAGACGGATCAATCGATAAATACAAAGCCAGACTTGTCGCAAAGGGATACACACAACAATTTGGATTCGATTTTAATGAGACATTCTCTCCAGTTATAAATCCAACCACTATAAGAGTTATATTAACCATTGCATTAAGCAAAGGATGGAATACAAGGAAACTCGACATTAACAATGCTTTTTTAAACGGGGATCTCACAGAAGATGTTTACATAGAGCAACCTAAAGGCTATGAAAGTGGTGATAGACAAGTGTGTAAACTACACAAGGCCATACATGGTTTAAAATAAGCGTAAGGGCATGGTACGAAAAACTCAAAGCAACACTATCAAACCTAGGTTTCACACAAGCCAAGTCAGACAACTCTTTATACATGAAAAAAGGGGTACATGGAACTGCACTTACCCTAGTATACGTTGACGACGTGTTAATCACTGTAGATGATGACCAAGAAATTAACAGAATAATTGGGATGCTTGACAAGAGTTTCGCTATTAAAGATCTAGGAGAAATAAATTTATTCCCAGGAATACAAATTATTAAGAGAAATAATACTGAACTGTTTCTATCACAACAAGGTTATATTGCAGAAATATTACAGAGAGAAAACATGCGTCAATCAAAACAATTGCCTACACCCATGATAAGTAATCTACAATTATCGAAACAAAAAGGAGAAGACATTGATAATGCCAAACAATATCGAAGCATAATAGGAGCATTGCAATACGCGACTATTACACGACCAGACATTTGTTATAGTGTGAATAAACTAAGCCAATAAATGTAGAATCCATTAACAGAACACTGGGTAGCTGTCAAAAGAGTCTTAAAGTACCTACAAGGAACAAGACAACATGGAATAAGCATAAAACCAGAGAAAAGTTTCTACTTATAGGGCTTTAGTGACGCCGACTGGGCTAGACGTTGATGATCGAAGATCAATGTTAGGATATTGTGTCTATCTTGGGTCAAACATCATTTCATGGTGCACCAAGAAGCAACAAACCACCTCCAGATCGAGTACAAAGGCTAAATACCGAGCTTTGGCTAGCACGACAGCAGAGATCCTTTAGATCGATTTGCTTTTGAAAGATTAGGGTTCACTGCAGACCGCAAGCCAGTCATTTGGTGCGATAACAAGAGCACCGTGTCTCTATCCCTCAATCCTATTCAACACTCGAGAACAAAGCACTTAGAAATAGATCTCCATTTTGTTCGTGAAAAGGCACAAGAAGGAAAACTTACAGTTTGTCATATTCCAGGATACTATCAACGAGTTGATATCTTCACGAAGGCGTTATCGACAAAGACTTTTACAAGGTTAAGAGAGGAAATCAGAGTAGTGGACGACGGCGTGAATGAAACGGGGGAGACGAGAAAACCCTAGTTTCGATCAAGGGAGGATATTAATAGATTAGAAACAACATACACAGTGGAGATAGAAACCCTCTCTTCCTGTCATCCGCTATTACATTGGGCTCACATAGATCATGGGCTTCAGGCCATAGTTCATTATCAAGTGTAACGTTAATTCTTATTACAGGAAAGTTCTTTCTAGCCATTAAATATGCTATGTACAACTCTCTATTCTATGTACTAAATACATATAACTCTGCAGTAATAAAATTTTCGGTTCGAAGCTTTTTTCTTCTTTCAACTGCAACCAGAATATGAGAAACAAAAATGAAACTCACACATAAAATAGCCTAAACGGCTAACATACACCAAACAATCAACTCCAGACTAAGAACAAAAAGATGAAAACAAAGGTACTAACACTAGCTGGCTTAAGAAACACCATCCAAATCAATCTCTAGCTAACAACAATCCAAGCACCGATAGAAACTGAAAGAAAATTTTAGCAGTAGTGTCAATAGGGGCTTTTTCACATTTACTATGTATAATATTAGAATTGTCACTTATTTCTTCTTCGTTTTGTGCCAAGACGTCAAACTTATTCTGTAACATAGGACTGGATATTATATTTCCTGCTTACATATTCTTTATGCTCATATGTGCTGCATTTGGATGTTTCTTATTAGTTTCACATGTGGTTGCAATAACATCCATTGGTGCAACACTGTCTGGACATGTAGGAACTGTTGATGTTTCTTCCCCTTTATTAACCTCGCTTAAGTTTATGTTTAATGACTGTATTATTTATCATCTTCTCCCGCCTATCAACGTTATGTAATGACAAAACTCCACTGTTCTCGCTATCTAACCGCAACGCGTCATCTCCCCTTTCGGTTATTTCTTTCTCTTTGTAGCATTATTTTCACAATTATTGACCATCATTACCATATCAGTGTTTCCAGTATTATCACTTGCTACTTGTCTATCATTACTTAAAATATTTTCATTCCTTTCTTTACTATGTGACGTTTTTGGGACCAATTAAGATCCCATCCACTTTTGATTTAAATTGATCGGTCAAATGACCAAAAACCATACAGTTTTTGCAGCATAACAGTTTATATAAGTAATCAGCTTTCATCGTAAGTTCCTCTCTCGTATGCGGCAATACATCTCTACTTCTTTAGGGAAATCAGATCACACCTCCATCTCTACCAAAATGTTAGCAAACGCCACTCTTGACTCATAAGCAGTAATTTTATCTGTTTTGATTGGTCTCTCCAAAACGCTTGCAATAGCACTTAAAAACTTCTTTATCCTACTTTTCTAATTTAGAATTAGTTAATTTAACCCACATGGGAATGGTTGATAATTACTCTTTTTTAAATCTCATATCTACATTCCATTTTTTCATAATAGTAATTTTATTATCAAATAAGTACGGTCCACCTTTCAAAATATTATCACTATCAATAATATTTTCAAACCGTATGATAAAAAAGATGTTTTTTTATAGTAGCATAATTTTCCTTATGGTTTCCACATGCAGCTTCAAATGTGTATGGTATGCTCGTGCCATAAACATAGAAAATAATCGAATTCTTTCATTTACCGGCCGGTCTAGATGAGGCACTTTGAGAGACACATGCCTTTTTCATATCATTTAATTTTTTTGGCTCTATATATTTTAAATCTCACATACTCCTCTTGAAATTGTCCTGTTGCCCTTATAGCAGCCTGAACCCATGATCTTGAAAGACCAACTTTGACTTCTTCTTGAACCAATTTCCAGTTCTTATCATAAAATCTATATTTTCCATTCATCATGAGATAGACCATTTTATCTTCAAATCTAGATCTAAACATTCGGTTCCCCTAGATCTTTCATTCCAGACAGACGAACTGCGTGATGCACAATATTTTGGGTTT
Organism: Allium sativum; assembly: GCA_030737875.1. Taxonomy (NCBI): domain Eukaryota; kingdom Viridiplantae; phylum Streptophyta; class Magnoliopsida; order Asparagales; family Amaryllidaceae; genus Allium; species Allium sativum. The sequence continues at coordinate 110,840,284 of CM060913.1, forward strand.
CGAGAACCCCGTCATGCCCCTGGCCAGCTTTCCTGTGATGACTAATCATGTTCCAAACCCTAGTTTCCTCTCTAACTTGAGATCAGATCTTCTCCCTTCGAAACGAAGATTCAGTCAGGCCCATTTTTACAACCTCTTTTTCTTCTCTTAGATCTGGAGGGCGACCTTCATCATTCATTCCCTCTGATTTTATTGTGTCTGCCACAAGTTTTTAAATTGGATGTTTATCATACATCTTTATTTCCTTTTATTTCTTCCCTACTAATCTTTAGATATGTATAATGGTGATCGATAGATATGAAAGACCTCATGTACAACCTACAGTTATAACTTCAGCGGTTGCTTGTTTTGGCATGGCGACCTGTTGTTGACTTTATATGATTCAAATATTGTTTTAAGAGGGAAAAAAATTAATTAATTGATTCAATCAATCGATTATGTTATATGTGTAAATATTTCAGAGGATGTTTTGAAAGAAAACAAAACAAATTGATTACATAACAAATTAATGGATTTATAAATGAGGAAAGAAGTATATTTATAAATTCATTGATTTTAATATGAAGAAATAAATGATTAGGCTTGGAAAATCAAGCAAGGAAGGAAATATATGGAAACCAAAATCTCCACTTACTATTTACACTGCAATCAAATTATGGACATTTGCAAAGGTTTCAAGACAATCAGGAAACTAGTTCTCTTCATCTCCAAGAAACCTTACACCCTAAAGCCTATTTAAATGAAGAAGTTTATCTTTATATTTATGGAGTGTGAAAGTGAAAGAGCATCCACCTTAGAGGAGTATCCATAGGTCCTACTTCGTGGGCTCTAGAAGAGGTGTATGCGATTGTTGCAAGAAGAAGGGACATTTCATACGAAATTGTTCAGCTCTTAGAAAGAAGAGGGTGAAGAAGGAGAAAGCTTCATTTTTGGCAGTAGTTAGATCTGATGCAGATAGTTGTAATAGTGATATATCATTATTTTTAGCAAATATTTCACGTCTAGAAATTACAAGTTAGGTAATTGATTCTGGTGCTCTTGGTCATATGACGCCATGTAGGAACTATTTTGTCAGTTATGAGAAGATTGATGGCGAAGCAGTTTATTTGGAGAATGACACATCTTGACATGTTGTGGACGTTGGAAGTGTGAGGTTGAAGATGCATGATAGTGTTATTAGAACCATCATGGATGTTAGACATGTTCCGATGTTGCATAAGAGTCTGTTTCCAGTTGGAGCTTTGAGTGACATGGTATGAGGATAATAATATATAAAGAGAATTTAAGAGCGACAAAGGGTTCCTTGGTAGTGATGAAATGGTACGAGTTGATGATATTATACGCTTCGCGGAGAGACAGTCTCGGAAGATTCGGCAATTTCGACTGATTCTAGCGTTTTAAATTCTACTCAATTACGGCACCTTCATTTAGGTCATGTTGACCAGGAAAGTCTTGAAATATTAAAGAAACATAGATTAATTGTTGTTGATTCTCAACTAAAGCCCAACTCTTATGGAGATTATTCTTTTGAAAAAAAAGCATGTCACATTTGATGTTGGAAGACTTAGAGCTACGGAGTTTATAAAGTATGTTCATTATTATGTATGAGGACCTACCCCAATTGCATCTTTTAATGGAGCCAGTTTCTTCGTCTTATTTGTTGATGTTTCTCACGGAAGGTCTGGGTCTATTTCATGAGGACTAGATCTGAAATATTTGCCCAATTTCGGAAGTGGAAGACCTTAGTTGAAAAGAAGTTGGGAAAGCAGTTGAGAGTTCTTAGAGTTGGAAATAGTAGTGAACTTACATCACAAAAATTCACTAACTATTGTCCGTCCGAGCATGTATTTAGAGATTCTTCTACTAAGTCGCATTCTTTTGGGGTGGTGGGGAGAATATGTCGGATATTATGGGAAAGAGCTATGAGCTTGAGGCTGACTGCTAGTCTAGAAGAGGGATTTTGGGTAGAAGTGAAATCTATGACAATATTTCTCATTAATCGTACGCCTTCCAGTTCCATAGATATGAAGATCGCAGAAGAAGTTTGAAAAGAGAGCCTGTTGACAACTCATTCCTTAAAGTGTTTAGTTGTTCATCTTATTTAGAAGATGTGAGAAATGATAAGCTGAAGCCTAGAGGAAGCAAACACATTTTGTTAGGCTATGGAGAAGGAATGAAGAAGTATAGGTTGTAGTTCAAAACAAGTAAGAGAATTGTGACTAGCGGGCATGCAATATTTGATAAGAGTCTTTATTGAAGGTGGAACCTTTATCAAGTGATGACATTATGAGGACACAAAATTTCCAAACACGTTTGGAGTCATCAAATTGTTTCCATATTCGAAGAGAAAGTGGTATTTCTGATGGTACCATTGTTGATGGGAAAGTTTCATATATTCAGACTCTGGGTGGAGCTCAATCGTAGTAAGGCCTTTTGCTATTGTTGGTCTTGTTTGTGAGCATGATAAAGGTCATAATTTAATTTCTTACGATGTTTTTTGTGCGGAGCTTGGTGTTGAGTTTGATAAGGTAGACTTGGTGAAGTCGAGTAAAATTCTTGAGAAGGAGGTTGATGTAGATAATATTGAGTATATCCTTACACAATATAGGATGGGGAAGGTGAAGCGCGCTACGATGTCTCCATTTTTCTCTCAAATTTCTTTATCTACAGGTTTGTCTCCTTCATCAGATTTTTTGGAGATTTTCTATCTTTCTTACGCTTGGGGAAGATTCGGAAGCTCTATTTGGGAAATATTGCCCAAAGTAGTTCATATTGAGCTTCATGGTGTAGACCCAACAATATGTTGAGATTTGGTTATATTTGAATCAAGGTGAAGTGTTGACTTTATGTGATTCAAATATTTGTTTAAGAGAAAAAGAAATTATTTATGAATTAAAGAAGTTAAGATATATATATATATATAATTATATAATAGGGCACCTGGAATGACACTGGGTCACACTTGGGTCGACCCTGGGTTGACTCAAGGCGCGAGTATGTCGACCCAGGGTGTCAGTAAGTTGTGCCTTGGTGCGCGCGTTTGCAGCGAATGTTTTATTTCATTCAAATGTTATTTTAGCTTATGTGGCATTTTTTTATTGGTTTATTTTGAACCAAAGGCTGACATGGCGCTTTCTGATTAGCCTAATGACATGGCTGGTCCAGATCTGATCCTAAAATAGCACGGGTGAGGGGATCCAATAAACCCTATAAATAGACTTGTAGAGCCTCTCTCATTTCTTCACATCCATTCCTTCTTTCTTCTTCTTCCATAGGCTTATCCACAAAATTAGGAAGGGACAAATAATTAAAAAAATTAATAGGATAACGAAGTTCCATAATTTTAAATATTTGTTTTTATAAATACTTATGGAGGTGGAAGTTTTGCTAAAATAAAGAAAGGCCATGAGGGAAGCTTTTTTCATCAGATCTTTGAGTTTTTATGTAATTTTTAGATTAGTAAAATTTTGTAGGGAATGTTAGACAGTTAAATAGTTTTAAGATAGTAAGTTTAATGTCTATAGTTATTTATAGTATTTATATGTTTAGTTTTTATTTAAAGTTATAGTCATTTATTTACTTTCTATTCCTTTTTAGTTATTTACTGCTTATAAGTAATTCACCTTCTTATAATCCTTTTTCTGTTGTAGTTTTATTTACAGTTATGCTTATACCCTATTTTATTTGTTTTGTTTATTTTTGAGTCTAGGCCTTGCGAGTAGCCTAGACCATTTCCCTTTTTCTTCTAGCGCTAAGCCAAGGCCTTTATCGTTATTCTTGCGCTAAATTGGAATAATGATTAGAATTGAATAAGAAGGGATTTTTAGGCATGTCTGAATTGATTAAATACTATAATCAGAATTGGACTGCGAATTGGTGATATAACTTAATATGTAATTGGAGAACATACAAACACGTAAATTGGAATAAGATTAACTTAGTTGGATGCTAAGTAACGTAGGGTAGGGTTGTATAAATAGATAAACATCGATTAGAAATATTTAATACAACCTAGGAATATAACATGAGGTTATGTGAGGCTTGTTAATAAACTTAAATTGTGTTGAGTTAAATTGAAAATGAAATTAATAAGCTAAGATATTAGAGTATATTCCGGTGGCATGGTGGCTGATTGAAAAAAATAAGAGGCCTAATAAAATAATGAAATTGTAGTAGGATTCTGTTCCAGCAGTATGAGGCTGATTGGGGAAAATAAGTGGCTCAAAGGTCTGTTCCAACAGCGTAGGTCTGGATAGGGCACCCCTCGGAGGGGGTGGCATGTAAGCCTCTATCAATACCTACAATGGTCAGCATAAAGCATCAAAAAGTGTAAACCTTAGTTTTGTGCCTACGATGGCCCCGTCTAAGTTGCTAAGACCTTATCATCACCTACGATGGTCAGGATAAGGCGCCTCCTGGAGGATGGTCGGGTAAGTCCTTGGGCCTTGCTTGTGGATAAGCTAGCCAAGTGCACCGGACGCACAAGCCCAGAAAGTGGCCAACAAAGCACGTACATCCTCTGCTTTGACATCAAAAGCCCAGAGAGTGGCTCAAGAAGCACGTACAACCTATGCTTCATAACTCAAATCAAAAGGGGATACCAAAACACTAATACCAAAAGGGAGCTTCTGGTCATCAGTCTCTAATCACCTGAATAAGGGTTGGTTCAGGTCTTCCATACCGATACCTGAATCTGGGTTGATGCCATTCTTCACAGATACCGGAAAGGGATTCCTGGTTTTCAATCTCTAATTGCCTGAACAAGGGTTAGTTCAGGTCTTCTACGTCGATACCCCAATCTGGGATTGATTTAGTTCCTAGCGAAGACCCGAAGCGTATTTCCAGTCACTTATTTTAAATAACCCGAATCCGGGTCGGATCAGATACACATGTGCCGGAAGGGGGTCCCGTTCTTACCCCAATACCCAAATCTGGGATAATCCAATAGTGATTACAACCCGGCATGGGGTTCCTATCTTGCCACAAATACCCAAGGCAGGATCAGCTCAGACTCTTAAATCCAAACAAGAAGGAGTCATCCGACCGCCTCGGTAATTTGAATATGGTTCGGAAGTACACTTCCGCTATTACCAAGGATAAGCTCATGATCCTCTCATTTTCTCAGGGAAGCATCTTTAATTTATATATGCATCAATTTATTTCTTTTGTATACCCGCTGCTTGCACAGCACGAGAGATAGCATCACATTAAAACATAAGTTCAGAAAGGAACTTGGGGAAAGGTCCTAAACATTTTTAATGAATTTCTATAACTAGAACTACTCCTTTTCCTAGGGAAATCCGACGGAGGAGATTTTCCCAAAAATACCTATTGCATAAGGAAGGTTATCGCTAGCACTTGGCACGAATAGTCTTCTTATCGTTACAACACCCAGGGCTATGATTACAATTTTCCCGACGAAAGCAATACATCAAATAAATAACACAATACACATGCATGCTTACTAGAAGTCATGACGTAAACCGTTACACAAACGCAATCATTGTTTTGAGAAGCTTATATTACAAGCATAGGGAAAAAGTCTATCATTCCGAGTCGGGGTTTTGCAAAGAGAATTCTAAGGAAGCGCAATTCTCCTTAGCTTTCTTTAATTCATCCTCCAACTTGTCAATTTGCTGATATAGTCTACCTACCGCCGCGTCTGAACTCTCAGAAGATTTTGTCGCTAACCTACGTTGCAAATTATAAATAATTTCATCTTTCTCCTTAAGCTATTTTTCCAAATGAGACAGCTGTTTCTTGAGATTTGTGACTACTATCTTTTGAAGATAATACATCTTTTTATAGCCCGAAAGGGGAGCACCCTCAAAAATATCTTTGCAGCCAGTAATATACGAAGTTCCCTCTCTAAACTGTGAAGGAGGGGTCTGGAATTGGTCCTCCTAATCATGGATAAGATGAGATGTCTTAATATGTAAAACAAAAATATTAGATATACACTAATTACATCATGCATTTCAAAGAAAGATAATCACATGGCTATTATCAACTCATACACACATACGCATCATGTCCACATTGACATTTTAATACAACATCACTAACCACCAAATGTCACAAAGTCGACACCATTCACAGATGAGTTAAAAATACTTCATACAATAATACTTGACGCTCCCTGCTAGATTGATCTTTGCAGAAAGAATTCCTTGAAAATTCTCCACGATTTTCAAACAAAGAATTTAAAGCATTACAGTAGCTTACATCTTTAGGGAAGCAGAAAACTGTCGCGGCATGAAAAGACTAATAACTAATAAGATTCAAGAAGAAGGAAGATATTTCAAAAGCGAAAGCTATATCTGTGTAACATCAACATCAGAACGGCCAGAAACCCCTTTATCCTCGGAATCCGGGGAACCACCTCCATTAGGAAATAACTCCCTCATTGCGGGAGAAGAGGTCCCATCATCCTTCCCAGATCCACCTTGTTGGTCAACGTCCTCTCCTGATTCCCCTTCCACCATAATACCTTCCTCCACCTCTTCCTTATAGTCCTCGGAAAACACTTCAATAAAAAGAGAGATGCAAGATTTATCTTATCTGTCGAGGGGACCTTATGTTCTCGCCTTACCTGCTCAAACTTTTCTAAAACTCTATCTCGGACGGAGGGTTCAATCGAAGAAAAATCAAATTCTGAAAGCCTCATATATTTGTCAGAAAAAGAAGGGATGAGGGCATCTTCATAATACTCCATAGCTATGGTATTAAGAAGAACATTTAAGAAAGTGGAAATTCTGTCACTAGCCTCGTAAATTATTCTTTTTGCAACAGAAAGTTGGACGTTCATCCGGTCCACTTCAGCAGTATAATCAACCTCCAGCCCCGTCTTTTCCTCCTTAAGATCTTCAACCTGCTTCACCAACAAATCTTTAGTCTCTCTCTCCTCTTTCAGCAGGGTCTCTAACTCATTACGCTTGTACTCATCTTCCGTCTTCTCCTACAACAAAGCATTGACCCTATCTGCCAGTACTCTGTTCTCCTCCTTTAGGGCATTGACCTCCGCCGCTGAAGCGGAAGCCGTCCCTCTGGATATATACCAAGTCTTCATTATCTGAGGAAGGGAAATGGATTAAGATTCTCATAAAAACAATACGAATATAAAGGAATTAGAAATGATAAATCAATACCAAAAGTTGGTCCCTGATTTGCTGCCGGTGAAAATATTCTGAATCTAAGGGTGAAGAAGTCGACGTGGTATTAGAAACTTCAGGAGATGAGAGAGCCAAACCCACAAGCCTATGGAAATCAGAGACTGACAAAGGAGGTGAAGGAGAGATAACATGTTGAGAAGAGGAAGGAATCATAAGACCACACCTTTTCCCGCCCAATTCAACGGAAGCATCGAAGGGGACAAGGCTACTTACAGACTTACCTTTCAGAGAAACTTCAGGAGAAGTGTCAATATCAACCACCTGATCATCATCAATAGTGGAAGGATCAAAATTCAGCCTTCTTTTCGGGGCCACAACGATGTCTTCTAAAACGATAAATGACTTATCATGTCTGGGCTTCTTCGACGGTGATTCAATATCGGTGTGGGCGAGCCTCTTTACAGCTTGGCCACTAGACCGGCTATAGGCTGCAAGGGAAGACGCACCCTGAGAAGTTGAAGATCCTAGATAAAGAGGAATTAAATTAGTAAAACAATATCAACAAGGAAGCGAGAGAAAGAATGATAAACGTTGTCTAATCAATATATATATAGTCCCCATCTAAATCACTTGGATGGATGGGAGAGCCTGTGTTGAACGAATTAGAATTCAGCACTAGTCCTTTGGGACCAGAAAATTGGACGGGAGGTCGCCCCAATATCTTCTGCCCAAGGGGAATCAAGACATATTGATGAAGCATGTCGGTAGCTAAGAGGAATAACCGGCACATATGCTCCACCGGTGCTTTGAAGATAGCCTCGACAACTTAGGCTTCCTCCGTTGTTAAAAACATATCCTTAGAGGGGGGTTTTGTGATAAAAGACAGATACAGGTAAGCAAAAGCCTCAGACATGATATATTTACCATCTGGAACGAGAAGCTTACCGTCTTCAATAAATTTTCCCGATATGCCGGGAGGACATTTAACAAGAAAAAATTGATCTTCCCATGGCATAGTTTTACTTATACTATTGTTAACCAGTTTCCTTACTGGATTAGCCCTCCATATCGGCGACTCTGAACTTTTAGAAAATCGTACCATATGACGAATGAGTTTAGGGCTTAAAGAATCATAACCCGATGCAAGCGCTAGGGCCTCCAAGCATAATAGAGCTGTCTATGTGTTGGGTGAGAGTTGAATAGGAGGAACTTTCAAATCAACTAAGAGCCTGTGTAGAAAAGGTGGGAAAGGAAGAAAGCCTCCATGCTAGATATGAATTGCTGAGTACGCGAAATACCCTTTTGGAGGGTTCTTCAGAAAAATTGGAGAAGAAGCTACAATAGCATCAATATTCGATATGCCAAAACTATCCAATAAGCCCATCACAGAACGTTGGGAAGTAATTAAGGACGGCTTTGGATAAAATGCTTTCTTAGGACGTGAGACTTTGGTATCTTTGGTATTCGCCTTAGCAGGACTTTTGCTAGACATGATTCTGCCAGGTGATATCATCCCTTCGCAGTACCATTAGTATACATACTTCTTACACAAATGCACGGATAACATTTATGAATAAGTAGAGTATCAATATATCTTGTTCACAAAGAACTCGATTTATCATAAGATAAACTGAGCCTAGATATTGAATGTGAGCAGGATTATGCATAGAGTACTTTCACTAGTGATCATCTAGGCTTTTGATAATAAGGAAAACATATACCCTAGCATCATTGACACCACAGTGGGATTTCGTAGGAATTAGATAATTCAGCATTATCATTGAAAACTTAAGCAAAATACAAACGATGAAGGAAAATTAGCCCCAATTATTTTAGAATCACTTCATTTTGTATCAATGGCATAGGAACTTATTTTGTGGGAAAATCGTTTCCTTCTTGTGTATCTTGTACTGTGTATTGTATTTTCCTAAATAAAGTAACATGCGAAACTTATGGCCACTAATGTCGGACATTAGACATGGTGAAAAAGAGATTGATACATAAACCTCTTTTATGATTAGCATAATCCTAGATGACTCCCCCATCATTTTTGGCACGTAACTAAGATTACGTGTAACACCCCACCTCCACCAATGCCACTCTTGCAAGTACACTAGCTTTGGAGGGGCGTTAAACAAGGTAAACATGCAAGCAGATATCACAAGACAGAACATATAAGTAAAACAGAGTAGTAAAGCAGCGGATAAAACTAACATTTCAAAAGCCATAGTCAAGTTACATCCAAGTACTTGGTCATTATTTTCCATAAAACAAAGTCTAGAACATAAACTGAAAACTGAAAAAAAACATAAAGTAACTATCCCCAAAGTAGCATGCTCAAACCATACATGAGCTATCCAGAAAAGCAGCTAAAGATCCAGCTAGGTACCAGCGTTCCCACCCTGCAAACCTTGGGGGGGGGGGGGACGGAAGAAAAGAGGCGAAAGAAAACGGGTCAGTCAAAAAGACTGGTAAGTCCTATCTACTATTAGTATAAAAACTGATAAAGTTAACAGGACATGTAAAACAGAGATGAGATGTAGGGAGGCATGGTGAAAAGTTATCAAGATAGATCAAGTGTGGCATCGCATATACAAGGTTAAGTTGCACCAAGTGTGTACTAGTAATCTATGTCAGGTATCAACAAGAAAAGATCCCTTGGCCCAATCTAGGCCCAATATCCTGAGATGACCTAGATCAAGGTCCAACAACACGGTCTAGTCGATCGGCTCCCTAAAAGCCTAACTCGTCAAGTGTCGGTGTCATACGGCCCAATCACGAAGTGTAGTCAAACTGTGCTAGGTCCACCCTAGGGTGTATCAAGCCCTAGGGTGCCAACCACGAACACAAATCAAGCACGCACAGTCTAAACCTACGGGTGCCCGTGTCTGCTTTTTCAACCCCGGACCATGTGCACGACCATAGTCCGCCTGAACTTACACCGGCGCACCTACTCAGCCGTCGTTTTGGTCGCTTACATGTCAGTCCAGTAAACGTGCCCCACCCTAGCCTAGTCCCTAGGGTATCATGATACAATCAAGAGGGTTACTGGTGAAAAGGACCACGTAACTAGGGTTTCTAGCGGGTTAAATGTGGTTAACCCTACCCCATCAAGTTGGTTAAGTGTACCCAAGGTTCATGACTTAACCCCATCAACCCATTGTGTTTCATTGGTTAAGTATTCAAGTGGTCCATGACTTAACCCTATCATGTGGCATTAATTAATTTAATGCACCCAACCTCTCACATTAGACCTTGTTGTGGTTACTAGTTAAGCCGGGCGGGTCCGGGTAGCTTTACACCACAACTTGGTCTAACCTCGGGTTTCAAGTGTGACATGACCAACTACTCACATTGGGTCCTATTGCTTGTAGCCACTAGTTAAGCCGATCGGTTCCGGGTAGATTTATGCTACAAACTCAACCCAACCTCGAGTTGGCCACTCTCATGTTTTCTAGAAGTCATGTCCAAATTCATGTTTACAAACATAATCACAAGTCAATGTTCATGTCATATTTTAAAATCATGTTTCATGTCATTAATATTACCCAAACCCAACGCATTCCCCTCGCATGTACGTTTCGCATAACATAACATAGATCAAAAGAGGGAACTTGACAAAACATGACAAAAAGGGCATAAGGTAATAAGGTTGGCCACAAGTTAAACAGGGTGGCATATGAGGCATAAATATGTTCATAAGCTTGCATATTACATCATAGGCCTCAAAACATGCAATATATCAACTTAAGCAAAATAGGTGAAACATGGTCATAAATGACATAGGATGATAGCAAGTGATTCGCATATAACACCATATGCAAGATAGCAACTTGCATATTACATCATGAGCCTCAAAATATGCATGATATCAAACTTAAGCAAATAGGTGAAACGTGATCATAAATGACATAGGATGGTGGCTAGTGATTCACATATAACATCATATGCAAGATAACACAAGGTTTATGAGAGTTTCTATGTTGCTTTATGCAACATTTCTAATCAAAGCTCATAGCTTTCTATGCATAAGGCAAAGGTGATAGCTTTACAAACATGCATAGAATATATTTATGCATAACATGATAGGATCAAAGCACATATCATACTTAGGCCCAAACTCAACTTGCAACATGTCATATTTAACTACATAGTTAGAATCTAAGAGTAGTATAGGGCTTACAATGCTATGAAGACTTATAATATATATAAATAAGATTGAGACGAAGCCACTAGCAACTCTAAAGACCCCCAAATAGCAAGCTTCAATGAAAACCCTTGAGAAATTAGAAGAAGATCCTTGCTTTGATGAAGAAAGATTGAACTTTGGCCTTAGAAACTCTCAAACAAGCTTAGGAACTCTCATATGAATGAAGATGGTGACTATGACAAGAGGGTGGAGGCCATGATTAAACATTTTGGCATAACTTAGTTGTAGGAATGATTAATGAGGGTTTAGGCCAGGTCTAGGGGTCTTTTTATAGGTATTAGGGGTAGTTTAGACCATAGGATTAACCCTAAAACACATCAGGTCCGTCAAATCCCGTCAGAAACTTCTAGAACTGGACCAGAGACAAGTGCAGGTGCACCAAGCCAGGATGGCTCGGCCACCCGTGTCGATAGGGGTGTCAACTGGGCAGTCGACACCACCCAGGGTGTGTCGACACCCCAGTCGACTCCCATGTCGACTTGGGGTTTTGGCGGGAGGTTTTCCCACCCATACTTTCTGGCTCCAGATTTGATTTTTGAACCTGATTTTTAACTTGGAATTCTCTGAAATCTTCATTGGGCCATAACTGGGTCATACGGACTCCGATTTTCGAAAACTTGGACTCTATTTCGCGTATTTTTCCATGATGAACGCAATGGCACAGCCCGTTTCCTTTGATTCATATTTTATAATTTAATTCTGCCTTGATTTATGTTATAACTTGTTATTCTAAATATGGGTTGTTACATCCTCCCCACCTTAAAGGATTTCGTCCCCGAAATCTCTAAGTTAGGAAGAACGTATCCTACCATCCATCATCCATCTACTCAAAACATCATCCACGTGCATTCAATGTCCTTAACAAATTCTAAATGCTGTATGATTATATGCAAAGGTGTGTGTGTATGTACTTATCTAATGCGAAAATCAGGCTGTTACTGATCCAGTAGACCCCCTTAATGCAAAGTATGTTAGTGAAATGAGTCCATATGTATGCAAAATCCTAACATAATTTATAATCTCTACATGAGTGCACATATCATTCATCCATATGCAACATCCACGTGATAGCATAACAAGTTTCATACATGAATAAGTATCAGCACTCATGCATATGCAATATGAAAGTGTGTGAGACGATCTTAGTGCCTAATGTGTATCATGCATCCACGAGTATCCACTTGCAAACACTTGCAACCACTTGCAAACATCAAGCATAACATGTTTCAAATACATGTTTCATCCAAAGGGTTTCTACTTAAGGTTCTCATGACAAGGTTAACGAGATAACAAGATAAAGAGGATAAACATGGATAGCAAAAAGGAAGACATGTAAAAGGAAAAGAGGTCGAGAATGTACCCTCAAAAAGAAATGGATAAAGCCCATGCATCTTCTCCTCGGTTTCCCAAGTTGCATCCTCTTCGGCTTCACTCCACTGAACTTTCACCAATTTGACTTCTCGATTTCTTAGCTTCTTGATCTCTGTTCCCAAGATACGAATCGGAGCTCTCCTCAAGGTTGCCTCTTTCTCTACTTCCACGTCTTCAAGAATGCTTGGTTCAACCACCTCAGCGGACTCATGCAGGCACTTTCGGAGATGCGAGACATGAAAGACATTATGCACTCCGGCTAGCTTCTCGGGCAATTCCACCTTATAAGCCATCTTTCCAATTCTCTCTATGATAGGGAAGGGTCCTACGAACCTTGGTGCCAGCTTCCCAACTACTCCAAATCGAACCACATTACGCAAAGGAGAGACCTTCACGAAAACCATGTCTCCCACTTCGAATTCCAAATCTGACCTTCGCTTGTCAGCATAGGATTTCTGTCTATCTTGGGCCGCTTTCATCCGTCTTCTCACCAATTCAACTTTCTCGGATGTGTCCCGTATCATATCGGGCCCAAGTATCAGCCTATCCGTTGTCTCCCACCAACAAGATGGTGACCTACACGGCCTCCCATACAAAGCTTCAAATGGTGCCATCCCTATGCTGGCTTGATAACTATTAATATAAGCAAACTCTACAAGAGGAAGGTGGTCTTCCCAAGTGCCACCAAAGTCAAGAACACAAAGCCTCAAAAGATCTTCTAGCACTCTATTCACCCTTTCGGTTTGGCCATCCGTCTGGGGGTTATAGGCTGTACTCAGACTCAATCGCGTACCCATCGCTTCTTGCAAACTATTCCAGAACTGGCTAGTGAAAATTGGGTCACGATCGCTAACTATGCTAGAAGGAACTCCATGCAACCGCACTATCTCTCGAAGATAAATAGATGCTAGCCATGATGCGGTCCTCTTGCTCTTTACTGGAATGAAGTGAGCACTCTTTGTAAGTCTGTCAACTATGACCCATATGCTCGTATTCCCTTTCCTTGACCTAGGCAGTCCGTCCACAAAATCCATAGAAATACTCTCCCACTTCCATTGCGGGACCTCCAATGGATGTAATAGCCCACTGGGTTTCTTTGACTCGGCTTTCACTTGTTGGCACACCATGCACTTTGAAACATACTCTGCCACATCTTTCTTCATTCCAGCCCAAAAGAAAATGCGCTTCATATCTCTATACATCTTATCTCCTCCAGGATGTATAGTCATCTTCGAGTGATGTGCTTCTTCGAGAACTTTATGCACCAAGTCTCCTACTTGTGGAACGCATAGCCTTCCATCACGCCTTAGCCAACCCTTGTCATCAATAGTATATCTAGCAAGGTGACTAGACGTCTCACCACGGATCAACTTGTCCATGATCTCAACTATCCGCGGGTCTTCCTTCTGTGAAGTCCCTACTTGATTAAGAAGTGTGGGTCTAAGCTCAAGGGATGCTAATGAACCCTTCATCGACTCAACAACCGTCGTGAAATCAAAGGTTGCCAAGAACTCTAGGCTCCTCGTTTCAACAAACAAGGGACTCAAAGTCAACCTACTTCTGCTTAGTGCATCTGCCACAACATTACCCTTGCCAGGGGTATAAGCTATCTCGAAGTCATAAGATGCCAAGAATTCCATCCACCTTTGCTGCCTTAAATTCAGATCTTTCTGCAAGAAGAGGTACTTGAGTGACTTGTGATCAGTATACAACTCAAACCTTTCGCCTAGAAGATAGTGGCGCCAGGATTTGAGTGCAAAGACGATCGCCGCCAACTCCAAATCATGAGTGGGATAGTTCTTCTCATGAACTTCAAGTTGCCTAGCCCCATAACATATCACTCTTCCCTCTTGCATTAGACCAGCACCTAACCCCGTGCCACATGCATCGGTGTACACAGTAAATATCTTACCGCCATCGGGTAATGCCAAAACTGGAGCTGTAGTAAGGGCCCTCTTGAGCCTTTGGAAAGCAAGCTCACACTCTAAGTCCCATGCAAAGACTAAGTTCTTTTTCGTCAACCTAGTAAGAGGGGCCGAAATCTTAGCAAAGTCCCTGATGAACTTCCTATAGTAGCCCGCCAGACCGAGAAAGCTTCTTACTTCGGTTGCATTCCTAGGAGTCTTCCAGTCTTGAACTGCAACCACTTTCGCGGGATCCACCGCTATGCCTTGCTTAGAAACTATATGTCCAAGAAACCGAACTTCCCTTCTCTAGAAATGGCATTTGGAGAACTTGGCTTTCAACTGATGAGCTCTAAGCGTATCCATCACTTCCTTGAGATGTCTGGCATGTTCTTCCTCGTCCTTTGAGAAGATCAGAATATCATCCACGAAGACAACCACGAACTTGTTAAGGAACTCCCTGAACACCCTACTCATCAAATCTACGAAGTAGGCGGGTGCATTAGTCAAACTGAATGGCATGACAAGCCATTCAAAGAATCCATCTGGAGTCCTAAACGCAGTCTTATCAATACTATCCTCAGCCACTCTAAGCTGATGGAATCCGGTGGCCAGATCGAGCTAAGAGAAAACAGAAGCACCAACAAGCTGGTCAAAGATATCATCAATCCTCGGTAACGGGTGTCTATACTTCTTTGTCAGCTTGTTCAACTCTCGATAATCAACACATAGATGAAGCGAACCATCCGCCTTAGTGGCAAATACCACCGGAGCACCCCATTCAGAAATGCTTCGCCTAATAAAATTCTTCTCAAGCAGCTCCTTGATTTGCTTACTGAGCTCTCTTCTTTCTCGCAGGGCCATGTGCCTAACGGGCAATGAAACTGGCTTGGCATTATCATCAAGATAAATGTGAAAATCTATCTCTTGTTTAGGGGGTAACCCCTTAACCTCTTCAAAGACATCAGGATATTCTCGAACCACCCTTACAGATTGCAGATCATTGATGGACGAGTCAAGAGATTCAAGATAACATAACATAACGGGATCCAGCGGGTTGCAAGAAATCTCTAGGGTATTACCGAGGCGAGTCATGAGCCTCACCACCCTATGCTCACAATCGAGAATGGCTCCATAACTGGACAACCAATCCATGCCCAAAATCAACCCGGATCCCGTGAACCCGAGAACATAAGCATTACATGTGAATTCTACGGTCAAGATAGAAATCTTCAAATCCACACAAATCATAAATAAATGGGCGGAACCCCCAATTGGATTTGAAACACTGACGGGATCCTCAACTAGACTAGTACTTAGGTGCAAACTTTCAACAATGTCAGAAGAAATAAAGGGATGCGATGCGCCAGAATCAAATAAAGTGCGAATAGGAAAGTCAGAAATATAAACAAGACTTTCTACAGAAATACTACCTCGGTCCTGAGCTGGAGCAGTGTTGAGAGCATGCACTTGCCCTCCAGAAGGTCCTGCACGCTGATTCTGCCCTTGCCCTTGTCCTTGCTTCTTGGGGCAATCCTTGCTAAGGTGTCCAGGCTCTCCACAGTGAAAGCATTTGCCCAACTTCCTCTTCTTATTTCTGCAATCTTTGGCTATGTGCCCAACAATCCCACAGAAGTTGCATTTTCTTGGGTCTTTTTCCTTGTTGTTGTTGGTCTTATTGCCCTTATTGTTCTTGTTGTTCTTGTTGTTCTGATTGCTCTGATTTCCTCCCCACTTGGAGTCCGTCTTCTTGGTTTGAGTCTCATTAGTCTTGACTTCCTTCTTGCCATTCTTATCATCTCCTTGAAGCAATGCCATGTCTACTAGGCCTTCAAAAGTGGCCCCCATGGGTATATGAGATAGGGCTAAACCTTGTAATGACTCATTCAACCCTCGTGCAAAGCGTAAAGCTTTCTTCTGGGGAGTATTAACCATGTCCAAACCGAATCGAGCGAGCTGGTTAAACTTATTCACATACTCCCTCACTGTCATGTCCCCTTGCTTCAAAGATATAAACTTCTCCAATTGCAGATTCGCCTCAGCTGATGATAGAAACTTAAGCCCAAACCTCGTCCTAAAGTCAGCCCAAGTCTCTATAGGTCTAGTAGCATTGGTGACCTCCCACCAATAAGCAGCTTCTTCTTTTAATAGCCATGCTGCCAATAAAACCTTTCTATGGTCTTCCACATCAAAGATAGCGAAGAGATCCTCAGTTTATTTCAACCAATTTATCGCCTCCACAAAAGTCTCCGTCCCAATAAAATTCTTGCCACCCATCGCCTTAAAGTCCTTGCAAACCTTTGCGAAATCTACTTGTGGATGCTGAGGAGGAGGAGGAACCTCAGTTACGGTGGGGGTATTTGCTGGGCCCGCATCGTTGGCCCTAGCTTCCAAGTACCTCCGGAACCATCCGGGAATGGTTACTCCCTCAGGAAGGTTAAGATCGGCCATGCTGAAAAAGGAAAAGATAGATTTAGAACGAGGAAACAAAGGATAGCGCTAATGGCTTTTGGGGAATAGCCTTTTAAAATAACTAGACTTTTCTTGGAAAATACTTAATTGGCTTTGAAAATAGTTTCCCAAAAAGGTAAGTTTTAAAAACACTTTTGCTCATATCTTGTAAACCTCGCTCTGATACCAAATGTAACACCCCACCTCCACCAATGCCACTCTTGCAAGTACACTAGCTTTGTAGGGGCGTTAAACAAGGTAAACATGCAAGCAGATATCACAAGACAGAACATATAAGTAAAACAGAGTAGTAAAGCAACGGATAAAACTAACATTTCAAAAGCCATAGTCAAGTTACATCAAAGTACTTGGTCATTATTTTCCATAAAACAAAGTCTAGAACATAAACTGAAAACTGAAAAAAAACATAAAGTAACTATCCCCAAAGTAGCATGCTCAAACCATACATGAGCTATCCAGAAAAGCAGCTAAAGATCCAGCTAGGTACCAGCGTTCCCACCCTGAAAACCTGGAAGGGGGGGAAACGGAAGAAAAGAGGCGAAAGAAAACGGGTCAGTCAAAAAGACTGGTAAGTCCTATCTACTATTAGTATAAAAACTGATAAAGTTAACAGGACATGTAAAACAGAGATGAGATGTAGGGAGGCATGGTGAAAAGCTATCAAGATAGATCAAGTGTGGCATCGCATATACAAGGTTAAGTTGCACCAAGTGTGTACTAGTAATCTATGTCAGGTATCAACAAGAAAAGATCCCTTGGCCCAATCTGGGCCCAATATCCTGAGATGACCTAGATCAAGGTCCAACAACACAGTCTAGTCGATCGGCTCCCTAAAAGCCTAACTCGTCAAGTGTCGGTGTCATACGGCCCAATCACGAAGTGTAGTCAAACTGTGCTAGGTCCACCCTAGGGTGTATCAAGCCCTAGGGTGCCAACCACGGACACAAATCAAGCACGCACAGTCTAAACCTACGGGTGCCCGTGTCTGCTTTTTCAACTCCGGACCATGTGCACGACCATAGTCCGCCTGAACCAACACCAGCGCACCTACTCAGCCGTCGTTTTGGTCTCTTACATGTCAGCCCAGTAATCGTGCCCCACCCTAGCCTAGTCCCTAGGGTATCATGATACAATCAAGAGGGTTACTGGTGAAAAGGACCACGTAACTAGGGTTTCTAGCTGGTTAAATGTGGTTAACCCTACCCCATCAAGTTGGTTAAGTGTACCCAAGGTTCATGACTTAACCCCATCAACTCATCGTGTTTCATTGGTTAAGTATTCAAGTGGTCCATGACTTAACCCTATCATGTGGCATTAATTAATTTAATGCACCCAACCTCTCACATTAGACCTTGTTGTGGTTACTAGTTAAGTCGGGCGGGTCCGGGTAGCTTTACACCACAACTTGGTCTAACCTCGGGTTTCAAGTGCGACATGACCAACTACTCACATTGGGTCCTATTGCTTGTAGCCACTAGTTAAGCCGGTCGGTTCCGGGTAGATTTATGCTACAAACTCAACCCAACCTCGAGTTGACCACTCTCATGTTTTCTAGAAGTCATGTCCAAATTCATGTTTACAAACATAATCACAAGTCAATGTTCATGTCATATTTTAAAATCATGTTTCATGTCATTAATATTACCCAAACCCAATGCATTCCCCTCGCATGTACGTTTCACATAACATAACATAGATCAAAAGAGGGAACTTGACAAAACATGACAAAAAGGGCATAAGGTAATAAGGTTGGCCACAAGTTAAACATGGTGGCATATGAGGCATAAATATGTTCATAAGCTTGCATATTACATCATAGGACTCAAAACATGCATGATATCAACTTAAGCAAAATAGGTGAAACATGGTCATAAATGACATAGGATGATAGCAAGTGATTCGCATATAACACCATATGCAAGATAGCAACTTGCATATTACATCATGAGCCTCAAAATATGCATGATATCAAACTTAAGCAAATAGGTGAAACATGATCATAAATGACATAGGATGGTGGCTAGTGATTCACATATAACATCATATGCAAGATAACACAAGGTTTATGAGAGTTTCTATGTTGCTTTATGCAACATTTCTAATCAAAGCTCATAGCTTTCTATGCATAAGGCAAAGGTGATAGCTTTACAAACATGCATAGAATATATTTATGCATAACATGATAGGATCAAAGCACATATCATACTTAGGCCCAAACTCAACTTGCAACATGTCATATTTAACTTCATAGTTAGAATCTAAGAGTAGTGTAGGGCTTACAATGCTATGAAGACTTATAATATATATAAATAAGATTGAGACGAAGCCATTAGCAACTCTAAAGACCCCCAAATAGTAATCTTCAATGAAAACCCTTGAGAAATTAGAAGAAGATCCTTGCTTTGATGAAGAAAGATTGAACTTTGGCCTTAGAAACTCTCAAACAAGCTTAGGAACTCTCATATGAATGAAGATGGAGATTATGACAAGAGGGTGGAGGCCATGATTAAACATTTTGGCATAACTTATTTGTGGGAATGATTAAAGAGGGTTTAGGCTAGGTCTAGGGGTCTTTTTGTAGGTATTAGGGGGTAGTTTAGACCATAGGATTAACCCTAAAACACATCAGGTCCGTCAAATCCCGTCAGAAACTTCTAGAACTGGACCAGAGACAAGTGCAGGTGCACCAAGCCAGGATGGCTCGGCCACCCGTGTCGACAGGGGTGTCGACTGGGCAGTCGACACCACCCAGGGTGTGTCGACACCCCAGTCGACTCCCATGTCGACTTGGGGTTTTGGCGGGAGGTTTTCCCACCCATACTTTCTGGCTCCAGATTTGATTTTTGAACCTGATTTTTAACTTGGAATTTTTTGAAATTTTCATTGGGCCATAACTTGGTCATACGGACTCCGATTTTCGAAAACTTGGACTATATTTCGCGTATTTTTCCGTGAAGAACGCAATGGCACAGCCCGTTTCCCTTGATTCATATTTTATAATTAAATTCTGCCTTGATTTATGTTATAACTTGTTATTCTAAATATGGGTTGTTACATTACGACTTATATGAGAAGTAAAAATACTCACAAAGAATCGAGCTTGGGTTTTCAAAAAGATAAGTTTGAGCAGCTTCTTAGAGAAACAGTAAACTTGTTCGAGGATTTGATTTTTAGGTGAAAGGAGGAAACAAGAAGAGAAGAAGAATTTATGTTCAAATTTCTAGACCGATGTGAACTGTACAGGCAAAGATCAAATAACGCTTCCGATTAAGTAAGATCAAAAGACTCTGAAGTGACACTTCGTAAAAGACAAAAAGATTGACTTGAAAAGTCGAAAACAACCCTTCACTAGAGGGAAAAATGTTACTATGAAAATTAACTCCGAATCCAGCTGGCAGTGAAGCGGTATCGGAGGAACACAAATACAGAAGAACCTACCGAAAGCAAAAAGCCAGATAATGGGAAGAGCTGAAAGCAGTAGAGAATGATCTGAGAGTAGCATAAAACGACACCCTACAGGGAGAAGAGGGATCAAAGTCTTCAAAGTGCCAACAAAAGTCTATCTGGCAGGGCCTATCCGACAGGATCTGTCCGATAGGGATGTCCGTGACGAAAGGTTGTCTAGGCTGGAAACCAAGGAAGAGGGAGATAAGAGCTCTGCTTATTGAAACCCGGAGGGGCTATAGGTATTAACTCACTTAATGCCAATACATCAAGAGGAGAAGACATTAAAAGTATCATGCCAGAAGTATACAGAGATTATCTGGAACCAGCTTCCGAAACATCTGCTGCATAAATGCTGAAAGGTCACGTTGATAGACAACCGCACATCACCGAGAGCAACATTTCGGAAGACCAGATCACCCCAAAAGCTCCACCGGAAGGCCTAGCGGAACCATAGCAGAGATATAGGTTATCCATACTAATCTACTTAGTACAGACACCAACATCGGTTTCGAACCAGCGGCTATCCACATACATTAGGGGACAAGATCCTCTAAGTATACACGAGAAAGCTGGAAGCCTACATTCGAATCTTACATCCGAGAGCCTACACCCGGAAGCTACTACTGGGAGTTCAAATATCATCCAAAAGTCACCACATTGATAAGCTCATCTCGATCTCAAAGAAGCCCCACTTGACCGGGACCCTCGCGTCGGAGGTTATAAACAACACTGTAAAAGTGGCCAAAAGCCAAACACCTGGGACCAAGAAAAAAAAGCGGCCAACAGAGGCCCTTGCAGGTCCAATAGACCAACAGCAGAAGGGGCCCCAAATCCCCTATAAATAAGACCCTAGGGGTCTCATTTAAGGGTGCTGGGATTCTCTCTCTTTCGATTTCTGATATTCCTTCTCTCTCAAAGAAAACCCAAATACTTAGATCCATTTGAGGATTTCTTCTATTTTGTTCATGTATTCTAAATTGAAGATTAATAAAGAGCGATTCCATACTTATAGTATTTTCTTGTGAGTTTATCATACTATTTGTTAATTATCGTTGCTATGATTTACTGTTTACTTCCTGCAAATGCATGGATTCTTGTCTGAACCTTTCCGCGGATTAGAGGAAACGCCCCTTCCTATAGGTTTAAACCCTTCCTGCAAGCTTAGGCTCTCTCTACGAGCTTAGATCTCTCAGCGGGCTTGGTGTAGAATTCCTTGCTACCCTCCATTAAATCCTTTATCAAGAGTTATAGTTTAGTGATTCTTCTTTCCAAGGCCCCGATATCTAGGGACGGAGAGCTAACCCAAACTCGTGAAGGCGAAACAACTTATTTTTTCCCTTAGATCCGTCCCCATTGACCTATCTCCAGTGTTGACGAAAAATATCGTTAACAAATGATAATTATGAAATTATTATAAAGCGTACCTCTTTTTGCAATCCTCTATTTATTTGTTCTTCCATTGACATGAGCCATAAATTTATACTTTTCAGAATTTGATGATGAGATCTGCTTTATTGTGACCGGCTTGTTTTTTATCAACATAGTATATTCATTTGCTGAGTTTGAAGACCGTATGAGAAGGATACCGATGATTTAGTAGTTTAACCAACTTGGAGACAAAATTTTGAATTTGAATTTTCAATTTTGAATGAGTGGATTCTTTAACTACTATAAGACCAAAAGTCATATCCCTTCATAAAACTTTCTCTTCTTGATTGATGAACGATCATCTTCGTGCCTTTTGGCCAATAGTCATCAGACATAACTCCTCCCTGCAAAACAACACAACCTTTCAAAGAATCAAGTGTCTTTTCAAAATAACTATTGTAATTTTAAATAATAACATCATGATGATTTTGTGACATATCCATATGAAAAATAGTGTTAAAAAATTATATTTTAAACTTTTCAAAAAAAAATAGATTATGATTACTAGTTTTTTTTAACATAATAAAATGCAGACCTATCTAATATTGATACAATGCATGAATTTAAACCAGTGTTATAAATCTTTTCAAAATTTGCCATTTATTATTTCCAAAATTCAGATGATGAACTTTTAAAAACCTATGCTCTGAAACCAATTGTTAGGAATTGCGGAATGCGGATCTTAAGGCAAAACAAACACTAAAGGGAGGTGAATAGTGTTTATAAGGAATTTACAGAAATCTTAAACTTAATCGATCTACTATATGAATCACACACACCAGAGATGATCACAAACACAGAATCAAACACAAAGACATAAATAGATAAATATAAAATGCAGAAAAGGAAAGAACACACCAGATTTTATACTGGTTCGGAGACTCCTACGTCTATCCCACGCAATGCTAGATTGCTCAGAGTATTACTAATATAATAATCCAATTACAACACCCTTGATTTCACGGCTACAAGGTTAACACCGATTCCATCACCCTTGATTTCACAGCTAGGAGGTTAACACCGCTTCCTTTCCTTGATTTCTAGGCTATAAGGAACACACCATTTCCCAAACAATTCCAAAATGATTACAACAGCCCTAGAACTCTTCAATAGCACTTCAAATAGATAGTAGTTGATAGAGACTGAGAAGAGATAAAGAATGATATAATTTTTGTTGAGATCAGCAGAGTATGAGTGCAGAAATCAAGAATTTTATGTATTTTAATGGTGGTTAGTAACGGGGTGAAGAAGGAGAAGAAGAAGTGATAAAAAATTCAAAATTAACTCCTATTTATAGAGGTTGAAAGGTTGCAGCGTTTATGAAGCATTTCACTTGCTTTGAATTTTAAAATTATGGCAGTTATATGTCGACATATGCAAAAACGTATGTTGACATATACACTATTTTTTGAGTTTTAAATCATTTTTAAAGTATTTAAATCAATATATTTATTGTAGAAATTCCTGAAACAAAACTAGATGTTAAACATTATTTTTCAAGTATAAAAACATAAGAAAATATTATTTAAACATATGATTAAAAACTTTACATATAAGTGATATAAGAACTATATATAATATAAATATAAACATGTATATAGGAATTTATAAAGAGATATTTATAAACTATATAAACAAAAAGGTCATATGAAAACTTGGAGTTTAAATAAGAATATTGAAATTATAATCAAATATAAACTTAGTAATATATATATATATATATATATATGTAAATGATTTAATAAAGCTATAAAAATAAGAATACTTATAAATTAGGAAATATATATTTGAAATCATAAGTTTGAAATCCTTGGATGATTAAGAAAAATCATTTTGAGAGAAGTTTGAATTTTTTTTGAAAATAACTTGAAATCAGTTTTGAAAAGAGATAATTTGAAAACAGATTTTGAGTGCTACTCAGAGTTTTACATAATTTCTAGACTTTATTACCTTGATAGTCTTGGACTCTTGATATCTTGATACTCATGAGTCTTGATTCTCCTTTGAAGTCTTGAATCTCTTAACTCTTAACTATACAGTCTTCAATATCTTATTACCTGCATATAAATTCTACATATACACACAAATATATATTCCGGATATAAGTGTTAGTATATATTTTATAATCAATAATGATTGAAACATGGTTGTTGTCATCAAAACATTATCAACATTCCATTCTCCAACATGCACACCAAAAATAAGACAGTTATTAGTTATGACCAATCCTTAAGATTTAAGATTTAGTTCTTAAAAATGAAAAAAGGAAGATGAAGTGATTGGTTTCAATTCTATAAAAGATAGAAGGAAATAATAGAACAAATCATCTAGTGTCGTCCAATGACATGTACAATGAAGGGTTTTATGTCCTTATGCATATTCTAGAAATAAAATTTGACCTAGAATATGAAAAATGAGATAATGCTAAAATATGCAACTACAATATTTTGTAAGTGCACTTTTGCAGTGTTTGGAATGGTCATAAGCGAGCACTTTGATGCAACACAACAACATCATAGCTGGTTCCAATAATTTGAACTTTGGTAACATTAATTACTTATAAATAAATAAATATATTTATTCAAAATAATAGTGTAGCGAATTTTTTTTGTTCACTTGAGTGCTACATCATTGTGTTTTCATAGAATTTTTTTTCATTATTTCTTATTTATATTATATAGTTATAGCAAGTTGCAGCATTTTGAATCGTGGACTTGTAAACACATTATATTCATGCATGAGATATGAAAGATACGCCTGGTAAGAGTGATGATCTTGATCGATATCTACTACTTATTTAGAAGGACAATTATTTACAATAAATTATTTTATATTTATTAAACTGGAATAAATCAAATAATATGTATCTGCGTACATATTTATTAAAAACAGCAGTGATGCATTATATATGCAAGGGGAGAACAAAACCAAGTTTCATCCTATCTTTTAACACTACTGGGTGCTTCACACTTCTAATTGATCCACCTTATTAATTAGCTTTTCTCAAGCATGTCTATATTAGTAAATCTTGCTCAATATTAATGTCCATACTTATTCATTGTAAAATTGTCTACATAAAGCAAAGTGAAAAATGAACATGTGCCTAGCCCAAAAAAATGAACATGTAAAATGAAATAGTAATAGAAAACAAAAGGGTAGACACCAGTTTGAGTTAGATTTACCATAATTTCTACGTAAATTACAAAGATACACAAAAAAAGAGAGGAAATGCCAAAGATCCGCATAAGCATATCATCAAGTCCATTCTTATATGATAAAACAAAGTTTATTATGAATAAACATATTAATAAATAACATAAGAAAACTTATAATAGATACCATAATTCATTTTTGAGTGATTTTTTGGAAAACAAAAATAAGGTCGCTTTACTTTATAACATGCAAATATTGAATTTACGGATCTTGGGTTTTGTTATTGCTACATGTAAACATTCCATATTTTACTTTGGATGTTTTAAATTGGGCTTTGCAAAAGCACTGTTCTTGTTTTTTTTTAAAATCGTATTCTTATTTCGTTATTCTGCTATACAACATACATAATCTCAAATTGTCTTTTCTCTTTTTTGAACTTGAGCATACGTGTATAAGTAAAAGGGAGGATATTTGCATGTGTTACCTAAATGTAAAGGCCTGCAAATATGTACCCTTTGAGTCGACTAATTACAGCTCACGTCCAACCCAAATTGCACGAAACTACATGTCTTTTTTAAGAAAGAATAAGAAGGGTGAGAAGAAGAAAGAAAGAAATATTAGAACAAAAGAAGAACAAGAAGAACATTAACACAATAGAATTTCATAGTGGAATGAACAAAATATAATATACCAAAACTTTTTTCATAAAGAGAAAATTATATATATGTATATTAGTACGGAGGCACGCCCGATGGGCGTGTGCATAGATGCATTTGGCCAAAGTAGTTGTTGAAGTGCAGAATAAGCATGTCATAAAGGTTTGTAAATGTACTGGTATCATGCACTGTAAAATGAGGTATAAAAAAGAGAAAGCAGTGTGCAGTATAAAAAACGCACAGGTTTATAAGCGGAAAAAAGAAATGCAGCGTCATTAAGTACATTGAAGTTCGGATGAGATACATCAGCAAATAAAGATACATGCAGTAAACGTGAACAATGTAGTTCTGAGCAGGTACAAATACTTATTATGCAGGAAAAACTGTCCGAAGGACAGAAGGTTGAAGCAAATAAAAACAAACAGGAAGGTAAAAACTGGATAGCAAAAGAAGCGTCAGTAGAAGCATTAGCCTGATCGTGAACGGCTTTCTAGGTCGGCAAAAACTCTGTCAATTTCTGCAAGCTGCAGGTATTAGTAGATGCAGTTAGAATTTCGGTGTGGGAAATATTAAGAAGAAAAAAATAGGAGAATTATAAGAGTTTGAAAATTAACTGACCACTGCCGGATCATTCCAGTTAGTATCATCGTCCCAGTCAGCATTTGCAATGTGAAGAACATTGTTGGAAGTGCCAGCATCGTGAGTAATGGTGGTACCGTTATGTGTGTCAAGCTGACTGCAGTTGGGGTCCAAGTGTGCAGGTATTTCAGATGGTGTTTCATAGCTTGCAGAACTAAGTTGTTTTGTAATTCGGGAGCTCTTACGTGTCAGCTTTTCAGCAGGAGGCATAGCAGACTCCTTGCCTTTAGATGAACTTTTGGGATGAGTGTGTAAGAGTAGTAGGTGAAAATTTCAAAGTTGGGAGAAAAAAAAAGTGAATGAAATAGGAAATGCAGAATGTTAGAGTAGAAAGAAAATGGTAGTACCTTTGTCATTAAATGAGTAGCAAAGTGTAACAATTAGGAATGAAATTGAAGTAGAGTAAGATAGGACGATAGTAGTGTAGTTGGGAGATATAAATAGTAGTACAACATTGAAGTGGTGTGGGTAAATGACAGGTGTAAGAAAGATGACAAAAGCAAAGGAGAAAAAAAAAGAGATCAGGAGGGAAGTGGTAATGAATTGTTAAATTGTGGAGGAAAGGCAGGATGAAAAGGTGGGGAAAAAAAGGATAATTTGTGCGGGTTATGTGTGTGTCTGTGATCCGTGTAAAGGGGAAGGAGTATTTGTGAAATGAATAAAAAATACATGGAGTTGGAAATTGAAAATGTGGATGTGATGTGGTGAATCCAGGTATAGAGAACCGTTGTCGATTAAAATAAGCAGTAGTAAAAAAAAATATGAAGAGTTTGTATGGGAAATAGTTTGTATTGAAGAAAGCTGGTAATAAAAAACATATGAAGAATATGTACAACTAGATAATAATGCGTTAGAATCGGTAGAAATAATCAAAAAATAGAGAAGTGTTTAAAATATATTAGTAATGGTGAAATGCAGAAATGAAAAATAAGAACAGTTAATCTTACTTTCAAAATATTTGGAGGGTAAAGCAGCAAAATACATTGTGGTAAAATAAATGAAAATAGAATTGACGTAAAATTTTAAACTGGTGGAAGAGTGTAAACAGTGTATATTTGGTGCACCAAGTGTAGTGAATTTGAGATATGACTAAAGATGAAGTTTGTGTGAAGGTAACGGAACGAAGTAATATGAATAGAATATGAAAAAACACTGTAAGATACATTTTTAAAAAATGGCGAAGAGAAATGTAGTAATATGATAGGTGTGGAAGATAAATGTGTGTGCATGTTGAAGTATTATATGAACATATTATATTATGTTAGGGTATATTATTTCATATATCGTTTTACTTTTATAGCACTTGGACAAAAATAAAATAAGCATAAATATAAAGAAATTGACATAAACAAAAAGTTAGATCAGTTTACCTTATCCCGACTGCAATTTTCTCGCACATGCATAATTTTCAGTCTTGTGACCTGAGATGGCAAGGTGGAATTAAACACCATAATTAGCAATACTCGATTCAAAAGCCAATAAACGATCATATTATGAGATCATGTAAGTGCAATGAATTCAGAGTTCGTCCACTGAAAGTTATAGGTCCATGTTAGATGTTACAAAATTAAATGTGCAAAGAACTATATGTTAGTAGCTGTCGTTCTAACAGTTAGTAGTTTCATATGTAGCATATGAATTGCAGCAATAAAAACATTGTGGAAGTTTAAGATCCTGCAGGTGTTATGAATGGGTTCGAGCAGCCTACCTCTGGTGTTTTTAATGCTGCGTCAGGTTGTATGTCTGTCACTCCCGTTGTCGCTCCAATAAGTATGTAATTAGTAGACTCGGCTTGTTGAAAGTATAGTAAATTGTAATCCTAATATGAGTGAATTTGTTGGAAAGATAGAGGAAAGGAAGTAGGATTGGGCTTAACTCTTGTCTACACGTGGAAGTTAACATATATTCCGCTAACGTGTCAAACCGAATAACTATTGGATTTATAACATCATTAGATCATAGTCATTCTTTGTCTTTTGTACAACGTGATTAAATCATGGTCATTCTTTTTTTTTACTTTGTCCCAATCAACAGAGATGCACTGTATTATAAAGATATCAAATTTTACATGCATGCAAAATGTTGTAAAGATAAACATTATTCGTGAAGTGCCATATGCATATATGGAACCGGAAATAGTTAGTGAATTTGGAAATGAGATACAGTACATATGGAACCTGAAACTATGATGGTTAAGGATAAAAATGCTTATATACTGTTTAATTATTTAGTAAGAATCCATTATCATAAGATTATCATAAGATAAAAACCTCAAGCATGCAAACATAAAAGGATAAAACATTAAGCAATAAAAATTTTTGAGAAGAAATTTTTATTTTTTTCCTTTTTTGCATAGATATTAATTTAATTGGGAAATAAATTAAGATTTGTAATTACAAATTAGCATAAACTTTAAGTAAATGCAGCCATCTTTGAAAGGAAATAATCAAAAATGGAAGTAAATTAAATGAGTATGTAGTTATGTATGGATAGAATAATAGTATTATGAAAATAAGCGTTAGGGTACATCCATTTTATAAGTATGATGCACATAATTGGAAATGGGAATATGTAGTTGATATGGACTGTGGAAAACAAATAGTGAGTGATATAAAAGGAAATTAATGAAAATGGAAATGATGAATATTTACCATAGCTGCTTACTTTATGCAGCATACATGACAAAAATTTACCGAAAGTTAATGCCGATATCATTTTGTAAACCATATATACAGTCAGTTTGTGACAACTTTAAAGGTATGTACCATTTGATGCAATGACCATACTCGAGGGAGTCCGAAATCAGGACAATTTAAGGGATATGATGCAATCCTGGGATTTATTTGCGAGTTTATACTCCATAATGCAGAAAACCAAGTCACTTAACCATTACTCATATATAATTAAAAAACTAAATATCATATACCTATTCCAAACAGTGCAACGATAATATAAATGAACTCACATTTTTAGTATATGCTGATGTTGAAAAGGCTTTAACTCTATCAAATGGAACCCGCATTTCATCCTCAGCTTGTTTTTTTTCTGTACTAAAATGCAAAGTGAATTCGTAAGTGATGTATGTTTTCAATCTTTTGACTTGAAAAATAAAAGATATTGTGGATTACAGATTACCTTTCATGTCTTTCCTTCGTTTTGAACTGACAGACAATCTATTTCTCAATAGCTATCGATTTAAGAAGTATTCACTCTTTGCTTGTAGTTGACATAAAATATAACACAAACAAAATAAGACACTATCATTCATGTGAATTATATC
This sequence comes from Allium sativum, assembly GCA_030737875.1. Lineage (NCBI taxonomy): Eukaryota > Viridiplantae > Streptophyta > Magnoliopsida > Asparagales > Amaryllidaceae > Allium > Allium sativum. The sequence goes on from CM060913.1 coordinate 110,869,956, forward strand.
GTAGTGAAGATGTAAATTTGGTGGAAAACTGAGGACAACCTGAACAGAAATCTGTATATGTGTTCGACCCGAGGTGCTCTTCGTTGAAGCAGAAAGAGCAAGCTGATAGATGCACAAATTCACAGTCGGAAAGTTCATCACACGCAATGTACAATTTAATCTTATCTGAATCCAAAGGTAATGTCAATCAATTAAAAGTATATGACCAATTACCAAAAAGCTACATTATCAGTATAACTAGAAAAATTAAAACAACCAAGATGAAAAAAAATGTAGTATGCATATCAGAAAAGATAATAAAGTAACCCATACAGTCATAAACTACGAACAAAAGTAGACTGATATGGTAGTATTAAGTGAGTGAATAAAATTAATAATCGTTTAAATGAAATTTAAAAAATGTCCGAACACATAAATTTTCCACAAATTCAACCGGATTGATATAAAAAGCATATCAATAGCTGTGCTGTATCAAAATTTGTTGTAAATGTCAGAAAGTTCATCAGACACATTCATCAACAATTTACATTTTTATAAGGTAGATAAAATACAAAAATAAGCACAGTAAGACGTTAACAAACCTATAACGTCAAGTGTCCGGTAATTAGAATGTCAAATCTGAAGAACGAAGCATCTATTCTGGTGGTAAAGCGTGACCTATAACAATTACAACGAATTAGTAATAAGAAATAGCAAGGAGTTTGGAAGTATAAAACAATTTTACCTCAGATGTCGTCGTGGAGGCGGAAATATGGAGTCGTGTACTGCCAGATCTGAAGAGGATTTCGGTGGTAAAGCGTACACAATTTAACCGCTGATGTCGTTGTTGATGTGGAACACGGTTCATCGACTGGCAGATGTGAGGAAAAGCGACAATTGAACGGGATGTGGAAAACAACAGTGTGTTACAGACCTGGATAGAAAAATGTGCATCCTTAGGGTTGATTTCATTTTTGTTTTTTTTAATATCTGGACATTCAGATCGTACCAAATGTGTTACAGCAGTGTGTGTTTGAACAGCCTAAGGAACATTTAGCACGCTTAGAAAAGTGAATGAAGTAAAGTTGGAGTAATGTTTTGAAAAGAAATTGGATATGTAACACACCTACCAATGTAAAAAGTGAGATAAGGCGACGTTAGAATGGGAAGAAAGCCAACGACAGCTGCAAAACTGGAATAAGGGGAATAAAATAAAATATGGCAGTAAAAATGGTAGTGTAGTAAAATTGAAAAAATAACCTGATTCCCATGACAATGCAGGGGTGTACAGACATGTGCTCCAGGTTGTAGGTTACGTGGCATATAACGGGGTCATGCATGTCCAATAGTTAACATGAAGTGGAAAAGAATTAAAAAATTTGTAAAAGTAGGAGATATAAGTGGTAAATGAAAACGTGCAGGTGAAAGTGAGTAAAATATATAAATTACCCGTAGTGATATGAAATAAAACATTTTCTCTCCTCCTTTTCCGGGCTTGAGACCGGCATCAAATATTGAGACAGTTGATGGCTGAGTTAAAAATGTGTTTTTTTTTTTTGGACTTTAATTTACGTTGAATTTTTTTGTTTAAGTAGTTTGTGGGGTAAATCATTGCAAAAAAAGAAACAGTGGGATACTTATTATTGTCTGACTGAGTAATGGACGTAATTTGAAGAGGACATGTAAATTGTTTAGGTGTTGATACAGTAGGTAAGGACAGGTCAGTTAATGTGTGTAGCACATGCTAGTAAAACATCGTTGTAAACAACATTTCTAGTATGCGTACCGGTTTTCCGTTCTATTGTTCCGTTTTGTACCAAAATTCTTGTTGTATGACGTCCAACTCCTTTAGATAAAGCAACGTATAATTGACCATGGCTGAAAACATGTTGAGGTAGATATATGCCGACGTTTGGAATGGTTTGTCCTTGTGATTTGTTAATTGTTAAAGCAAAAGCTAGTTTAACAGGAAATTGTTTTCTAGTTAAAACAAACGGCATAGAAACATTTTCTGATGGTTTCAATGGGATGCGAGGAATATTCCTAAGTAGCATTATGGGAGATCCAATTTTAAGAGTGAGCTTATGCGGAGGTAAACCTCCGGGCGAAAGTGAGTTGAGGAATTCATGTTGATACAAATGTCGTGTATCATCCTCAACAGAATCAAATGAGTAATAAGTATATTCAGCACCCGTGAACATGTTTATAACAGTATTGTTGATGATGTCGACGGTATCATTAGTTGGGGCCAAAATGGCTCTATTCATAACATAATCAACAGCATATAAACGTTCATTAAGTGTTGGAAATACATGGTCTATCAAAGTAAAAATAGAGTTTGGACCACTCCAAGAGATAGTAATATCATCCGGGAGTTTGATCATGTCTTCTTGCACGTATGGTTCGTCACCATTTCCAATACCTAGTAGAAAGTCAGCATATGTAGGATCATTAATTGTTGGAAATGTTTTACAAACATTATGTGAATTATTAAAAATGATTGAATAAGTGTATGAATGGCTCCTATGTTTGAGTAGTCCCACATCATGGGATTATAGGGAAGAGGCAAGGATTTATACTTGTTTCTAAGAAGTCATGTTGGGGCCTTGGGCTCCCAATACATGCATTGTTGTGAGGAAGGAGACCATGCATCATGACAACCACACACGCGCGCGCGACCGACCGACTCGACTCGACCCGGCCCGGCCCGGTTCGGTTCGGTTCGGGCTTGGGCTTGGGCTTTGTGGTGTAGGCACTTATATTTTTGGACCATAAAACTTAGTTGTTTTCGAACCGTTTTTTTATGGAAAAATTATTTTGCGCACCGATATTTATTCTGCAACGGAAAAGTTTTGCAACGGTAAAATAATTAATCCCCCCCCCCCCCCCCCCCGAAATTTTAGCAGATCCGATATTTTCTCCCAAAACCTAATTCTCGTTCTATATATACTATTTTATCTGAGACGAGAAAAACACCGAATTTTATATTCTCTTCTTCTCAGCCGCCATTAAAACTTCTAAGAAATTTCGAGCAGTATTTTTCCCGAAAGTGCATATCTGCACTGATTTGTTTGTGCAGGCAAATCAGTTACTATTTTAGAGGCTGTTTTATCCTAGAGGCGGCGGCGAAGGAACGAATTGGTTTGCACCTCTGACCAAATCGCCGAATCGTCTTCAAGAAAGCGACCTAGTCCGCGACTCAGCCATTGTTTTCCAACAATTTGAAGATGAACTGAAACAATGGCCTCGAACTCAACCATGGACGATTCTGCTCCTCCCTCGGCTTTTCACGGCCCTCTGGTGACTGCTGCTCCTTTCAAGTTCGAAGGTTTGCATTTCAAGCGCTGGCATCAGAAGATGGAGTTCTTCCTCACGATCAGGAAGGTGGTGGCTGCTCTGACTGCTGAAAAACCGCAGCTACCAGACAAGCCTGACGAGACTGATGCAGCAAAGATGGCATCATGGACTGAACAGTCAAAGCAACTGCAGACCTGGACTGAACAGGATTACTTATGCAAGAATTTCATACTGAATGGACTGAGCGATGATCTGTATGATTATTATAACTCAGATGAAAAGACGGCCAAGGAGATCTGGGAAGCACTAAAGAAAAAATATGACACAGAGGAGGCAGGGGCAAAGAAATACGCTGTAAGTCGCTACCTAAAGTATCAGATGACTGATGATAGATCGGTAGAGATGCAGTCTCATGAGCTTCAGAAAATAGCTCATGAGATCATCTCCGAAGGTATGGTCTTGGACGAACAATTTCAAATTGCTGTTATCATTGACAAATTACCCCCTAGCTGGAAAGATTTTAAGAACACTTTGCGACATAAGACTAAGGAATTTTCCTTAGAGAGCTTGATTACACGCCTCCGTATTGAGGAGGAAGCACGCAAGCAAGACCAGAAAGAAGAGGTGCTGATTGTGAATAACAACAGTACTAAGAAGACCACTCCCGCTGTTCTGAAACCAAATCAGAAATCTTTTAAGAATCAGAACAGGCGCAACAAACAGAATGGGAATCCGCAAGGAAACCCAAAAGGACAGCAGAAACCAGCCCAAAAGAATGACTCTGGACAGTTGTTTCTTTGTTACAACTGTGGAAAACCAGGGCATATGGCACGAAAGTGCCGGAACAGGCCAAGCTCTGCACCGCAGGCTAACCTGACTGAGGAGCCTCTTACGGCTATGATTACTGAGATTCACCTTGTTGGTGGATCAGAGGGTTGGTGGGTAGACACTGGTGCTTCTCGCCATGTCTGCTATGATCGTGGCATGTTCTCTACATACACGGCTGCTGAAAATCAGAAAGTGCTGTTGGGAGACTCTCACACCACTACAGTTGCGGGGATTGGAAACGTGGAACTCAAGTTCACCTCTGGAAAAACTGTAATTCTGAAAGATGTTATGCACACTCCAGAGATAAGAAAGAATCTGGTCTCTGGCTTCCTCCTTAATAAGGCTGGTTTCACTCAAGTTATTGGGGCTGATTTGTACACTCTTACTTATAAGGGAACTTTTATGGGAAAGGGTTATGCTTGTGAGGGTATGTTTAAACTGAATGTTGAATCTAATAAAGTGACTTCTTCTGCTTATATGCTTTGTGATTTTAATATTTGGCATTCTAGATTGTGTCATGTTAATAAACGAATAATTCAAAACATGAGCACCCTAGATATGATACCTAAAATGACAGAATCTGAATCTGATAAATGTGAATTCTGTACACAAGCTAAAATCACAAAGAAACCTCACAAATCTGTTGATAGAGTTTCTGAACCCTTAGACTTGATTCATTCTGACATATGTGAACTTGATGGCACTTTAACTAGACAGGGACATCGTTATTTTATCACTTTTATTGATGACTGCTCTGATTTCACATATGTATATCTTATGAAAAATAAAAGTGATGCTTTTGACATGTTTAAAATATTCAAAACTGAGATTGAGAATCAAGCAAATAGAAAAATTAAGAGACTTCGTAGTGATAGAGGAACAGAATATGAATCTAATTCTATTCTGGATTTCTATAAACAACATGGAATAGTACATGAGAGAACTGCACCTTACTCACCTGAAATGAACGGTAAAGCAGAAAGGAAAAATAGGACCTTTACCGAGCTAGTAGTTGCCATATTATTGAATTCTGGTGCAGCAAAACATTGGTGGGGGGATATTTTATTGACTGTATGCTACGTTCTGAATAGAATCCCTAAATCTAAGTATAAAATTTCACCTTATGAAATTTTAAAGAATCATAAACCCAATGTCTCATACTTTAGAACTTGGGGTTGTTTAGCATATGTTCGCATTCCAGACCCTAAGAGAATAAAATTGGCAAGTAGAGCATATGAATGTGCATTTATAGGCTATGCTATTAATAGCAAAGCATATAGATTTTATGACCTTAATGCACATAACATAATTGAATCAAATGATGCCGACTTTTATGAAACTAAATTTCCTTTCAAATTAAGGAATAGTGGGGGCACTTCAAACATGCCTATTAGAACAGAACTTAATGAAAATTCTGAAGCTGAACCTAGAAGAAGTAAAAGAGCAAGAACCATAAAAGACTTTGGTTCAGATTTTTGTGCTTTTACTATTGAGGAGGATCCTATAAACCTCCAAGAAGCCTTATCTTCTTTAGATGCCGATTTCTGGCAAGAGGCTATAAACGATGAGATGGATTCTTTAGAATCCAATAAGACTTGGCACTTGGTAGATTTACCCCCTGGTTGTAAGTCTATAGGCTGTAAATGGGTACTTAAAAAGAAATTAAAACCTGATGGCACTATAGATAAATATAAAGCACGACTAGTAGCTAAAGGTTTTAAACAAAAGGAAAATATAGACTTCTTTGACACCTTTTCACCTGTAACTAGAATAACATCCATTCGGGTATTAATCTCACTTGCTTCCATTCATAATTTACTTATACACCAAATGGATGTTAAAACTGCTTTTTTGAACGGTTAATTAGACGAAGAAATTTATATGGACCAGCCTGAAGGATTTGTAGTACATGGTCAAGAACATAAAGTATGTAAATTGGATAAATCATTATATGGTTTAAAACAAGCACCTAAACAATGGCATGAAAAATTTGATAACTTAATCATTTCAAATGGTTTTAAAGTTAATGAAAGCGACAAATGCATTTATTACAAATCTGAGAATGACATTTGCACTATTATATGCCTTTATGTAGATGACCTACTCATTTTTGGTTCAAATATTCATGCCATAAACTCAGTCAAATCCTTATTAAGTGTCAATTTTGATATGAAAGATCTAGGTGAAGCGAGTGTAATCCTTGGTATTAAGATTACTAGGTCAGAAAAGGGAATTTCTTTGGACCAATCTCATTACATTGAGAAAATACTAAAGAAATATAATTACTTTGACTGTAAACCTACAAGTACGCCATATGATCACAGTGTAAAGTTATTTAAGAACACTGGTGAAGGTGTAAGACAGTCTGATTACGCGAGCATCATTGGCAGCCTTCGGTATGCCACTGATTGTACTAGACCCGACATTGCCTATGTCGTGGGATTATTGTGCAGGTTTACCAGTAGACCTAGTATAGAGCACTGGCAAGCTATTGAAAGGGTAATGAGATACCTTAAACGAACCATGAACCTTGGATTACATTATGAAAGGTTTCCAGCTGTACTTGAAGGATATTCCGATGCAGACTGGAATACCTTATCTGATGACTCTAAAGCGACCAGTGGCTATATATTTAGCATCGCTGGAGGAGTTGTTTCTTGGAAATCCAAGAAACAGACTATTTTGGCTCAGTCTACTATGGAGTCTGAGATGATAGCACTAGCTACAGCTAGTGAAGAGGCAGAGTACTTGAGAAATCTGCTAGCTGAGATTCCCTTATGGGAAAAACCGATACCGGCTGTGTTGATACATTGCGATAGTACCGCGGCTATTGCAAAAGTTCAGAACCGATATTATAACGGTAAGAGACGACAAATACGTCGTAAGCACAGTACGGTTAGAGAACTACTTTCCACAGGTACCGTTAGAGTGGATTACGTACGTAGTGAGGAAAATTTGGCAGATCCTTTGACGAAAGGACTGTCCAGAGAGAAAATCCATAACTCTTCTAAAAGAATGGGACTATTGCCCTTAGATTGTTGAGTCACGCACAATGGTAACCCGACCTAAATGACTGGAGATCCCAAGAACTAGGTTCAATGGGTAATAACAAGTTGTGCAGTGATATGAGTTGAACATGCTATTTAATAAACCAAGAAGCATGTATTCCTGAAGTGATTAGAGGATGAGTTAATAGAAACTCTTAATGAGATCTATACTCTATTTGGAGTGGAGTACCTACCTTCAGGAGTGCTCTTGATAGACTCACCTTTGTGAATGTGGAAATGTGGCCGTTTCCTATGGAGTTTGGGCAAAACTTCTAGAGCATTCACTAAACTGGGATAGACGTGCAGGGCCATAAATGCACGGGCTTATCTGATTGCACTATAGAAAAGGTTGTGTGTGGTTTGATGTCAAGAATAGAGTTCAAGACTACGTGTCACTCTAGTAAAAACTGAATCTTACTCACTATGCAAAGGTTCAAGTCCTTGGACACCTTTGTTTATGCACAATCTTATGTTTTTAAGAAACTGCTCGAAAATATTTTTAAAAATTCAAGTGGGGGATTGTTGGAAATGTTTTACAAACATTATGTGAATTATTAAAAATGATTGAATAAGTGTATGAATGGCTCCTATGTTTGAGTAGTCCCACATCATGGGATTATAGGGAAGAGGCAAGGATTTATACTTGTTTCTAAGAAGTCATGTTGGGGCCTTGGGCTCCCAATACATGCATTGTTGTGAGGAGGGAGACCATGCATCATGACCACCACACACGCGCGCGCGACCGACCGACTCGACTCGACCCGGCCCGGCCCGGCCCGGTTCGGTTCGGGCTTGGGCTTGGGCTTTGTGGTGTAGGCACTTATATTTTTGGACCATAAAACTTAGTTGTTTTCGAACCGTTTTTTTATGGAAAAATTATTTTGCGCACCGATATTTATTCTGCAACGGAAAAGTTTTGCAACGGTAAAATAATTAATCCCCCCCCCCCCCGAAATTTTAGCAGATCCGATATTTTCTCCCAAAACCTAATTCTCGTTCTATATATACTATTTTATCTGAGACGAGAAAAACACCGAATTTTATATTCTCTTCTTCTCAGCCGCCATTAAAACTTCTAAGAAATTTCGAGCAGTATTTTTCCCGAAAGTGCATATCTGCACTGATTTGTTTGTGCAGGCAAATCAGTTACTATTTTAGAGGCTGTTTTATCCTAGAGGCGGCGACGAAGGAACGAATTGGTTTGCACCTCTGACCAAATCGCCGAATCGTCTTCAAGAAAGCGACCTAGTCCGCGACTCAGCCATTGTTTTCCAACATTAATAGCACGCATATTTTGGGTTAAGTGAAAAACAGTAACATATGACCACAAATATGATCTATTTATACATGCGTCAACAGTTTGGGCCCTAATACCATTTGACACGATAGGCAGAACTTGACGGAAATCACCGCCTAAAATAACTACTTTTCCCCCAAAAGGTATGTCAATATTAGTTAAATCTCGTAATGTTTTATCTAAAGCCTCAAAAGCGTGACGATGAGCCATTGTTGCTTCATCCCATAAAATTACCCTTGTTTCAATTAGTAGTTTTGCAAGATCACTTTGTTTGGGAATGTGGCAGGTGGATGAGGAATCAAGTGCAATAGGGATTTTAAATCGAGAATGGGCAGTTCTACCCCCGGGTAATGCTATTGCAGCAATTCCTGATGTGGCAACTGCGAGTGAAATATGGCCTTTACTATGTGAGTGCGCTAAAATAGCTCGGTATATATATGTTTTTCCTGTTCCACCTGAACCGTCGATGAAAAAACAGAAAATTTATTTTCATAAATTGACTTCATGACAGCATCAAATGTTGTTCGCTGTTGTAAATTTAAGGAATGAATTGAATCAATGTCATCTCGGGGTATGTGTACAGACTTTTCAGACAAAATAAGAGTTGACATATTGCGATTATTGTGTAATGTAACATTAGTAAAAGGGAAATCAATGTCAGAAAGCGTTCTGTTGTATTGTCGGAGTAAATTGTCGAGGTCTGAAAGGCAAAGTTCAATTAAAAATGTGGTGTCATTAACAGAATATTTTTGCTGATAATCTTCTATCATGTATGCATAAAACTGTTCCCAAATTTGGCGGACATTAATTGGTTCGCAATATACTAAAATCGTAATGAACAGCCTTCGTAGGGCAGCAGGCATATGTGTATTAGAAGCAGCCCGTAAGCAATCATAAATAGCGTCATCATTTTCCAATAAACCTCTATGTTCAGCTGCTTCTTTAAATGTGTCATACTGTTGACCATCGACGGTAAGCAAGTCATTAAATGATAAGGGTCCTCTAACATGAGTTAGCAGTAACCTCAAAAAATAACGTTCACCCTCAATAGGGGAAACGGTATAAATTCTGCCTAATACTCTAAGGTTATTTCGTCTACGAATCCACAACTTATGTTTTTTTTTCCACCAATACTTCTCTGGGAACTGATTATAAAAGTATTGTCTTGCCTCTTCATCGTTTACATTAGTACTGAAAAATTCAGTAAGCATAGTTTTAGTTCTATTATCGTCAGCCAACACGTCACTCAGCTGTTCGGAAGAAGAAAAATGTAGTTGTTGTTGGTTTGGAAGATGGATTTGTAGACCAATAACAGACGGTGTAATGTTATTAAGTGAAAATTTAAATATTCTCCACAAAGCCTCTGGTGCACAAATCCATCTAGCATTAGCATAATTAGAAATTTCATCGTCATTGGTTGACGTAGAAACCCCAACTGAAACGTGGTCAGATCCCTTATAAATGTACTTGTAAAGATATTTTACAGATTTTATACTTGAAAAAATTTCAACATTTATATGGCAGTCATATTTAAGTAGTAAATAAGGGTTGTATGGCACTACCCAACGATTGTCAATTGTGGGTCCCGTTGTTTGAGTCAGTGTTATGTTATCACGTCGTCTATATATTGGATATGAGTCGTTTCCTTGTAAAGTAACGGGAGCAAATGGTTTGGGGAAGTCTCTCTTACATTCACCATTTTTCATGCAAGTGGCATTAGGATTAAAACGACCACATGGATGATGAATCATGTGTTTGAGTACAGCTATATGTAAATCAGGTTCTAAATTATTACATGGTATTTCAGCTCTAACCACGGCATCGTACTCATCAGGAGAAGTTATTTTATCGTTGTCAACTAGAATGAGTAACATGTGCGCATGCGACAAACCTCTTTTTTGAAATTCAATGACATGTACATGTGCAATAACTTTTCCTAAAACGCCGTTGTCAAACAAATCAGTTTTTAATTGGGTTAATTTTGCTCGAAAAATTCTACATGTTAAGTCTGGTCTGTCTTGCGGGTGTTGGCCGGAAAGTAGTTCTGCAGTAATCTCAGGCCATTTCGTGTTACATGTAATAGTAATAAAAAAAATCAGGTTTTCCATACCTTTGAACTACTGCCATTGCATCCTGGTACCGGTGGTGCATATCTCGAGGACTGCCCATATGAGACGCAGGTAGAATTTTTTTTACACCAACATTGGAATGTGTAAGTAAGAAAATTCAGCATTTAAGATGAAAAGTAATAAAATTGATATTTGAAATAGGAAAGTAGGTAACAAACCTGCTAAAGTTTCCCCTGCAGTCAACGCGTCGTGCAAACCCTGGTATAACTCAGCCCTGATTGTTTCTTGATTGTTACGAAGAAATCTAAGTCTTTGGGTTTCAATTTTGACAAACATATCAATAGCATATTGCTGAAAGACGTCCACCGAGTAGGAGAAGTGATGTCTCTCCTGGTCGAATCTGTAAAAAGAAGTTAGATGCATTAATTAAAAATAAAGCAGAGTACAGCAAAGGAGAACGGTGTGCAATGTAAGTTGATATGGACATGGTGGTAACGGTATGAAGTAAAAACATGCAGAAAAAAACATAGTTAGGTACCTGTATAAAGTTCGAGTAGTAGGACGCACAGCTAAGTTGGTTGTCCCCGTTATCATGAATGTTCAAATTCCAACCATGTTCTCCATACGGTAGCAATAGTGGATACTGAAGTGGATCGTAAAATCCAGCCATATCAGGAACGCGCTGGAAGTTTCCACTATTTGTTTGAACAATTATGTCTCTACCGTGCAAGTCATCGGATTCGTCACCAACGATTATGCCAGCAACTTGTGATGCCGTTGGCAGTTCATGAACATGACTGTCGATGGTGATTTCTTTAATTTTTATTCTGCAATTGTGAACATCGGAACGTTGTCCCAACTGACGTAGGACGGATACAAATGGGTTAATTGAATCCAAAACTTCCTTTATAATCAGCAGTATATCAGGTCTCAAATTTGGAGTATCCGAATGTCGATTTTCGGTCTCATGCTCTGTGTCGTAAATGTAAAGTTGTAAATACCGAGGTCGGTTACCATCAGCAGGTAGAACACTGCCTATATGGTGGTAAATAGTCCCCTGAGCACGATACGAATAAACGCCACTTGTTGCATTTGCCAAATCTTGGTCAATATTTGCACCCATTGAGGTAAAAGCAAAAGCATTGTTATACGACCTGATATTACTTCTGAAGTGGTTGCCTATTTCAGATTGATCAACAAATAGATCGAGTAGTTGTTGTGGAGTGGGAGGACGGAAAATATGAAATTTACCATTTGAACAGCAGGTTTGGGTATTTTCCTGATCAAATCTTTTTGCTGAGCAAAATGGGCAGAAACTTGGTGGTGGAAGCATATGCTTACGATGTCTAATGTTTGCTACAAAATTTATTGCAGATTTATGAGAACCAGTAAATGTAGGAAGAACCTGAGCATTGTTATTTTGGACTGATTGCGTATTTTTCTCAGCAGCTAATGCTTGAAGTCGTTGCGAACGACGACGATCTCGGCGGCTTGCCAACTGGGTTTCATGTTGTTCAGTTGACATCCTAGCACGTCGAGCTCGTTGAGCCAGACGGCGATTTTCGCGCTGCTGAGCATCCATATAGTTATAGAAGACGGGAGCGAAAAAGGTGAAGGTGAATAAGCTCGAACGATTAAGTGTGAAGCAGAAATGGATGAATGATAAAAGTAGATGAGCAGAAAGAAATATGGAAGATGAGAAGAGGTAGTACGTAAGTTAGTAGTGGTAACAAAGTAAAAAAAATCAGCATATAAGGAGGAGGAAAAGGGGGAGTGGTAGGAAATATTTGAATAAGTCATGTAGGAGTTGGTAAATAGGAATGAAGCGATAATAGGTCAAAGATTAATTCGAAAAGATCAGGGAAAGAAAATAGGGATAAAGGTAGGGAATAAGTAACGTATACAAACTTGTGAATATATTTCTACTTCTGATTTATAAAATAAAAAAATATTTTATAATACCGTTTCTTTTATTTCGTATAGAAAGCACACAGTATGGACAGCACAAAATATTAAATGTACAAATTATACTTCAACATGAAGCATGTACATGGAAAAAAAAATTGACTATGTAGGAGGAAGAGGTTGAAATGGAGGTAATTTTGTTAATATACCAACGGGAGTTGTTGTAGGTAAACAGTAGTAATTTTGGTGCAGAATTTTTTTTGACATTAACAGGTTGTCAACAAAACATGAAGTTATATAATTGGAAACGTGTGGGAATAAATGGAGACATATCTAAATTGAAATTTGATTAATTTAAAAGATAACCACATTTTGTACAACCAAGCAAAACTCGAAAATTAATGTTTAATAATAAAATTAAATGTGATTCAGTTGTTTAAAATGTATAAGTGAAACATAGCAAATAATAAAAGCATAATTTATTAGGTAGAAAGTACGATGTCTACAGTCAAAGATTGTGCAGTAATCCACATTTTCAATATGAATGCACGACAAATATAGGAAATGGTAAATTATCCAGTTAACAAATAGTAAACATCATATTTACACTGCAGTTGTATAGGTACCCAATTAAAACAAAGTTGATGTGTGTTTTGTCGTTTTTGCTAACATAGAGTAATTTCAGCGTACTACTTACTTAACAGCATTTGTAAATGTGGCCAAAACCGTATTTACACAATCCAACATATTTCATTACTGAAATCTGTTGTACTGCGTAAGTACAGATACGCACAGTATACGTGCACTGGTACATAATTAGTACGCTGAAATTACTGTGTGTTAGTAAAAACGACGAAAAACACATGACAAACGGACAGTTCAGAGCTTGTGCCTAATTTTCAGCTCCTATTTTCAATTCTTCCCTAAATTTCTAACAATTAGGCTTAATTTTAACAGGTAGGAATATGTGTAGAACAAAAATAAAACTGAAGATGACTATTTGCTATTTAAATAGCATTTTGACATCAGACCTCAATTTACCATTTTTATTATTTTGAAATGCATAATCACGCAGTTCTGAAATTCAACCCATTTCTAAGAAAAAATAGTCACTAAAACTTGGTATAACATAAGAAATAGGACCTAAGTAATTTTTTTTTTGCTTAGTACAATAATCTGTAATATCAAAGTGTCCAAACCTTATTTGTTCGCGTACGCAAATTTTTGTAATAAAGTACAAACTATATTACAGTCGGAATTGTAAACAAAAACATTTAGTAAAAAATAAATGGCAGTTTTCAGGTTTAGTGTGTATAACAGCAACAATTTTCAGGTGCAGTATGTGTAACAACAATTTTCAGGTTCAATGTGTAAAAGCAACAGTGTGAAAGTGAAGATAAAGTAATGCGCTTTGAATAAAACCTGTAAACAAAGACCTTTGCTAATATATGGCTAACACCTTTTATGTTGTGTTAGCATCGTAGTGATGAATTAATGATATACGGGTAACAAATGTAGACGCTAATAATAAGTAAATAACAGCAGCAAATGCTTTATCCTTCCCAATATCATGTGTCAATACATCTTTTCTAATATATCAATTGCCAATGCGCCATTTTATTTTATTTTTTATACTTCTAAGCTATCGCAGGCTCTTCGTAATAATAAATAGAAATCAGACTTTAAAAGCTATAATCATTTGTTTTAAAAAGCCAAACATACTGTGTCATAATTTTGAACTTAAAACATTTTTCGCAATATACGCATACCTGAAACACAACCATACTGCCCAAAAATATTGCTTGGTCAAAACTTATTTTGCTTGGTCAAAAAGAAAAGCTACCTAATTCCATGTCAAAGCTCTCCATGCTTTAGTAATCAGCTTGAGTAGATCTGGGTAAATTATAATCAGATGTACATGAAGAATGAAACTGGGTAAATTATAATGTTAAAACAATTAATTGAACATTAGGTTTCGTTGAATATACTGTTATTACGTTGACAAATGAATACCTGAGTAGATCTGGACGAAACAACCGGCATTACAATTGAAGCAATGACAGATCTGACGGTTAAGAGGCAGAATCTACAAATTTTGGAATAAGTCGTAAGAAACAGGTCGTAGCAGGTAAGAAGTACACAAATCTTGCTGTTTAAGATTACCTTTTAACCGACATAGGTGTATCAAGTTAAAAATTGTATACCTGAGTAGATCTGGACGATACAACCGGAAATAGACTTGTAGCAGTGGCAGATGTCACCAATAGTAGGCGAAATCTATAAATTTTGGTACTGAGTTGTTGGAAATAGGAAGAAGCAGGTAATAAGTACAAAAATATAGCTGTTATCACATCGATTACCTGCTAATTTGCTAATCGAACGACGTAATCTGAACGGCGCGACGTGGTTGGACATATTTGCCATAACGGAAATCAATTTTAGGTGTGTGTGGAGGTGGAGCTGTAGGAGAAGGCGGTACGTAGTTGTAAGAAAGTAGATCGAGAAAAGATTTCCGAATTAATCGGGTACGGTTGACGAACTGGGAAGACATAGATGGGAACTCAGAAGAAACGGAGATAAGTGGGTGCGAAATGGATGGAAGAAAAGAAATCGTGTGGAGACGGTTGACTGCGTTGATCGTGGTGGAAAAGAGATAATAAATGGGAAGGCAGATGACCGAAATAGCCTTCAAACCCTATTTTTTTCCTGACGTTAAATTGTAGAAGGTTAAGGGGGTATTTCAGGAAGTGAATAAAAGCTTCACCATCCTTAAATGATTTCCTTTATTAGTAGATATATATATATATAATACAACATCAGAGTACACAACCAAATTAGATTATAAAATCTGATTAATACAACACACATAGTAATAATAAATTTATACCTGAAAATACATGAATACGTCTCAACTCCAGCTCCTCTCCAGAAGCACCAAGTAAACTTAACCCGGAAATATACTCGGTCTGACCCGAGCACATTTTGAAACAATGCCAAATCAACTTGGATCAGTCTGGAATACTTTCAATGATAAAACTCATAACAAACAACTTGCTTAACTTTCGAAAAATCCTTTGAGAGAACGGAATTCCCGTAAGACAGGACCACACATAAATATGGCACTTGTTCTTATCTTTGATAAGCAAAACACTTTTTATATCAAGATCCAATGATATTATAATAATGTCTATCAAATCGGAAATAAATGGGAAAATAGCCGGAAAGCTTGAAGCCGTTCGAGTCAATTTTGCATCATCATTTCTTTGTTGTCGATGACTATTTCTTGGAAATGTTTCATGTGTTCGAAGGGGGATTGGCTCATCCTCTTCTTAGCTCTCAAAAGGTTGGTAGCTGTGAAGTTCCTTTTGGGGGCTCGGGTTCCTCTGGTTTTCTTAATTTTTCAGCAGGTGAGGGGGATTTCATCACCCCCCCCTTTTTTCCTCATTTGGCTTTCTACGAGAAAAGGCCTTATTGCAATATCGAGCCTATAGCGGGTTTTTTTGGTGTGTTATGTGGTTTGCTGGGTTTCGGCGAATGATGGATTAGGCATCTGCTTTGACAGGGAGGAGTTCAGGGAAGGGGAAGTCACGCCCCTACCCACTTCTTACCACGTTGATTGCCACCTGTTTTCCCTCGTTCGTCGATCCAGCAGTCGTCTAGGGGCTACTGGCTTTCCTATGATGCAACTTCGGTGTCGTCAGTGTTCGAAGAAGGCAAAACAGGCGGTCCCTCATGTTCCCTTAGTGACGGTCGGTGTTGTTGTAGGTTCTGGCCACGCTTTTGTGGCTGCTCCCATATGTTTATCTAATGCCTCTTTGTCATTAACATGGTCTCGGGTGCAGAGTGTGGCATTGGCTACGAGTTAGTTGACACGATTAAAGTGCTGGCTTCAGTTAGTTCTTCTTCGGGTGTATTCAGCAATGTCGTGTCAGGTATCTTGGAAATGGCTGATTTTGGTTCGATGTCAAGGCTGGGATCCGTGGATGTCTAGCCGTCCATTTTTGTGGTCCTTCATCGTTTTGGAGGTGGTTCTTCTCTTTCGAGGCAGGTTCGATTTGGTCTCTGTTTTATTTTTGGTAATGGTTTTTTGTTTGTTGCTGATTCGCAGTTTTCTTATTTTGCTATTTTATTGCCTGTTATTTGCCTTGACATACCATCATACTCTCTACCTATAATTAATGATTTTTCTTTATGCTTGTTGAACCGGTTTGTCGGTTCTATTGAACCCGCGTGTGGCTGTCGGCATTGTGGATGGGCTCATCCCTTTGTGTTTGAACATATCGTGTCAACTTTGTTATCTGTCCATGGTGGTGTCTGTGCTTTGTCGGCCTATGGCCGTCTGGGCCTTTTTGGATTTGCGGGTTTCTATTTCCGAGCTTATGCCTGTTTTGGTAGCATGTTTTTTGGGCTAGATGTTTGTGTTCTTTTGGGATTATCAGTGGTGGTGAATGTAGACTTTGGGTTGCTTGTTCGGGTGATTCCTAACGAGGCCTATTTCGTGTCGTTAGCGACTCTTACTTGTTGGTTTTGGTTTGTGGGCTATCGCAGGTTTTGTCGGTGGCTACATAGGGTGTGGGCCATTTGGATTATGTGGTCTCTCTGTCGTAGGCTTGTAGTGGATACTGTTATGGTCACTATACAGATTACTAGGAAGATTTCCCCGTTTTGGTCAACATCATATGTCGTCTGTCTGACCGTGGGTTCAGGAACTTTACTTGGTACACGCGGTTGTCAATCTCATGACAGCTCGGCTTTGGTAAAGTTCTCACAGGAACTAGTGGTGCGTCTCTTAAGCTACCCTACATTTATGCCAACTTTGTCGTTTTCTTCTTTCCCATTTTGTATATCACCACCCGTTGCTCGTCCCGTTTGATCTGCGTCTGCTTGTTCCCCTTTCTTAGTAAGGATGAGATAACGATCATTAACGATCGCCTATCTCAACTTACTATGAATTTGTGTCCTTCGCGGTTTTGTGACTCGGTTTCTTTCCCGCCAGCTCAGGGTTATGGGGTATCTTTTGGGTCCCCTGAGACCTATAATGCGTCGGTTTCTTCTTTAGCTGTCTTTTCTTCTGTCCCGAACCGCTCTTCTCGTCATAGACCGAGAGCGGCTCCTTGCACTCCCCGCACTATTCGGACACGCTCTATAGCGGCGTCCGACTAGATCATTAGGTCTACCCGACACACACTTTATCTTATCTAAGTTGAGTTGTGTGGCCGTTTTTTGTCCGTGTTAGGGTATGTATTCTCTTTTCTGTGTGTTTGTTTTCTTAGCTTCCTAGATGGAGAATTTCCTTTTTTGGAACGTTCGGGGCTTAGGTAATGATGCGTTGGTGGCTAGACTCAAGTGCATTGTTAAGAAGCATTCTATCTGCCTGGTGGTGCTTCTGGAACCTTTTATGAGTCCGGAGGAGATCACCAAATCGGTTTTGTCTCTTGGCTTTGGTGGTGCCTTAGCTAATGTGTCCGACAAGATTTGGATCCTTTGGTCCAAAGACGTTGTCGTCCACCCTATATTCGATTCCACACAGCTACTTTTGGTAGCCTGTTCGATTCCTTCTTTCTTCTCTTCTTTTCTGTTTTCGATGATCTACGCTAAGTGCGATAGGGTTGAGAGATTGGCCCTTTGGTCGGACATCCTCTCTCTATCCGACTTGTGTTTTTTAGTTTCGGTTTTGAGAGGCGACTTCAATGTTGTCTCCTGCCAAGCTGAGAAACGGGGAGGTAATGTCGTTAACCGTTTGGCGGTAGCGGATTTCAATGCCTTCATCGTTAGTTCTAGTCTTTCTGAAGTCTCTTTCGTCGGCTCAGCTTTCACATGTGTAACAACCAAGACGGGCCAAATCGGATTCTTTCTAGACTTGATAGAGTTTTCAGATCGAAAGGTTAGTTCAACCTTCCATTCACATTCTCTGTATCCCACTTGCATTGTACCTTCTCGAATCATGCTCCAATGATTCTTCGTTGTTCTCCGCTTTCCCTCTCTAGTCCTTCTTCTTTTCGGTTTCGGAGTATGTGGAGATCACACCACACATTCCATAGTATGGTGGAAGAATCCTAGAACTCCTATGTTCTTGGTTCTTCGTGTGTTGTGTTTCCTCGTAAGCTAAAGCGTCTTAATGCTTGCCTTAAGGCATGGAACGTTCTTGTTTTCAAGAATATCTTCGACCGCGTTCGGGCGTCCGGAGAAACTCCTGTCTTAGTAGAATCGTCTTTTGAGGAGGCTCCCTCTGCTGTTAACAAGGAGATTTGGGCGATTGCCCAACTAGACTTCTCGTCGAAGCTTCGTATTAAGCATGACTATCTTCGCCAGAAGGCGAGGATCAAGTGGATTGTTGAAGGTGACACGAAATCCAAGTTTTCCACTCTTCTATCTATAAGAAGAATAGTCTTATTACGATTCATCAGATCCAACGCTCTAATCTTTCTATGGCTTCCACTCGAGTGAAGTCAAAGAAACTATTATGTCCCACTTCCAATCCTTTCTCAGCTCTCCCTCGGTGTCGATCTCTGACCCAACCCTACTATTTTTCATTCTTCAATTGGTTCTCCCTCCGGATAGATCTGATCTTTCTGTACCTACTTCCTCGGAGGAAATACGATCTTGTGTATTTGTTCTAAGTAAGGACAATGCGAGTGGGCCTGACGATTTCAATGGGATATTTTTCCAGAGTGTCAGGCCGATTATTCAGGCAGACTTTTGTCTTGTTATTCAGTTTTTCTTCTCTAGTGGAGATCTCCCTATGGGTTGGACTTCCATCAACTTTGTACTAATTCCAAAATGTGAACATCCTCGTACTTATGAGGATTTTCGCCCAACCAGCTTGTGCAATTTCTCTAATAAGGTTATATCTAAGGTACTGGCATCTCGGCTAGCACCGTTTCTCGAGCGTATTATTTCTTCCTCTTAGGCTAGGTTTATAAAAGGATGCTTGATTACAGATAACGTCCTTTTAGCCCAGGAGCTGGTTTCTCAGATCGATAGGAAGTTCCTAGGATCTAATGTGGTCGTTAAGATGGATATGGCTAAAGCCTACGATCGTATGTCTTGGTTTTTCGTCATCAAGGTTCTGAGGGATTTCGTATTTCCGGAACCCCTTATCGATATTATTTGGAGGCTGATCTCTAACTGCTGGTTATCCGTTCTCGTTAACGGATCATCCAACAATTACTTCAAGGCAGGCAGGAGTCTTTGCAAGGGAAAACCCCTCTCCCCGTCTCTGTTCGTCATCGCTGTCAAGGCATTCGTACGTGGTTTGCACTCGCTTACGATAGTTAGAAAGATTTATAGGTTTGGCATCCCCTAGGGCTGCCCTATAATATCTTCTTTATCTTTTGCTGACGACATCATCATTTTCACTAATTGAAGTCGTCGTTCTATCTATTGCCTTGTTAGTTTATTCGGTAGTATGAGAGATGATTAGGGAAACTCGTTAACTCTGCTAAAAGGTGCTTCGTCCCCTCAAAAGATCTGTCTTCGATTAGATCTTCTTAGATCGAGACCTTCACAGGTTCCAAGGCTGCCTCTCTACCTCACCTTGGTATTGTACTATATCGAGGCAGGAAGGTTAACGCCATCTTCGATCCCCTGACTAACAGTGCCAGGGGTAAGATCATTCGTTGGAATGCGACTCTTCTTTCTCAGGCAGGGAGACTTGTTCTCATAATGTCTATACTTAACTCTATGGGATCACATGTCTGTGCTGCTTTGACTCCCACTTCTTCCATTGTTATAGATCCTTGGCATCTTCCTTTTTCTAGGGAAACAAGGACAACGCTAATCGTCATCATTGGATTTCGTGGAATATCATCTATTGTCCTAAAAGTGAGAGAGGTCTGGACCTCCGTAACAATAAGGACATCTACACTGCCTTTGCTTGCAAGCTGTGGGCGAGGTTTGGAGCGAACAAATTCCTTTGGGAGACATTCTCCATGCTAAGTACCATGGGCTTTCAGCCATGAATTACATCAACACCCGTCTTACGCAAGTGGGACATGGAAACGGATGCAATCCGTGAAGATATTATCGGATTCACATTGTGGTGGGACCGATTGGGACGGAAATCCCTTCTCGGTTAAGGCGGCATGGAATTCGGCGAGGACACTGACTCCACGTCTTCATCTATTCTCTTTCATCCAGGATGTACGACTTCCCCTAAAGGTCTTTTTGTTTATGTGGTAAACCCTACATTAGGGGTTACCAATAGATGAGAACCTTTAGAGGATATGCATCCCAATTGTCTCGCAGTGTAGATGTTGTAGTTATTTATGTTAGGAACCATTGTTCATTTGTTTTTCTTTGGTTCTTCTGCCAAATCAGTCTGGAATAACTTTGGTAATTTGCTGGGTTGCCAAGGTAATGCCACTTCGCTTATAGATTTACTAAGACTTTGGTGGGCCGACATCTGAGGTAAATCTATTTGCTTGATCCCATTTTATCTAATCCTTTGTCTTGTTTGCTGGCATATTTGGTGCTCCTGGAATAGGGCAATATTCGACGAAGTGCCTACGGATACTCCTACCATTATCCAAAGGGTAAGGAATGGCATATTCCTTGCATTTCGGGGTAGGTCTTTCATGGAAGCAATTGACTCTCGCTCTAGGAGATTGGCTGGTTCCTTTGGTGTTACATCGGTGTCGACTCCTCCTAGGACAAGAATTGGTTGATACCTTTGTTTTTGGGCTCATCCCAGTTGTCTTCACACTCTTCACACTGCCCCTATAATGGCCCGCAAACGCGTACTATCTGAGTCGACTAATAACACCACACGTCCAACCCAAATCGCACAGAAATACGAATCATTATTAGAAAGAAGTTAGAGGATGAGAAATAGAAAGAAAGAAATATTAGAATAGAAGAAAACGAAGATCACAAACTCACAGCGGAACGAATAAAATATATTATATAACATAACTTTTTGAAATACAAATCCGTAACTTTATATACATACCATCATCAGAGCACAACAGTTATTCCTGGAACAGTTATAAACACCTGTTTCCGGATACAAACATGGTTCACAGCAGAATATATGATAGTCTATGACTAACTGGTGAAGCCTCCTGCTTCTAGCTCTTCCAAGTGAATCTGAAAAATCCCAACTACTTGACTGCCCATACAAATTTGGGCACCCAAGAGTTTAGGGAAAACAAAAAAAACAAAATAAACTCTGGGTAAGTCATGGGACTGGTGTGAGTAAACTCCAACTATTTGTTTAACTTTAAAAATCCTTTCTAAAGAAGTGATAATAGTAAGACCAACCACACATAAACATGGACGGTTTTTACCTTACTATAACCCAAAACACTTTGATATAAAAATCCAGTGATATTATAATAATGTCTAATCAAATAAATAGAATCTAGCGGAACGCTTGCATCTCACGCTCCATATACATAGTATAAAATCAAAAACCGTAGGGCGCTTATTGGAGATTGGGTTTCCAACATGACAAGGTATGGAACCACCTTCCGCTAGTGTATCTCTAGAGAGGAATACACTGGGTTCAACAATAACATCTTGTAACCCGGCCCACACATGACCGACCACTCATTTCGCTTGAGTGTATCGAATGTATATCACTAACGGTTGGGATCAGCAACCGTTTCCCGAAAAGGGACAACATCGAACAGAATAAGGAATTAAATGAATCTCTAGATAGGTGATTATACACCCTAATGGGAACGACCCACATAGCCATGCTGCCTGCCCAATTTTTGTCATTTCCCGGTTGTTGAGGCCTGAGGCTACGATTACTTTCCATTCATTGATAGCACCATCACTTTGAATGCCACATTGTCAAATCCATTAATCACTAGTTGATTTGCACAAATATATTCTAGATATTATGCTACGGGAATAAATCCGTTGCAACCATATATATTTATACAGACAAACTCATGCGATCATTGGAAATACTTTGTCAAACATTCATCCATATACCTTCGTTCTGGGACTGAATGAAACCGAAGGCACAATTTCTATTAATAGAAAAAGCCCTTGCACTTCACTCCGTCTTCGATTATCTTCATATAATCTGATCCGCAACGCTACTGCCAATACAGAGTGGTTCACGAATAATAATCCAACCGGTCTCTCCATATTGACAACGATATTGGCAAACACTTCGATAGTCGATTATTTAACTATCGAAGAAAAACAACAAACAAACATTCAAAACATTAAACAATCACTGGGCCATTTAATTTATATTTCATTAATTAAAATACTTCTCCACTACCTTTATCACTATTTGTTAACTAAATATTTTCAGTTATCATCTTGGCCTCTTACCCATTTAGAAAACATTTCTATATCCCGCCTTCTTTTATTTTCTACACTTAGAAAATATATTCTATTTGAAATTGAAAACAATTTCAATCACTTATTTCTTTCCCGACTACTTTAATTATACTCAGGAAATATTTACTTTTATATTTCTAAAATTCCACTACTTGGGTTAAAACGAATGCTGTGTAAAACCTCGTTACAACAACCCAAAACATTTTATTCAACTATCTCTTATTCAAACACTTCTCTTCGAGATGGGATCTTTCTATTTATCGATTAAAAATGAAATCAATCAAGTTGGGGTAAAATTACCTCTCAGACCTTAACCGAAAACATCCTCAACTTCAAAACCACTAACCTCGAATAAACACACTATAAAACCCAATTATTCATTTTTAAACGTATATATGTTTCTCTTTCTATTACCAGCTTATCAATTTCCTTTTTATTTATAATATTCTATTTTTAAATTCGTTCTTATCGAATTCTGTATATATTGATATATTGATTTCTAACTATCAAAATTTCTTAAAAATATTCTAACTCCTTAAATTCCCGGAAAATTTCGCCATAACCTCCCTTGTACCGGGAGCATCGGGATATTTCAAATAGCCTCCCATGGCCCTCACCAATCCAAAAGAAAAAAAGCCAAGCGGCTTGCCGATACGACGCATAAAATCTCATATATGAATTTAAATATGTACCTTTTTGTCGGGCACATAATTAAAATCTTCATATACTTCATCCCATACCTGTCTAACACATGCTCACCAAATCTTAGCTAAAATCGCGACTTCGCCCTCGTTGTATTCGAATTTCGAATGAATCGGATTCCCCCTTATCCCATCGACATTCGCGATTTCCTTCCTCTGCTGGTTCGAGCTTCGGACTCCCAGGACTTGCTTGCACTCCTAGTCGACGTCGAGTTCCAGCTTCTTCCGTGATTTCGAATTTTAGAGGAGTCAGCCATTATTTGTTTTTGATTGAAGCTTGAATTGATTTGCAGAAAATGAATGAGAGGGTATGGTCGCGATTCATAGGAGAAAGGAGAATAGAAAGTACGCTATAAATAAATGTTTTGGTCGGTAACGTACATGGCAAATCGATTTAAGGAATTTAAACAGATTCTGATTTGATTAAAGAGATTTTTCATTCTTTTTAAACAGATATCGATTTGATTTTGATCCTGTCCACTGATCAAATAAATCGGGGTTCACAATTAAAAATTGTAAACCGCTGTTTTAACATAACCACTGTTGTTTCAACAGTGTAACACTATTCTGAACTAACCGAATATATTCTGTATTAAATTTAAACATGTATATATATATATAATAACCAAAATAATTTAAAATAAATTCTTCGATAATAAATTATTATCATCGATTCCTTTTAAATCGAATTTCTACAAATTATCTAAATTGTTTTCAATTTAGTTTAAAATTCCCAATTGAATTATTTCAGTTCTCGTATTTCGATAATTATATATTCGAAATAAATCGTATATCGATAATTCAATATAAAAATCCCTTTATATTATTAATTCAATAATTAAAAACCGTACTAAATATTTAAAATAAATCGACCAAAAAATCTGGGTCGTTACATTCTTCCCCCCTTAAAATAATTTCGTCCTCGAAATTGCTAAGGTAGGAAAGATGGTACAAATCCATTACTTTTCAAAATCTCACTTATATTGAAACTCAACTCCTCATATTTCAACAAATTAGCTTCAATCAAAACTTTTGGTTTTTCTTTCATATGCATTCTAATTCATTCAACTTGATTCTGATTCAATTTATTCACTTTGAATCATTTTACTTGTCTAAGTTAAATTTGATTCCAGAATTCAAATTCCCTGGTTTCTATTCCAAATCCTTTTGAAATCAAATATATACATATATTTATTTCCATCACAAATTCAAAACATTTGAATTTTCAATCCACTTGTTTTCTTTTAAAACAAATTTCCATCAAAAACTTTTCTACGGTAGCAATTCATCACTTAAAACTCGAAAATGAACACTGATAATGTTGCAGTCATTATCAGAATTATTTCCCAGCGACTAAAGTGAGTTCAATGCTTTATCACTTTCAAAATCCATCAAAATTATTTTTATTCAATAATCCTTTCAAAACAAAGCTATATTATTTAAATATACTTCGAAAAAATATTTTTCAAATCCCCCAGGATTTAAATTCTTAATTCAAATTCTGAACCCAATTTTAATTCATCTCGTTTGTATATCTTATTCATATACAATTTAATTTTGGTTATATATAACCATTCCAATTTTTATAATCTCATTTGATTATAATAATAACAACCAACACATCCATATATTATAATAATTTCAAAAATTATTCTTTATACATCAAAATAGAATTTTGGGTAAAATAATTTCATTCACCCACTTTAAAACAATATCGTGTTTAATCTTCTGTTCAAGTGTTTAGAAATTCCTATCGACTTTGTGGCGTCCCACTATTCAATCAGAATTTATAATCCACTCAACAGACTAGCCAACACAATATAAAACAACTTTTATATCAAATAACAAATACGCTCTCTCGTATATATATACACTCAACTCATTCTAGGGTACTACTGACCCTATCTCTAATGAGCACATGCCACACAAGCCTAGGTATTCACTCAACCTAAGCTCTGATACCAACTGTAACGACCCGCAAATCCGTACTATCTGAGTCGACTAATAACACCACACGTCCAACCCAAATCGCAAAGAAATATGAATCATTATTAGAAAGAAGTTAGAGGATGAGAAATAGAAAGAAAGAAATATTATAATAGAAGAAAACGAAGATCACAAACTCACAGCGGAACGAATAAAATATATTATATAACATAACTTTTTGAAATACAAATCAGAAATTTTATATACATACCATCATCAGAGCACAACAGTTTTTCCTGGAACAGTTATAAACACCTGTTTCCAGATACAAACATGGTTCACAGCGGAATATATGATAGTCTATAACTAACTGGTGAAGCCTCCTGCTTCCAGCTCTTCCAAGTGAATCTGAAAAATCCCGACTACCTGACTGCCCGTACAAATTTAGGCACCCAAGAGTTTAGGGAAAACAAAAAAAAACAAAATAAACTCTGGGTCAGTCATGGGACTGGTGTGAGTAAACTCCAACCATTTGTTTAACTTTAAAAATCCTTTCTAAAGAAATGATAATAGTAAGACCAGCCACACATAAACATGGACGGTTTTTACCTTACTATAACCCAAAACACTTTGATATAAAAATCCAGTGATATTATAATAATGTCTAATCAAATAAATAGAATGTAACGACTCGCCATTTTTAACTTCTCGTATCAGTAATTAACCAACTCAAGACGCTCCAAACGGCGGGTAGTTATTAGCTTACGGGGTTTAAATGGAACAAACACACACAGAATCACAGTACACAAATGTTGTAGAGAGATAAATTTCATGAATATATCAGAGTTTACAAAATATTTATACAGCAGAAGATAAAATAAAATGCATGAATTTCAAAAATAATAGTTTTACGGACTAGTCGGGTCTTGCGCACGAATATGCGTCTTGGGTCTTCACGTTCCTCTCCAACTTAGTGAACCGCATATCTTTAGATATAGAACACTTAGGATCTGACCCGAGCGTTCCATGAAAAAAAACACATAAAACACTCGAGTCAGGATTAACTTTATTTCAAGTAAAACAACTTCAATATATGCTAAAATATAATAGTTAATCTGACTTTCATTAGCCGTTTAACTTTCAACATATACACCAATGGACAGCATAAGATCAGTGTATAAACCAAGGGAACATGTGATCAACTTCGGTTTTTCAAAAATAAAGTAACCAACTAAAATATATGTTTCCAGTTTGAGATCAAAACAATTATGGTGGATGTACATGTATCTAACAATTATACAGTCCATCTAAAGTGCAGTCCATTTAAAGTGCATCCTTTTTAAAATGTTGGGTCAACCCTACCAAAAACAAGTGCATTTAACAAATATAGAATCCACACATGCAGCAAATGAAGTAGGAAAAACAAGCTACACCGGTGCCATGAAGAGGGCAGCATGCATGTAAATATGTGTGTCAGTGGACAGTGTAAAGGATTATGGTTGATCAAAGTGGAGCATCTTATGTATTGTCATTCCTAGCACGCGTGTACATCATGTTATAAAAGCTAAAATAGTATGCAACTACTCATATGTATCTACAAGTCCATGCATGCTACATATTTCCAGTTTTACAAAAAAAAAAAAAAAAATAGCAACCATCAAACCAGTGCACACCTCATAAACAGCATTCAAGTGTGGACTAAGTAGAATGTCAATATGTATGGTTCAGTGATGATTTACAAGTTAACAGCAACCTATGTCTGGGTTAAATAAGACATAACCCATTTTTTTATACAATATATCATATTTACTGAACATACAAATTTATATATTTATAGAAATCACAATGGAAACGGTATGCAACATGTAGAGTGTCATCCATGAATTTATTATCATATCGAAAGTCTAACAGTACCATTCCTCATGCTATGAATTTAGCTCGCACTTATTTATAACACTGGTTTTCCCCAGTTGAACTGAACACAAGTTACTTGACAATAAGTATAAATTTGTGGGGATTAATGATGGTAATCATGTTATTTTGAAACCCATCAAAGCTCCACTGAATGTCATCATGTAATGCAAATGAAAGCAGACAATTTGTAAAGAAAATTCACGTACAGCAAGCATAAGAAAACAACTATACTAATTTGACTATTATGTTTTAGTTTAAATTGACGTCATCATCCCTGAAATAAAATCAATCTTGAGTGAATTCTCACCTCAAACCGCGAGGAAAAAGGAGCAGTAACAGAGTAGAACGATGCGCAGACCCGGATTCAGTCGGAGTTGGAACAAGACGGCGCACTAGATGTAAACAGCTTTAGATGGAAGGAGGCGGTTCTGGTTGATGGCGGAAGATGCGGTCTTCACGGTGGTGATGGATGCGCTTGCGGTGGCAGAAGTCGTCAGATCGTCGACGGCAGACTGATCACTGGCAGCTTCAGATCAGCTCGTGGCCTTCGGTTGCTAGCGCGATGTGAAACGGTGGCGGACCGCTTCGATTTCGGTGGAAGAAGTCGCTGCCGTAGTTAACCGGGGAAAGAAGGTGGTGATGGAGCTAATTTAAGTGGTAGACGTTAATCCTTCGATTTGGGGATTTTTGATTTTAGGTGGAGATTGGTTTTAATTCGTCATTTTTATAATACTGAAGGGAGAGAGAGCGATTGATTTAAATAACGTTTCTAGTGAATAGCGAAAAATATCTGCTTAACTTAAGGGTGTACCAAGTCAAGCTTATACCACTTCCTATGTCCATCCAAATTTTTTTATGCGTCCATTTTTTTTTCTTTTTTTTTTAATTGTTGTTCAAAGTTTTCAAAGTTTGAACCATTCATCATTTTAAATGCATCTGTTACCCACCGTAGTAAAATGTGATTACATGTTCCCATTCAGTGTGCAAAAACGAAAACATGTGGAAACATGGCTGCTGGAACATGCTTGGACACAAGTACATCAGGCCATGTATATTTTTCTTAAGCTTTTTTATATATAATAATATGTTTGATGCATAAGGGAAAGGAAGAGGCAAAGACTAATTCATGTATTTAAAACAAAAGACAAGACATAGAGAATGTCCAGAAGAAGAATGTAACGCATGCATGGCAAATTGGAATTGAAAATGAAAGTGAAACTTTGAAACGTACAAGATATGCATGTGTAAAAATGTAAAGGTGGCATTGAGAAACAAATGGTGCATGACTTTGCAATAAATGGACGCATGGTATATGGAGAAGGCATATTCAAAATACACTAATGCATGCATTCAAAGACTTAGGTATGCAACAATAAGGAAGAAAATGTGTCCATTTTTGTGAATAAATAAATAAATGGGTATTTTTTTAAAATAAAAGAACGAGTTTTACAGACCCAAAATGACTAGAAAAATATGAGGGATCCGAATGTGGACACTATGAACTCAAATTGCTCCATTTCAAAAATGAACTGCGCAAGCCTTTTTGCAATTTCGGCCTGAACTGAGCACCGAAACTGACAAATGAATATGTATCGGTAATCAGCTCGATTAGACGATCGCAACGGTATATAGTTTGCAGTGTCAGGACGCTCCGTTAATAAAGGCATTACGGACCCCGTTTAAAAGGAAAATGGCACAAGAAAACAATTAAACGGAAGTCAAAACGTCTGATTTTCGCAAAACGAATTTCGTCGTCGAATTTATGACAACGAATAGAATATTTTTCATATTTGTCCGAAATGGATTCGGAGAGATTTCAAAATCGTTAAAATTTCAACTAATATGCGCAGCTTTGCATTGAAAATTGCGCGGTCGACAAACATTCAAATTTTCCGACGAAATTAATTTCTACGCTATGTCTGGTTAGACGCATCTCAAATATAATTTTTTTGGATTTTTATTTTTATATTACATTTTCATTTTTATTTGAGATATATCGGTTGCCACTACCGCAAATAATCATCAAAAACTGAGTTCTAAACGAATAAATAAAATAAAAACAAAATTTAAATTAAATAATTAAATAAAAATAGACTTAAAAATTCTGGGTTGTTACATAGAATCTAGCGGAACGCTTGCATCTCACGCTCCACATACATAGTATAAAATCAAAAACCGCAGGGCGCTTATTGGAGATTGTGTTTCCAACATGACAAGGTATGGAACCACCTTCCGCTAGTGTATATCTAGAGAGGAATACACTGGGTTCAACAAGAACATCTTGTAACCCGGCCCACACATGACCGACCACTCATTTCGCTTGAGTGTATCGAATATATATCACTAACGGTTGGGATCAGCAACCGTTTCCCGAAAAGGGACAGCATCGAATAGAATAAGGAATTAAATGAATCTATAGATAGGTGATTATACACCCTAATGGGAGCGACCCACATAGCCATGCTGCCTGCCTGATTTTTGTCATTTCCCGGTTGTTAAGGCCTGAGGCTACGATTACTTTCCATTCATTGATAGCACAATCACTTTGAATGCCACATTGTCAAATTCATTAATCACTAGTTGGTTTGCACAAATATATTCTGGATATTATGCTAAGGGAATAAATCCGTTGCAACCATATATATTTATACAGACCAACTCATGCGATCATTGGAAATACTTTGTCAGACACTCGTCCATATACCTTCGTTCTGGGACTGAATGAAACCGAAGGCACAATTTCTATTAATAGATAAAGCCCTTGCACTTCACTCCGTCTTCGATTATCTTCATATAATCTGATCCGCAACGCTACTGCCAATACAGAGTGGTTCACGGATAATAATCCAACCGGTCTCTCCATATTGACAACGATATAATTGGCAAACACTTCGATAGTCGGTCATTTAACTATCGAAGAAAAACAACAAACAAACATTCAAAAAATCAAACAATCACTGGGCCATTTAATTTATATTTCATTAATTAAAATACTTCTCCACTACCTTTATCACTATTTGTTAACTAAATATTTTCAGTTATCATCTTGGCCTCTTACCCATTTAGAAAACATTTCTATATCTCGCCTTCTTTTATTTTCTACACTTAGAAAATATATTCTATTTGAAATTGAAAACAATTTCAATCACTTATTTCTTTCCCGACTACTTTAATTATACTCAGGAAATATTTACTTTTATATTTCTAAAATTCAACTACTTGGGTTAAAATGAATGCTGTGTAAAACCTCGTTACAACAACCCAAAACATTTTATTCAACTAACTCTTATTTAAACACTTCTCTTCAAGACGGGATCTTGCTATTTATCGATTAAAAATGAAATCAATCAAGTTGGGGTAAAATTACCTCTAGGACTTTGACTGAAAACATCCTCAACTTCAAAACGGCAAAACCACTAACCTCGAATAAACACACTATAAAACCCAATTATTCATTTTTAAACGTATATATGTTTCTCTTTCTATTACCAGCCTATCAATTTCCTTTTCGTTTATAATATTCTATTTTTAAATTCGTTCCTTATCAAATTCTGTATATATTGATATATTGATTTCTAACTATCAAATTTTCTTAAAAATATTCTAACTCCTTAAATTCCCGAAAAATTTCTCCATAACCTCCCTTGTACCGGGAGCATCGGGATATTTCAAATAGCCTCCCATGGCCCTCACCATTCCAAAAGAAAAAGAAAAAAAGCCAAGCGGCTTGCTGATACGGCACATAAAATCTCATATATGAATTTAAACATGTACCTTTTTGTCGGGCACATAATTAAAATCTTCATATACTTCATCCCATACCTGTCTAACACATGCTCACCAAATCTTAGCTTAAATCGCGACTTCCCCTTCGCTGTACTTGAATTTCGAATGAATCGGATTCCCCATTATCCCATCGAGATTCGCGATTTCCTTCCTCTGTTGGTTCGAGCTTCGGACTCCCAGGACTTGCGTGCACTCCTAGTCGACGTCGAGTTCCATCTTCTTCCGTGATTTCGAATTTTAGAGGAGTCAGCCATTATTTGTTTTTGATTGAAGCTTGAATCGATTTACAGAAAATGAATGAGAGGGTATGGTCGCGATTTATAGGAGAAAGGAGAACAGAAAGTACACTGTAAATAAATGTTTTGGTCGGTAACGTACATGGCAAATCCATTTAAGGAATTTAAACAGATTTTGATTTGATTAAAGAGATTTTTCATTCTTTTTAAACCGATATCAATTTGATTTTGATCCTATCCACTGATCAAATAAATCGGGGTTCACAATTAAAAATCGTGTACCGCTATTTTAACGTAACCACTGTTGTTTCAACAGTGTAACACTATTCTGAACTAACCGAATATATTTTATATTAAATTTAAATGTGTATATATATAATAAGCAAAATAATTTAAAATAAATTCTTCGATAATAAATTATTATCATCGATTCATTTTAAATCGAATTTCTACAAATTATCTACATTGTTTTCAATTTAGTTTAAAATTCCCAATTGAATTATTTCAGTTCTCGTATTTCGATAATTATATATTCGAAATAAATCGTATATCGATAATTCAATATAAAAAACCCTTTATATTATTGTAAGAACCCGTAACTTCCCCGTGAAGGAAAGAGCGGATACATTGAGAATATGACAAAATAGAATGCAGACGGAAGAACATTTCATTGTTAATTACAACAATTCCATCAGAATACAAGAATATACAGAGTATAAATGAATAATATACATTCGATTAAATATCAGAGATTACAATAAATTACATAGCAGAAGAAAAACAACATAAAACACAGCTGAAAGTAATACACGGATACAGAGCTTTCCGAGCATCGTTCCAGCTGTAAATCAGGACCCTGTGAATATAAATCTGCAAAACCAAAACTACTAGCTGCCCGTGTCGAAAATAAGGGCACCCAGAGTTTAGGTTAAAACAATAAACTCCAGGTCAGTCATGGGACTGGTGTGAGAACTAAAACAGTTATTTAAAACTTCACTTTAGAAGAGAGTAATTCAAGGGACCACGCCGTATAACACAGAACATGTTCCTCCCAAGAATACTAGTGCATATAACAAAACAGCGCAATTCTTTTTGGAAAAATGAAGCTATTATAAGACCCAGGTCCCATCACACAATGCAACGCAAGATGGAGGATAGGGTTTTCCCTTATAATAGCCAAACATGCTTGGTACGTTTACAACAAATCATTTGATACTATTATAAGTGTATAGTGTCAAAACAATTTGAATCATAAATATCAATCATAGACGGCATGGGTACCATATATCATGTCGCCATACTAGTTCTACAATTAAAACCGCAATATCACATATTGGAAATTGGATTTCCGTCATGAGTCGAGGCAAGGGGAAAGCTCCTCTCCGCGTTCGAGACACTCTAGCAAATGCCTCAGGACCCCACTTTGATCCTTGGAATCGGCTGGGCCAATCCTCTCTTACTTTTGAGGATTAGTTATTCCTGAACACACGTTTCCCGGTCCTAACAGACCTATATCCGAGGCACCTCGCATTCCAACAAACACACAGGTGAAAAGTATATAAATGTCAGGGCTGGTAGGTCACTGACACCACCCTAGCTAGAAAGAAACGTCATGCTCTCCCAGCGGTCCGTCTCCCGTTTTTGACTCATACCGAGGTGTGAGGCTCGCGAATTCACGCTATACACAAAGCTACGCCACACAGGCCGTGCTTTGATCATCAACCACAAGACTTTGCTTTTCAACAGAAGCCTTGATCAATTGCCACTTACGCGTGCCACACTGGCAATTCACTCCATGCGACTGATGTCTATCGATATACAACCTCTGAGCTCGTACGTCTCAGAGAACGGCGTTAAGCAAGAGAATAAATTCTCCGCTGCCAAACAGATGTATATTTAATAGAGATCAATCAACGCAGAATAAAATCCAATGTCAGACACACAGTCCATTTACAAGTTCGTTCTGGGTCTGAACGAAACCGGAGGCACTTTCCTCCCGTATTCATCCATCTCCAAGTACGTCTAGACGATCACCAACTGTTACCCTCATCTTGGGTGTACAGCCCAATCGAGATCATCAGTAATCATCCAAACGATGTGAAGACTTCCGGTCTTCAACCGCCGTCTTCATCTTCGACATCTCGTCGAATTGGTTATTCAGAATGGGTATAACCCCGGCCTTTCTGAATAACCCACGTATATAGTAAACAAATGTTACACAAACACAACGAACGCCTCATTCCAATTCAGAATATTCTTTTATTCACAAAATCACATTCTTAGGGAAATGTTCCCATTAATTTTATCCAAAATAAATTCTTCTAAATTTATTCTATAATCTTCCTTTGGATATCATTTCTAACTAGTCGGGATTAGTGAACCACATCGAAGTAATTATTTATTTTATTTTCCAATCCCAACCTATTCATCCCATGGAGCAAAACTGGTAATACTCCATATCTAACACCAGGGTGTTATCGGTAAAATTAATTACCATTTCGCGTTCAAATCTAATTAAAGATTTAACTATCGCTTTGGAGCAAAACTGGTGGTACTTCATTCTCGATCACCTTTCAGATTTGATAATTTAAATTTTCAATTCACATTTCAATCTAATTAAAGGTTCATTAAAACTCCACTTAGTTTTGATCTTTTCAAAAATCAACATCCTGCCTTTAACTGGGTTAAAGAACCGATGTCATCTAAAACACGATTCACGACAAACCCAAATCATATTTGACATTAAATACAAGGATCTGGATAGAAAATATATCGGCTTATATTCAATATCAAATTCTGAAACCAACAAATATCACATTGGTAATAACGATATGAATATATCTTTCAAATTTCCATAACAATATCTGTATAGTCACGAAATCCAACATCGAAATATTCCGAAGATAATTTCGATTCAACTCCAGTCCAATTCATGTATGGGAATATTGATTATTTTTAAAATCACTTACAAATTCAATTTATTTATTTCAAAAATAAATTAATTTTAATTCTAGTTCAAAACTAGTTCATTTCGACCAAAAATTGTTTTTTATCTTTTCAAATGTGGAATTTTTCATCCCAATTCTTTCCAATTCAGATATTATGATTTTACACAAATTAGTAATATTTTTAATAATTTTATCAAGGCCCGTACAGTCGATTTCCAACAACGGCCATCGTACTGCACTTACAGCAACCTTTTCTGAAATTGATTTGGACATAATTCCAAATCCAGCCGTTAGATTTCAAATTTCTAATATTCATTGGAAAGATCTTTTCGATACGAACCCAACGGTTCCGGTTTTAGGAGAATCCGACGGTCGAATCTCCCGCAACGTCAATTCGAAGTCAATGGTCGAAATTCACGAACTGCCGCGGCGCGGCGCGTTCTATTCAGGCCATTATATATATAATATATATATTTCGTCGATTTCCTTTTAAAACGTATTTTATAAATCATTTTAATTCGTTTTCAAAACCATTTCAACACTATTTCAATTTCAAATCAAAATTGAATATTTCATATCATTACTATATAAATGATAATATTTTCAAAACGTTATATTTTGGAATCACTTCTTTTTCGATATTCGTTATAAAACGAATATAATCGATTTAAATATCGTTCACGTCAAAATAGCGCAACTCTAATCAACACGGTTTTATATATATTAATAAATTCGTTATTCTATTCAACAAATGAATATTTATCCCATTCAACACATGAATCTATATTTCTTTCAATACACGACTAATCTCAACACATGAGTACTGTCAACACACGACTATTTTTGTTATGTAAAATATTTTATAAAACTATGGTATCTATCGTTTGATTTTAATTAGACTCCACCATGAAGTAGTTCTAATTTTAAATATGATAAAGATGTAAATTTTATTATTAAAATATTTTACTCCACACACGAATATTTTCAACACATGAACATCGTCAACACATGACTATTTTTATATTCAACACATGAATTTTCCTTTATAATATTCATTATTTTCCCGATTGGAATGAGGCCCAATCAATTACCATATAACGTTAATTATATGGATTCCATACAACACATGTATATAATAGCAACGATAAACAATCAACCATCATCCAAAGTGCACCACACAACTGCATAAGCATCAAATATAAATAATCAACGCTTACACAGTCTATCGACCAATCGATCGACATACAATTAAATAATTGGGATTAGTGTATGCCAAATATCATCCCAATACCCGTGTGGGGTTTCAAATCAACAAACCCAGATTTTTATTTGTGCAGTTGGGCGATGTGTAAAATTTATCGACCCAATCAATATCAGTCAATTCAGTGCATATAAGCAAATCGGCTGATTTGTTTATAAATATTTATTTATTCACATTCACGTTAAAAATTATATTTTTAACGACAATTAATTTATTTCAACACATTAATTTATATTATCGATTTCGCATCCACATCACAAACAAATTTTCACAACACATCAATCAAACAAACAAGTCATCCATGGTCTGTGGATGACGGGTGTCGGGTGCTGCTAAGCACCGTCTGCATCCTAATATATATATATATATATAATTGGAAAAAGAGAATTTAGAGTGAGAAGTTCTCACCGATAGCTAATCCAGCTCCACGACACTTCTAATGTAGGAAATCTTCACTGTTCTCACCTTTTGTCACTTTCGTCGCCCGTAGTCACTACATATATAAAAATCATATTTTTATATTGTTGCAATGTATATAAAAATCATATTTTTGTAATCACTCCATATGGATAAAAATTCCATTTTTACATCGCTACTATATAGATAAAAATTCGATTTTTACATCGCTACTATATAGATGAAAATTCTATTTTTACAACGCTACTATATAGATAAAAATTCTATTTTTACATCGCTACTATATAAAAATTTCACCTTTTCAATTATAAAGATTTACCTTTTCAAAAATAAATATTCGCCTTTTCAATTATAAATATTTCGCCTTTTCAAAAATAAATATTCTCCTTTACAAAAATAAAAATTCGCCTTTTCAAAAATAAATATTTTTATTTCGCTATATCTATAAAGATGATATTTTTACTATCTTACCTTTATAAAAATTATATTTTTACACTTCTACAATATAAAAGATTATATTTTTATACTTCTACCTATATAAAAGATTATATTTTTATACTCTATATAATATGAAAATTATATTTTCAACCTTTACTTACGATAAAAATTATATTTTTAACTTCCTTATCATATAAAAATCATATCTTTAATATGCCACTAGTATAAAAATTATATTTTTATTCGCTACATATGTAAAGATCAAATCTTTACCTCGCTACTCACATAAAAATCGAATTTTTATATGTATAAAAATTGAATTTCAAATCACTAAAAATCGAGCCTTTTTAATGTTAAAAATCCAAACTCATTATACAATTTGAAAGCTAATTTTCTATAATCATTGAAATTGATTTGAAATAAAGGTAATGATTGATTCTCTAAAACCGAAATTAATTTAAAAACTGATTTAATTAAATAAATTTACCTTATCATTGAGGTGAGGAGAGTTTCAGAGCTCGGCGGTGGTGGTGGGCCCTCTAGCAGGCGGCGGAGGGGGAGCATCGACTTCAGGGGGGCGCTGTCGGTTGAGGAACGAGGGGAAGGAGAAGAAGAGGAGGGCGGAGAGGAAGAAGGGAGAGAAGGAGGAGGGTGCGGTGGGGGTCGGCGCCACCTGGGGGGGGGGGGGGCGCGATGGACGTGGCGGCGGCGCTCCGCCGATGGGGCAGCAACGGTGGCGGGTCGCGGTTTCCCGCGATGAAGTTTTTTTTTCTTTTCTTTTCTTTTCTTTATCATTCTGAGAATGAACGATGGGGGGGAAAGGAGTTAAAAGGATGAGAGAGAAGGGTTTCATATTTAATTATTTTATTTCAAAAAGTTGACTTTTTCATTTGACCTCTAAACGAGGTCCACCGCCTGTCGTCCATAGCTAATTACCCCCATTCCGACCACAATGGGATATGTATCGTAAGCTGATTCAACTGTTTCGATCAGTTTTCGTTGAATTTAAAATATAAATCTTTATATATTCAATTTAAACGCACATTTCAATTTACCGGGGTCACATGCTAACTCTATAAATCCCAGAAAAATATTTTCTAGCTTCGTATTGATGATACGGTCCTAACAAAACTAGTTTCGTCGAATTCTTAGACCGTTTGAAAAATGGCCATTTTCCAGTCGATTAAAATCAACTGAAACTGGTCAAACACGTTTTCCTTTGCCGCACTCACATATTGATTCGAAAAATTACGAAATTTGGAATCTAGCAATAACTTGACATCACAGATCCAACAAAAGTGGTTTCGTCGAAATCCGAGGTCGTTTGCAAAATGGCTATTTTCAAGGGCTGGAATTCCATAGCGACTATTCAGAATTTTCAACTGGACATATCTTTTGATTCCCGCTATGAAATCTCAATTTTTCGGATTCGTTGGAAAGATAGTCACAATTAGATCCTATTATTTTTGGTTTCGCCAAAATCCGGTTTATTTTGCACTCGGTACATTCAATTGAAGTTTGAAATCGAATTATCGAACTACCGCGCCATTTTCAATTCCTTTTATAATTATATATAATTATTTATATTCTAACGATGACGTATATAATATATACGTTCGATTCTATTCAAAATAAATTTTCGTCGTTTTTATTTAAAATAATTCATTTTAAATGTTCAAACTTCGCTAAAATTGCCAAAATAAAATTTTTAAACTGGCCCAGTTTTTCGGGTTTTTACAATCTCCCCCACTTAAAACTTTTCGTCCCCGAAAAGGAACAAAGTCGAAAGTGGTTTGATTAATCTACTCTACGTTCGATCTGGCTTCCATTCTCCAACTTTTCAGTTTCTGAGAATTTTCAAAT
Organism: Allium sativum; assembly: GCA_030737875.1. Classification (NCBI taxonomy): domain Eukaryota; kingdom Viridiplantae; phylum Streptophyta; class Magnoliopsida; order Asparagales; family Amaryllidaceae; genus Allium; species Allium sativum. Next base: position 110,908,170 of record CM060913.1, read on the forward strand.
TCTTCAAAAATTTTGCTAACACCCGGAATTTTCTAAAAATTTCGCCATAACCTCCCCTGCACTGGGAGCCACGGGAGAATCCCAAAATTGCCATACAGGCCTTCTGATCTCAAAAAGAAAAAGAAAAAGCCAAGCAGCTAGCCAATAGGCTCATAAAATCATCATCACCCAAACAAAATAGTAAATTATAGTAAACATGTACCTATTTGTCGGGCAAACAAATTTTATTCTCTGCTCTAGCCTCCTTGCTATGACCTGTTCAATGTAAGCACATGTATATGCAAGCAAATGCGACCAATTTTCAATACAATTCACTATTTGGTACAATTAGGCTAGATGGTTCAAAATTATTAAACAAATAAACAAACAACACAAACACCAATCAATTAGTGAATTAACGTTTCAAATTCATAATTTTGATACACATATAAAAATCACATTTTTGATGCCAATCACAACAATGTATTCTAGCTATATTTTGGTTCTCACACCAGTCTAATGGAAATATATAGATATCACACCTTCGAAACACGAACATAAATATTGATAATGCGGCCGCATTACCAGAATGATCTCCGGGCGACTAGAGTGTGATTCTATATCTATCCAGTATATTAAAACTTCGAATATACGTTCATGACGCATATATGCAAAACCTTTATATACTGGATTATCCAAATTCAAAATAAATAAATATTCAAATACGTATAAAGCGATTTAAATTTTAAAACAAAATTGTTTTCATTTGAAAAATATACTCTTCACACTCGCTCTAGGATACTACTGATCCTATCTCTAACGAGTCATTCTAATTGGATATTACTAATCCAATATCTGATGAATTCTTTCGTTTGGTTCTAATGTGTCTTGTTCTCGAGCTCTGTAAACCAAAGCTCTGATACCACTGTAAGAACCCGTAACTTCCCCATGAAGGAAAGAGCGGATACTTTGAGAACAGGACAAAATAGAACGCAGACGGAAGAACATTTCATTGTTAATTACAACAATTCCATCAGAATACAAGAATATACAGAGTATAAATGAATAATATACATTCGATTAAATATCAGAGATTACAATAAATTACATAGCAGCGGAAAAAATTCATAAAACACAACTGAAAAGTAATACACGGATACAGAGCTTTCCGAGCATCGTTCCAGCTGTAAATCAGGACCCTATGAATATAAATCTGCAAAACCAAAACTACTAGCTGCCCGTGTCGAAAATAAGGGCACCCAGAGTTTAGGTTAAAACAATAAACTCCAGGTCAGTCATGGGGCTGGTGTGAGAACTAAAACAGTTATTTAAAACTTCACTTTAGAAGAGAGTAATTCAAGGGACCACTCCGTATAACACGGAACGGGTTACCTCCCAAGAATACTAGTGCATATAACAAAACAGCGCAATGCTTTTTGGAAAAATGAAGCTATTATAAGACCCAGGTCCCATCACACAATGCAACGCAAGCCGGAGGATAGGGTTTTCCCTTATAATAGCCAAACATGCTTGGTACGTTTAAAACAAATCATTTGATACTATTATAAGTGTATAGTGTCAAAACAATTTGAATCATAAATATCAATCATAGACGGCATGGGTACCATGTATCATGTCGCAATACTAGTTCTACAATTAAAACCGCAATATCACGTATTGGAAATTGGATTTCCGTCATGAGTCGAGGCAAGGGGCAAGCTCCTCTCTACGTTCGAGACACTCTAGCAAATGCCTCAGGACCCCGCTTTGATCCTTGGAATTGGCTGGGCCGGTCCTCTCTTACTTTTGAGGATTAGTTATTCTTGAACACACGTTTCCCGGTCCTAACAGACCTATATCCGAGGCGCCTCCCATTCCAACAACCACACAGGTGAAAAGTATATAAATGTCAGGGCTGGTAGGTCACTAACACCACCCTAGATAGAAAGAAACGTCGTGCTCTCCCAGCGGTCCGTCTCCCGTTTTTGACTCATACCGAGGTGTGAGGCTCGCGAATTCACGCTATACACAAAGCTACGCCACACAGGCCGTGCTTTGATCATCAACCACAAGACTTTGCTTTTCAACAAAAGCCTTGATCAATTGCCACTAAAGCGTGCCACATTGGCAATTCACTCCATGCGAATGATGTCTATCAATATACAACCTCTGAGCTCGTACGTCTTAGAGAAAGGCGTTAAGCAAGAGAATAAATTCTCCGCCGCCAAACAGATGTATATTTAATAGAGATCAATCAACGCATAATAAAATCCAATGTCAGACAAACAGTCCATTTACAAGTTCGTTCTGGGTCTGAACGAAACCGGAGGCACTTTTCTCGCATATCCATCCATCTCCAAGTACGTCTAGACGATCACCAACTGTTTCCCTCATCTTGGGTGTACAGCCCAATCGAGATCATCAGTAATCATCCAAACGATGTGAAGACTTCCGGTCTTCAACCACCGTCTTCATCTTCGACATCTCGTCGAATCGGTTATTCAGAATGGGTATAACCCCGGCCTTTCTGAATAACCCACGTATATAGTAAACAAATGTTACACAAACACAACGAACGCCTCATTCCAATTCAGAATATTCTTTTATTCACAAAATCACATTCTTAGGGAAAGGTTCCCATTAATTTTATCCAAAATAAATTCTTCTAAATTTATTCTATAATCTTCCTTTGGATATCATTTCTAACTAGTCGGGATTAGCGAACCACACGGAAGTAATTATTTATTTTATTTCCCAATCCCAACCTATTCATCCCATGGAGCAAAACTGGTAATACTCCATATCTAACACCAGGGTGTTATCAGTAAAATTAATTACCATTTTGCGTTCAAATCTAATTAAAGATTTAACTATCGCTTTGGAGGAAAACTGCTGGTACTCCATTCTCGATCACCTTTCAGATTTGATAATTTAAATTATCAGTTCACATTTCAATCTAATTAAAGGTTCATTAAAACTCCACTTAGTTTTAATCTTTTCAAAAATCAACATCCTGCCTTTAATTGGGTTAAAGAACCGATGTCATCTAAAACACGATTCACGACAAACCCAAATCATATTTGACATTAAATAGAAGGCTCTGATAAGAAAATATATCGGCTTATATTCAATATCAAATTCTGAAACCAACAAATATCGTATTGGTAACAACGATATGAATACATCTTTCAAATTCCCATAACAATATCTGTATAGTCACGAAATCCAACATCGAAATATTCCGAAGGTAATTTCGATTCAACTCCAGTCCAATTCACGTATTGGGAATATTGATTATTTTTAAAATCACTTTCAAATTCAATTTATTTATTTCAAAAATAAATTGATTTTAATTCTAGTTCAAAACTAGTTCATTTCGACAAAAAAAATATTTTTATCCTTTCAAATGTGGAATTTTTCATCCCAGTTCTTTCCAATTCAGATATTATGATTTTACACAAATTATTAATATTGTTAATAATTTTATCAAGGCACGTACAGTCGATTTCCAACAACGGCCATCGAACTGCACTTACACCGACCTTTTCTGACATTGATTTGGACATAATTCCAAATCCAACCGTTAGATTTCAAATTTCTAATATTCATTGGAAAGCTCTTTTCGATACGAACCCAACGGTTCCAGTTTTAGGAGAATCCGACGGTCGAATCTCCCGCAACGTCAATTCGAAGTCAATGGTCGAAATTCACGAACTGCCGCGGCGCGGCGCGTTCTATTCAGGCCATTATATATGTAATATATATATTATATATATTTCATCGATTTCCTTTTAAAACGTATTTTATAATTCGTTTTAATTCGTTTTCAAAACCATTTCAACACTATTTCAATTTCAAATCAAAATTGAATATTTCATATCATTACTATATAAATGATAATATTTTCAAAACGTTATATTTTGGAATCACTTCTTTTTCGATATTCGTTATAAAATGAATATAATCGATTTAAATATCGTTCACGTCAAAATAGCGCAACTCTAATCAACACGGCTTTATATATATCAATAAATTCGTTATTCTATTCAACAAATGAATATTTATCCCGTTCAACACATGAATCTATATTTCTTTCAATACACGACTAATCTCAACACATGAGTACTGTCAACACACGACTATTTTTGTTATGTAAAATATTTTATAAAACTATGGTATCTATCGTTTGATTTTAATTAGACTCCACCGTGAAGTAGTTCTAATTTTAAATATGATAAAGATGTAAATTTTATTATTAAAATATTTTACTCCACACACGAATATTTTCAACACATGGACATCGTCAATACATGACTATTTTATATTCAACACATGAATTTTCCTTTATAATATTCATTATTTTCCCGATTGGAATGAGGCCCAATCAATTACCATATAACGTTAATTATATGGATTCCATACAACACATGTATATAATAGCAACGATAAACGATCAACCATCATCGAAAGTGCACCACACAACTGCATAAGCATCAAATATAAATAATCAACGCTTACACAGTCTATCGACCAATCGATCGACATACAATTAAATAATTGGGATTAGTGTATGCCAAATATCATCCCAATACCCGTGTGGGGTTTCAAATCAACAAACCCAGATTTTTATTTGTGCAGTTGGGCGATGTGTAAAATTTATCGACCCAATCAATATCAGTCAATTCAGTGCATATAAACAAATCGGCTAATTTGTTTATAAATATTTACTTATTTACATTCACGTTAAAAATTATATTTTTAACGACAATTAATTTATTTCAACACATTAATTTATATTATCGATTTCGCATCCACATCACAAACAAATTTTCATAACACATCAATCAAACAAACAAGCCATCCATGGTCTGTGGATGACGGGTGTCGGGTGCTGCTAAGCACCGTCTGCATCCTAGTATATATATATATATAATTATAAAAAGAGAATTTAGAGTGAGAAGTTCTCACTGATAGCTAATCCAACTCCACGACACTTCTAATGTAGGAAATTTTCACTGTTCTCGCCTTTTGTCACTTTCGTCGCCCGTAGTCACTACATATATAAAAATCATATTTTTATATTGTTGCTATGTATATAAAAATCATATTTTTGTAATCACTCCATATGGATAAAAATTCCATTTTTACATCGCTACTATATAGATAAAAATTCGATTTTTACATCGCTACTATATATATGAAAATTCTATTTTTACAACGCTACTATATAGATAAAAATTCTATTTTTACATCGCTACTGTATAAAAATTTCACCTTTTCAATTATAAAGATTCGCCTTTTCAAAAATAAATATTCGCATTTTCAATTATAAATATTTCGCCTTTTCAAAAATAAATATTCGCCTTTTCAAAAATAAATATTCGCCTTTTCAAAAATAAATATTTTTATTTCGCTATATCTATAAAGATGATATTTTTACTATCTTACCTTTATAAAAATTATATTTTTATACTTCTACAATATAAAAGATTATATTTTTATACTTCTACCGATATAAAAGATTATATTTTTATACTCTATATAATATGAAAATTATATTTTTAACCTTTACATACGATAAAAATTATATTTTTAACTTCCTTATCATATAAAAATCATATCTTTAATATGCCACTAGTATAAAAATTATATTTTTATTCGCTACATATGTAAAGATCAAATCCTTACCTCGCTACTCACATAAAAATCGAATTTTTATATGTATAAAAATTGAATCTCAAATCACTAAAAATTGTGCCTTTTTAATGTTAAAAATCCAAACTCATTTATACACTTTGAAAGCTAATTTTCTATAATCATTGAAATTGATTTGAAATAAAGGTAATGATTGATTCTCTAAAACCGAAATTAATTTAAAAATTGATTTAATTAAATAAATTAACCTTATCATTGAGGTGAGGAGGGTTTCAGAGCTCGGCGGTGGTGGTGGGCCCTATAGCAGGGGGAGCATCGACTTCAGGGGGGCGCTGTCGGTTGAGGAACGAGGGGAAGGAGAAGAAGAGGAGGGCGGAGAGGAAGAAGGGAGAGAAGGGGGAGAAGGAGGAGGGTGCGGTGGGTTCGACGCCACCTGGGGGGCCGCGGTGGACGTGGCGGCGACGCTCCGCCGATGGGGCAGCGACGGTGGCGGATCGCGGTTTCCCTCGATGAAGTTTTTTTTCTCTTTTTTCTTTTCTTTTCTTTATCGTTCTGAGAATGAACGATGGGGGGGCAAAGGAGTTAAAAGGATGAGAGAGAAGGGTTTCATATTTAATTATTTAATTATTTTATTTCAAAAAGTTGACTTTTTCATTTGACCTCTAAACGAGGTCCACCGCTTATCTTCCATAGCTAATTACCCCATTCCGACCACAATGGGATATGTATCGTAAGCTGATTCGACTGTTTCGATCAGTTTTCGTTGAATTTAAAATACAAATCTTTATATATTCAATTTAAACACACATTTCAATTTACCGGGGTCACATACTAACTCTATAAATCCCAGAAAAATATTTTCTAGCTTCGTATTGACGATACGGTCCTAACAAAACTAGTTTCGTCGAATTCTGAGACCGTTTGAAAAATGGCCATTTTCCAGTCGATTAAAATCAACTAAAACTGGTCAAACACGTTTTCCTTTGCCACGCTCACATATTGATTCGAAAAATTACGAAATTTGGAATCTAGCAATAACTTGACATCACGGATCCAACAAAAGTGGTTTCGTCAAAATCCGAGGTCGTTTGCAAAATGGCTATTTTCAAGGGCTGGAATTCCATAGCGACTATTCAGAATTTTCAACTGGACATATCTTTTGATTCCCGCTATGAAATCTCAATTTTTCGGATTCGTTGGAAAGATAGTCACAATTACATCCTATTATTTTTGGTTTCACCAAAATCCGGTTTATTTTGCACCTGGTACATTCAATTGAAGTTTAAAATCGAATTATCGAACTACCGTGCCATTTTCAATTCCTTTTATAATTATATATAATTATTTATATTCTAACGACGACGTATATAATATATACATTCGATTCTGTTCAAAATAAATTTTCGTCGTTTTTATTTAAAATAATTCATTTTAAATGTTCAAACTTCGCTAAAATTGCCGAAATAAAAATTTTAAACTGGCCTAGATTTTCGGGTTGTTACAATTATTAATTCAATAATTAAAAACCATACTAAATATTTAAAATAAATCGACCAAAAAATTTGGGTCGTTACAGCCCCCCTTTTACATCTTATGTTGTTCGCTAGTTATGAAGGGCCTGGATTTTTAGATATATAGACTTCGCCTCTCTTTGGGCTTTTAGTTGCTAAAGGTGCTACTGCGCAGTTGGGATTTTTGGAGCTAGTGGAACTAAAACTCTTGGAGTATTTGTTTGGGGTTTCTTTAGTTATCCTGTGGTCCTCAGTTGTTGGCCTTCCTTTGACCTAGCTCTATGATCGTCATCTGTGGAGCTATGGAGTTTCTTGGCGTCGCACTCTTCTTAGGTAACTGCTTACTAAGGCCTTGTCTGCTTAGCCATTGTTCTTCTTCTTTTAGTTGACTGCATCTTGTATCTGAGCTATAGATTACGTTGTTTCTTGTATCTTTAATTTGTGTGTGTTCATAGTTTCTATAGCCATTTCTACAGAAACTATTTGTGTGATCCATTGAAGAATGGTTAGATTCTCTCTTTTGTTATATTATATTCATTTTATTGGAAAAAAAAGCTTGCATCACACTTTCCAACATTGTTGGCTTACAGATAAAAATGTACAACTCATACTGTAGTTTGGATTTCCAACATTACAAAGTATGGGGCCACCTCCCATCAGTGTTCCCTAGAGTGGAAACACTGGGTTTCACAAAGAATATCTTGGCCACACATGACCGACCACTCATTCAACTTGAGTGTACCAAGTATATTGTCACCCATGGTTGTGATCAGCAACTATTTCTCGTAAGCATACAGAATCGATAGAAGAAGGAACAAATGAAATTTATCTAGATGGTGACAATACACCCTAATGGGAATGACCCACATAACCATGTTGCCTGCCTGATTTCTGTCATTTCCCAGTTGATGAGGCTTGAGGTCACGATTAACTTTTTAGATCGTCGCATTTACTTGGAATGTCACATTGTCAGATCCATCAAATCACTAGTTGATTTGCGCAAATATACTCTAGGTCTTGAGCTAAAATAAATTACCTTCTCCGTCACCATACTTGGTATATTGGTAAAACTCAACGTACGTGATTCTAGAAAATACTCTGTTAGACATTCGTCCATATCATTTCATTCTAGGACTGAACGAAATCGAAGATACCTCAGAACATGAATTTTACTACCAGGGTTTAATCTTGGTAATTAATTAGAGACATCAGCGAGCAACCCTCTCACTTTGAAGATCTATGTCTTCAAATCATCCCGTAAGATCCCTGCAATATTAGTTCTCGAACGTAAATCAGTTCGAAGTAATTTTGTAATAACCCGTATTTTTGCGATATAATAATAAATTTATTTAATTATTTAAATAGTGTTTTAGAGAATATAATGGTCGTTTAATTAAATAACTTTGAATTTTTAATTAAATTAATATTTAAATAATATATTAAATTCTGAAATAATCAGAATTGGCTGAAATGGCGATATGGTGTGAATTGGGAAATTCGAAATATATAATTCAGTTTAGAATTGAATTATAATAACGAATATATTATTTAAATAAAGTTTGAACGTATAAATTATAATATAATTATAATCGAGCTCGAAATGGCGCTACAGTTCGTAAATTGGCGATTCAAACTTCAAACGAATATACAGAAGCCATAGTAAATCGGATTTCTGTGAAACAAGAAACGTTAGGAGCTGGTAAAACATATTTTTCTAGTGGAAGAGAAAAATTGGGATTTCATCGTGTAGATTTTGATTTATGTCCAAATCAAATTTTCAGAAAAACAGCGCTATATTCGTTCGTGGCCATAACTGTTATTCAAGTATATTTGAATATCGGTTTCGAATTTAGACAAGGTTATTTTGAGACATAACGATAATTTAATTTTTAAAAATTTTCTGTAATTTTTAAAATAATTAAATACGCAAATTTTTATTTGGAGTTTTGTGCACCCTATGTTAATATTTTGGATTTTCACAATATAAGTTAATCTACCTGTATTATTATATTTTTGGGATCGTGACACCTTGCTGAGTATAACAGTATTCTTATTTCGGTCGATAGCAATTCGAAATGAATGAAAGTAGGGTACCTCAAATATTAGTTTCTCAACCTAAACGTGAGGGTCTTGCGATGCCAACAAAATGAAAACGTGGATTGAACTCATCCTCTAAATCAAAAGAGAATCCTATATAATACATTTCTCAACCTAAACCTAAACATTTCTGGCTTCAGTTCAGCAAAACAAACAGGCCGCCACTCTTAAATAATTCATCCAATTAAAACCCAACTGAAGCTTTCCACTAAACCCAGATTTCCTCATTTCCATTCTCCACTATTAACTTTGAAATTTATATTTTTGAGGCCGGTAAGACTAGAGCGATAAGCTCATGTATTTACATTTAACTCGAACTGAAATGGAGAGGTAATAATGGAGTTGAATGGAGTAAAATATCAGCAGTAGGTAAATAGAAGGGGGCGCTAGCATTTCGTAGGAGTTGTGGAAGGTAGCGGTCGAGTTTCAAACTGAAGACGGGTTCAAGTTATTGGGTCACACCCGATCTGTTTGGCACCGGAGCAGGCGAGAGTAGGAGTTGTCGCTCGCACGTGTGTTGTGGACTTGAAGGACGGCGTTGAAGGTAAGGAGCAGAAGTGGAAATGGTTCGAAGTGGGTTGTGTGTGTTCTAAATTTGTACAGGAAGAGAAAGAAGCATGGAGTTGCATATGGTAAGGGACTATTGGGAGTGAGATGAAACTGTGAAGAGGAAAACGTGAAGTATAGAATGGAATGGTTGGCCTCGTGGTGAAGGAAGGCGCATACAGGGGTGTGTGCATGTGAAAGGAAAGCACGGAGTTTAATGAGTGGATACGACATTTTACAGGGGACGTTGGCATGAGAGGATTATTGGGCTGACGTTGAGTGGTGCAAATACTGGCGTGTATCAGTGGGAGTGTGGGATGTTTTTCTTGTGGTGATGAACAGTTGGCGCCTGCAAACAAACGTGGTGTTTAGAAAATAATGTACAAAAGCTTGTTGTTGAGGGGTACGGGTTGGAGTCTGTTTTGGAGCAGATGTAAAAGAACTAGTTGATGGGCCGATTTGAAAATGCTAAGGCCCAGTATCTAATTAAGGAAGAAAAATGTAAAATAGTATAAAGAGGAGTTAGTGGAAAATGTTGATACTTGAGATGGAAGAAGAGTTCAAAAATCTGTAGCAGACGTGTTATCAGGGAAGACGAGATGAAGGCGGATCCGGGTTCTAAGGAATGAGTGGGTCGAGTTATTAAGGTAAAGCCCAATAAATTTAATAAAATTGAAGTTTACTTATAATTAAATGCATATGAACCTTTATAATGTTATACTGTGCTCATACGTTATCAGAATTCAGCGAAACAAGATTCGTTGGGATCGTATGGACAGTGGCTACACTCTGAAGCTGACTGGAAGTAGATCGAAGCTAGTTACAATTTATTGTAAAATAAATTGTCCGTCTGAACCAAGCAATGGTTATCGTTATTAACGATGATCGTCCAATGTGAGTAAAACTCACCAACTCTGAACAGTTATATTTTTATATCATATTTTTAGAACTGTTAATCATCTGTTGATTGCTGTGTGTTAACTTTTAGTTGAACTGCTAAGTGATTGGTTGAAATTATAGATAACGATATATAAATATTTATATATCGTTAATCAAATATTGATTCTGTTTAGCAGAATAATTCGTATTGAAATGAAATCGATGTTAACTATATTGTTTAACATCTGTGATGCAGTGAAACAGGTTGGAGGGATCCAACTGGGTTCCTCAATATTTATAATACTGTTTTGTTTCATATATTATGATATATGATGTGATATATAATCTGTTGTTGATTATATGTGTTTGAATGATATAGATCATTGTGATTTGGTATTTTAAATACCGTAAGAAATACTGGAATGTAGAAAGTGGATTTTCAAAGTATATTTTGAAAATAAATTATCTATATAAAATCAATGGATTTTATATATTAAAGAAAATGGAGTTAAAGGGAAATATTTGAGAAAACAAATATAAATGAAAATATTTGTGAAATCAAATATAAAAGAAGATATTTGTGAAAAACAAATAGAGAAAGGAAATATTTATTTGTTAAATAAATAGGAAAGATAAAGGAAATATTTATTTGTTAAATAAATAGGAAAGATAAAGGAAATATTTATTTGTTAAAAAAATAGAATTGAAAAGGGAATAGTTATTTGTTAAGTAAACAAATAGAAAAGGAATAAACCAAAGGAGTTAATTCAAAAGAGTTAATCGAAAAGAGTTAATCGAAATGAGTTAATCGAATATTAGTAATTCGATTAGAGTTAATCGAATAGAGTAAATCAGTTAAAGTTAACCAATTAGGGTAAATCAATTAGGGTTGACCAGTTAGAGTTGATCAGTTAGAGTTAACCAATTAGGGTAAATCAATTAGGGTTGACCATTTATAGTTGATCAGTTAGAGTTAACCAGTTAGAGTTAATCAATTAGGGTTGACCAGTTAGAGTTAATCAGTTAGAGTTGACCAGTTAGAGTTGATCAGTTAGAGTTAACCAGCTAGAGCTAGAATTAACCAATAGAGAATTTAAATAGAGTTAATCGAATTAGAATAAATCGATTAGAGTTGGTCGAATAAGGAGTTATCGAATATTAGTTATTCGAATCGAGTTAAAAGGAGTTATCGAATATTAGTTATTCGAATCTAGTTAAAAGGAGTTATCGAATATTAGTTATTCGAATCGAGTTAAAAGGAGCTATCGAATATTAGTTATTCGAATCGAGTTAAAAGGAGTTATCGAATATTAGTTATTCGAATCGAGTTAAAAGGAGTTATCGAATATTAGTTATTCGAATCGAGTTAAAAGGAGTTATCAAATATTAGTTACTCGACTCGAGTTAAAAGGAGTTATCGAATATTAGTTATTCGAATCGAGTTAAAAGGAGTTATCGAATATTAGTTATTCGAATCAAGTTGAAAGGAGTTAATCGAATTTAGTTATTCGAAAGGAGTTATCGAATCTTGTTATTCGAAGGGAGTTATCGATTTGTTTAATCGAAAGGAGTTAATCGAATATATTATTCGAAAAGAGAGATTATCGAATATCGTTTATTCGAAAGAAAGAGTAATAGAATATAAGTTATTCGAAGTGAGTTAATTGAATATTAGTTATTCGAAGAGAGTTAATAGTTGAATTCGATTATATCGAATTCGGAAAAGTACTTATACTTTTCGGTGTTGAAATCAAGATTTATTTATTTATAAATTAGGTTTTTATTTATTTATTCACATTAAAGAATAAAAGTTATAATTGAAGTTAGATATTTCGAAAGTAGGGATTATAACGTTATCGTTATAATCAATGTTTTCAATAAAGAAGTGGATTCATAAATAGATTCTGAAGTTTCGTAAAGAAGTTTGTTAAAGGCTTAAAAAGATAAACTTTGACTATTTTGAAGTTAAAACGTTGTTCAGCTAAGGTCTGAGAGGTAATTACACCCCAACTTGATTGACTTCCTTCTTAACAAAGGAATGGTAAGGTTTGATCGCGAAGGAGTTTTGGAAATGTTTTCCAAATACGAATCAGAAATGTTTTCTAATAATAGAAAATAAGAATTTAGAATATATGGAAACAGGAGATAAGTAAATTAATGAAATAAAGAGATAAATGTTAAATGATGATTGATTGATATAATTTCCATCTGGAAATAATATCGTTGTTTGCACACGTGTTTTTCTTTGATAGTTAACTCACCGACTATCGAAGTTTTTGACCATTTTAACGTTGTTAATATGGAGAGACCGGTTTGATTATTATCCAAAGAACCACTCCGTATTGGCATAAGCATTGTGAATCAAGTACGCTGAATATATTGAAGACGGAGTAAAGTACAAGGGCTATTGTATAAATCTTAGATAACATTGCCTAAGATGGATATACTGAATAGTGCCTTCGGTTTGTCCAGTCCCAGGACAACTTGTATGGAAGGAGGTCTGACAGAGTATATCCAATAGATCACGTAAGTTGATCTCTTCAAACGTATTTACGTTTGGTGGCAGAGGAATTCGTTTCTCTTAGCTGTATACCCGTGGTATTTTTGGGGAAATCAATTTGTGATTTGGCGGGTATGACGATGTGACATTCTAAGTGAATGAAGATGTGGCATGTAAAAGATAAGCGTAACTTCTAGCCTCACATCCGGTAAATGACAGAAATCGGGCAGGCAACATGGCTATGTAGGTCGCACCTATTAGGGTGTATAATCACCTGATCTAGAGTTTCATTTACTTCTAAAAATCTACTGTTGATGATGTCCCATTCGGGAAACGGTTGCTGATCCCAGCCGTTGGTGATATACATTCGACACACTCAAGCGAAATGGGTGGTCGGTCATGTGTGGCCGGGTTGCAAGATGTTCTTGTTGAACCTAGTGTATTCCTCTCTAGAGGTACACCAGCGAAAGGTGGTTCCATACCTTGTTATAGTTGGAAATCCATTACCCAATACGTGCTTGCGGTTTTGATTGTATACTATATATGTAGAACGTGAGATGAAAGCGTTTCTGCTAGATGATTATTATATTGTGGTTGATAGACACTATTATAATATCAATGAGTTTTGATATAAAGATTATTTTGGATTCTCATAAGGGAAAAACCCGTTCCGTTATACGGCGTGGTCTTATGAGATATCGTTTACTGCCTCAAACTGTTTTAAACTGTTTTACTCATACCAGTCCCATGACTGATCCGGAGTTTATTTTGTTTTGTTTTCCTTAAACTCTTGGGTGCCCAATTTTATACGGGCAGTCAAGAAGTCAGGATTTTACAGATATATTTGGAGAGCTTGGAGCAAGAGGCTTCAGGATTATATAGCTATAGTTATTTCCGCTGTGTTGTAAGTGTTGTACTCTGATAATGTTACTGTATACATATACTGATTTAATTTCAAGGATATGTTATCTATTATATGTTGTTCGTTCCGCTGTGAGATTCGTGTTACTCTGATGTTGTATCTTCTTCTTCTATTCTAAATTTCTATCTTATCTTTCCTCACCCTCTGTTTTCTTTCATTAACTACCGGTATTTTTCGATGTTTGGTTAGTTGTCATTGAGTTTATGTCGATAACCAAAGTCGCTAAAAACTGGGTCGTTACAAATTTTAGGTCCAGCTCCCATCCCAACCTCTTCGAACTAACACGTCAAAAGTCCAAAGGAATATTTATTGATAGTTGGGTTTTTAACTATCAAATCAAAATAGTAAAGATCAGTACTGCAGCAGCTCAGTCCCTTTCAAATCATTCATTAAAATCATTTTATCAAAATCATTCCCTTGATTCTTAAAAATCGAGTCTATAAACTTATCCCAACAAATCTCTTTCGTTTTCATTACTTTGAAAACGTTATCCAATTCTTGTATCTTTAGAATAAATGTATTCACCAAACTCATATAACTTTTCATTTACATTAACCCGGAATCATAGTTATTAACCTATTCCCTGGAAAAGTGTATTCAAAACCCATACTATTTTATTATTAAGAAATTGGTATTATATACTTAATTGAATGGTACAATTATAATTATACTTCAAATCTGGGCCAAACAATGTCAATTAATACATTGTTTTGTTATAAAACCCAATAATTTTATTATATTTCAAACCTTTGCAAATAACGTTTCAATATTATTTTTTATGGAAATAATAAGTAATTTCCAACATTACTAGTATTTACAAACTAATACCATCACTTGATAATAGTGAACTCGTTCATGTTCGGGTATTTTATTCACCTCTCGGACCTTGGTCGACAACGTTCTTATCTTAAGATAGACATAAGTTTATAACTCAAAAACTGATAATAATTCTAATATCAAAACAAATCTCATTTAACTATTCCATTTAAAATATGATTTTATAAACCATTTCTTGAATTGAAAGCTTTTCTTTAAAATATAACAATTTTTACTTTACTCTTTGATTAAGTAAAACTCTTAATAAACCTAAGATTTATTATGACTAAACCCTTTTCCCGTTAAATTCATTTACTTAATCCAAATATTAGGTAAAATATTTATTTTAAACTTATCGCATTAGTTTAAAATCTATTTTATAAACTTCGTTTATAAACTCCGATTTTATTACAAAATCCCTTCATAACTCTTTGCCAGTTTCAACAAAGTTTTATCTCAAACTGGATTACTTCCTTAATTGAATTTCAATTAAAAAGCAATCACTTTAGTTATTATTAATTAAAATAATAATTGACTTCATCATTAACTACTTTAGAAGTAGATAATTTTTTATTAACTAAATAGACTAGTTAATATATTTAAAAAGGTTATTAAAATAATAATTAATTTTACTAATGATAAAAAACTCGATGATTTTCTTTAAGTACAGTTAATTCGAAGATTAATAAATTTTAACAAAATCTTATTATGTTTAAACAATAATTTATCAAAACTATTTATTTTAGATTAATTAAAAATTCAGTTAATCTAATAATCAATTCTAGTTAAACAGTTGACTTAGTTAACCTGAAACATTAGTTAACTTGTTAACTAATTCTAACTAATCCTTCGCCTTCAATTAATCAATAATATAATTCATTTGATATAATTTTTCTTAATTTATTTCTTAAAAACAATTATTCCAAATCATTTAGCCTTTGGTTAATTTCTAACTTACTTACTTGTAGAATTTAACAAAATATAAGAAATTCCTATATATATTATATAATAATATTTTATAAAACTAATTATAAATACTTAATTGTCAAACTTCCGTTTTTATATAATTTATAAAATATAAGTTGAAAATCTTGCCTTAGTTATAAAAACAAATTTTATAACTTAAACTACGTCAACTCGTCTAACGACAAATCAATGTCTTAAAACAACGAATTTTAGGCCATCTGCTGCCAATCACTTGATCAATACTGTTTATTGATTATTATCGTATCAACGTTGAATTTTAATTCAACAATCAGCATCCAGTTTAACAATCAACATCCAAATAGAATTTAACGTTACTTGAGATAAACAATTCATATATAAATAATATGAAAAACAAGTAACATACAATTATTTGAGGAATTCAGTTGGACCCCTCCAACCTGTTATTCCCTGCATCACAGCTCACCATATCATTTAATAAATGAATATCAGATAAGAATTTTAATCCACTGCATTTAAAACGATGGAAATATAAATAACGTCAATCAACGAACAAACAAACAAATGATAATCATCTATAACATCTAATCATCCAATTTATACTAACAATGATAAATATAACTTATATGAATTTTATCACATCATAGTATTCAGAAAGTGTGAGAGTTAACTTACATTTTATTCCGATTGGCAGTTTCATGTCGATTAATTTTATTTCAAATGAGCGTTTGAAATTATATAAAATTTCAGTTGGCTCTGAATCCTTCCAAAACAGTTCGTACGCATAGTGTTTGTCCATGCGATCCCTGTGGATCATGTTTTGTTGAATTTTGTACACGTATGAAATAAATATCGACGTTACCAGGTTTAACTTAAATTGAATTAATTAACTTATAAAATTATTAATACAATTAACCTTATTAACTTAATCCCCCCGTTAACCCTTTCTTCCCCATTCAGCATCTCTTCCCTCCCACTGTTCGAACCCATGCATTATAGAAACTCTCTACCACTATAACTCTTCCTCTACTTCACGAATCTCCACGCTATCATCACCTACGACCATCTCTTCTTCTCCCATCCGCAGCCAACGCCATAATCTCCAACTTGCACGCACTACTAAATCGCGTTCTCCAGTTGTTCTCCACGCAAACAGTAAAACAATGCGATCAAATTTTTCACCAAATACACCAAACTTCGACGACGTGCTCGTATCGCACCGCAGAATCACACGTCGCGCTCAATTTTTTCCCTTATCGCCTCAAACTTCGGCAAACTCCCAAATTCATTGCGCTACTAGGAAATGGTGCGAAAGTTTTTTGTGTTTGAACTTATATATATATATATCAGTGGGAAGAGCTTGATCCAAATCCCAGCGAATCCTAGATCATGTGATTTCGTTGAGGTTTTGAATTTATAAGAATTTTTAAACGTACGAATTATTTACTGGAAAAAGAAAACGATGCAGCTTCGTTTTTGTTGAGGTGAGTATTGTCAATGGGGTTTGGAGTGTAAAGGATATTATATAGGATAGTTTTTAATTCGATTATTTTGTTGAATTTTAACGTATCTCTATTTGTATTTGTCATTTCTTTATTCGTACGATCACATACAAAGTCCAATCATGATGAAAACTGACGCCCTCTATTGTTTGACATTCCGGACCCAAGAAACTTGTTTCGTCGAAATCCGAGTCTATTTGCGAAAATAGCACTATTTTGAATATTAAATCGTTAATTGATTCGCATTTTAATTTCACACACTCATAAAATAATTCTGATCTAGAAACTTGAAATCTTGCAATAACTTAATATTATGGACACGATGGAACAAGTTTCGTCGAATTCTGAGATCGTTTGTAAAAGCTCCCATTTTACTTTCACAACGTAAATCAAGACGCATTTATATCGCGCATGATCATAAAATAACTCCTACCGACTCCAAATTGGAAATCTTACATAATTAATCATTATGGATTTTATAAAATTAGTTTCATTGAAATCCGAGGTCGTTTAAAAATTGTTTATTCTTAAGTTCCGTATTGAAACGGCAAAATATAAATTGACTTCAAAACAAACAAATCTATTGATAATAAAATATTATTATCATATATATTCAAATATATATATATATATATATATATAACTTCAAAATAAACTAATTTGGATTTTAAACTCGATATTTTCGTTTTCAAGTTAAATTGATATTCAGTTTATTTAAAAATCCTTTTATTTTATTAAATAAAACGTTATGGTTTATAAACGATTATATAACGATTTTTTGAAAATTTGATTCGGACATAACTCAAAATCTACAAGATAAAATCTGGATTTTTCTCTTTTATTAAAAAGACATAATCTAGTAAATCCGAAAGGTTCTTATTTCAAAGAATTCTGACTTATATTGGATCATGTACATTCAGTTGAAGTTCAAAACATAAAACTACGTGCTACCGCAACGTTACGAGCTCGTTTTAAATTAATTATGAATTATACGTTCAAACGTCATTTTTAATAAATAAATTCCTTATAGAAATCTTTTTATATTTCTAATACAATATTTAAAACAAATTTAAATGACTAAAAATCCACGTTGTTACACTAAAAGAATTACAAAATGGTGTTTAAATCTAAAAAGGTTATTAAATTACTGATATTCTATTTGCAAATTTGAGTGTACCATATGACTAAAAAAGAAATTTGCTAATTCAGGTTTTCTATTATGGAACGATAATGAGTAATTCTACAATAACCAAAAAAAATTAATCCTTAGTTAGTTTTCATAAATCAAAGGTAATAAAACACGAAAGTCTTGATGAACGGATACCTAACTTATGATTTTGAACGAAACTTTGTCGACCAAAATGATTAAGAACAAAATTGTAAGCTAACAATATAATAATTCTATTTAGTAAAATTTATGCCTTCTCATAAAAAGAGATCCAACACATCTACTCTTGGGTTAGCTTCAACTGTAACCCTAATAAAAATTGTCAGTTCAACGACAACATCATTCAAAAAAAAGTTTTAGCTATTGAAATTTGTCTATCAATGTGGGTTAAATGTGAAACTTGGTAAATAAAGAAATTTTCAAATATATACCGCCAAGATATTACCACAAGTGTTTTACAAAGCTCCATAACTTAGGTACTTAGAGTTTTTGAATGTAATAGTCATGGTGTTGTGACTATTAGTCACTTATTTAAATTGAGCTGGAGGTGAGGAGGAAGTGAAGCGAAACATCTACATTTAAAACATTCAATTAGGTCGCACGTAATATTAATATCATTTGAGCGGGATGAAGGTAATATGCAAGAAAATATAATCAAATAGCCACAGTAATTCACTACATTATCTGTTTAGGATAACATAAAGAAAATAAACTTTAAAGGTTTTATACTCTAAAGAGACAGACTAGGGGAGCTAATCAAATTTATAGGATGAATGAAGACCTAGAAAAACAGACGATAAACTATGATATTTTTTATCAAGGAGAATAATGCGTAAGAGACCGAATAGTCGAAAGTTTGCAACAAAAAAATTAATTAAATTTCAAAATATTTAAACTAAGCATATAGAAAATTATTATTTGAAAGAAAATCTAAAATCTAATATTGGGAACTTAGTATCAAAAAGCGTACAGTATAAAATAACATCCAGTGTGTTAATGTATTGAAAATAGCCTAACATATGTATTATGTCTAGAACTGTTGAGAGAAAACAATATCAAATGGGTGCTAGTGGTATTTGTAAGCTCACAATGCAAGATGAAGAAAACATTCAGTTTTCCTACCAATCTTTGTATCATAATGGTAGTTACAAATTGATTCATCTTTACCACAACAACGAAAGCTAAATGTTATATAAACACCCCCTAAACAATGCTTCAATGATTACTGGATTACTTATGTAAGCAAAAACTATCTTTAAGTTGATGATGTTTCAATAATTTTGAACCCAACCTATAATATAGGTTTACCTCAACAGTTCCTTTATTTTACAAAGAATAGTCAATCTTCAATGAATGCCAAACCTCAAGTAACAAAAGAAATACATCAAGAATACGATTAGGAAGTCAAAATTAAAATCAAACGAAGTTCACTATACGCATTATTAGTGCAATACATCAAATCCATGTTATAATATACCTAATTGAAATCTAATTACCGACTAATAATTGCCTAATTTTGTTAATTGAAGTATATGGACGGGAGTGAGACTAATTGAGCAAGTAGTCAGAATATGATAGATAATAGTGAAACTAACCATTATTTTCAAAATAAAGATGAATTTAAAGGTAAAGGAAAAAGGGAAACATATACCAAAATTCTTATTTACTAAGGTGAAAAGGAAACAACCTAGGTCTCTCAGCAGAAATAATTAGGGAGCAATCTGCCAAACATGTACGAAAAATCAATGCGTTGTTGATAGAAACAGATGAAATCAACGATGGCAATTTTGAAGGAAATAAATTTGAGAAGAGGATTCTTCAATTAGTGAAAGGGAGTCATTTTCATGGTAAGTAATTTAGGGTTTGGTAAGCCGAAAAACGGTGGGGTAAGATAGAAGAAGTAGATGATGAAGGGAAAAGAGAGATTCATGCTGCAAATTATGTCCATAGAAATGATATAAAGGCATCGAGAAGGAAGGAGGTGCAAGGCAAAGCAAAGAGGAACAACATGGAGGGAGGGAAGGAAAAACGTAGATGAGAATTCAAATAAAAAAAGAGCAGAAAGAAATTGGCATATGGGAAAAAGGCAGAGACGATTGAGTAAACAATACATGTGTCATGTTCACATTCAATCCTGGCAGAAATTGGAGAGAACTGCTAGTCTGACTAAATTAGAGAGTACGGGATGTGCGGGAAAGGTAGGAACGGGTGGATTTCATGGAGCCATAAATGATTTAAAGATAAGGATTGAAAACTCATTTTTTGACCAAAAAAGTTTCAGGTAAAGTAGCTTTATTGGAAATTGGCAGGAGCCTGAGAGCTATGTAAAAACAACTCATCTTTAATAGTACAGTGTATATATAAATGAAAGGTGGAAATAGAGGAGCCAAAGGGGTGCTCCATATTTGGAGTGCTACTGAACGCTCTTCATATTATTTTTTGAAAATTTCACTCCTCATATATATATATATATATATATATATATATATATATATATATATATATGGAGCAGCTATTGGACCACAAAATTAAACACAAGACTAGATACACAAAATCGCGAACCATTGGATTTATTTGCCTTTTTGTGGTGAGTGGAACTCAAGGGAATATCTAATGGTTCAGATTGTTTTTTTGTTGTTGTTGTTGTATATAAATAGATTTTCCCATATACTTATACATATACATATACATATATATATATATATTGTGACACCCCACGTCTGTTAATGTCACTCACTAATGAAATGCACTAAGTTTCGTGAAGCGTTATAGGTAACAGAAACATAATTATTACAAGACAGATATAAAAGAAATAGTGGAATTTAATTTATTATTTCAAACATAAATCATAACATCGTGGTCCAAAATACCATAAGTTTGAAACTACATAAAACCCATTACAATAATATAAAACTTATGTCTTGTACCATCAGAGTACGGAAAATACATAAAAAGCATAATTCCCCAAAAGAGACAAAGCCATAGTAGTTAAAGATAGAAATTTGAGCAATATTTCAAAAGCTGCTCCAAGCAAGATGATAACCGAGTCCCGACTAAGCCTGAGAATTCCCACCCTGTGAACCGGGGGAGAAACGGAAGGAAGAAAAGGAAACAAAAAGGGTCAGACATAATGTCTGGCGAGTCCAGTTACTTTTAGCAAGTAAATAAGTAGAGGTATCATGACAGGCATATAAAGTGAACAAGAAAGATAACACCGTAAATGGTAAGTATGACGAGGTAAACATGATAGAGTTTATATGCTTCCCTAATGATTACTCTGTTTATTCTCACCACTAATACTAGTATAACCAGAATGAGATGATTACCAACATGTACAAGATGGAAGACTTAGGCGAATTTCTGGTGAGAGGTTTTAACCACATACAATCCACAGGCAGCCCAAATAACGGACTCCTTAACTTACCAGAGTCTAGATGTACCCTAACCACTACCCTAATCGATCGGCTCCCTACTCCGTAGATACCCTGTGCCGACCCCATATTAGGGGGTATCACTTCCTTAAAGTGGCAACCCTTCGTTGATGTGCACAACCATATCTACTGGTGTCGCAGTCGTCTTAGCCCCCTCTGCCTGGCCCATGCACGCACAAGTCCCCGGTCGGTTTGCGCCGCCTACACTGTCCTCTTTGTTTGGATCTCTTAAAATCGGTTCAGTAAGCGTGTACCAACTACTACCTAGTTCGGAGTACTCGTTTGATACATACTACGGGTTACTGACTGAAATGGGTCCTACACAAGATGATGAAAGCTCTCCCCTTTGTCTTACATCCCCACTACTATGTTTTCCACTGGTTATGTTTGACCTAACGGTGTCTTTAATTACATAACCTCAATAGGTTAAGTTTGTGGACCGATATATACAAATATTATCCACCATCCCAAGATGTACTTAAACTTCCCACTATTCCATTTAAACATTACTTAACCCCTAATCAAGTTGTCATGTTCACACAATCCCTATGGATTTAACTAGGTTAAGTATTCCAATTCATTACCATATTCTTTTATGGTTAAAGCATGCTAGACCAACCACATTAGGCCTACAACTTGTGGACGTTGGATATGTCAGTTGGTTCCGGGCAGACTTCTTCCACAAGTTGGGCTTAACCTCGTGTCTTAGCATGGCTCGTATTTGTGCACTTAGACCTCTCATATTAGATTCAACATTCGCGGTCGCTGGATATGCCACTCAGTTCCGAGCAGACTTCCACCTCAAGTGCAATCTAACCTCATGTCATAAGTGTAGATACAGTTTCTAATTAATGTAATCCTAGGCATTTTATTATTATACAATTTTACCTATGTCTTTATAGGTGTTCATGCCCATTTTTCCGCATTATGTTCATATTGAATTATATGTCCAAATTCATGTTCATAAACATTATTCAAGTTATGCCAATTTTAATGTTTTCCCCCGTTCCCTAACTAACGCATTCACATATATTTAGCGGCATGCCTAAGCTAGAAAGTAGCCTGGCCATAAACAACAAAAGAGAAAGGTGATGGAAAGATGACAAAAGTGATTATTCTAACATAACTGGCATAAATATATATTGGCATAGTGATAAGGTGGACATATAAGAATAGATCTGGTGAACTTATGATAATTTAACTAGTTCTAACATAGTAGGGATGTCATAATAAGCATGATAAGATCTAAATAATAATTTAGATGTCCAACTAGTTCAGATCCAATATGATAGGCATAAGGTGATCTAAATAGTAAGCTAGATCTAAATTCAAAATTAGATCTCACATGATAAAGGTTAATATCCAAGTTATAGTATGTCATAACATCATAAATTTACAAGTTTATATTATAGATCTGAAATGATTCAAGGATTCACCGGTATAGATCCAGATTACAGTCATATCATGTTGTACTTTTAATTATCTAAATCTAAAAGTAACTTAAAACTCACAGTGTCCGGATCTAGAACAATAAAAGAAGAATAGCCTAGGTTGAATCTCAGATCTACACTTGAATCTCTAAACTTGATTGCAGAAGAAGGAAAAAGGATTTGATTTAGTCCAGGCGCCGACAACATTTGGCCTCCATTGATTTCAGTGTGAGAAAACAAGAGAAATGGGCCTTTATTTATAGCTGCCAGCCCCCAGAAATCGACTGCCACCTCAGCCATAGGAGGTCGACCCACCCCTTAGGGGGTCGACCCTGGTGTAGACACCCCCCTTGGTGGGACGACCTAGGGGTCAACACCCCCTTAAGAGGTCGACTCCCCTAGAGCGGGGATTTTGCCGCTCACGCATTTTTGATTTTTAAACTGTTTTTTCTGTTTTTTTGGATAAGTTTGAACTTATATATATATAATTCTTCTGTGCATATAAAAACTTCAAACCCTCATAACTTCTTCACATAGTGTCCGTTTTACGCAAACCAAATGTTTATCTTGACTGTAATTTCGAGACGGACGCAATGGCGCAATTATGTTTTCCTTAATTCTGAATATTAAATTAATTATTATTTAATTTATCCTCTTTTAATGTTGTCAAAATACGGGGTGTTACATTTTCCCCTACTTAAATGATTTCGTCTCCGAAATCTCCAAGTTAAGAAGAATGTATCCTACCATCCACATCCATCTACTCATCACCAATCACAGGCATCCATTGTCCTTAAAAATTTCTAATTCTTATATGAATATATGCAAAGGTGTGTGTATATGTCCCAATACTAATGCGAAAATCTGGCGATCTACTGATTTAGTTGATCTCCTTAATGCAATGTATGTTAGTGCCATGAATCCAACATGTATGCAAATAACCCTATTATAACATATAAGTTCTGTATGTGTGCACAATCATTTGTCCAAATGCAACATCCATATGATGATACATCCATTTTCATCCATTAAAAGAAGAAAAATGAACACACTTCCATATGCAGTATGAGAGTGACTAAGCCGATCTAGTGCCTAATGTATGTGTATATGCATCCACAAGCAACCACTAGCAAACACTTGCATCCATCAATAATAACATATTTCAAACACATGTTTACAATCATGGGACTCCTATCTAAAGGTCGAAAACTCAATCGATATGATATACTTAAACGATAAAAACAAGCATAGATAAAAGCTTTGGAAAAGGAGTTAAGAACATACCCTCGAAAAGGAAAGGGTACAAAGAACGAATCCTACCTTCGGTCTCCCAAGTCGCATCCTCTAGGCATCTCCCCACTGAACCTTCATCAACTTGATTTCTTTATTGCGTAGATTCTTAACTTCCGATCCAAGAATACAGGTAGGAACTCGTCTAACTGTCACCTCCCGTTCCACTTCCACTTCCTCTAATATGCTTGGCTCAACAACTTCTGCGGTATAAAATTTGTAAAATTTATTTCCGCTGAGATTAGTTCCGCTGAGATTAGTTCCGCTGAGATAGCCTTCCACTGAGATTAGTTCCACTGAGATTAGTTCCGCTGAGATAGCCTTCCACTTCTGTGGCCAAAATGTGATAGCCTTCCACTGAGATTAGTTCCGCTGCAATGTATAAAATTTATTGTAATTTATTCTACCGTTGTATTTATTACCAATGTATTCCGATATATATTCTGTACTCTGATGTAATATTTATTATGGTGTTATAAAAGTCTTCTGTTATTTGTTTTAATGTGTTGTATACCCAAAGTTGATGTATCCGCAGATTTCCATTCCTTGGGTCAGACCTGTGTGGCTTATGGTCGATTCAAAGGGTGGGAATTTTCCGGGTTATCACAGTTTAACTGTGATACGCTGTTACTATTTAAAATAAACTATTTTAAATATTAAACGGCGTATCACAGTTGGTATCAGAGCTCTGGTTAGCTCAAATCTTTGGGGTACAACACGTTAGAACTTAACAGAAGACTCATCAGAGATTGGATTAGTAATATCCAATAAGAATACTCATTAGAGATAGGATTATCCTAGAATGAGAAAACTCATTAGAGATGGGGCTAGTAATACCCTAGAATGAGTTGAGAGTGCCAAGTCTATAATTAACGTATTTGTGATTATATATATAATCCGATTTTAGAAATTATAACTTTTGAATATATAAAAATATATATATTTGAAAGGATAATCAATTAATAAAATTATTAAAACCAAATGATAAAAGAATAAAAACTGAATTGATAAATTAAACAACTCTTAGCTTTGTTCCTTTTCGAGGACGGAAAGTTTTAAGTAGGGGAGATTGTAACAACCCGGAATTTTGGGCCGAATTTAAAATTTTTATTTCAATTATTTTAGTGGGTTTTTAATATTTAAAATAGTAACGGCGAAATATTTAGTTTCGTAGACGCTGCGACGTATGAATGAATGAAAAGAAAAAAAATTCCGTTATTAAATTAAAATAATATTTTAATTTATTTATGGCAAAGTTTGGGTTTTTATGCAAAATGGCTTTTTTTGGACAAAAAAGAACAAAATATTAGTTTTATCATTCTTTTTGAAAAATAAAGATGATATCTTTATTTAATACGAAATTTTGAAATAAAATTATGTTTTTGAAATGGTTTATAATTATATTTTCGAATATAAAATATTAATTCAACGTTTCAGGCACATGCAGTTCGCGTTGTGTAATTCAAAATTTCAGGAAAACAGCGCCATAATTACACTTGACCTGTAACGTCATAATTATTTTAAAATGAATAAAGTTGTGGTTTTTATATTAAAATAAATAAAGTCTTGATTTTTATTTTGGATTAAAGATGGAGTTTGTTTAAACTTTTATTTTTAATAAAAGGTATGAATAAAAGGTTTTTTTTTTTAAAGGACTTAAACGAATAAAGGATTTGTTCTTTATCCAAAAAGGACTAAATTAAATAAAGTTTTATTCTTTATTTTAAAGGGACTAAAATGAATAAAATTTTATTCTTTATTTTAAAAAAAGGATCAAAATGAATAAAGTTTGTCCTTTATTTATGAACTGATTTAAATGGAAATATTTAAAGATGAACTGTTTACATTAAGATGAAACGGTACAAAAGAGTATGTTTTATTTTGAAATTGTTTCATTAAAAAAAAGAATGAAATTAAAAACTGTTACACCTATTATGTGAACATTGTTAAATTGTGCATATTATTTAGGTTTCTAGTTCAGCACTTGTATACACCGCCATTTACAAGCGACCTGGCTTGTTTATGTGACTGGACGATCAATTTTCACACGTCGTCCAGAAGCACAGTTAATTTTCTATTACTCGAATTGTGTTGGTTGAAACCCCACATGGGTCAAGGGCCGATATTGTATACACGTCACCCTTGTGGTTAATTAGAAATGCACTTTGGTTGTTGATGTTTGAAAATTGATATGAAATAAATGTATGATTTCCGTATAATTGAATTATATGGAAATGGTGTGGGTCTCATTCCAATTTTAAATGAAAGGAATAATTGTCATTTATTACTAAATTAATGGAATAAATTGACGCTTGAATTAAGAAGACTATATCTTTATCATTTGGAAAGTTATAATGAATTATTAGAATTGGTAAAATTACATTCCAATTATAATAAGAAAATTGAATTTAAAAGATTCCGTTTTTATGTTAACATTAAATGCAGAAGATTTGGTTTCAACACCTAACATAAACGGATTGATATAGACTGATTACGTTTAAAGTTGGAATGGTAATTTTTGATATCACAATTTTTGGAATAACTAATATTATGATAATATGAAGAGTCAAGGTTTATTTAGGAAAGGTAAATGTTAAGTTATATTCTGAAATATAGGTTATTTTAGAAGTTAGAGATTTTAAAATATAGAATATTTTAAAATAACATTTTCAAGAAATAATTATAATTATAAATTAAAATTGTATTTGGACACGAGGTTAGGTCATATTTATGGTGGAAGTCTGCCCGGACCCAACCGGCATATCCAGCAGCCATAAATGTTGGGCCTAATGTGAGAGGTCCAAGTACATGAATTCAAATTGGGTTTTTGACACGAGGTTAAGCCCAACTTATGGGATAAGTCTGCCCGGAACCAACCGGCATATCCAGCATCCATAAGTCGCAGGCTTAATGTGAGAGGTCTGGCCCAATATAAATATAAATGAATGAGAAAATGAACTGATATATTAAATCTGTTTTAAATAGCAACGCCATTGTTAACCCGAACGAGTTTATCGATAAATCTTATTCATTTTAAAATGAATATTTAAAGAAAGTGATTTGTAAAATTTAATATTTTGGAAATATTAATATTCTGATATGATAAAGAAGAGGAATATTCAATTTTGATATAAAATTGAAAATAAAGTTGGAATCGTTTTAAAACTAATTTAAAGATATGGAAAAATTATGTAAAATCATAATAAATACTTTAGAAAGATTTTGGATAGAAAAATCCCATATTTGAAAAGATAAAAATGTATTTTTATCAAAGTAAACTCGTTAACTAACTAGTATAATAAATCAACGGAATTGAATTAAAGTGAAATTGAATTTTGGTTTGTCATGAATAGTGTCTTAAATAACACTATTCTTAAACCCAGTTGAGAAAAGGATCTTTTAATTAAGGTTATTAGAGTTTCCTATTATATTTATTAATCGGAGTAAAGTTGAAATGTGAATTGGGATTATTGTGAACTATGTTTTTAAACGACATTTGTTCTTTAACCCAATTGACAGGGAAAATGTGATTTGGAATTTATAAATCTTTTATTAAGATATAATAAGAGTTTTTCCAAAAGAAAAGTTTTCCGATTATATATATTAAATTGGAATGGAATGGAATTCGATTTAATATTAATTGAGATAAGCTTCTATGAGTGAAGACCGTTAATATATATGGAATTTAAAAGGCTTTGCCGTTATTCCATTTATATTTATAGTCCGATATAGAAATTTATACCGATTATATATATTGATTTGATTTCTGTGAAAATTCCACATTTAATGGAATAGGATTTGGGTTTATCGTGAATAATGTTTTAAATGACATTAGTTCTTTAACCTAAATAAGATAAGATTTATTTCTTAAAGTGGAATAATCATTGAATAATGATTTTTGATATTTAAAACCAAATTGGAGTTTTAAATGAATTTATAGAAAGAAGATTAAAGAATAATTTAAAGAATTTATCTTTGGTAAAATGAATGGGAACCTTTCCCTAATAATATTCCATTTAAAAGAATATTCTGAATTGGAATGAGGCGTTGGATGTGTTCTTTTAGCACTTGATTTTTAATTATAAAATACGCTGATTATTCGGAAAGACCGGGTTTTACCCATTCCGAATATTTATTACGACGATGAAGAGTCGAAGATGAAGACGGTGTTGAAGACCGGCGGTTTTCACATCAGATGGATGTGTTGCTACTGAGGTCTCCGATAGGAGTAGCTGCCCTGAAGGGATTTCTGTGGTAGTCGTCCGGACGTATGTGTTGATTGTCAGGATATACGAGAACCACCCAGGTTTTTCCGGTTTCGTTCAGACCCAGAACGGACTTGTAAGTGGATTGTGTGTCTGACATTGTATTCATTTCTACTGTTGAACGCTACTGATTATATATTTCTGTTTGGTGGTAGAGAATTTATCCTCCACTTAACACCCTTCTCTAAGACGTATAAGCTTAGAGGTTATATATATATATATTGGTAGATGATCGATAAGATGGTAGGGTCTGACAATGTGGCATGCTAAGATGCAAATGATCAAGGCTTTGTTTAAAAGCAGGCCTTGTGGTTGATGATCAAAGCACAGCCTATTTAGGCATAGCTTTGTGTATATCGTGACTTCGCGAGCCTCACAGCCCGGTGGAGTTTAAAACGGGAGAAGGGAACGCAGGGAGTGCACACGTTTTTTTCTAGCTAGAAGTGGTGTCATGGTATGGAGCCCAGACATTTACTTATGTGGTTGTTGGATTTTTTTTGCGAGGCCTCGGATTTATGCGGTTGCCCTCGGCCGTATTGCAGGTTCACTAGAACCAGGGAACGTGTGTTCAGGCATTTCTAATCCACAAAAGTAAGTGTGGACCGGCCCTGCAGGATCCAAGGGTTGGACAGAGTACCAATCCTGGGGCATTGCTAGAATGTCTCGAATCGGTAAGGATCTCCTCCCTAGCCTTGACTCTTGATGGAAACCCAATTTCCAATACGCCCCTTGCGGTTTTGACTGTATAACTAGTATGGCGACATAGTAGGATGGGGTACTATGCCGTCTAGGATTGATACATTTACTCTGAAATGTTTTTATAAATATATATACACACTAATACCATTTTTACGTATCAAGCATCTTTTGATCATTATAAGGTAAAACCCTATCCTCCGGCTTGCGTTGCATTGTGTGATGGGATTTGGGTCTTATAATGGTTTCATTTTTCTAAAAAGCGTTGCGTTATTTGACGATTTACTTTAGTTATGCACTGGCAATCCAATGGAGTAAACCCGTTCTGCGTTAGCGGCGTGGACCTGTGATTAGCCTTCTTATTAGATAAGTTAAGTAAAGAATTCTCACACCAGTCTCGCGACTGACCTGTAGTTTGTTTCACTTTGCAAACTCGGGTGCCCTCTTTCCACACGGGCAGTCGAGTAGCTTATTTGGCAGACATATTAAGAAAGATCCTGGTTTAAAGTCTGAAGCTATGGCCAAAATGTGATAGCCTTCCACTGAGATTAGTTCCGCTACAATGTATAAAATTTATTGTAATTTATTCTTCCGTTGTATTTATTACCAATGTATTCCGATATATATTCTGTACTCTGATGTAATATTTATTATGGTGTTATAAAAGTCTTCTGTTATTTGTTTTAATGTGTTGTATACCCAAAGTTGATGTATCCGCAGATTTCCATTCTTTGGGTCAGACCTGTGTGGCTTATGGTCGATTCAAAGGGTGGGAATTTTCCGGGTTATCACAGCAGGTAAGCACCATGTATCTTAATTTTAATCAGTATTGGAGAACAAAATTTTGAATATATATCAACGGACAAAATTATCAGTTTCGTAGAGTTTTCTTTTCTTTTTTTATAATTAAGTAATTAATAATTTTTAATAACATATCAAAATCCAATATGTCTTTATAGAATCTAAATAGATAAACATATGTGATCCTTAGTGAACTATGGAATTTTATACAGGTAAAAAAAAAAAATACTTAGGATAATTTAATTTCACCTACCACTTGGAAGAATAAGATTAATTACTACTTTAACAAGAGTTAGGTGAGTCACATACCCAAATTAGTGTAGAAAATAAGGGCTGACTTCATGTATGTTGCTTGAAATATGTAACTAGACTAATAAACAAAACTAAGGTATCAGGCATGAAAATTTTCTCAAATGATAATGGAACCTAAATCAATGTTTAAAAAAATAGGTAATTCTACATTATAGTTCTGTTTATATCAGTATCATCATGTATGTCCGTGACGCTCAACACACACACACACAAACACACAAAAAAAAGAAGCAAGTTCATATATAAATGTGTGGGCCTTCGATAAAAAATTCTTCCTTTGATATTAGTTGACTTCGTATGATGGATAGCTAAAAAAGTTTATTATTCATTTATGATTATTTTTCTGAAATATATACTAAATTCCCTTGCAACGTGGACATTTTCACCAGGCACTGTTGGTTGTATATGAAAATTATAATAAAGTATCTCATAATTTTACATAGTTTGTATTTTTTTTCTACTACATACATGAAATATGATAAACATTCACTTTTCTAAGAACACCAATACTATGTTTATTCATCTAACTTGATATAGCCTTTATGGCTAAGGATTCTTATACAACAGATCCTGGATGTAAGAAAGATTTGGACTTCAAATGTTAAATTTGTCACATGGAAATTCTATTTGTATAGCTTCTCTTTAGGTGTGTACTTAGGAAAACTCTTGCATTTTTCTATTTTCTAATGTTCAATCCTACCATCGATTTTTTTTGTTACATCTAGGATGTTGAAGCGACAAAAAAGGTAAAAAAAATTAATGGTAGACACTATAGTTAACAGCATAATTTATACTTAGCTAGTAAAATTTCATCGTTGAACCAAATCAATTAATATCTGCATTCATGTTATGGATACTTTTTTATAAAAATGGTGTTAAGTTAAGCAAAACGCTCAATATTTTGTTGTTGTAGATGTACGTATGGTATTTGTGAAATTATACAGGATTCAATTGTTTTCGTGGAAAATGGCTAGAGATTTGTGGAAATTGTGACTCCATAGCATGTTGAAAGGTCTGCAATCCCTTGCATTGGGGAGTGATGTGGAAATTGTAACTCCCATAGCGTGCTTTCTTAAAATTTTGGAAGGTTAGTAGTCCCTCACATTGGCTATCTTAATTATTTATCTACGACTTTTTCTTCTTATTCAAATTAGTAAGAGATTGCACAACGAAGAGACAAAATAATCAGCAAAGTTTGCAAGATTTATATGACAATTTTATTACTGTTCATTACTATATAAATAATTGGCAAATGTTTATGGTTTATTATTTGCTAGTAGTTGCAGTACCTCTTCTTTGTCCAATGATAAATAACTAAAGAATGGCATAAACAAGACATTTGCTTCTGATTTTGGTATTTGATTTACTCTTTTTACCTATTTAACAGTTAGCTAAAGTATCGATAGGTTCGGTTAGTTAAATATCATAAATTTTAAGCCTTATTGCCAAAATTTTCAAATTTTAATCCTATTTCGGATAATTATTTAAAACAAAAGAGCATATTTTTATTCGTATTTGAATACATCTTTAATTATAATTATATATATATATGTATATATATGTATATGTGTGTGTGTGTGCGCGCACGCGTGTGTGCGTGCGTATATGTAGACCCACACACATACATACATTCAGGAGTAGTACACTTATGGATACAATGGATAATATACACAGCACATAACCTTATGATATCTTTAATCTCTATGTGACCTACTGTAAATCCTTCTTCATTTGATTGTGTCCCTAAGGCAACAAAAAGGAAAACTGCATGCCTATTGTTCCAGGGATCATTACGAAAAGAGAAAGCATCAGTTCATATTTTTACATTTTTTATGTTGTTTTTTAAGAAATTATTTACTTTGCAGAATTTAAGAAATATGGATGTACTATTACCAGTGCGTACAAATCATGCCATATACATGAATTTCGCTGCCCCCCTTGAACTGGAGATCTTTCTATCATTTTTCAAAACGGTTTGATTATGAACGTGGCATAATGATTGTAGGTAGGAGCAGGAGAGCACATATTCCACTTAAAGCATCAAAACATGATTCACTATAATTAGATATCCTATCATTATCCTTTTATTTGATGCATGTACCATCTATAACAATGTAATTAAGGATGGTATAGACAGAGTGATTAATGGTAGCATAATTGATGACACAATAGTATTTTTATTCACTATAATTTTTTAGGAAAGATATTTCAATTCATAGCAGCATAATTAATGGTATTAGGATAACACATACATATTCTGAATCTCAATAAATTTTCACTTTAATCAGATATAATTGATGCACGAATCTGCACCAGTAGATTCAAATTTTACGTTCAATACTCTCAAATAATTAATACATTATTTTGAATCCAATCCATGGTCTTTTCAAATATATTGACTTCTCTTGAACATTTAGATGTAAAATAGTTTCTCATATGTTAATTCAAATAAAATTAGCATTAAACTAGTGGAGAAATGTCCCATGTATAATCATATAATTAATACATTGTATCCTCTCAACCTATTAGATAACCATTATCACTCCTCTTATTTCTCTACTTTATTTCACATCAACCCCGAAAACTTCATATGTTTCTCATCATGTTACATAATCTTGTTTCTTCTTCTCCTTTTATCCTTGCTATTGCTGCTACTATACCGCACCTTGTCTTAAAGCCCATTTTATAGTTTACATAGCAAAGCAAATTAACAATTAAAATTTCAGTAATTTCATGAAATCTATAGTACTCTCTTCTTAGTTTGATATCACGATCAGAGTGGTGAACCCTGATGAGAAAATAAACATGTACTCACTACAACAGAACTGGTATTTTATAGCGGCCTATAGCCGCTATGAATAAGAACTATAGCGGTTCCATAACTGCTGTATATGAACATGTTATAAAAAACTGCTAAATATTTATAACGCTTTATTTGCCGCTATAAAAGAGCATGGTTTTATAACACAAATTTGTCGTTATGTTACTTAAAGACAATAGCTCATGCTCACCGCTATTAAACATCTTAATCTTAATGAAAGTGAGAATCTTTTATAACACATTATAGCCACTATAACATATTTATTTAATAGCGGTTATATGACACTATTAAATTATCATGTTATAGTATTGCTAAAACCTTTTATAGCTCATATATGCTGCTATAAAATTCGTAGAGCTATGCATATATATTACATTTTAATAATAGCAATCAAAATAAATCTTTGTAAAGATTTAAAGAGCAATGTAAAAACAAAAAAAATAATACAATAATCAACAAATATAACACACGTTCATGGTAACAAAATAAATTATCAACTAACAAAAAATAATTTCAATTCATGAGTTACCAAATTCAATATATTTGTTTTCAATCCATGAGTTACCATATTCATGATAACGAAATAAATTAGCAACTAACAAAAAATAACTTCTGGCACCATCTCTTTAAGTAATCACATTCTACTTCTGTTTGCTTCAGTTTTGTCTTGTTATTAGACAATTATTGTTAAAATTGCTAAACATGAAAGTATACTTGTATTATGCAACTTCTCCAAATGTTGAAAGGTTTATACCTTGCTCTTCTATTTTGAAACCAGACTTCGACTTGCTTGGGAGTTTAGTTCAGCTGTTTTGCTAGTGCGCCTCCTCTTTCTGCACATACACATCATTCTCAATCAATTAAAGAAAACACAACATTACCGTCACTACAACAAATATGCCCTTTTATAGCGTTTAATATCCGCTATAAAATAAAACTATAGCGATTTATAAACGCTATATATCAACAAGCTATAATAGGTCAAAAATATACAATAGCGCTAGTGAAACGCTATGGAAAACATTATTTTATAGCATGTTTGTTGCTACCTTAGACGCTATGTGTCAGTACAAATACCTTTTATAGCGTTTCATAACTTGCTATAGAAGATGTACATAGAGTGATGCTGCTAGCATTTATGATGTCATTTAATTGCTATAATATGTTGATATGTTAGTTTTTATAGCTTCAAAAAACACTATAGAATAGTTGGTGACTGCCTTCTATAACATCATTTGCTTGCTATGAAAACTGCTTATAGCAACAGCATGACGCTATAGTATATAAAAGCTTGAAAAACAGTCTTTCCATAGCATGGTTAAAATGCTATAACCATTTATCATTTTTGATTGTCATATATAGTCAAGCTTATAAAGTACAGATCTAATAATATATTATAAATTTCAAAAAGACACAATTATGACATTATAATATACGTAATCAAATGAAGTCAAAAGCCAAACCATAATGTATATATCCATAATAATTCGTACATAGTTTTCAACATATAAATATTTGTGACAAAAAGTAACCATGCATACAATGAATTGTACCTAACCAAAACGATATAAACTAAAAACAACCTTCGATGAATGTCGTATAAAATACATTATGCAAGCATTATGCCTTCCAACTTGTACCAATCCCAGTATCATCATCATATACCACCTGTCATAAAAATGCACCAAAACATGGTTAGCAACAAGCACTTGTGAATTTCTTTTCATATTAAAAAAAAGTCATGAAGTTAATGTTTCACTTGTTGTTAAACTTCATTGTTCTAGTATCATATTTCATTTACAGGTTTATCTCTTATTTTCATCCTAAAAAAACAGTTTAGTTCACATTGCACCTTAAAGGGGGGGATGGGGGGCATTACATTCGATTCCCTCCTGACATCTTACGTGCAACGCTATCATGTCAATATAGTGTTTGACTCATGTGATGGCCTAAACTCCTTAAATTCAACAACATTACAACCATGACTTCAAATCAGAAACACTACACACATTTTTTTTCCTTCTCAATTTTGCTTCTTTTTTATCATAGAAAATAGAAGCTTTATTTTAAATTGGGTATTCTAATAATAATTCAAGATTTAATGCAAATGCTAATGATAATTCAAGATTTGATAATGTAAAAATATATCGGATCCAATATGAGCCTGTATTTAACAACTACCCTACAAAATACCCCGTGGATCATCCAATATATCAGATGTCAAAAGTAGAAGAAATATGATTATTATGTGTAAGCCTTTTTAAAAAAATTATGGATTAAATCATGAACAAAAGAAAAATAAATAAAAAAATTGTACTTACTAGAAACAGATTCCATTATAATGTTCGCA
This sequence comes from Allium sativum, assembly GCA_030737875.1. Lineage (NCBI taxonomy): Eukaryota > Viridiplantae > Streptophyta > Magnoliopsida > Asparagales > Amaryllidaceae > Allium > Allium sativum. Next base: position 110,944,086 of record CM060913.1, read on the forward strand.
ACAGACCAAGCTATAGTAGTGCCAAGAGCATCTTCAATGACTTCTAAATCAAATGTCATTCTCCATAGACGTGCTTTTGGAATTTTTACAATATCTACCCAAACTCTAATTGCATTTTTTTTCAAAGGAACACCATGAACCATTGTAGTTGGACTGGTTGAAGACACACGTCCCAATGTAACTAATTCTCTCTTTCCCGACCAATCGATCAGCTTGCAGTTACCATTTGTCATAGAATTTGTACTCTATCAATTAAATAAATACTTTTTTATATAATCTTCAACAATTTGTACCATAAAAAAAGTAAATCAATTATAAATAATTTCACCTTCTCGACAACTCTCTTACATTACTCCTATAATTAGCGGATGATGCAACATTAGTAGTTTCGATAATTACTTTTAATTCAGGCCATGCGACTTTCATACCAGCGGCTTCTCCAACTCGCGTCAAACCTTTAGTAGGCCTCCATAAAAAAACATTTTTCACTTTTGGATTATCTGTCCAAACCGCAATAGCAGCTGACCCAAGAGGGAGATCATTCACAAGTTGTTTTGGATCACTCGAAAGTAATTGTCCTTCTGCAACCATTTCTTCACTCTCACTCCAATCGATTAATTTGTAGTTATGATGTATGCTACTACTTTTACTCTATTAAAAAAACATAATGATTATTATTTTTGTACATTCAAAATGAAAACTTAAGTAATATTAAAAATGATAGATTACTGCATTATCTTCTTTTTCCGAGTTACCGAAGTTGTGAAAAATAACTCTAGTAGATGGCCACGCTACTATCTCACCTTCAACTTCTCCAATATGAGTCAAATAAAGTGAAGGTGAAGGCCTCCACAAGAAAGCATCTGATTTCCTCACGGTTTCTATTTTAATTTTCTTAGCATCAGAGCCTAGAGGGATTTGTTCAACAAGCTCATTTGGATCACTAGACACAATTCTTCCTTCCGCAACAATTTTATATGTCCCACTCTGGTCCAATAAATCACATGTGCCATATATTTTATCGTGCTTGTCCTACAATTAACCAAAAAAAGTAAATTAACAATAATTTAAATGTCAAATATAACGATATAACAATTAATTTAAATAACTTTTACCACTTGAGGTACATTTGCTTCATCACGGCTTTCTTTTTTCTGTCAATTAAATAAAAAACAACATTTTTGATGTCCAAAAAAAAAAAACCACAATAAGAAACAACACTTGCTCACATTATCATAATTATGGGATGCACTATACCGACCTAGAATTGAAGGTGGTGTAGGATTACCAAAATTTTCAGACCTTAACAGCACATTAAGGATTAAACTTCTTCAGAATTTAATTACTCCAAATGCATGAAAGAAAAATGCTTATCGAAATAAATTATAGGAGATGGCTGTTTATAATAATTAGTCCAGTACGATGAAATCTATTTTAAGGCAAAAGGGAAATATATACACTATACCTGATCCTCAAAACCTGGCAAACTACCCAACGGTCTAGTAACTCTATCAAATAGGGCTGCACACAACCCATATCCAACCCGACCCAACCCACCAACCCGACCCAACCCACATAAACCCAACCCAACCCATCCTAGTTCGGGTCGGATATAGGTTACAATTTGTAACCCATACTATATGCGGGTCGGGTTTGACATTTTGTTCAACCCAACCTCATTTTAACCCAACCCAAACCTATTTAAAAAAACTAATTTAATATCCATCCAATTAAAATTAGAATAGTATAATCCTAGAATAATGTTTATGTATTCTATAATAAATGTACAAAAAAATATTTCATGTCAATCCAAACTAGATAGAATTTGATAAATATATTTTAAAGAGCATTTTAATGTATTTTAAAATGAAACACTTGCTCAACTATGTACTAAATTAATTTCATATGATGTGTTTTACAATGAAATTTTAATTATATGTCTTGTAATGAATCGGTTATTTTAAATTCATTATGCTAGCTAAAATATGATATATTATGCTGAATATTTTGATATAATTTTTAGAAAAAATCCCTCATATTCTCATTTTTTTATTGTATTCAAGTGACCCAACCCAACCTTACTTAACCCGACCCAACCTTACTTAACCCAACCCAACCCATACTTCAACCCAACCCATATCCAACCTCATATAGGGTCGGGTACGGGTTGAGCTACCTTAAATCCACATCTATGCGGGTCGAATAAAGTATTTGGTCTAACCCGACCCAACCCATACTTTGTGCAGCCCTACTATCAAACCAACATGCCAAATTTACAATACCTAATGTAATAACATGCATGGAAATCATTATGATAGTTTGGTCTCCAGAATAACTATTCCCAAGAACAATTGTAATAACGTGCATGTGCATTCACCTCCCACCTTCCCAAACATTCAATCCTTCTCATGATTCCACCTACTTATCCATATTCAACTTAGATTTTCAAACCAAACAGCACAACACCTTCCCTTTCTAAATCATTCTCAACCGAACCAGACCCTCTCAAATCATTCTCAACGTCCCCTTTCACCTTCACTGTTATCACTTACACAAATCCTTCCTCTCTACTGACCAACACTAACTCGGATGCAACTTTATATTCAAACTTACAAATATAAAAAAAAATATTATGATTTTTGAATATATATTTATCGAAAAGGCAACCTTAAATAGTACTCCAGAAGCTCCCAAATGTCTAATTGAAATATACGCTTATAAAGCTTTGTCAGACTACATATGTGCGAGAGAAGGCAACTGTCAATGGGTGCACGCTGAATATCCATGGAAGCCATTAATATGCATCCACTATACAAAAATTGGTCATAATATATCAAAATACACTTTTATAAAAGCACTGCATCTCTATTTTCGCTTAGGGGGCATCATAATATACTCAGCAAAGGAAACTTATCAAAAACACCAAACATGAATATGGCTACAATACAAAACCATCCGCTTGTGCCAAAGAAGAATCATCAGCCTGTGCAACACAGTTCGAATGAGACGATCAAGCAACATCAAAACTACTTCAATATTGCTTCCTCAACTAAAGTGCATGGAAATATATGAACGATAAGTGTTCCAAGTTAAGAAAAATATGAACTAAATTGTTTCCAGGTTAGGCAAATATGAATAAGAGGTGCATGTATATGGCATAGGAAAGCCAGTAGCATATATTTGTCATTAATATCACATTAATAGGGTACGAACCATGATAGGTTAACATGTTAGAATTAAAGTTAATACCAGCGCATACCTGATTTTTAACAAGCATTTGAACCACCGTGGTTAATTCTGAAATTTTATTTTGCATGTTGATGGCTTGTTTATCCCTTACGTGTGACCATATTGCCTTGGTGTAGGTCATACCCCTTCCCATTGCTCTCAATCGTCCTGATCTATCTTGTCCCAACACAACACTTTTGCAAGCGCGTCTTCTTTGTAATTAACTTTTGAGCTAGAATTTGATTCATTGTTGATTTGTTTAATTTTTATCCTAAACAAGTTGTCATACATACATATTATAGACAATTAAACTATCACAATAAGAAACAAATTGTTATTTAATAAAATTTTAAAGTACTTACAATAGTCTCTGCTGCAGTCATATTTACAGGTTCCATTTTTTCGAGCGTGAGATTTGATCCAAACGTGAGATCGAGTGATAGAAGACAACCGAGGACTCGTCTTTCTCTATGTTTAAGAAAATGTATTACAACATGTCACATTAAATGAGTAGCTTAAAAATATTATGGTCGATAAATCAATAATTCTTACCAAATCATCAGCCACTCGAGCCATTCCTTTACGACTACATGTGTGTGGTATCTGCTTCTTTCTAATAGCTTTATATTTCTGACTCAATTCCTTGACAAAAAAATACATTACATATGTTGTTTAATAGCATACAATCTCAGCAACAATAAATGTGTAACTACTGCTTAATTTCATCAATAAAACCCGAAACTAATTTTTCCTTAAACTCTGAAGTTGTTTTAGACTTCACAAACCTTTTTCCACTCATTCAAACTTAGGTTGTCGGGTTTCAACCTATTTCGTTCTTCTTCGTTCTTTGCTTTTGCTATTTCACGAAATAACCTAGATTTTGAAGCTCTAAAAATGCACCCCCATTTGCTGAAATACGCCCTCTTTTTGCCATTCCTCATCAAGCTTAAATCTAACCTGTAGTATAACGCATTATAACTTGAATTGAATTTGATGAACCACAAGAACAAAAGGATAAATTTTAAAAACAAATATAAATTTTCATTGGGATATAAAGTCTCAAAAAATGTTTAACATGGCATAATTTAACAAATAAAAACTTTATAAAACATCAGCAAAAGATCAAAGCCCGTAATGATTTAACATGGGATAACTATGAACAAGTTTCATATGGACTTCAAAATGACCGAACTATGAATTTGCATCATATGGGGCAACAAGAGCATCAAAATATAGAATGAATGCGATAGGTTAACTAAGCACAATTAATACATTGGTGTATTTTATTCATTGTTCAACCATTTGCATGCTGTCAATCATGTTAAAAAAGTACATTCGCTCTATGTTTGTTAACGTTAATAATATTTATTAAGGAGAAATAAAGAGTACGCATATGCACATCTCTATTTAATTGAATTAACCGGAAGACAAAAAGATACGGTGTTTAATTTACAGTGTTTCTGTCTTCCACTTCCACTTGCATATACAGTGTTAAAAAATAAATAAAGTGTAGACAATAGAATTAACTCTACGACAGAGTTACTCCATGGAATGGTGCGTTATTACTATCTGCAGTAGGGAATGATCTACTAGTATGCATTTGTTCCATAGTATCAAGACCTAGTACTTGTAATGCTGATCTTTCCAATGTCAACATTCCTCTAATCTAGATCCATCGGTTCATTTCTAACTCAAACAATGATGGTGCTCTTTCATATGATAAAACAATGATGGTACTCATCCATAAAGTAATAAATGGACATGTCAGAAGTGAAAGAAGATGTGTTCAGCATCAGGAAATGTGTGTGTATGTGTGTGAAACTGGGATAAGATTTTATTTTAAAAAAAATAGTGTATACCTGAATGCATTCCCATAAAGCAACTTGTAATTCATCACTTAGTTGTGCCCACAAATCAAGCGTAACTGGAACATGTTCTCTTACTAGCGAACCTAAATATGAGAATCAAAATATACTGATAAAATATTGTAGAAGCACTAAGAATCACTTTTATTATATATGATAGTTAAATAAATAAAAAAAATTATAGAACATCAAATTTTATCAAATAGAAAATAGATATCAATTTTGCAAATATATCGGTATCACTTTAGATATAAATAACAATCAAAATAAATTGTTAAATAACAAAGCGTCAACTCTAATCAAACAGTTACTAGGTATCCATTTTGCATTATTTTGGTATCACTTTCTTCGTAAATGGCTACCAAATAAAGAATTTAAGTTACATGGGATTAACTTATATTAAATAGAAACAAGGTATCATTTTTTCCAAACATAGGTAACAGTCTATTATAAATAATAATCAAAATAATATATTAATAACTAAGCATCAACTCAAACAAATAGCTACTAGGTATAATTCTTTTAACAATTTTGGTTGAAAGTAGTACCACTGGCCAAAAAAAAGCCTATACACCTATCAATCTATGAAATTTCTTTCAGGAGCATGTCAGAGCATAGCCTTTTTATTATGCATCCTCATCCGATTGTGTTCTTGTCATCATGTCAAAGTAAATAAAGTTTCGATTATGTCCTGTTATTCTTCATTCAAGTATTTTAAGCATTTGCAGTGTGCTAGTTATAAATAAGAAAATGTTAGTTTTACTAAGCAATTAGCACTAGGATGGATTCTTTTATACCAATTTTAGCAATAATAAAATGCCAGTTTTACTGTAGTGAATAAGAAGCCACTAATGAGGCGCAACTGATACATTAATATTATAGAAAGTTGCCTCCTTTAGAAAATAACAGCCAATTATAAAGACTACATAGCATGTACAACACCAACCACCTCTACTACTAAACTGTTTTTTAAGAGAATGAAACCAGAATAATTTTTAATAGGAACCAAGTCAAACTAATCCAGTTCATATTTAGTTAACATTAACTTATGTCCATAGGTTTTCCAAATTGCTTTGACAATTCAACATGTTAAAATTTATTCATAGCTTTAGTAACTCCATTTCACAAACTATTGAAATGATATTACATATTAAACCAACATAACTACATAATCAACATTCACAATCAAAATCACGGAATTCGTACTCGTGGCAAAAAATGGCAACAGGCATAACAACTCTTTTTTCACCTCTCAGTCCTCAGTATCCGACTCGGACCCGGAACAGCACCGCCTTTTTTCAGTGTCCAACAAGTTAGAATCACCGGTGTCCAGATAAACGACAAACTCTTCCAAAAATGGTGGTAAATTAATAAAAAAGCGAATACTAAATGGAAAAGATTCATGTTTGGTAATTCCGCCGTCAAATGGAGAAAAACCGATTGCACTTATTAAGTTTATTGGCTGCGCTTTTGTTGGTGTGGCTCCTGAAGCCACTTACAGTCACTTAATGGAGCTCCTAGTCAGAGAAGGATTTTTAATAATTTCTATACTGTATAATGTAACATTTGATCATATCAAAACATCTACAAAAATCTTTGATAGATTTCATATGTGCATGGATGTCCTTTCGATTAGTGGAATCTCTGATGCCAATCTACTACCCTCTGACCTCCTCAGTCTTCCTATATACTCAGTTGGCCATAGTAATGGTGCATTGCTTCAGCTACTGATTGGTTCTTCTTACTCGGAAAAAATACCAAAGGTCAATGTTTTCATCTCTTTCAACAACAGACTAGCTGGGGAAGCTATTCTGTACGTCGAACAGGTAGGCCCTATAGTAAGCCAAATTATGGCTATAGTGGAAGCAAATCCTATGTACTCATTTGCCAGAAATGCCTCAGGTGATCTATGGAATGTGATTCATCCAGAGCACTAATACGAGAATATGAAGAAGAAGCTGCTACACATTTAACTAAGTTCATTGATTAGCTACCATTTGTCATGAATTAGGGAGCTCAGGTTACATCTGAGTTCAACCCAACACCGTCTGAGAATCACAAGTTCTTAAAGGAAGTGTATAGTGTTCGTCAAACATTACTGGTGAAATTCCATGCCGACAACATTGCCAAAACAGATCAAGTTGAAGATATTTTATGGCCTCGTGTTAAGTCTATAAGTTTCAGCATCATTAAAGTTTGATTCTCACATCAAAAAAAGTTATTCTTTCATTGTCAATGATCCTTCTTTTTTACTGGGTGGATTTGAACTCAAAGTCCTTCTAAAAGTATCATTTCCTATTTTTAATATTTATATTTCTTCATATAGCTCCTTGGAGAGTGATTCGTCTAGTATATCTTACCATTAGTTTAGTGTTTTAGGGGCCTAATCTTTATGAACTTGCAGAATGTTGCTTATTGGTCAGTACAAGAATTGATGAACTTGAAGCACCAGAATTCATGTGAGTAGATATTTCAAATAAATAACAACGTGGTTTATCTATGAGATGGTGCATAGAAATGCTGAACTTAATTTTTCACTCCTACCAAACTTAGTAACATATCTTTATTTCCATTGTTTTTAGATTAAATGTTGTATTCATTTGCTTAGTAATTGAGTCAATAGTGAAATAAAGGATTTAATAAATGAGGATGACTTAATTTTTTTACTTTAGTGTTGTATTAATAGAACTCCATGTTGGTTAAAAAGTGTAAATTAGGTACATATTTTCTTCTTATATTCGTGCTATTCTGTTTTTTAATACACACACACACGCGCACGCGCGCGCACACACACACATACATATATATATAAGGCGTTAAAATATAATAACAAACATGTTTCAGTATTTTGTTAAAGCACAGATCAGTTTGCACATTTTGCATATTAAATTCTTGATTTTTTGTATCATTGTTCTATAGGCATGCTTTTTCCTAAAAGGAAAAAAAATTAAAACTTCTTCATATTTTCCACTATTAATTCTATACTTTTTGACAAACTTTTTAATTCATTTTTTCTCATTCCTGTTTTTCAAAAATAAAAACCTGATCCAACACATTTAATTGGTATAAGGACTACTCTTGCAAACACATCAAAAATAAGGACTTAACACTCAAAGCGCACTTCAATTAGATTGTTTCGATGAATGTATCAAGTTTGACGTCATAAAAAGGACTTGATGATATTACTAAAAGTAATGCTTTTGCTTCTTTATTCTTATCATCCAGCTTTAGAATCACCTGACGAAGAAAATTATATGGACCCATGCACTCTTAAATGCTATTCACATACTCTGGTACCATCTAACAATTCTGCTATAGTTTGGAGTTCTAATCCAGAAAACCAACTCGTTCAAGCAAGTGGCAACTTCTCTAGAAAAGGTTATTTTACCAAGAAATCATCTTACTCCATGTGTAAAGGATTTTAAATGGGAAGTGGGAGATTATTATACTCCAGCAGATGTTGTTGCTCAGAGTTTCAAAACTCTCGCTCTCAATGATACTCGAGTTCTTGCGAAATGCATTGTAGACTGGTTTAAAGGAATCAAGAATCGCTGATATTTGGTTGATTTCAATGAAAATATGAATACCCAAATATTATAGAAACCTGACTACTTGATATCAAATGTATTATAATTTGAAGCCCTCCATTAATAGTGCTCAGTTGGTATAAAATTAAAGTTCAGAATCATTGAGTAAAAAAAAACATTAACAAAACATTATTTTTTATAAATTTTCAATGATATTTATGGTGGCATTTACTCACAAATCAAGAATCACACCCATGCCATTGGCACGGGAATTATACTAGTATTGTACAAAATTGGTTGTGACATGTTTTAGTTAAACCTACTCTTCGATATTACACAAAACAAATGATGCAACAAAAATTGAGTAAGATCTTATAATGTGACTGGATTTTTAAGGCAACAAGGAAAACATAGGTAATTTTGCAACTAAAGCATGCAAAGAAAGCAAAGAAGAAAGGGAAGTCATGAAATTAATTTACAGCAACCAAAAAGCAATGAATTTTTTTAATACCCTTTTTCAGCCATAGAACCACAATTCACCAGTCCAAGGCTCAATCATTCAACTTAAAATTGATAAGCATGTAATTAGATATTCAAAGATAAGCCATTTTCACATATATCATTAAACTCAGAGTTAAACTCAGATTTAAACAGTTAGCGATGAAAACTTCAATTCAACCATTAAACTCAAAATTAAAAAAAAAAAAGGGAAATTATACCAAATTCACGGCTTCGTGATTTTGACGGCTTCGACTTCCACATCTCAGTAATGTCCAGAATCGATTTGAGTCAGCCACCGAGTGAGGAGGAAATTCGTACGCAATAATTGCAGAAGACTAGAAGAGATTCGGAGAGGACAGTTGCCGGAGATGAGACGAGAGAGGGGACTTGTCGAGATGAGGGGAAATTAGGAGTGGGAAATTGGAAAGGAAAAATAGGCGTAGAGTTTTTCCAAAGGAGGGAAACGAAAATTTTAGCCGCCAATGTTAATTAAGTTAGAACGAGAGCGATTATCACGCTATGTTCTATGTGAACGGATCGCTAACCCATTTAAATTATAGCACACCAAGTTTACGTGCTATTCCCGTTGCTATTAATTAAACATTTTCTTGTAGTGCGTATTGATATATAACATAAATTCCATATATAATTCGGCTGCAATATTAAAGCAAGCTTATTTGTCATCATCAGAAATCAGAAAAACACATCCTACTTGAACCGATATTTGCCATGGGATGGGAAGAATCATCTCAATGTGAATTCCATTCCATCTGCAGGATAAAATTGGGACTCAAAGTAAGAAATATTCAGGCTTTGCGAATTAATGTAAGACGTGAGATCGGCTGGCAGGTGATGCGCAAGGCGATGCTGAAGGGGAGGTAGGCTAAAGTAGGGTACAAGTGACGTCGAGCAAGCGTGCATAGTTGACAGAGTAAAGGTATTTGCACGTAATGTAGTGGAGAAATTTAATACAAACATTGTTATTTATTGTTAAGATGATAAATATATTGGGACTCAAATTAAGAAATCAAATAAATCATAGAAACTCTAGACATTGATCCATTAGTAACCACTATGTGCCTTACACTCTTAAATCTTCCATTTGTCATCACCTTCACAATAATTAACATAAAACAGTTATGCTTAAATTTTCTACTTTACTTTAAATAAAGGATAGGTATGAATCAGTAGTGAAGTACCTGAAGTGTGTCACCACAGTTAACAAGAAAAAGCACTTTCATCTGATGGAATTGACACCCGGCTTCCATCTTTCAAAGCAATTTGATATCCATTTGAACTATTTTACCTTAGAATTGACATGATTTGAGGATCAGTGTGCTCCCCAAACCCAGTGAGACACCTATTTTTATGCACTTTTATCCATTGAGAGCATTTTGGGTAATGGTTTAGTCTAAACATCAAATCACTGACATTGCTCGTAACTAGTTTGCTTAATGTGTTGCTTGGTTTTATCTCTAAACCTTCGCCCATCAATTCTTGCACATTTCCAAGCACACTTTTCACTACTGAAATATACTCATTCAAGGCTTCCTTGCACCATGAATCAGTACTATATTAGTTCAGTCTGTCCAAAATCTTTTTCATGTTTATATGAATTTCCATTATTTGCATAATGGATGAATGCAATGTGTGTTCTATGTTTAGCAATCGCATTGATCAGAACATCATTCAATATATATCATGTGATAAAGTTGTGTACATTTTACAAACATTGCACAATATACGACATGTAAGTAGCACAAATGTCGTATATAAGTTAATAATACCTGAATAAAGTGGATGAAGGTTCAAGAAGATTAGAGAACAAGAAAGGATTAGAATTGATCTCAAAAAGAAGATATTCGACCCAACCAACACCACCATTAGGACCAATCCTTTTGCTGCCATAGCAACTAGGGTCGGGATTTCCTGCCTTTTCCCTTTGGACTTGAGGCATCGAAAAGAATTTCACTGCTTCTGAATCCAGTGTAGACATTAGTTCTTGGACACCCCATGGTTCACTACTTTGAAGAAACCAAACTCTTCGCATGCTTTAACGATGTCATTTTCCGAGTTAGGCAAGGACAGATCAATGACAGGGGTGCAATGAAAATAACCATTGTTTTTGGGGGTTAACGATAGATATCTTCTCAATTGGTGTAAAATATATTTGTACCAACGTAATAACATTAATGCAGTATTCCTTCATTTATACCAACCTCGTAACCAATTGGAACTACCCACTACAATTCCATCACAAAACTACAACCATTTATACCACAACATCCTCACTGCCTATTCATCCTCAAAATAAGAGTTCAAACCCAAAAACAGAACACTTCTACTTACCAATTTCGACCGCAGACTATCAGCATCCTCACCTGAAACACCAAGAAAAACAACTTGAACGATCATTATCATCCAAAACCAGTTTTGTTTTTAGTACATAGGCACCATTTTTCTCCATCACAAACTTAAATAATGACGAATAGTGCTAGTTTACGCGGAGAGGATGCCCCATACCTATTCACACTAGATCATATTAACACATTTATTTTCAAATTGCCAATATCAAATTCTGACGTTTTCATAAAGTGGTGTACACCCGCTTTTGTTATTTGTTAGCATAAGAACAACATATCACATATAATCTTAAACATATAAAACCAAAGTTAAGAAATAGTGGTAATTCATAAGATGCACAGCTAGAAAATATGGCGCATGCACTCCTTAACATATGTATATGCTGCACCTAAACTCTCGTGTACACTCACTGCTCTAGCACATGAACATGCACACGCACTAGTTCATGCACACATCCAAAACATATGCATCCAGTATCCATGAACATAAAAGCATAAGGTACTAATAACAAGATAAATACAAGGGATTTACAACAGCGCAAAAATATATTAACCAAGAGATATGCACTGACAAGACTTATTGGCAGTAGTATATACAACTCAACACATACATAACAGCATATATACTGCCTTTTTTTAACGAGCAGGACAAGCCTAAGGTAAAAACAGTACTACGACAGCTTAATTTCATTGTTCAACCCATACGGTTCAATGCATCATATGTCGTGATAGTTTACATATCGTTAATATTAATTATGATAGAAAGCATATTGTTAATATCAATTATGGTAGTTTACACCATTTATCCTAATAATATCAACTCTAACTATGTGGTTATGAACCTAACCAATGATATTACATTTCAGTTAAGTCCATAGACAACTACACGGTATGATAAAGCTGGTAGTTTACAGTGGATATAAAAATTAAAAAGTGACTGCAATTAATCCCATTATAGTTTATGCATCTAATAATAGAATATTAAGGCAAGTATGATGTGTAAAGTACTACTTCGTAAACAAGCAAACTTTATTAGCAATAAGCCAATAACATGTGATCACCACTTTAGCATTTTGAAGTATAGATACTTTTTTTTACTAGCTGCTTTTATCATATTACATGATTAAATGTTGACATTTAGAAGAAAAGCTTAAGAACATGTATAGTGACATGCAAAAACCCATCCAGACCATTTAAACATTGCAATAATTGATTCACTTTGAACCTTATCCACAAGAAAATACAACCAGAAGTCAATGAATGATTATGGGCCTAGCTATTGCCTGTTGAAACTTTGCATAAACATACTATCCAAATTACTTTGCTACAAAACTGAAGCCACTCTCTAATTTTTATTATAAAAAAGCTTATTTACTAGAAATAAACATTGCAGAAGGTATAATGTTATCACATAATCGAAGAGGATTCAATTCAGTCAGTATCAGTAAAATGTGCAGAGGCAAAATCAGACCCATTAACAAAATTGAGCCTGAAGTTATACATAAAGTTATGCCAACATCTTGCTTATCTTTTGTGAAGCATATTGTCAAGCAGCCAACTCATTTAGTTATGTTTTTGACAAAATGCACAAATTTGTATATAGAATATCATATCTATCTCATTAAATCAGGGGAAATCATAGCATTAAAGATATAAAATTGGAACAATAAATGTATATGGAATGCACTAAGATTTTTTTTGAATGGCCAATATATAACAGGCAAAGAAGAACATATGTCAACATAAATCATATATCACTTGGTGAACCCATGTTAAACACACGAAATTCAACCCCTAAGATCTCCATTCATAAATTATTTGTTTCCCAATTTCCTTTTTCATGTGGGAGCTTCACCTCATCAGAAATTACCCACAAAACAATTACTAAAATATAAGAGATGGTAGCCACGCATCACAGATGGTTATCTAACGAAGTTACAGGCAGAGCATTCAACTTAATAACAACAATAGGGGATTGTATTTTTTATCAGTGGAGACAAATAATCTTGTTGAGTGATGTTTTTCTATAATTAACCTTGATGAAGCTTGAGTCATAATTAAACTTGTATATTTTATTAATTTTGGTAAGGCATGAATGAAACCAAGTTGCCAATTACACCATCAAATATAATTTTATAGTTTATGATTAATGGGCAATGCAAATTTGGGATCTTACATAAAAAATAAGGTAAATTGATTTTAGTTACATTATTACCATATTAACTACATTAGCATGCCCAATATAAAAAGAATAGCTTTGTTTGAAAATTTTAATTTACTGTCCAACAACATACTGCATGTTATTTAATAAAAATAACATAAATAGGATCTTAGGTCTCAAATATGGTTACATTATCATGTTAATTACATCAGCATTCCGAATGTAAAAAAAAAACATTTTGATTCGAATATTTCCATTTAGTGCCTAGCAAAATACTCCATGTGATTTAACAAAAATATCATTTGAAAAGTGCTGATCTTAGAAATAAACAATGGAAGATATAGCATTTCCTAAACCATACAAAAGGTAAAGTTGAAAATCAAGCCTCATCAACCTTTGTCAATATAGCTAAACGACCTAATTAATGTTTGAAAGACATCTACAACACCGATGACCAGTATCAATGTCGAAAGGATCATGAATAAAAACTAGCTAGGATATCAAGAATTCAATGACTATTTCATACTCAGCAAGAAATACTTGTTGGGATTTAGTATGACTAAAATGAATCAGTAACTATCATGTCAATTTGTTATATAAAGTACTCCATTTTTAACCTTACTTGACTTAAATGGATTCAACCTACTATCAAAATAATTAACAGTCCAAAGATAATAATTAATCGCGCATCACAGATGGTCATGTAATCATGTTACAGGCAGAGCATTCAACTTAATAACAACAATAGGTAATTGTTTTTTTATTAGTGGGAATAACTGATTTTGTTGAATGATATTTTTCTTTAATTCAAGTGAACTGGATGAAGCTTGAGTTATAATTAAATCTGTATGTTTTATTATTTTTGGTAAGACATGAATGAAATACAGTTGTCAATTACACCATCAGATGTAATTTTATAGTTTATATTCCATGGGCATCATAAATTTGGGATCTTTGGTGACAAATAAAGTTGACTGATTTTAATTACATTATTACCATATTAACTACATCAGCATGTCCAATATAAAAAGAATAGTTTTATTTGAAAATTTTATTTACTGTCCTACAACTTACTAATGTTATTTAATAAAAATACCATGCATAGGGTCTTAGGTGTCAAATATGGTTGATTGAGTTTAGCTACCTTACCATATTAACTACATCAACATGGAAAGTATAAAAGGAACATTTCGATTCGAATATTTTCATTTAGTGCCCAACAAAATACTACATGTGATTTAATAAAAATATCAATTGAAAAGAGCTAATATACGAAAAAAATCATAGAAAAATATATCATTTGCTAAACCATATAAAAGGAAAAACAAAATCAAACCTCACCAACCTTTGACAAAATGGCTAAACAACCTAATTAATGTACGAAAGGCATCAATGTCGAAAGACTCATGAATGAAAATAGGCTAGGCTATCAAACAAAAAAGGAATTCAGTGACCATTTCTCACTCAGCATGAAATAGTTGTTGGGATTTAGTATGTCAAATATTTGTTCACTACCTATCATAATTTGATAAGAAAGGAAATCTATCAGGTGTTTTAAATTAAGAACATTTTTATATTCAACGACTAACAGAAAGGGCTTGCTACAACGCATATGGAAAATGAAATTAAATTTACCTTTATTCATGTGATTCAATTGTTCTGTCCGAATGGAAAATGCGCGATGTCTACGATATTACACCGTCTCACTGCGTAAAATAAATAACAGCGAACATTAAATCAGCATAAAAAAATTAATGCATTATCTTTTCTACAATATACCTTCAACTGCACTTGGTGGAAGATTTGAGTTACCTAATTGTCAACTCCTCATGTAAAACTGTATATGACGAAGTACAGCCAATTTGTTTTCATTTACACTTGTCTTAACTGGTATAGCTAACTAATGTGGCACGATGATCCATGAGGTGAAGCCTTCTTTGAAGCATGGCATATTTGATTATTTTCCACTGTCAGTCTCCATTTATGCAACAGAAACAACATCAATTAACACCACAGACTATGTGTGATATCAAATCCACATCGGGAACAATGAGGAAGAATGAATTTACAAAACAAATTTACATGTTCACCAAGCACGGGAACAATAAACACCGAAAAGATGGAAAAATTGAAAATGGAGCTTTCATAATACATATTAGACATATTAAAAAGCGATCTATTTACAAAAAATTGATGGATAATTACATATTAGATATATTGGTTTAACAACGAATGTGGACATATGTACTATAAATCTGCAGCAAGTTTTGGCCAAAATGTGTAGATTGTGACACCACTGTTCCCGTAATCCCATTCATATTTACCTCATTCACAAATAACATTTAATTAGCTTATCTGCGCAGCTATGACGGCTTAAATCACACTCAATAGAAGCAGCAATAAGCTAGGGAGATAATAAATGGTGTAGAATATGACATCAAATTTAAAGAATTTAACTTAAGTTGCCAAAATATCATAGAGAAGTATTAGCAAAACTTATAAACCTCGATGTTAAGATTATAACATCGTGTAGTTTATGTTTAAAGGATGTTAGGCTATTTCTCCTCATGGGACATACGTTGAGAATCTTTGTCAGAGTAAAGAGGAGAGAGCCACAGTATTGTATGCCGATGTGAGGATCAATGGTCCTTCGGCTCATGATATGTCAAAATTTAAAAGTATAGAGAAAGTCAACATTTATATATATGTCACAAAGATGTCAAATTTTGTTACTATCTTTCAAATATCCACAGCAAGCGGTTTATTACCCCAGAGTTGGAGAACAAAAAGGTGATTTTTGGTGTATGTATGTGTGTGTGTTTTTTTGGAAGGGGGCTGTGTTCGCGAACGAGATGTCATGGTTGTATACTTTTACGTATTAATACATCACACCTTACTTATTTCAAACATTTAAAATGCAATAGCTATTCTCATAAATATTAAATTGACAAACCATTTCCATGATTAATCCACAAGTTTTCTATTTTTCTGATATTACCATATCACACCTTACATACATTTAGCATATATAAAACAGAATCACCCTGTTTCGACACATCACAATTAAAATTTGAATGATTGAACCAACCTCATCAAATCGGATCAGACCGCTTGATATATTTCCATATTTCCCTTCAATTTAGTCTTTAATACCCGTAGTTTACAACACATAGAACATAGACAACATAGACAATGCATCATGTAACATAGACAACATAGCTTTACAAACCATTTAAATAGACCTGATTTTATTTTTCATTCTCGTATGCATAGAAATGTTCATAAAACACATCATTTTTAAACTCAGACTCATTCTGTCAAAGTGCTGGAATGATCTTATCTGATCGATGAAAAACATATATAATATTCAAAGGTATTTAATTAAACAAAATCAATTTCCATAAAAAAGAAAATGGATAAAATAAAATTAGATCTATCTTGCAAAACTTACTATTGGTAAGCATCTGAGAAACTCCTAATTGCAGCATAATGTAGAGAAACGAGGGATTTTGCTGCCTTTATGACAGCTTCCATAGCCGTCATTTAGCTCGTTTTTAATTAGCTCTATTTGTGTATGTAAAGTTTTTAGTCAAATACTGAAATAATTCCATTGTCATTTATGCAGTTTTACCCTATTCAACGGTGAGGTTCTTTCATTTACGCAGTTTTACTCTAATCAACGTGAGCATGACAAATCAACAATGAGGTTCTTTGCATTTACGCAGTTTTACCCTAATATACAAATCCATCCTCATAAATCCATAATGGATTCAAATCTACGACATCTAAAATAACTAACAAATTATATGAGAATCAGGTTCGCATACCAGAATCCAAATCGAAGATTATATCCAAAACGTGTCGTCGTAGCTACGACAGATTGGTTCTGAAGTAAGAGAGGCAGTAATCGGTTGAGGAGATTGAAGGCAGATCGATGTTTTTCGGTAGATCGGTGGTAATTTTCGGTAGATTGGTGGTTTTCAACATATCGGTGTTTTTCTGTGAGGCGTTGTTTTAGAGAAAGAAGAATGGTTTTGGAGGGGAGATAGATTAATTCGTGAAAAGTTGGAGGGAGTCGGTGAATAGAGCGTTACAGTAAAATGATTAAAACAAAATCACGTGCAGGACCAAGAATTAAGGGTAATTAATAACAGTTCAGAAAATTGTGTTATTAAATAGCGTTATCAATATCATATTTTGTTTTAGTGACTATGATGTAGGGAGTGACATATTTGTAAGGTATTAAAATGCATAGGTTGTGAATGGGTCATGTTTAGCCTGTGTTTTATCAACTTCTAAAACTCTAAATGTTTTTAACGTAGTTTTAAAATGGGGTGGAGTGAAGTTGTATAGGGGTTTGTTTAAAAGAAAAAAAATAAAGGAAGCCCACGGTTGACTAGTAAAGAATTTGTGATATTTTCCAGACTCACATTTTATTTTCTTGAATTTTATAGTTGGTGCAACCAATCGAGGAGACTGAATGTCTGGAACTTGAGTTCGATCAAACAATGCCCATGATGAAAATGTACCCCAACGAGCGATTAAAATCGCACATGTAGATACTGATGGTAGAAACAATGATGGCTTTGTAATATTTCAACACACACAAATATGTGGTATGTTTTGTTTATATGTATATAGCAATGCATAAGCTGTTGATCTTTAAGTATGTTGGAGACTTCTGTTTTGAAGTCAATATTTTGTAATCAAGTGGTTGTGAGAAGGCAAATTCTTATTGTCTTAAGATCAAGAACTTGTTTGAACAAGAGAAGGTAATCACCTTATTGAATGCCTCTCAGAAAGTAAGCATTATGCTCCAAATTTTTTTGATTTATATGTCAAAATATTCTATCTTTAGTGCTATTTCATTATCATCCGTTTTTGTCCATTAAATTTCGAGGTGAAGGTTATGAAGTTAATGAATAACGTGATGGCTCAGATGAACAAAAAAACGTTATTGCTAAAAACATATGTTTACCAAGGATCATGGCATTTACTGCAGAAGAGGAAAGGCGAGTTTCTGAGCTAGTTTAGTTGGTTCATTCTAGTAGTCCATGCTTCATCTCTGTCATGAACAATACAAATATAAACAAATGCTTCATGGTATGACTGTTTTGATCTATTTTTCTTAATATGCTTTTCTATGTCTAAAATCCATTGGATCGTGATAGTCTGAATTTAGCAGGAAAAAAACATTTTATTGTCTTTGATTAGAATGGATTGCTCACATTTCCAGATTTTGAAGCATTTGCATGCATTGAGAAAGAACTTTGCTTGCTTTTGGAGTCCATATACTCAGCCATATCATCTTCTCCAATTGCTGTAGCAAGCTTAGGTTAAGTTTACAGAGTATGGCTAAAATTAAATATTATAATCAACTAGTGGTTGTTAAAGTACAACGCCCAGGCATAGAGGAACTTATAGGCCTCAACTTTCTCTTTCTTAGGGGTTTTACTTTCCTTAATTAAATATGCGAATTTTATTACAAGTGACGTTGCAGCTCTAATTAATGAATTTTAATGAAGGGTGTACAAAGTGCTCAACTACGTACAAACACGAGCTTTGTTATTAAATCAGTCTTCCCATTATCCATACAAAACAATTAGCCTATATATTTTGCACTATTTTATGCCATATAACAGCACTTATTGCTTCAACCAAATTCCTGATAACTGCTTACACTACAACAAAAAGAGCCTTTCATAGCCTTTGAAAAACGCTATTATATCCTAATATAGCGTTTCAGATAACGCCATGTAATGACATGCTATGTTAGATCTTCTACATTAAATAGCACATATAAAAACGCTATAAAAAATGAATTTTGTATAGCGTTTTTGTTTGCTATTAAACAAAAACGCTATATAATATACCATATGATACTTACTTTCAATAGCGTTTGTGTATGTTTCTATAGCGTTTCGTTTAGTTACACTATAACATTTCCAACCTATGTTTCTATAGCGTTTGTTATTCAATAGCGTTTTTGAAACGCTATCACCTATATTATTAATTTTTAGATTTTATTTGTTGTCATTTCAGCTTATATATTCACACACATGTTTAAACATTTCTTATCTACATATTAATATAACAAATTTTCACAAACAACAAATATATAAATTATTACATAATATTTCATATATATTGTTCATACAACTTAGTATTTCATACACTATTTTATCAACTTTTCCATGTCCATACATAATATATCATACATTTTCACATCGAGTTACTCACAAAACAAATAAACAATAGTTTAAAGGATCCATAACCAGATTTGCATCGAGATATTCTGTTCCTTTCAAGCTTTCCATTTCAAGTTCTATTTCCATGTCAACCTGGGTATTTAGAAGATTTTTTTGTGCTTTATTTGATGTTATACATAATAAATATAACTAGTAATAAGATGAACACACACACACACACACACACAGATATATATATATATATATATATATATATTTCACATTCTTACCTGTGAACCTGGTATTCCCTTTGGCAACAGAAGAAGCTTCATTCTTGTCACGAAAAAGAACATTAACCATTTTTAAGTTGACATTCATGATTTTTTTTTAAACGCAAAGTTTATATATTCGAATCAGCTTACCCCATAATATTCTCAAATTCTGATAGAAATAGCTCAATAATTAGATGCATATTCTTTCCAACTTTTATAAACAGAATCAGATTTACTTCGATAATTAAGTATAACAAAATAACTTAGCTCATAGAGCATGATGGGTACCATATTTGGTATTATTAGTAATAAGATCATATCTTATACTAATCATTGTAAATAATCTTAGCATCTGTGTAAATGGAAAACAGTTCATGGTAAAGTTCAATGAGCCCAGCATTTGAAAATTTAGCAGCATCGTTGTAGTCTGTCATGGGTCTGTATACTCCATAATAATAGTATAGTGCAGTGCTAAAGAAGATCATCTCAACTGTCTTTACATTTAGGCTCAACCATACCCAACAGAAACATCTAACATTCCCACAAGTACATCTAGTGTCTTGTTTTTTGTGTTCATACCGAACATGCCTTGTTGGATCATGGTATTTCTAGAATTTTTACGTGTCAATATCCGAAAACATAATGTAAAATGATATTACACTCATACCTTCATAAATAGCCCAATGATTCAACTGCTACATCTATAACCTGCATTACCGTTTATAAGAAAAATACAAAAAAATTGAATTATGTTTTGAAAACTAAAATGATATTAAAAAAAAGGGTGGATCTAGTACAACTCTATGAATGAATTAGCAGGGAATGGACATCCATAGGCTAAAGACAGCCAACAACAAAGGGAATCTTAACTTAAAAAGGTATATCTCTCAAGCATGAAAATGAAATTAAACAACTTTTGTTCCTTCCGAGCTGCTATATGTAACAAAGAAATCCATGGTGTGTTTGTATGAAAAATAAAACAAATCCAAAGTAAGAGCATCTCTGTAAATTCTTTAGAACAGTTGCCATTATGGACTGAAGCAGGGATAGTGGCTTCTATCGTTCACACTGATATAAATGGAAGTTATATACCAGAACAAAAATAAGGAAGGATATCAAATTTGGTGGTTTAACCATTTGAGCTAATGCTAAAACTTAGCAGCAGCATTTTAGTAAATATAATAAAGGAGACCAATGTCCTAGACTATAACACACACGTGATGGGTAAGTTACATGCAGTAGATTTTGCTTTGCCCTAACCGTTTCCTGCTTCCACTTCAACCTGTTTAAGGGCAACCATATTGGATTTTTCCCAATTAGTTAAGGGCAGACATATGTATGCTTTTAGAAAGAAACAAAATTACATTCAATTAATATATCTATACATAACTGACTACAGCTAATCAACTAACACAATCACTTTTAGAAATACAAAAACTTTCAGATTTCTGCTTTACGGAACCAAAGCTAAAACTGTAAAAAGGCACAAACCAAACCCCTCAAACTTACAAATCACATACCTTAGGTCTTTAATTAATCAGGGTAGCATTTTAATGCTCAGACTTCAGTAGAAGTCATGCAAGAGGAGAAGACTCTTACCTATCAAAATAGCAAACAACAACAAATGTCTATGAATCATACTTTTTAAATATACACATATAGCCAGTCATTGAAAATCGCATAAATTTCTACTAACAAAAGAACCAAAATCATTCGAAATCAAAAAGGAAAAGGAACCAGACAGTATACCTGAATGAACCATTACCCCTTCTAACCCAATTTCTACTTGTCCTCTGGTTGACCATAATCAACTGAAGTTAAGCAAAAATATGTCATGCTTCAGGGTAAGCCTCCGCATTAGCAAAATCCAAATACTTGGATAAATAACCTGATTGAGTTACTTCTAAAATATCAAAATTGGCCTACATTTAACCATTTAGTCAGAAACGTTGCCTGACTTTCACCTAAAGAACTATCCAATCAAAAAAATGTCAACTACAGAACGACCAAACAAAAACCATTTAATTATCATATATATAGACCAGTAAGGAAACTATCGGGATATACTCTAACAAAAATAATTGGCAAAAATACGTGTATGTTGATGCCAGTTGATAATATTCACTGCTCATATAAATAATTAGCAAATCAATGAATATTATGACTTTGGTAAAATTTAAAATACTAACCTTCTTTAGTTTGGTTAATGACAGTGATATCAAGAACAATGTCATAATAATGAATGGTTACATATGCTTCAGCATATACAGGGTCGCTAAATCTGGTTAATTGAAGTATACGGTTAAGCTTGTTAGTTTCTTCTTTAACTTTGATGAATACACCAATAACACGTTTTAGATTGTCTTGGACCTCGTCTTCAAGCTCCAGCTGGCTCACACCCCTTCTACCCTTGAGATGGTATAACAATAAGGTCACTTGACAGTGCATGAGAAAACCGAGCCTTGGTCTTCAACCTTTTCAAGCCTCAAAATCAACTTAGTCAAAGTACAAGAAACAACAACACATAATAAATCACTACTCAGTATCAATGACCTCAAATTGTCGGGTGAAGACAATGATCCAGACATGGTAGCAGGAGGAGAAAACACAGTTTTAGTAGCAGCACTCTGTGTGGCATAGGTCCCATCAGCTATAATAACCGGCCTTCTAAAAACAGACAGTTACAAACGAATTCACTTGTTGGGTAGTCTTGAAATTGTCGTTCACATCACCTTAGTCGGAAATTGGATAAAACGGTATCTCTCCAAGACATTGCTTAATAGTAGAGATCCCACTCTCAACTTCGGACAGTGAAAGACGGTACTCTCCTACAATCCAAAGTGCACAAGAACATACTCTTGCTGCACATATCTGATAAAATGTATCCAACAATCTAGTAATTATTGAAACTCTAAGCTTCGGGTTCGTTTCAATAATTTCACGAATAAACAGAACCACATCAATGGCAGAAGCCACATCACTATCACCCAAGAAATCCATCAGCAAATGAACAGTGCTCGCAACTTCTGGAAATTGCATCGCATAAGAATGAATTGCTTATACGAGCATCTTCCTGTACTCCCCATTCTTTTCCAATTCACCACTCTGTATCTTAACTTCTTTCTTTAAAGTTAGCACCACCTCATCGATATTTCTTGGTGTGATCAAGTCCAACACAATATCCGAAGTTTTTCTCCTAATATCTAAATTCAACTCGATAAAGCCCATAACACATCCATAACCATCTCAATAATAACCTCACTATGTGAAGCCTTCAACTCCATAAGCCTATCTAGCAGAATAAACTACACATTATTATCACTCTATGATAGCAGCAACAGACAATATGTGTTGGCTGCGAGTCTGCGACCTAATAGCAGATGGCGTAGGTGACAATGAAACCAAAGTACCAGCACACTCATATACAACTGCAGCAGATGATGCATTCAGTAATGCCACAATAACTTTGATATACTTCCCCTTTTCACCTTTATTTTTCCTACAAACTTTCTGATCAAATCAAGAACCACCATCTGCATCAGCTCATTCCACTCTGGTACCCAATCTACGTGTTGAAGTAATTCACATCTTTCTCCAAAGCGTAGTTAAAGAGCATTAAAAAAGAATTCCTTTTTGCTGATGGATCTTGCTCAGTTGCTAATGCCTTCTCAATCATCTCTGGAGCATCTGCCAGCAGCTGTTCCCCTTGAGGCAGCCTATAAATTGCCATTATAGCAAGAATGGCATTCCTCCGTATAAAAGGATGTTTGTGCTCCAAATATGCCAGCACAAAAGGAACAAATGGTTAGATAATCTCACTCTCTACCAATCGACATAAAAACCTTAAGGTCACACCATGAATATACTCGTCCGGATGCTGCAAGTTGTTCCGCAGGTTTTGGCAGATGAGAATCATCTCCAGTAAGACACAACCTTTGCTGTCAGTTTTGTCAAATATTTCAAGGTAGAGAAGCAGCAGTTTCTGAACGGTGTGATCTTCGGAGGGAAGGACGCAGCAGATGATAGTGATGAAAAGCTGGGTAGGGTATCATCATTAAGGAGGAGAATGATGGCCTTCTTCATGGCATCGACTTGAGATCCATGTCACTAGCTTCAAGTGATTCTTTGATCCTGTTTGGGAGGGAGGGGGACGATTTGTCGAAGTGGACGAGAGAGTGCAGATTGATTTCTCCATTGTTTGAATCTAGAACATTAGATTTGAGATATTAGAGTCAGATCTAAGATAGAATCTGAGGGATCAGGAAGTAGAATAGTGGTCAGGATTTGGTGTTTGAAGGAAAAGAGAAGAAATGCTACACCGTATTACTTATTTTGAAAAGAAATCGGATACCATGAGAATATATACATATGTTACAAGCAACCAGTAAGAATACATGAATGTGCATGCACATGTTTGTGTATGTATATATGTGTTTAAAGCTTCAACGATCAAAGCTAAGCACATATTTATTCGTTCACAATGATAATAATTTGGTTGTAATTCTTTATGCTGGCCTATTATAGAATGTTATCAAAGGACATCCAATGAGTTGTGTGTCTTTCCTAAGAATGTAACACTACAAAATGGGGTTGAATGTTACAAAGTTGAAAAGTAAACAACATAGTTATCTCAAGACTGATCTTAAACAATAATGTATTCTATGTTTGGGCATTCTTCCACATGATTATACTGTTCAATTCTGCTAAATCATTTATCTTAAGTAAACAATCAACTCAAATATGCATTCGAAAAACAAAATGACACAATATACAAACTCACTTGAATCACAAGAGGATGACCATAAATTCCTATCCTTCGATCGATCATACAAGATCCATCGGTCACTAGCAAAGTAGGGAACATATCAAAACCATCTGATAAACAAAGTTTCAATCTCAGTTTAATGCATGTTTGAACATCAACTCTTACCTATAATGCATAATCCCGTGTTATATTTCCATAAACTCTTAGGAATATGATCCACCACAGTCCCGTCAACACAGGAAATACTATTATTCTGTGTTCCAGACTACATACGTGTAATTATTGTTTACACTATGCGGTAAGTGGTTAGAAGAACAGAAAGAGGTTAATTCTGATATGAGATTGATGGTCCCAATGCAAGATTACACGCGTTATCAAAATTAACCAAAGCATGTAAGCTCATTCTAACATTTCCATTTGCCCAAATTAAACTACAAATGACTTCTTAGAACTTTTAAATATAAACATCGTTACTACGAATTACAAACAAACACATAAAAGGAAAGAGATGTTTATTCCTAAATTTTGAGTACTCGATAAAAGTTACTCAAAAATTTAAACCTTCAGTATGGTGTGTACGAATCAGTAGGGACAGTGTAACATACTATTTGCACAGGATGACATGCCGGACTTACTCGTTATTCTGATGCGAGTTTTAATCGAGAATGTTGGAAAGAAAAAAAACCATCACTAACCTGCAGTATTTAAAGGCAGGTAGTACCGGAAGAAGTAACATTATTGCATGTGTATTAACAGGGCCGATTCTTACCTTTGGGTTCTCAAGGCGAAATTAATTTAATCGCCCTTGCAAAGAAAAAATTAGAATAAAATACCAAATATTTTTTTTGAAAATCTAATAAAAAAAATTTACGTGAGTAAATATATATAATAAAATCAATGAAAAATGTATTATATAAAGATACGTAAAATTATGATGTATAGGTAGATATTAATAAGTTAATGGCAGCTTATCTAACAATGGATGAATGTGTTTTCATATCACAAACAAACCATAAATCAAGATGACTTTTTGAGAAAAATGTCATATATATTACAATAATAACAGTAGAGATGGATACCTTAACTTACATACATGCATATTGAAATGCAAAATGTGTAATAATTAATTCATCCTTTCATAAAACCATATTTCTTCCATATTATCTTAATTATTACAAATATATTATTCAATTTGTTGTGCATGAAATATAATTGATGGTTGAATGTATAGAAGGTATAAACCATTTCAGGAAATCATAAGTCTGTAATGAGTACTGAAATAAGTGAGCATGGACTAGACTTGTGTTTACCGAAAGTTAATTATTACCTTTAGCTAACAGAACTTACAAACCATAGAGAAATTAAAGCAAATGACTTATCTGCAGTATTTCCAACTACAGAAAAACATGCAAAAAAACAAAACTTGAAAACATATCACATCAAAACAACTTTCCAATGTTACCTATTCTCCCAAACAACAAAAAACTAATTACAAAAGAAGTAAAGGGGAAGACTTAGTAGACACATAATTACCAGCATAAATACCACTAATGGGTGGTAAATTGAAGCAAACAATAGGTGGTGGCACATTGTGTTAAAACGAAAAAAGACCATACGAAATCCACAGATGTGAAAGAGCTCTTGGGAAGCCAACATCCATTTCCACAGGAGGAGATATGGTGATAAGACAGCAGGAAAAATTTGGACATGGGAAGACAACAGCCAAATTCGATGCTTTCATCATCAGCGGTGATTGGCAAAGAAGCCATGGGTGTTTGGATGCTGTTCAAATTATTGCGCCTCGTGTTAACGGGTTTGCTGTGAAGAATGGCTGGAAAAACAGCAAGTCGTTAAATATATTCGGGTAGGAAAGACGATGTAATGAGAAGTGGAAGTAGAAATTGGTATCATGATAAGCATAAAACATTGCGAAATTGGTACTACGATAAGCAGTTCAAATTGGGGAAGTGCAGATTTAGGGATCTGGGAAACTGAAATGGTGGCTGTGTTTAGGGATTACGGAAAGAAGATGAAATTTTAGGAGGCGGCGAAGTGAAAAGTGAATTTCTTTTGCTTCCACACAAAATAATTCATTTACCGCCTTTTCATTGGACAGCGGCACAAAATAATTCATTTACCGCCTTTTCATTGAATAGCGTTCATTAATTACACGTGTCCTTCCACCTGATAGCATTAGAAATCTCAAGCAGATTAGCGATAGAATTAAGAATTGAGAAAACGCTCTGTGCTAATGCTATCAAAGGCCTAGTTTGTTGTAGTGTTAGAACCACTGTTTTCATAGTTGATCTATCTTGTTGCTAGTATTTTAAGCCGGATGGCCGAAACACTAAAAGGTTTAAAAGGTTGTATGCTAACTCAGTGGATGTTCTAGTTCCAGATATTTATTGTGATTATACTAGTGCTAAAGTTTTAACAACAAATTAGGTAGATGGTGTTAAGCTAAGTGAGCAAGAGCTGTTGTAAGACAGTGTCTGAAGCTCTTTAATTTAGTTAACAACGTAATCCAGTGTGGTTTGAGACAGTTACTTGACTATGGTTTATTCCCTGATGTAAATGTTACTCCAATTGTGCCTACTTTTAGAATTTTCTTTGATGGTATGCTTAATTCAAAAGTTAGTGAACTGAACTTCAAAACCTTAGCGGATGATTTTAGGAAATGTTCTATATCAGTATCCATTCAATGGTGAATTTTGCCTTCCATCAATACAAATAGTCCACATACATTTATCACGTATATAGATATCATGTATTGTGTGTTATTTCAGATCAGCCTGATTTACCGCTTTGCGTGGATTTTGGTTCGATCGAGTCGAGAAGTATGCAATCTGGTGATGTTATTTGAGTTTAAAGGACCATGTCTGGATTTTCTGCGCCTTTGTTATGTGGGGACTTATACACTCCAAAAAAGACGAAGGCTAAAGTTCGCTTTTCTTTTGAAGTGAGCTCTTGCCCGAGGAGTGCCTAAATTAGGAGAAAGACTTCTTCATATTTTCTAGTTCTGACTCAGGTATGGATTCTCTGTCAGGTAGTTTTTATGGTCCCTATGCTTTGTTTGATCCATCCTCTGATGACTTACAATTTTTAGCTGTAACTACTGGTATTATTTTTTATGATTCTCGATTACCATTGACGAGCAACCATCTGATAGGTTGATATTTTATCATAAACGTTTAATGTATAACTCCTGTAACAAAATATCTTATTTTTAATATGGCAGAAACTAGTAATACATTGCATCTTTTTTGCACTTTTGTTGTTGATTCACGCATGCATATGTTTTTGCTTTTAATTACTTGATTTTTATTCATTGTCCTCACTGTGATAGGAATATCCATCTATATTTGAATTGTTTTATCTTATTTCATATAACCATCAAATATTTTGAACTAAATATTGCTTATCTTGTTGTAACAAGACCAACATGCTTATGTTCTAGAGAAAATACCAAAAACAGAGCAAGATTAAATCAACCGTTTGAATGCTTTATAAGTAACTAGTTAATGCTAGTGTGTATGACATATTATGGGCATGGAAAAGTAATCTAAACTATGTGTACGAAATATTGAATTTGGATACATAAACATTGTTTAAATGATATGTATGAAATATTATATTGTAATTTATATGTTTGTTGTTTGTGAAAATGTGTATGTTTGCATGCATTTAAGAAATGAATATGTATGTATTTGTGTGTGTCTACATACATACATATATACGTATATATATATATATACACACACACACACACACACACATAAAGGGAGAGATGAATGGTGGTAAAATAAATATAAAATAAATATATGATTATAGAAGGGAGAGTTGAATGGTGGTAAAATGAATATAAAATTAATGTATGATATTATTGCGTTTTAAAATTGCTATCGGATTATGCAAATAAACGCTATAGAAAAGAACATAAAACGCTATACAACTATAGTTTGAAATGCTATAGAAATAAATCAATGAACGCTATGATACATGAACAGTAAACGCTATAAAAACAAGAAATAAACGCTACAGTAAAAGCAGTATAAACGCTATAATATGAAGCATTTGGCTAGTTTCATGTAGCGTTTTTCTGTAATAGCAAGCTGAAAACGCTATAAAAATGTATTTTTCCTAGCGTTTTGCAAAATGCTATATAAAGATAAAGGTCTAACATAGCATGTCATTACACGGCGTTCTCTGAAACGCTATAATAGCCTATAATAGCGTTTTTCGAACGCTATGAAATCCACATTTTGTTGTAGTGTCTGGAGCACTGGTTACGAGAGCATTCGCTTGCCCCCCAGAGATTCTTGTCCTTTGACCTTGTCCTTGCTTCCTTTGGCACTCCCTATAATAGTGTCCAACCTCTCCACAAACGAAGCAAGCATTCTTCCTTTTTTTGCAGTCCTTGACCAAGTGAACCCAACTATGACACTTCCTCTTATCCTTAGCCTTGTCATTCTTTCCGCCCTTCTTCTATTATTGTTGTCGTTGTCCTTTCTTGGGCCATACCTTCTTATTTTGAGTTGTTTCCTCATCCTTTACTTCCTTCTTTCCTCCTTTGTCTTCCTCATGCATTAGGGCATATCAACAAGCCTTTCAAAAGTAGATCCCATTGGATTATGGGACATAGCCAACCCGTGAAGGGGTTCATTCAGTCCTTTGACAAACCGCAAAGCTTTTTTATGCAGAGTGTCTACCAACTCTAATCCGAATCTCGCCAGCTGGTTAAATTTGTTAACATGTTCTTTAACCATCATGCTCCCTTGCTTGAGCGCCAAGACCCTCTCCATTTGCATGCTTTTCTCAGCTTGGGAAAGAAACTTAATTTCCCAAGTTTTCACCGGACGCCCAACTTGCGCCACCTCCCACCAAAACAAAGCTTCATCTTTCAGCAGCCAAGCAACTAACTGAATCTTCCTCCGACCTTTCACATCAAAAATTCCAAATAAATCCTCCGTCTCTTTTAGCCAGTTTCTTGCCTCTACGAACATCTCAGTACCGCGAAATGGCTTTCCGCCCATGGAACAGAAGTCTTTGCAGATCTAAGTGAAATTATCTGCTCTTGAAGGAGGAGGAGGAACGACAGGTGCAACTGGGGCAGGAACGTCAGCTTGACCTCCAACAGGCGTCATGGCCTCTAGATACATACGGAACCAACCTAGTATCATAACGCCCTCTAGGATATTAGGTTCCCCAGACATGCTGAAAAGAAAAGGAAAGAGATTTAGACAAAGGACCGAAGGATATTACATATGGCTTTGGGGGAATATGTTTTTCAAAAAAGACTTTTTCTTTTTGAAAAATGCTTTCTTAAAACCCTTTTTTTAAAATGCTTTCTTAAAACCCTTTTGGAAAATAAATTTCAAAAACTTTTATCTAATCTGGTAACCTTCAGCTCTGATACCAAGTGCGACACTCCACGTCCGTTAATGTCACTCACTAAACGAATGCATTAGGTTTCATGAAGCGTTATAGGTAACAGAAACAAAATTATTACAAGACAGATATAAAAGCAACAGCGGAATTTAAATTTTTATTTCAAACATAAATCATAACATCGTGGTCCAAAATACCATAAGTCTGAAACTACATAAAACCCATTACAATAACATAAAACTTCTATCTTGTACCATCAGAGTACAGAAAATACATAAAAAGCATAATTCCCCAAAAGAGACAAAGCCATAGTAGTTAAAGATAGAAACTTGAGCAATACTTCAAAAGCTGTGCTCCAAGCAAGATGATAAACGAGTCCCGACTAAGCCTGAGAATTCCCACCCAGCGGACCTGGGAGGAAAACGGAAGGAAGAAAAGGAAACAAAAAGGGTCAGACATAAAGTCTGGCGAGTCCAGTTACTTTTAGCAAGTAAATAAGTAAAGGTATCATGACAGGCATATAAAGTGGACAAGAAAGATAACACCATAAAAGATAAGTATGACGAGGTAAACATGATAGAGTTTATATGCTTCCCTAATGATTGCTCTGTTTATTCTCTGCACTAATACTACTATAACCAGAATGAGATGATCCCCAACATGTACAAGATGGTAGACTTAGGCGTACTTCTGGTGAGAGGTTTTAACCCCATACAGTCCACAGGCAACCCAAATAACGAACTCCTTAACTTACCAGAGTCTAGATGTACCCTAAACACTACGCTAATTGATCGGCTCCCTACTCCGTAGATACCCTGTGCCAGCCCCATATTAGGGGGTATCACTTCCCTAAAGTGGCAACCTTTCGTTGATGTGCACAACCATATCTACTGGTGTCACGGTCGTCTTAGCTGCCTTTGCCCGGCCCATGCACGCACGGTCCCCGGTCTGTTTGTGTCGCTCATATCGGCCTCTTCGTTTGGATCTCTTACAATCGGTTCAGTAAGCGTGCCCCAACTCCGACCTAGTTCGGAGAACTCGTTTGATACATACTACGGGTTATTGACTGAAACGGGTCCCACACAAGATGATGCAAGCCCTCCCCTTTGTCTTGCATCCCCACGACTAGGTTTTCCACTGGTTATGTTTTGCCTAATGGTGTCTTTAATTACATAACCTCCATAGGTTAAGTTTGTGTTCCTATATATACAAATATTATCCACCATCCCATGATGTACTTAACCTTCCCACTGTTCCATTTAAACATTACTTAACCCCTAATCAAATTGTCATGTTCACACAATCCCTATGGATTTAACTAGGTTAAGTATTCCAATTCATTACCATATTCTTTTATGGTTAAAGTGTGCTAGAGCACCCACATTAGGCCTACAACTTATGGACGCTGGATATGCCGGTTGATTCCGGGCAGACTTCTTCCACAAGTCGGGCTTAACCTCGTGTCTTAGCACAGCTCGTATTTGTGCTCTTAGATCTCTCACATTAGATTCAACACTAGCGGTCGCTGGATATGCCTGTCGATTCCGCGCAGACTTCCACCGCAAGTGCAATCTAACCTTGTGTCGTAAGTGCAGTTACAGTTTCTAATTACTGTAATTCTAGGCATTTGATTATTATCCAATTTTATCTAAGTTTTTATAGGTGTTCATGCCCCTTTTTCCCCGTTATGTTCATATTGAATTATATGTCCAAATTCATGTTCATAAACATTATTCAAGTTCTGCCAATTTTAATGTTTCCCCCCGTTCCCTAACTAACGCATTCACATATATTTAGCGGCATGCCTAAGCTAGAAAGTAGCCTGGCCATAAACAACAAAAGGGAAAGGTGATGGAAAGATGAAAAAAGTGATTATTCTAACATAACTGGCATAAATATATAATGTCATAGTGATAAGGTGGACATATAAGAATAGATCTGGTAAACTTATGAAAATTTAACTAGTTCTAACATAGTAAGGATGTCATAATAAGCATGATAAGAACTAAATAATAATTTAGATGTCCAACTAGTTCAGATCCAATATGATAGGCATAAGGTAATCTAAATAGGAAGCCAAATCTAAAATTAAAAGTAGAGACATGATAAAGGTTAAGATCCAAGTCATAGTATGTCATAACATCATAAATTCACAAGTTTATTATAGATCTGAAATGATTCAAGGATTCACGGGTATAGATCCAGATTACAGTCATATCATATTGTACTTTTAATTATCTAAATCTAAAAGTAACTTAAAACTCACAGTGTTCGGATCTAGAACAATAGAAGAAGAATAGCCTAGGTTGAATCTCAGATCTACACTTGAATCTCTAAACTAGATTACAGTAGAAGGAAAAAGGATTTGATTCAGTCCAGGCACCGATAGCATTTGGCCGCCATTGATTTCAGTGTGAGAAAACAAGAGAAATGAGCCTTTATTTATAGCTGTCAGCCCTCAGAAATCGACTTCCCTGTCAGCCCTAGGAGGTCGACCCACCCCTTAGGGGGCCGACCCTGGTGTAGACACCCCCCTTGGGGAGTCAACCTATGGGTCGACACCCCCCTTAAGAGGTCGACTCCCCTAGAACGGGAAGTTTGCCACTCACGCATTTTAAACTGTTTTTCTGGATAAGTTTGAGCTGACATATATATATATATACATATAATTCTTCTGTGCGTATACAAACTTCAAATCCTCATAACTTCTTCATACGTCGTCCGTTTTACGCAAACCAAATGTCTATCTTCACCAGAATTTCGAAACGGACATAATGGCGCAATCCATTTCCCTTAATTTTGAATATTAAATTAACTATTATTTAATTTATCCTCTTTTAATATTGTCAAAATACGGGGTGTTATATATATATAACGAGCGTTCATTGGCACCCGAAACAGTGCTAGCACCCCAATGTCCCTTTATTTTCTACCATACATCCAATTTTCCTCTCTCCATCCATAATCTTATTTAATTATAAATGAAAGGCATGGGGCTAGAGGGTGCTCCATTTTAGCGGTGCCATTGAATGCTTATATATATATATGTATGTATGTATGTAAGGAGCCTTTCTGGGTCCCCCATGTTTTGCAGCACCATTACCCTACCATGAGCTATACCAATCCAAATCCAACAAACTTTTGTACATGTTCAATCCACATATATATATTATCATCTATCCAAAGTTTGAACTCCTGACGTTCGTAACATTTTCAAAATCTTTGCTCAGTTATTTGCCGTTCAGACATTTATTCGAACGGTTAAATTTAAACATCTAATATATCATTCTATGGATAAATATCTGAACGGTGAATAATTGAGCAAAGATTTTGAAAATGTTATAAATGTTGGAACGATCTCAAATTTTAGATTGATGATAATATATGTGTGGATTGAACATCTACAAAATCTTGTTGGATTTGGATTAGTGCAGCTCACGGCAGGGTAGGGGTGCTAAAATAGTGCTACAAAACAGGGGTTCCCCGGAATGCTCCTCTCTCTCTCTCTGTATATATATATATATATATATATATATATATATATATATATAGGAGCGTTGCGGGGTACCCCTATTTTGGAGCAAGCCTTTACCACCCCCTACCCGTTTGTGAGATGCACGAATCCAAAATTTGTGCTCAGTTGTTCACCATTCAGACATTTATTCGAACCGTTAAATTTAAACATCGAATATGTCATTCTACGAATGTCGGAACGAGCTTGAATTTTGGATAGATAATAATATATATGTAGAGGTGCTGCAAAACAGGGGTGCTTCGAAACGCTCCTTGTAACACCCCGTAAAAATATATACATAGAGTATACTAGATAATTAAATAATAACAATAAGTTAAATAAACAATAAATGTAAACAACAAAAAAGGGAATTTTTGACAATTAAGAATTTATCCACTAAAATATATTTTTTGTGTTCGTGACAAAATTTTGATACGTTTTCATATATGTACATACAAATGTTTGAATTAACAAAATAAAAAAAGTGAAAATAAGGCTCATGTCCCTAAAAAGTTTCATAATATAAACGGCCTCCCCTTGTAACTTTCCATTCAAAGAGGCTCCCTATTATGGGCACTTAAGCGTCTTTTAAAAAAAAAACACTGATGAATAAACAATTTCAAAAAATCACAAATATTCACAGAAGCATGCTGAAAAAACTTTAAAATATTCGTCAAAGTATGCAATTATAACTAATAATTGCATACATGTATGCAACGATTCATCCAGAGTTTATATTGAACATCTGGATGAATTATTGCATATATGTACGGAATTATTGCATATTCCTGCTGAGATGCATGTAGTTAAAGATGAACAAATGTGCATGGCTTACGAATTATTACAGAAATGTATGGATTTATTCTGTATAACTACTGAAATGTATGCAACAAAGTTAAAACGGATGAAGGCTTGTGCTGACATGTATGCAGTTATTGCTTATAAATGCTGAAATGTAAGCAACAATACTTAAAAGTGGTGTGCGGTTAGAAAAACAGGCGGGGAATGATTAATTGCATCAAGCAATGCATTTATTGAAGTATTACTGCATACATTTCTGCAGTAATACTGCAGTTTGGTGTATAACTGCAATTGTTGCAGAAACATATGCACCAATTGCAAATAAGTGCATCGTTTGATGCAATATACTAGAGATTCGCTGGGTTTTTTTTATGTGTTTTTTGGTGGTTTTAATGCCTGAATTTGATGCTGATTAGTTGTTGTATTTAATTATGAATTTTATTGATCTTTTTTTGCTGGTTTTTTTGATGATTTTAGAAAAAAAGAGATGTAATTTATAAAAAATTAAGGTAGGGATGTGACGTGAATTTCCAAACCTATTAGGGATGTGACCCAAACATACCCTAAAAAATTTCTAAAGGATAATAATTTGGAATAAACTAAAATTTCCCTAGGGAATTTGAAATTTTGAAATTCAAACGTATGGGTAAATAGTGGGGGCAAAGAATTAATTCAGAGATAAATAAATAAAGAAACATTAATAGTTTGCGCGCACAGTTTGAAATTCAAATTGAATAAATAAATACATGGAATATAAATATATATTAATTAGCTAAAAAGAATATTACATGAAGTTTGAATCTGTATACATATATTATATGCAAGTAGGGACAAAGATGTGAAAACAAAGGAAAGAAATCAATCAAATCAATCAAAGAAATTAGTGCAATAAATATATATAGAAATGTTTAGTTCACTACAACAAAAATACCATATTACAACTATAATTTTACAACGGTCAAAAAATGTCTCTTGTAATAAAGGTTTTTTACAACTTTTATTTTTAGAAAGTTGTAATAAACTTATTTTCAACAACTCTTTTATTTTCTCAGTTGTAATAGATGTTTATTACAACTTTTTTTGTTTGCCATTTGTAATAGATGCATATACATGATAACCATAATTTTTTTATTATAAAGTTATATAAAATTATTTTCAATAGCTCTTTTTTATTATAATTAATAATTTAATAATACATAATATATATATATGATAATTATTTTTTATAATTAATATTCAATTATAACTTACAAATAAAAAGTGATAATAATTAAGAAATAATATTCAGCACTTTAATAAAATTAATTTTCAGAAATTCATACCATATTTATTATATAAAATCACTTGTTAATTTTATCTTATCAAACCGACCGTTAGAGAGGTTTGGGTGATAACGAATTTTCGTCTGAAGCCAACAAAATCATGGGAGCATGTTTTATGCGATTTCTGCTTCTCGTTGACATCGCAGATATTACCGAATATTCCTCCTTCTCAAATCTCACGTATCTTCCTCCTTCAGATTTTATCTCGCTCCTACATCTCCTCTTTATAAAATTGAAACCCGCATCTGTACCTTTTATCTCTTTCCGTCCCATCTTCGATTACGTCTTCACCAACCAGCGTCAGCCATAGCTTCCACAACCACCGACTATCCTTAGTTACAAAATATCTGGATTAATTAGCTTATCGTCGTACGAATCGGCCCCTTTCAACCGCGAATCTTAAATTTACAGATGGTTAATCCATTGTAGTCAGCTAATTCTTCCATTTACTTGAGGTATTCTGATTCACAAAATTGTTTTTTAGTCCAACTAATAGAGATATTTTGTATGCTGATCTCAATCAACATGAATCTCAATCAACAAATTTACGTATTTTGACTCCAAAAAAATCCGATTTTGAACATAAGTTGAGAAACTAGGATCCGATTTTAAACCGAAGCTCGCTTGGATTTTGCCTTTTTCTAATTTGGGATTTTCGATCCATGTATGTTTTTTTTCTTTTCTAAATTCTAGCATTTTTCATTCAGTTATGATCATACTACGTATGCTTTTTTTTCATTCTTGGATTTTTTTCATTCAGTTATGATCATATTATGTATGTTTTACTTCTTTCCCTGTTCAAAGTTTCCACATGCTAGGGAAATTGCTTCTGTATTTTTTTCTTTTCTGAATGGCGTGAATTATAACCAACTGATAACTAAATGTGCGGAAAACGCGGTTTTTGGTAATTGAGATGAAACTGGTAGTTTGTTGCTGGGATCATTAAAACCCTTGAATCCTTTATATTAATCATTTATAGACATGGCAAGCTCGGTATGGTTGAATCATAAATTAACATATGCATATGATGCAGAAGTTGAGATACTTCAAGTAGGAATGGGTAAAGAATTTTCAATTGTATTTATGGAGAGTGCTGTTTAAACTATTAGACATATGACGGTTGGGTTTATTGTTGTGCCTGGGTTTAGAGTTGGAAAGGCCATAATCCGAGTTCCAAAAAACCAACAGTGCTTTGGGCATGCAATATATTATTTTTGTATGCACAATGCAATTTGGAAACCAGCATTTAGAATTGAAGTAGTCTTTGAATCGCAGTGATAGATCCAAGATTTCGCAGTTGAATGATTCTTGCATGAATGATTCTCACCTTCTCTGAAGAATTCAAATCAAGTTCTCAAATGTGTATAGGAGAGTAATATGTAGCAATTATGATGTTTTTGTTTTGGGGGTAAAAGAACATTGTGCTATTTCTTAATTAATAGTTTCAGAACTTGCTGCTGAGATGCTATGATGATATACATTAAGCCTGGATGTGATTAATTGTTGTTGGCAAATAAACTTGGATCGGGTTTAACTAAAACACTTTAAAATGAAATGAAAAAAAAAGAAGGAAAGACCATAATCCGATGTCAGTGTATATCTAGAAGCTTCAGAAGCATATAATCCTTGAGTGTTGATTCCATGTTCAGTATAATGTAAACGAAAGATTAGAGATGGCATGTATATGACAATATATACTGAGAAAGGGAATCAAACCCAATTGTATTAACATATTTTATATGAATATTATGTGTTCAACTTGTATGCTGTTTTGCTTTTAACTGTTATTGCAATATGTTCAGAATAATCATTTTTTTTTCTTCTATAAATCAAATACAACTGTGATTGCAATATGTATGTGTTCAACTTGTATGCTGTTTTGCTTATGTAAAAAAGAGATTGTGTTTTGTTGGATGTTTAGAAAATCACAAATGCAAATAAAAGTTTATATTCAGTGACATCAGTTTTCACATGATTCCACTAAAATGATATCATGCATGCAGCGTGGATTCTCATTCATAAGTAAATATGAATAGTATTTGAATACATATGTAGATAGGAGTCATATGACCCATGTTATTTAGTTATGTTTCTTGTTCAAGAATTAAACCCATATATTGCTCAAACACACGTATTCAAATTATTGGACTTAGTCACTTAATTAGGGCATGTACCCAATTTATTGCCGCCTTCTACCCTTCTCATTTTCTCAACAGATTCTGTCCTTCATCATGCTCAACCTGCTCCTATGCATGTTTATGCATATGTCCAGATTACGCAACATTTATTGACGTACATTTGAATAAACATCAAGCCCCATCACAAGTTATCCCGGACCACACTACATTTATGTATAATCTGATGTACAAAATGCATGCAGATTTTAGTGCTTTGTCACTCCTGATGCCTATACTGTTGAGGCAGCTATCGCCATTCTAAAACCTCTTCAAACGATATGAATTTTGTTGTGGTTACTGTTCCTAGTCCTGCAATCCCATTGCTTTCGCATCCTACTTCCCTCATTCATTCTTCAGGTGCTGCTACTTCCATGTCAATCCCTTACCTTATGTACTAACCATCAACGTAATTAGACGTGTAAAGAACCAAGCCCACAAAAAATTATTTGGAAGTAGATGATGTTTGGTTGTTGTATCTCTCATTGTAGCTACTACATATATGAAAATAATAATGAAGAAAAGTAACAGAACTGCTAGCCTTGTGTATTATTATTGAGAAGTGAAAGAACTGCAAACCTCCTTGGTCACAATCTTTAATTACATATTCACAATATACTTTATGATTATACATGCCTAACATGTTAGTTTATGTTAATTGTGTATCTTATGTAGGAACAAATAACGTGCTTAGAGCATTCCCAGCAGCTGTACGGGGATTCAAGTGCTAACTCAGCATTCCCAATGTTAACTCCCCCACCGTTCCAACAGTGGGTGATGGAACGCTGCATTTTTTTTTTAAAAAAGCGTTAAACGGTTTTTTGAAAACCGTTTAAGGCTTAAACGGTTTTCAAAAAATCGTTTAACATTACAGTATTAATAAAAAAAATTGCAGCTTCAATCTCATTTCTGAGCGGCGACGCTCCCCATTTCACCTTCCTCCTAACTTGCCACTGCTGGGGGCGTTAATCACTCAATTCCTCCCCATTTCGTTGCATCTTAGCACTGCTGGGAATGCTCTTATTCAAAGAGCTCGCTTGGATAGCCTCACTAGTCACTATTTTCATAGTACATGTAAGTTTATGCTCTTTTATATATGGTTTTGTGTTGCTATTATGAAATAAATTAGTTCAAATATCTTTTAGCATATTCTCATTGTATTATTGTGATAAAAAAAATCACCATGGATTTGGCTTTAAATTTGACGAAACTGAGCTCAGGTTCTCAGTTTTAAAGGCGTACTCAAACTAAACTGAGCGCAACTTCTTAGTTTCAAAACCAGTTCAACTGTATTTTAAAACTGAGTACTCAGTCTGATTTTGTACTCGGTTTTAAAACTGATTTTAACTAATGCAATCAATATGTAGGATTATTTGTAGCCAATCAATCTGCATTGTACGTGTAGTAAAACATAAATGATTTTCCACTTTTCTAACACAAGCTGTAAACAACATTTGTATTTTATTTAGAAAATGGTAGCAGTAATGGTTATGCATGAAGATGTATGGTTCTTCCTTAGAAATAAAAATAGCCTCCACCGCTCAACATTTGTATATTCTTAGTCTTAAGTTAACTTGCATGTAAATTCAGTTTAATTAGATTTCTGCTTGATCACTTCAGTTTTCTTTTGAACTACATTATAATTTATTTAATAAAATTTGATGTGAAATAAATTTTAACAAATAATTTTATATTTTATATTGAACACTTTAACGGTCGGTTTTTCCACCGTTGTGCAGTAATACTAGTAATATCTAATTCTATAAATTGTGGTCTGCGATGGAAGAAAAGATGGTGGGATGTCGCAGAAAATGTAGGCGGGAATGACGAAAAATTGGCTCCAAAGTCTACTCACGTGTTATATTTCCACTTCCTCACGCAGGCCTCGCATCACCGTACCTAAATCAATCCACAACCATAACTCAAAATCGATCCTTTTCCAATCCCTTCCGACTCCATTCAGTTCTCAGTAATGGAAGCTTCAGAAAAATCCATCTCTTTGTTTATTCAATCGAAACTTCAGCACAATCGGATTAGTGGTTCTACTTGAATCTCAAAGGATCAAGCCTTCATAATAGGGTTATTCAGCGGTACCGGTTTTATTCATACCATTCTATGTCGAAGATCTTGTTCTCCTTAACCTATCCTCGGGGTTCGGATCTGAACTACCGCCGCTTTATACAAATTACTATGGGTAAGAAATCGATCCTGCTCTCAACGTTTAAGATTTGGGGATTTGCAGTGTTTAATTCATTGTTAACCCTTCGAGTCTCGATTGCTCCAAGTAAGCTATCTTTTTGGGCTTGTTCGATTTTCAATGACCGCTTGCTTGCGCTTTAAAATTCATATGCTATTGAGTTAAAATTGATTTACATCTTAGTTAGATAGTTGCTAAATGTAATTAGGTTTTGCTAAAAAATTGGTGGGATGTCGATTCATACAGTAACTTGCTAATTTATTTATTAGTTTCTTTTTGCTAATTAATTCTTTGCTGCTAGTTAGGGATATCTTGAATCGCCTTCATACAATAACTTGCTCGCCTCCGTTCTACCTTAGATGTCTCAATCTAGGATGGTGGTTCTTCTGTTTAATTCTTTGTTGCATTTTTTTGCAAGACATGCGAAGTTCTTGCATATGTAGTAGCTCCATCGTACATTTTTGTCATCGGGTAGGCTCCATAATGATTTGTTGATTGGAAGAGGTTTAGTGTAGAATTTTGGTGCATGAGAGAAGCAACTTCTTCTTGTTAATGGATCACAACCATGCACCTATATACAAGAACATAAGAATTCAGACGATATATGCAAGCTTTTAGTAAAATAAGCACTGATTACTTGATTCATGCTTTCTGGTATGTATATGTATGTACCATGTTTGTGTAGATATATGGATTTATAGAATCCATTAAGGGTGAACCAGTCCGTGTCAAAATAGATTGAAGTGATTTAGAATATAAAGAAAAGTTTGTACCATCAATTTTCGTGCTAGCCTCCAGTCATCATTGCAAAAATCAACAACATCATAATCCATGTACTCTTCTAACTCTTCTTTCATTAAGAAGCAAGCATGACCAATGCTACTGAATGTTCCATTACCTCCCATAATATTTTGCTTCCCTAATCTATTAGGCTTTATCTTTGCATAATTCTGTATTGATGGACATTGCTTCTTGACAAAGGGTATGCAACTCCAGATTTGACTTCTTTGATTTTCCCATTTTGGGTACTTTTTATGTCAAATGATCCCACAAGGCTTAACATTTCAGTCAGAAAAGCCAGATGTTTTAGTGTTTCATTCTTTATTTCGGATTCTCCTTGCCCTGATATTAATTCTTCAAGCTTTGGATTTGTTTTACTAGTTTTTCAATGATGGTTTCTTTTGCTTTGTTCCCTTCGTTTTCTAAACTTTGGTAATTGATGTTTAAGTAGGCTAAAAATCTGGTGGCCAGTGATGGATATGATATTTGAAAGTAGAATCTTACAAGTGTGACGGTGGTGAATAATAATGCAAGAATTGCGAAGAGAAATGCTAGCATATATACTTTTTTCTGAAGCCTTAGATTCGGGAAAGGATCTACATTTCTCATGAATTTTAACATCTAATAATTTGTATATCAGAAAAATATGGATCTGAAATAGTACACCAAAGAATAATGACCATGTAAAATGGAGAAGAAGCAATATAAGAAGTTGAAGAAGAAGATGCGCTGAATACTGGCTAAGAACGTAGAGGAAACAAAGAGTCAACCAGTTAAAGTAAATGGAGATTGAAGTAAAGTCCATATCCCCAGATGTCAACATAACTTGCCCTGGAAGTACGTTCTCCTATCTTTATTCTAATTTGTTTAACATCATATTAAATATAAAGCTGCATTTGCTACCATTCAAGTATTTATTTCCCATATGATTTTGTTAACTGACCACTCAATTGTCCTGTACTATTTGACTTGTTCAGATATTAATTTAATTTAGTTTAACTATCAACATATTTGTCATTATCTTAGCATATACCAATACATTGCCCATGGTGCATAATACAAACTCTACTCACCGAGTCACCATACAGATTTTATAATTATTTAGCGCACAGAAATTACTAACAAATAATGAAATCAAGAGCCGTAGTTTAATATCTTAGGAAAATGGTGCAGAAGTACATAATGATATAACATTATTCCTTATTATTCAACACAACAGAGAGAGTAGGAAGTTTAATCTCTCCTTTCATGCACACAGGTACAGTGAAATTCTTGACAAGTGGGAGATCAACGGTAAACCCGACACACAACTCATAGTCAATATCCCAATCTCTACCTACGTCTTTCATCATGCTCATCAAGGAATTACAAGGCACTTTCATAGGAACATCGAGCTTCATCCTTGAGTTTCCTGCTAGTGAACCTGGATCAGGTAGCATGCCTAAAAGCACAACACTGTAGAACACAAAACATTAAAAATCAAATAGAAAACCATTAAAATACATAGATATTAAGGCAAATGCCTGAAGAAAAATATACAATTCAACCTGCCAGCACTTTTGAGAGTGTAGGAGGCCTCACATACAGGAATGGGAAAACTATAAGGATTCTTTACATCAATATTTCAAATGAATAAAGCAGAGTCTCTGCTCATTTCCTTGATGAAGTAATTTTTCAATTTTATATTTGCACATTGTAAAATGAAGAGTGCAGATCTGATTTGCACTTTCATGGTATACTTTGCTGTTTTAGTACGTTTTGTCAGTTTGTCTTAATATTTAACGTTTCATGTAGTTTGAATTAAAAATTAACGACTCTATTGTTTCACTAGAATTTTACTGTAGATTCTTCTTTGATGGTACCTGATTGTCATTTCATGATGGATACAACAACAGAGACGCGGTGAAGCAGCTAAGTAATGCACCATTTATCTCATATACTAATTTTCAGTAATCTTCTCCTTCTAGCAATTGCTGCTATATGCTAAAATTAGTCAATTTGGTGAAGGACCAACAGGTATGTGTTTCCAAAATTAAATATATATAGTTGCTAATTAAATAAGACAAATTCTTGTTTGCACAGACTTAAACACACATTATTGTTATTTTTATGCTCAAATGAAGCATGCTAATGGCTCATCAGGGGTTTGTTTTTTGACTGATTAGATTTGGTTTACTTTTTCAGGCCTTGAGCAAGCTTTATGATGAGTTCCTTGATAATATGCCTGCATATAGACAAGCTACTCAGCTGTTAATGCTACTCTAGATGAGAGTAACCTCTGTGGACAATTCTCATATTGCTGTTAATCAAGTTCGGTCAGAATCATCTTCGATTGATGCCATTGATCTTGTGTACCCTGTTGAAGTGTTGGACTGTATGTATTGTGTTTTGTAAGCGTATTATGTAAAAAAAATGATGAGAGTTTGAAAATATTAATAAGTTATATTGGT
Organism: Allium sativum; assembly: GCA_030737875.1. NCBI lineage: Eukaryota > Viridiplantae > Streptophyta > Magnoliopsida > Asparagales > Amaryllidaceae > Allium > Allium sativum. The sequence continues at coordinate 110,987,582 of CM060913.1, forward strand.
TCATGTTTTAAGTTTGTTTGATATCTTAAATTTTATAGATAATATGTTCCGGAATGAAATTTTTTACCAGTAATATGTATATAGTTTGTGGATATATTACAATTGTAAAATAATAGTTATAATGAAATTCTTGTTGCAACGATGCAAAAAAATTGTAAAAGATTTTGGTCTATTACAATTTAATAGACGACGGTGGCATCACTTTTATAAAAAGTTTTTTACAACTTTTTTCCACCGTTGTAATATGGTCAATTTGTTGTAGTGGTTAAATCAATATTTTAATCAATTAAACAAATTCATTGCCTATTTTAGACACCAAGGGGTCGACTACTTCCCTTGGAGTAGTCGACCGCTTGGTGCGGCCTGGGCGTGGTGAAGGTGGTTTAGGTAAGTTATGGGTTAGTTTTATAACATCTGAGATTAAATTATAATAATATAACAGCTGTTATTCTTTTGCACTCCTAAAATACAACCTCATTTGCCTCACTATTCGCTAGCCATCTCATTTCCTTGTGCCTTCATTTTGCTGTTGATATTATAGAAAATAGGTTTTTGCTTCTTATTTTATCTCAATTCTAATTCTATTTTTCTTTTTTAATCCTAATTATTATTATATTAACATTCTGGAATTCTAAATCTATATAGGACTCAATTTTATAGGGTCCTTTCATATATATTTGCAAACAGAAGTGGAGAACAACGTCAATCCGCGCATACAGTTTTCAGTTTGTTGATATTTCCATCACTTCTTAAGCTGTGAGTGGAAATAAGATTTGTTTAGAGTGTTCCCTATATTTTGTAGATTTTATATGAATCGTATGCCTAGGGGATTTAGGTTTTTATGATAATATCACAATAAAAACCCTCCAAATCTCATATCGTTATTTTATCGTGAAGTTTGTCAAACAATATTTTGGGTTGTGGCTTATTTAGCAACGTTTAAGGAATGATTTGGTGATTATGCTTTTGTTTGGTTGATTTTGTCCATTTCAATCTAAAATAAATATTAAATGTTTGTAGTATAAAAAGGTTAGGATTCGATTTGATACAAGTTTAAATGATTATTGTTGATATTTTCTCATTTGCTGCTTGTTATTAAATATGTCATGTTTTGAGTTGTTTATTATGGGAATTGGATTTGTATACCTTATATATGAATCAAGGTTCGAGATTTCGCTTTTTGAATCCGTTCCGATTACTTGAAATTTTTGATATTTCGGTTCCGTTTCGGAAATTCCGGTTTTTCCGCTTTTTTCCGGTTCCGGATTTGGGAACCTTTCAAAATATTTTTTGAATATAAGTAGATTAAAAACAGTACAATTTCTATTTAAATGAAAAGGCTATTCAATTCTTCATTACATTTAAACTTCTGGCTTCAAACAAATAAAGCCCGGATCCTTTTTTTAATAAACAAGCTCAGTTTGATGGTACTGTTACAAAATAAATACCAAGCCCAAATACAGCAGCCCAATCATTTTCCAAACTCACGGTAGCTTTTTTTTTTCTAAATCTAGCAGCCACTCTTCTTCTAACCTTTCTTCTACAACGAATCAAAGATGACCCCCACTCTTATTTCAATCTGAAAGCATCATTTTCAATTCGTTTCTCACATGCTCCTGCCAAAAGGTATCGATCTCCTCAAAATCGTTGTTTGTCACATGCTCTGCCTCATCTTGGTTTCGTTTTCTACATTTAAAACCGGATCCGGATTTTGGGTTTAATTTCTGTCCGGTCATTGCCGGAACCGGACCAAGTTGGACGGAATTCCGGCATACCGGCCAGAACTTCAAACCTTGATATGAATATGATTGAAAAAATTCACCTTTGGGAACGTTTCAAAATTCGAACGATAACTAACATTTATAGCGATTATTAAATCATATATTTATATAGCGTAATCAGCATAAATAAACGTAATAAATACGTTAGGATAAGATTTGAATTTTAAATGTCCCCATAGGAATCGTTGCTTCTGTGTATTAATGGCTTATATATATATATATATATATATATATATATATATATATATATCTGTGTGTGTGTGTGTGTGTGTAAAATAATGACACACAGACACGAGGTTACCCGTCATTGTGGTAGAAGTCTGCTAGGGACCGACCGACAAATCCAGCAATCGCAAGTGATTCTGGCTAATGTGAAATGTCTAGGTGTCATAGGCCACTAAATTTAGTACACTCTGACACGAGGTTAAGCCCGCTTGTAGTATAAGTATGCCTGGATCCACAAGGCAAATCTAACATCTACAAGTAGTCGATTTGACGTGGGAGGTCTAGTGTACAAATATACTTATTATATATGGGTGTATAGGTAGGCTTACTACCTGCCTTGAGAAGGTCTTAAGTGGCTGACTTTCTTCTTATCTAGTTTGAGTCTTAACTGATTAGGACTAGGCCCATTCTGAAGGTTTATTCCTTGGTTTTGGCCAAAGTCATTGGACCCTCCCTTATTTGATTCTAAGTGGTCTATGGGTCCTCCTTCTTTAAAGTGGTTTAGTCTTGGCGATAGCAGAGTAGGGTAGTTTACCGAAATGTCCACTTCTTCTAGAAGCTATTAAGCGCCAACCTAGGGACGTGCTAGGTACACGTTGGACGTTGCATGTAATTATTAACCACCGTCTAAGGGAAGTATTAAGTGACATAGGTCTACTATCGTAATATCAGTTAAGTAATAATATGAAGCATCCGCCGGAGAGGTCTTAAATGGCTATATGTAGGCCTACCCTAAACCGATACTAAGCGATGAGATACTACTTCTCATATTACTTGTGAGAATATATATATATATATATATATATATATATATAACGTTAACGTGGTAGGATGGGGTCTTAACTAGCTAAGGGTCTGCCTTACGGTCTTAAGAGATCACAGGAATCCACCCTTAATACATATACTAGAATGGTCCTTAAGTGACCGAGAATGTCCACCTCGTTGGATCTTAAGTGATCGTTGATCCACCCTAAATGCATTAATGAAGGTCTTAAGCGATTGATTCAGATATCCACCTCATTAATTAAAACGTACCTTTGTTTGTGTATACTTATGTGTTTACGTAGACATACTTTGACGTATTCAACCTACCGAATATAGAGTATAGCCTTTAAACACATTTTATTTTCATTTATCGAAAACTTTATGTTCTGACCTCCCTCCTCCTAACATATAAACAAGACAGTAGATGGGAAGCTTGGATCAATGATACCTTGGAGATGGAGCCTAACGATGAACAATCCATAGCTATTAAGCACTATGGCAGTATTATTATATTGGGATAATTAATGTTGATGTACCTATTATTGCATGAGACTCATTGTAACTGACATTTATGATGGTTTTAAATTAAAGGTACATCTATTTTAAGTTATTATATTTTATTCCTTCCATTGTGTGAGATTCTGATTTCTCTTTAGTATGCTCTGTTATGTCTATTATACCATTTCCTTCAGGAACCAACAATCAGTTTAGAATGTCTCTTTCATTCTAATCATGATTCTATAGATAAATTAATTATTAAGATAGTAACTTTTAGTCTAGAATGGATGACTATCCCTCGGTTTAAGATAAATAGGGACCTGTTGTTTGATAGATTTTGAGTTAAAACTAGAAATAATTTGAGTTTGTTTATTAGGATTAATTAGTATTTTAATTCCAACAGAATTTACATTTATTACTGATTCCTGATTTATATGATTATAAAAGTAGTTTTCTAGTTTATCTTACAGTATTTTTTTATATGCACATATATATGGATATATATATATATATATATATATATATATATATATATATATTATATCTATATACATATATATATGTGTGTGTGTGTGTGTGTGATGTTTGCTTACCTTTTTTTAAGGATACAAGTAATGGAGGTATGCTGGAGAGCTTATTGGAGAGAAGATTTGGAGAGCCCGTTAAATCATTGTGTTATTCTGTTCTTACGTATTTCAGTTGTATTTTGTTTTTGGAGGGACTATGGTTTTGTACCAGAGTAGATATACTTCACTATCTGGTGGTGGTCTTGTTAGAACTGGATTTTGAAGTATGGTGGGCGGTGGTTTATCCAGAGCTCATCTATCCACCTTTCCTATACAAATGGATATAGTCTGAGATGGTTATGTAATTTAGGTTACCTACCAGGTATGTTGGCAGCTACTGTGTACTATATGTTTCTTTATATATATATATATATATATATATATATATATATATATATATATATATATATATATATATATATAGTGTGTTGCTAAGGGCACCACGGTTTGTGCTAGGGGCTACCGCGGTGCCCTTCGGTCAGCGGTTAACCGCCGGCCAAACAGTGGTTTGGTCGACGGTTGTCCACCGACCAAGGCTCGGTCGGTGGACAACCACCGACCAAACCACTGTTTGGCCGGTGGTTAACCGCCGACCGAACACCCCGCTGGTAGCCCCTAGCAACCAGCGGGGTGCCCTTAGCAACACACTATATATATGTGTGTGTGTGCTCTCTTCTTTTTAGAAGATCACACATTTTTTATTTCAAAAAAAATTTTGATTGGCCTTTTTGGGTCGAAATTTAGGCCTATTCTGGACGGGTTATTGCAGTTGGTATCAGAGCCAGGTTACCCGATTATGGGGAAATATAGTCGTATGAGAGGCGTACTTGTTATTTTGAAAAATGATTTTCATAATTTTTAATATATATAAGTGTAAATATTTTTAAGTACGCATATCTTTAGAAAATTTTGTCTATAGGTCCTTCTAGGAAATGATTTACCTTTTCTAGAAAATTCCTAGAAGTCATGCAATGATTCAATAGTTCCCTTATTGATTTGGAAGCCTATAAGAACCTAAGGGGTGTAAGAACCAAAAAGTTGGAAAGTGGAAAGAAACACCCTAATTTAATAGGTAGTTGACGAGAAAAAATTAGAGATTTAATTATCATACATGGAAGAGAAAAGGGAGAAATATGTAGTAAGAATTTGGAATAGGACAAATTAATGTCCATAACATAAAGGTGTGAAGGTTTCAGGAAAAAAGCGGGAGAATACATTTTTTTTAAAATATGATAAAACTTCTGCATGAGTAATTAACTGAATTTTGAGATTCGAAAGAGCGCTAAATGGTCGACAAGAAGAGGGATATTGAAATCGGAAAGTATAAAGGAAGTAATTAAGGCCATTTTTGCGAAGGTATAAATATTCAATTTTTTTTAAATGTCCATAAGAATGAGCCTTGTTTAATGGATAAAGCGGCATGAAGGACATTTATAATGGCATCAATTAGGAATGTCAAGAATTGAAATTTTAAAAACACGAAAGAAAGGATGTAATAAAAGGAATAGATGTCCTTAGAGAAGTATGGCAAAAGGTTTAGACAAAAAAAATCAAAATCAAAATGTTAGGAAAACTATAAAGTGATTTTTCAACACAATATTAAATTATTTTGAAAAGGGGGATTTTAACATTTCAATTATAGACTCAAGTTGCATAATAATTCCATTGAGGAAGAAATTTTGAAATACGATTTTTGAGAAAATAAATGTTTTAAGGAATTTGAAAAGAAAAGTTTGTTGTTTCTTCTGTTAGATAAACTATAATTTTAAACTTTAAGAAAAAACAGAAGATGGATTCCTTATTTAAAGAATAATGGTAAATGTTATAAGTTATGAGCCTTAAAAAGATTCTTGTACAGATTGTGTAATAAATAGACGTTTAAATAAGAAGAAGAAAGAAGACAAAACACATAAGCTTAGTAAGATAAACGTCATAGATACACTCAATTAAAAGAGAATAAATGGTAAATTTATTTATTGAAACTAAATAGAATTGAAATAAGAAGATACTCTGTAATAAGAAGTTTATGAAAATAGTAATATTAGAGTAGAATAAAGGATAAAAGACTACTCCAAGGAATTCATTTAAATTGAAATTTATTTGCGACCATTAAATTAATTTTTGAAAGGCCTCCCATGGTATAATTGAATGGGTAATGAGTAGTTATGTTCGTTAAGAACTTCTAAAATTCAAATATATATATATATATGGGAAATTTTATGAGAATATGCAAGCATGGCAGCAAAAGTTTTAACTTTAGTGCTAAAACGAATGTATCCTAATGTTTTTAAATATATTTGAAAGTAATAGAATAAATTGAAAATATAGTTATGAGTGTGTTAAAAGAATTAATTGCTAATTAATCTGATGTTTAGAAGATTTAAATTTCATTTCCAAATAGTAACAAACAATTGTTTCAAAAACAACTGTTGTTTTGAAAGAAGATAAAGACTAACATTCAGAATGCTAATAAAAGATGAGCATTAAAATAAGGGAGAATATTTTACTTCTAATTTAAGAATTTATGAACATGTAATAAATATTTCTAAAATTTTATAATTTTCATAGTTGATTGAAACGTTTTACTAGAAACAGAGAAGTTATCAAAAATATATTGTCAAAAGGGTTATTAAACTTTATTATTAAAAGATACATAAACCATGAGTAATGTTTGAAAAGCATATTTTATAAGGCAAATTCTATTCAAACACCATAAATTGCTTTACTTACACCATGATATTTTAAATAAAATATCAGACCAAAATGACCTTGTTAAAAACGAATCAATATTAAAGAATGAAAATATATACAATTCTCCCTTGTTTGCATTATGTGTACTTAATATAATTTCTCTTCTAAAGTTAGTAAATTATAAATTAATCTGTATCACTGGTTAAATTAAATTTAAATTTTTTTTAGGATTAAAATATATTCATATCGTTACAAGCAACATTTACATACAGTCAATTTAACAGTTTTCACTTTAATTAAATATAAAAATTAAATATTAAAACTAACTACTAAAATTAATGTTATACAAAGTACTAAATTCTTCAATCTTACATTCAAATCTAATCATGTATAAATTTAACACCAAAATTTAACTAGTTTAACTTTCAAATATTTAAAAAAGCTAAGTTCAAATTTCCATCATCTAAAATTAAAAGTGATTTAAAAATAAAACAATCAAATAATTTAAAATACTAGTGTTAAAAATTAAAGGTTTTTTTAATTTCAGGTAAATATATTGCCAGAATTAAAACTAGTGTTAAAAATTAAAGGTTTTTTTAATACTAGTGTTAAAACAATCAAATAATTTAAATAGTATATCCAGAATTAAGGGTTGTTTGTGAACTAGGTTGCCCTTGAAAGTTTAGTCTAGGAAATTAGTGTGTTAAATCCATATAAAGCGATTAGAGAGCGTGTGTGTGTGTGTGTATAATAGCGTAACTTAACGTAATTCACAGTTTTAGAAATAAGATCCATTCATATTAATTGCAAATTTAGTGAGCAATAAATTTGTAACTAATAGGATAAAAAAAGAATTTTAGGGACTGATTTAAAGGATAAATGGATTTGGAGAAAATGGATATATTTTCTAGCTTGAAGGAGCTTATGGAAGATTCCGATTTTGAAAATGGACCACATTTATGAGAAAAACGAAAGTGGAAGATTTTTAGGAAAGGTTTAACATCTTAAGGGATCAAGAAAAAGGTAATAAGATCTTAACGCTTTTAAACTATTTGGTTGTAAGGGAAAAACTTCCAAAAAAATAATTTTAGCTTATGGTGGCTAGTGGTTCCCCCGCATTGATTAGATAAGCGTATGAAGTGATATAAGAAATAAATCCCTGTTGATGTTGGGATTTAAAACCCGTATTAAATTTTAAGATAAATGAGTAAGAGAGAGAACTTCATGGGGATACTTAACTTAGCGATTTATCATACACAGGATTTGGAAGTTAATAGCGGAATTGGATTGGTAACCTACAAGGAGGAAATGTATTGGTCCTACGATTTTTAGAGTTTCGAGAAATTTAGCCTTATAAAATGCCACCTTAAAAAATAAGTATGAGATTAAGGAAAATGCTTAGTTAATTAGGTTTGTATTAGCCTTTTTAGTTTGAATATGACCGTGTTTAGGTTTTCTTAAGGATATTTGTTTAATTTTTATAAATTATCCTTTTTATCGTTATTCACAATGAAACTATATTTAAAATTATTAGGAATATACTTAAAATGAAACGAATGTGATGTGTGATTTTCGTTTTTGCATGCAAATTACACTATCCATTCAAAATAAAACAATACTCATTCCTTATAATTTTAAATATGTCAGTATTATCGTTTGGATAAATTTATGAAAAATATAACAAAAGATCTTATTGGGATTTAATTTCAAGCAAATTGGAGCGTAGGAAAATATTCTAGTTACTAGCTAGGGTAGACTAGATATTAATTATATAGATTTAGAGATTTCATTTTGAAAAATTTTGAGCTACGTCTCATTCAAAGACTGAAGACGACCAGGAGCTTTGGGTATAAGAAGAAGAGTTGCATCTTGGATCTCTTAGAAGATAGGAGTAATATTTATCTTTTTCTTTGGTAATTAGTGGGCACTTTTGAAGAATTACTAGGAGGCCACCTAAAATACCGAAGTGTTGATGGAATAACCATTGACAAATTTCTACTCGAACCAAATTTGTGGTTAGACTTTGAAAAAAGTCTAATTTGATTAGGCAATTTGTGAAGGATAAAGAGTTGATATGATATTTCGGGCGTTCCCAAAGTAGGGAGATATAAGATATTATTAATGATACGAGCCCATAACAGTTTTATGTTTGATAAGATACCTTCACAGTAAATGAATTTTGGTAGGGCTTAATCAAGAAATAGGGACAATGACGAAACCTTGGGAATCTTATGCCACTATAGATATTTTGGAGCATAGGATTTCGAGACTCCGCGTTATTCTGTTAGATCGGTTTGAGTGCAGTAAGGAGAAAATTTGAGAGAATGAGTGAAAATTTTAAAATTTTGTGGCCTTCCTCGAAAATTCAGGATTTTTGGTTGCATCGTGGTTACTAGATTGGATCTCAGGAGATAACTGCAATACAAATGCACTGAGCACTCATATAGAAATTATATGCAGGTTAAGGTGTTTTGCATACATACTGCATCACTTATTACACATACACGTTATGATTGAGCTTACTTTAGTAAGTCTGCAGTGCATAATCGCTGTGAGTCATAGATGTTTTAGGAATGTATTTAAAATAACATGGTTGTTTAGAGCGAGTTGTGTTTTTTGCCCCTTCAGACAGATTTCAGAACGAAATCTATTTTAAGGGGGGAGAATGTAACACCCCATAAAAATATGTACATATAGTAGACTAGATAATTAAGTAATAATAATAAGTTAAATAAACAATAAATGTAAAACATCAAAAAAAATGTAATTTTGGACAATTAAGAATTTAGCCACGAAAATATTATATTTGTGTTCGTGATGAAATTTTGAAAAGTTTTCATATATAATATGTTAAAAATGGAGTTTGTATGAAGAAATTATGATTAAATTAAATCGTACGATATATACATACATACAAACGTTTGAATTAATAAAATAAAAAAATGTCTAGGGGATAATAATTAGGGTTGTATATTGGACAGGACAGTCCGTTGTCCGGCTCGGTCCGAAGCTACAAGGTGTCCGGTCTGTGTCCGTCCGATTCTCTTATAGGACAGAGCTTGGACACACTAGTGTTCGGTCCGATCTAAATTGTTCGATGTTTTTCTATTATCCAAGGCTATATCGGACATGACAGTCCGCTGTCCGGCTCGGTCCGAGGCTATATGATGTCCGGTCCATGTCCGTTTGAATTTTTATTGGACAGAGCTTGGACACACCTTCGTCCGGTCCGGTCCGACCCGTTTACACCCCTAATAATAATTAATGAATTGGAATAAAAGAATACCCCCTAGGAAATTTGAAATTCAAACTATGGATAAGTAGTGTGGGATAAATAATAAATTCGGAGACAAATAAAGAAACGTTAATAGTTTGCACGCGCAGTTTGAAATTCAAATGGAATAAATAAATATATGAAATATGAACATATATTAATTAGCTAAAAGGAATATTCCATGAAGTTTGAATTTGTATGCATATATTTACATGCAAAAGGGGACAAGGATGTGAAAATAAAGGAAAGAAATCGATGCAATGTGTGTATATATATATATAAACGTTTAATTAAACAAATCTTTCAATCAATTAAACAAATTCATTGTCCGTTAGAGTGGTCAGCCGCTTGGTCCGTCCTAGGGGTGGAGAATGTGGTTTAGGTTAGATTTCGATTAGTTTCATAGGAAATTAATAACTGAGATTAAATTATAATAATCTAACGGTTGTTATTCTTTTGCACTCCTATAAATACAAGCCCACTCTTTTCACTATTCCCTAGCCATCTCGCTTTCATGTGCCTCCATTCTACTGCTGAAATTCCAAAAAATAGGTTTCTTCTTCTATCTCAATTCTATTTTTCTTTTCTAATCCTAATAATTATTAGATTAACATTCTGGAATTCTAAATCTATTTAGGTGACTCAATATTATAGGGTCCTTTCATATAGATCTGCAATCAGAATTGGAGAACAACGTCAATCCGTGCATATAGTTTTCAGTTTGTTGATATTTCTATCACTGTATCAGTTGTGAGTGAAAATAAGATTGTTTAGAGTGATCCCTATATTTTATAGATTTTATACGAATTTGTAAGTCTAGGGGATTTGGGTTTTCACGATAATATCACAATAAAAAAACCCCAAATCTCCTATCTTTATTTTGTCGCGAAGTTTGTCAATCAATATTTTTGGTTTTTGATTTATATAGCAACATTTGAGGAATAATTTGGTGATTATGCTTTTGTTTGGTTGGATTTGTCCATTTCAATGTAAATTAAATATAAAATGTTTGTAGTATAAAAAGGTTAAGATTTGATTTGATTGCAGAAGTTAAATAGGTTTAGATCTCTATTTTAATAGAGCATTTGAACATATTTAGATCTGTAGTAATTAAATATTAGCATTTTATATGCAAACATAAAAAAGGACAAGTTTGATCCAAACAGAGCTTTACACACACACACACACACACACACACACACACACACACACACATATATATATATATGAAGCAGGTTCAATGGCACCCCTATTTTCTAGCACCCCATTTGCACCTCATTTCTAGCCACTTATTTGTATTAGAATAATGTAGTGGTGGAAGAGAGAATGAGTGGAAGAAGAGAAAGGGGGAAACTTATGGTGGAAATCATGGAGCTTTTGGGGTGCTGCACTATTTGGGGTGCCATTGAACGCTCGCCTACACACACACACACACACACACCGAATATGTGTATATATATAACACCCCGTTTTTCTTTCATTTTTTAAATAATTCTAGCAAGCCTAGGATACAAGTTTAATTGATTATTGTTGGTATTTTCCCATTTGCTGCTTGTTATTAAATATGTCATGATTTGAGTAGTTTATTGTGGGAATTCAGCTTGTATACCTTATATGTGAATAGGATTGACAAACTTCACCGCTATGAACGTTTCAAAATTTGGACGATAACTAACGTTTATAGCGATTATTAAATCATATATTCTTATAGCGTAAATAAACGTAACAAATACGTTAGGATAATTGTCCTCGTAGAAATCATTGCTTGTGTGTGTATCGATGGTTTATATACATACATACATACATACACACACACACACACACACACACACATATATATATATATATATATATATATATATATCAAATAATGACACACGGGCACGATGTTAGTCATCATTTGTAGTATAAGTCTGCCCGAAACCAATCGATAAATCCAGCAACCGTAAGTGAGTCTGGATAATGTGAGAGGTTTGGGTGTCATGGGCCATTAAATTTAGTACACTATGACACGAGGTTAAGCCCGTTTGTAGTATTAGTCTCCCCGGAACCGCCATGCAAATCCAATATCTACAAGTAGTCGGTTTAACATGGGAGGTCTAGTGTGTGTGTGTATACACACATATTATATAAGTGTGTGTGTATATATAGGCCTACTACCCACCGTGAGAAGGTCTTAAGTGGCTGACTTCTTCTTATCTAGTTTGGGTCTTAAGTGGTTAGGACTAGGCCCGTTCCGAAGGTTTATTCCTTGGTTTGGCCCAAAGTCATGAGACCCTCCCTTAATAGATTTGAATTGGCCTATAAGTCCTCCTTTAAAGTGGTTTAGTCATGGCGATAGCGGAGTAGGGTAGTTTACCGAAATGCCCACTTTCTCTAAGAGTTATGTATGGACCAATCAGGGATGTGTTAGGAATACGTTGGACATTGCATGCAATTATTAGCCACCGTCTAAGGGAAGTTTTAAGTGACATAGGTATACTACCGTAATATCCGTTAAGTAGTAAAATAAGGCATCCACCGGAGGGGTCTTAAATAGGTTATATGCGGACCTACCCTAAACCGGTACTAAGCGTTGAGATACCACCTCTCATATTACTTGTAAGAATATATATATATATATATATATATATACATACAATGTTGACGTGATAGGACAGTGTCTTAAGTGGCTAAAGGTCCGCCTTAGGGTCTTATGAGATCATAGGAATCCACACATATAAATATACTAGAATGAACCTTAAGTGACCGAGAATGTTCACCTCGTTGGGTCTTAATAAGTGATCGTTGATCCACCCTAAATGCATTAATGAAGGTCTTAAGCAACTGATTTGGATGTCCACTTCATTGATTGAAATATACCTTTGTTTATGTGTGCTTGTGTGTTTACATAGACATACTTTGATGTATTTGACCTGCCAAATATAGAGTATAGCCTTTAAACACATGTTATTTTCATTTACCATAACTTTATGTCCTGACCTCCCTCCTCCTAACATATAAACAGAATAGTAAGGGGGAATGCTTGGATCAATGATGCCTTGGAGATGAAGCCTAACGATGAAGGATTCATAGCTATTAGGCGCTATGATGGTATTATTGTATTGAGACAAGGTTGATGTACCTATTATTTCATGAGACTCATTGTAACTTACATTAATGATGGTTTTAAATTAAAGGTACATATATTTTTAAGTTATTATATTTTATCTCTTCCACTGTGTGACATTCTGATTTTGCTTTAGTATACTCTGTTATATATGTTATACCATTTTCTTTAGGAACCAACGATCCGTTTAGAATGGTTCTAAGTTTCGATTGCCCTTTTTGGGTCGAAATTTAGGCCCATCCCGGGCGGGTTGCTACGCTCCTCATATATATATATATGTGTGTGTGTGTGTGTGTGTGTGTGTGTGTGTGTGTGTGCCTGAGAGAGAAATGTTCCACTATACCTTTATCTCCTTCTGAATTCCAACCGCTCATTCCGGTTTTAATATTAATTCTTTCTCTCTTTTTTCACTACACTATATTATTTAATTCAATCAGAGAGAACTAATGAATATTAAAATCGGAATGAGTAATTGAAACTCAAGGGGAGTTAAATGTGTAGCCTAAGAGGTGTATCATAAAATTTCACTATATGTATATATATATATATATATATATATATATATATATATATATATATATAGGGGCGTTTCGGGACACCCCTGTTTTGCAGCACCGCTTTAGCATCCTAACCTACCGTGAGCTACACTAATCTAAATCCAACAAGATTTTGTAAATGTTCAATCGACATATATATTATCATCTATCATAATTTGAGCTCGTTCCGACATTCGTAACATTTTCAAAATCTTAGCTCAATTATTCATCGTTTAGACATCTATTCAAACTGTTAAATATAATCATCAAATATATTATTGGTGTCGGAATGAGCTCATATTTTGGATAGATGATAATATATATGTGAATTTCAAAATCTTAGCTCAATTATTCACCGCTCAGACATTTATTCGAATTGTTAAATATAATCATCAAATATATTATTCTACGAATGTCAGAACAAGCTCAAATTTATGATAATATATATGTCGTTTGAACATCTACAAAATCTTATTGGATTTGGGTTAGTGTATCTCATGGTAGGATAAATGTGCTAAAGGAGATGCGGCAAAATAGGGGTGCCTTGAAACGATATATGTATATATACATACACACACACACACACACACACACACACACACATATATATATATAGTCAAGCATTTAATGGCACCCCGAAAATGCAGCACCCCTTTGACACTCTAAATTCCACCTTTCATTTATATTAGTTTAAGTTAGTGGGTGGTGAGAGGACGAGTGGAAGGAGAAAGAGGGAGAATATGTGATGGAAAAGAGGGAGACCATTGGAGTGCTCCACTGTATGGGATGTCATTGAACCTGCCTCATATATATATATATATATATATATATATATATATATATATATATATATATATATATATATATATAAGGCAGTTCAATGGCACCCGTAACAGTGCAGCACCCCATTTGTCCCTCGATTTCCACCAAGTATTTCCCCTTCTCTCTCCTTCCACTCACTCTCTTACTTCCCAGTCACATTCTTTAATATAAATGTGTCGCTGCTATCAGAGGGCATTTGGGGTGCTTCATTTTTGGGGTGCAACCGAACTCTTGCATATACACACACATATACATATATGTCTACACACCCGTGTGACACTTATCTTATGCATCTAAAATTGTGTCAAACTGTTGAATCTTCCTGCACATATGTTGATGTGGTAAATATAAACTAAAAATAACATCTCCAACTCTACGTTTACTTATTGTATCATACTGTACATGTGTCTTTTTTGTATGTATGTTTTAGCGTGCATGCACAGAACTTAGAAATATTGACCATATGCCGTCATAAGATAGCGTGCATACCATTCTTACTTTTCAACCGTTCCACGTGTTAGCATGATAACTGCCATGGCATTCGACCATATATTCAGTTAAAGTTAAGTTAAAGATATCTATAGCTGTGGATTTACTGACTGGGTTATGTTTCTGAAGTCCTTTCTGAAGAATAGAAGTAGCAACCCAAACAAATGACCTAAACTTATTAAAACGACTTACTAATTAATTATTATTCACGTATACCCTTCCTTTTGCTTCTTCTGTTAACCATGTTTTGTCAGTGTGAAAAAACAACATTTCACGTATGCCTAAAACCGGGGACGCTTTCTAGGATCTCCTTTCTAGCTACGGCTCCATCGAAGTTCTTTCGTTGGTTGTTATTTAATTTACCACGATTTCCGACATTCACTTCAACCTTTATGGAATTGTCTCCGGACTACTTTACCGCCATGTTGCTTTAAATAATCTTGTTCGGCACATCATTCGGCTCATCCTCAAAATTCATCTGTGCATCTTCTTATCGTAGGAGAATATCCGCCTTTTCATAAAACAACTTGATAGTTGTGGGAGACTTTCCAATCAAATACTTGCCAAACTCCATTTACTTGTCGATTCCATCGACAATTGCCATCAATACTGATTCAGGGTTGGGATTACTCACTTCACTTACGGCCGTATTGATCGACCAAGGTACTACCTCAGAGATTCTCCAGGGGTTTGCTTTATTGCAGAGAGTCATCACATGCTTAGATTTAGTGGCGTGTAAACAGAACTGGCTTAAGAATTTCTCGCCCAAGTCATTGAAGTTCGAGACAAAACGTGGAGGAAGTCGCTTGGACCACATAAGTACCACCCCGTTAAGATATATTGGGAAGACTTTGCACTTAACTGCGTCTGGAGCGCTCGACGCCTCCATGTGCCACGAATACCTCATTAGATATTGCTGAGGGTCCGTCATGCCGGAATAATGGCTTATCTGTGACATATTGAATCTTCTCGGGAACTCCGCTTACAAAATGTCATCTGTAAATAGAGTTTGGCTACGATCGATTCCCTAGTCTACATTCTCGTAGCCCCCATAGTAGTCAAGGCGCTAAGGCGCAAAATGGCGCAAGCATTGAGCCTGGGGTTTTTTTGAGCCTTGGGCTTTTTTGTGTGCCTTTTATATAAGTTTTATCTGCTATTTTACTAACTACAAATTAATTTTAAAACCATATTTTATAATTCATTCAATTATCTATATATTTTATTAATATGATTTAAATTTTAAACAATATTATATAATTCCTTGAACAATTGAATTTTTTTATTCAACTATTTATAAACAAAATTTTGAATTTAGCAAAAAAAAGGCCTCAAACTGCAAAAAAGTGCACTCAAATTGCAAAAAAGCGCAAGCCTTGAGCCTTGGGCTTTTCTGCGCTTAGGCGCGCCTAAGCGCGCGCCTTGATAACTATGGTAGCCCCTACTGTCATTCATGATTTGTCGCACCATGGCAATCAAATTAGGGGTACTGAAATATACTGATCTTGGCTTTCGGTTCATTGAGCCCTTATTGCTCCCATTTTAGGCAACATCGTCTGAACCGTCGTCCGGGCAGAACTTCCTTGGTCTCGGTTGTCCCGGTCAATCACAAGATACACGGGAGGAAGTATAAGAGCACAAGTGGCTCGGGAAGTATCATAGTTTGTTGGAGGAAGGGAATTCTGGTTGGGCAGATCATTAGGCTCGATATGTCACGGTTCAGCATGCCACGGCTCGACAATGTCGAGCTGAGCCGGTTCGACCTGATCGAACCAGACTAGAAGCCTTTTAGTGCGCAAGTCTCGTATGTTCTGGCTTTCAAGAGGTCAACGCTGGCCCCCGCTCTTCCCGGATGACGATGAGCCTTCTACATCGTGATCTCGCAGTGGAGAAGTAGCTTGCTGGTTCCTAAACTCTTCCCACTGTCTCATTATCTTATTTACGCCCTTCCTCGTTGCCGCATTCTCCCGTGCCTATGCACTCAATTTTGGTGTAGTCTCTCGGAGCTGATTCATCAAAGTCATGAAGTCATCGTGCGTGGAGAACGCCGAAGAGGGAGCTTGGTCATTAGGAGAAGGAAGTGCATGAGGGTTAGTCGTTGGTTGGGGATCGAGCCAGGTCAATGTCGGCCTGGGAAGGGTCCCCCCGGTTTTGGTCGACCCAAGTACTGAAGCGGCTGCTGTGGCTGATGGCGAGGTAGGATTGGTTTGTTGATGTTGTTTTCCAGAAGCACATTCAGAAGACTCTGAAACCATTGTTGCTGATGATGATGGAGACTAGGATTTTGTCCTGGACTTGGTGATCCAAAAGTTGATCGAAAACCCTTTAAGCGTTGTGAATGAGTTTTCTTAGTGAAAGCACCAAAGCGTTGACACTAAAATGTGGCACAACACCGAAAAAGAGATAATATAGAAAATTAAAAAAAGAAATATAAACGAAAAAGAGAATAGATGCAACACACGCAAATTTATAGTGGTTCGGCGTTACGAGCCTACGTCCACTTTATAATTTCTTCATTATATGTTAACTTTGAGTACGAATAATGATTTAATAGCTAATCCCGAGTACAATGCTGTAGTAATAATTAAATGACGAGAGAATGACCAAAAGTCATTTCTTTGAAGCTTTGGAGAGCTATTTATAGATGTTATAGTTCTCGGGTCGACTAGGATATGTGGCATCTATCCCGAGACTGTAGGAATGGCTGAAGAAGCTTTCTTTTCATGTAAAAAGGCCCGGCCCAACTAGATATGGACATGTGGCTGTTGATCCAGCAATGCAAGGATATTAGAGGCGGTCAAAAACGGAGCTGGAGCGATTATTTAGGTTGGATATTCTCGGGTTGACCAAGTCCGGTTCAACCTGGTCGACCCGAGAATCATCCGACTCGAGACTTTGGATGCTTTCATAATCGAGTTATCCTTTGATGTGGGGAGCCTCCCTGGTCGGGTCGATCCGAGGTTTATTCGAGCCGAGACAATTGGATGCATGGTACACGTCTTTACACGATGGTGGTTCAGATCGATTACCTGCTTGGTCGACCTGAATATCTTTAAGCATGAGTTTGATTTTAATGTTATTGGTCTTTGCCGAGCCGAATGGGGATCGAGTCGGGATGATGGACTCCTCGTGATGATTTGGCTTGATTTCCTGATATATACACAGTCATGACGACCTTGCCAAAAGACTGGTCAATAACACATAAAACGGAAAATATTTTTTACTAACTTTTCGTATTTTGAAAAGTAATAAAAACACGAGAGGAAATTCATCGTTTGGTTGTCCTTTCAACGTCCACATCATTTACTCCACTTTCTTTTCATTCTTTCATCGTGTGTTCATTCTTTTCAAGTTTTGTAATTAATTTTGAAAACAAAAAACATATAAGTAAATCATGTATCATCTAAACTTTTTGGAAAAGCATCCAAAACTTGTATTACAATCACCATTTTAACTGTATCCAATCTCCATGTTTGCTTTTGCAGTTTAGGTATGGGTTTTAATAATTAAGCGCATACATGGTCTACCTTATCTAAAACTTCTAAACAAGTACAGTTCATATATTCTTTTAGCTTAAGAAGTCAGCGTTAATTCATGCTCTCACGGCTCTCAAACGTAATTAGGACACGTTTTTATCAATCAAACTGCAAATGTAATCTACATGGTTGTGCGTGCATAGCCATTCGCAACAATGCATCATATATGGTTGTTTCTTATTTTATAAATATGTGGTTGTGATATACTTTGACATATTCGTAGTACAAACTTAGGAACAGGAAAATTGGCCTTCAAAATCTGTCAATGTTCTTTACAATCTTCATTTTTTGAAGAACTGGACCAAGAAATCCTTGAACTGGGCCGGGTAGGTGAGATGTGGATTTGAAAACCAAAGGTTGAAGTGCATTTGGATTACATAGAAGTCCCTTGCTACATGATTCTGTTTTCTTAATTAAGTTGCTACATAATATATGTTGTCACTTTCAAAAAAAATATTTTTTATTTCCTTTTAATATCCCAGTAATGGTTAATTATATCCATACGTGTATAAAGAAGGTTTTGCTTCTAACTAATATTATCATGTTGGTCAGAACTTGCATTTATGGCCTTCATTTGTAAATGTTAGGAATCAACTGAGGTGCGACAGACATGAGATTCATCTAAAACTGGATGCATCCCTGTCCCTTATCATCCTCATTTTTATTAGGTTGATGGAATTTTAAACTTATAACAATATATCAAGGTTTAACATGCATCCTTGAAATTCAGGTTTCATTAAACCCAGATATTAAGACAAAATGATGAATCAACATCCTTGAAATTCAGGTCCTATAAACCAAGACAGTAAGACAATACGAATCAAAACTACTTTGGCTGTCTTTCGCCACGTACTGCAACCGGCACATCGATCATTCTGTTTGCTGCATCAGTTCTATTATCTACACACATAGTTTACACGTTAGATTGTGAATATGTATGTACAGTCGCAGAACATACTTGGATTTGCACAAGCATACACGCACGTTATACACACAGTGACGGAGCCAAGACTGGAGGCTATAGGAGGCCAAAAATGCACAAACATAATAATAAAGTAATAGTTTATAACCAAAAGCACTAAACTTCATATAACTTACAATTTTAAAGTAACATTCTCTTATTCTTCATATCTTGGAATCTTTGCATAATTGCTTCATTGTTTATGTTCTCACAAATATCTCTTTCAATATATGTCACGAGACAATCATTCAGCCAAGTATCTCCCATTGTATTGCGAAGTACACCTTTTATAAGATTCATAGCAGAAAAAGCTCTTTCAACATTAGCTGTTGCAATCGGCAAGATCAATGCTAACTTAACTAACATATAAACCAAAGGAAATCCAATATCCTTTTGCTTTTGAACCATTCTTTTACCAAGTTCTCCAACCCCCTTTAGATCTCTAAAATTTTCATTACTTCTCATATCTTGAATATAGTTTTCAAGTTGATCCTCAAGTGCAAGGAGATGTGGTTCATCAAATTCGAAAGGATAAAGTTTAGCAAGTTGGATCAACTTTTGTTTGTCGAAAGCTACGAAAGAATGACGGGGATCAAGACATGAAAATCAACCACGGCAACAAGTATTTGTGTCTTAAAATAATGATGATTTGTAACTTTATGAACATTACACTTTGATCTTCCACGAGGGACATAAGGTTCATCCATGTTTAGAATATCAATCTCATTCTCATCACAAAAATCATTGACCTCTACTAACAAATTATCCCAACCATCTTCTCTTAGTTCTTGTAACCTTCCTTTAGCTACTTTAACCAAACCCATAGCATTTGGATGGTCTTGATCCTTTCTTTATAATGCTTGTGATAAATCATTGGTAATTCCTAACACTTCCTTCATGAAAAATAGTAGGAATACAAATTCAAACTCGCACATTACTTCACTAAATCGGTTTATTTCACCTTTGTGGTTAGAAAATGATGGCAATTTTTTCATTTCCTCAAGCACTTCAAGTGTAGAAGAAAATAGAGCAATCACACTAATAATAGTATTATAGTGTGAACTCCAACGTGTCTCTCCTGGACGTTTTAGAGTTATTACTTGATTCATGCCTCGCCCCGTATCCAAAGTTCCTTGAGAAATTCCTTCCACTACTTTTTCAATTTGTTTCAGTCGAAGTAATTCTTTTCTTTTACAGGAAGCACCAATAAAATTGACCAAATATGCCAAATAATCGAAGAATGAAGAAAGCTTATCATTCTTTCTTGCAACCGCAACAAGTGTTAATTGTAGTTGATGTGCAAAACAATGAACATAGTAAGCACTTTGATTATCTTCTAGTATCAAACTTTTAAGCCCACCAATATTGTCACTCATATTACTTGGGCCATCATAACCTTGTCCACGAATTCTCGAAATGCTTAATCCATGTGTAGCAAAAAGTGACTCAATAGCAATTTTGAGAACTCGAGAAGTAGTTTCTTGAACATGCACGATGCCTAAAATGCGCTCCACTATGCACCCTTGTTTGTTTACATACCTCAAACACACGACCATTTGTTCCTTAATTGCAGAATCATGAGCTTCATCAACTAACAAAGAGAAAAAATCATCTCCAATATCTTCAACGATAGCTTTTGTAGTAAGAAATGATGCAGCACTACAAATGTCTTTTTGAATTGTAGGCGAACTCAATTTGTTGTTCTCTAGAGCATTGTTTAAAGAAACTCTATTTACTTCATCGTTATGCTTGCAAAGAAATTTTAGTAATGCAAGAAAATTGCCTTGATTTTTCGAATGCTCCGACTCATCATGACCACGAAAAGCCAAAGCTTGCATTAAAAGCATCTTAACACATTCAATTGTTGCATTAAGTCAAATTCGGTACTCAAGTTTAGCTTGAGTTGATATTCCGGCTATCATGATGTCAACATGTTGTTTTTGTTTCAACAAATCCTCACAAGCTTTTAAGCATTTATTGTGACTACTACTATGATCACCCACGTGCGTCTTTAATCTATCTTTCTTTTTCCAATTTCGAAAACCTTCACTAACAAATGAGTCATGATTAAATTTATGATCCCCTAATTCGGTGTTGAAATGGTAACAACATAGACAGAAGACTGCATCTTTGCTTTCACTATACTCCAGCCAATAACGATATTCTTTATACCAACTAGGATTAAACTTGTGTGGCTTCCCGAAAACAAAATAACAGGGAACCTTGTGAGTATTGGTTGACAAGAGCCTTTCGTTAAATACGCCCTTCGGATTTTTTCACGCTCCATAGAATTAAACCCAATTGAAGACATAGGAGGTCGTAATCCAGGATCAGCTACTATTTGCTCAGCATTAATCGCATTATTATGAATTGGAATGTTACCTTCCATTGGTGAATTTGCAGTAGTTTGATTTTGACTAGGTAGAGATTCTACCCGGTTAGCTTCCTGATTTTGACTGTGTTCGCCTTAAACTCGAGGATGTTTAGTTCTTATAATATATTTATCTATGCCTAACAATTAAATGAATTAACAAAAAACAAATTGAATCAGTGTTGTGTAGTTGAATCACAATTTCAGTTTAAAAAGAGACAATTTCAGTTGTATGAAGCAAAGAGTTGGACCTATTTAAATGCAGATATCTAGTTTTTCCTAAAATTTTGATGTTTACCCAATTTTTTCCTAAAACAAATTGAATCAATGTTGTGTTGAATCACAATTTTAGCTTAAAGAAGAGACATAGAATGGTTAAAAGGAGCAGCTGCATACCTAAATAGAAGAATCTGGACAATTTTGATTAATTCCCCCTTTTCGTTTGCAGCAAGAAGCTTTGATACATAAAAAAACAGTAAAAAGTAAATAGGAGAGGGAGGTAAAATAAGAAGGGAAGCACAACACACAAGATTTCAGCATATATCAATAGTAAAAAATCTAGTGGGGTCCAGTGACCCCACTAGCCCCCTTTAAATCCGCCAGTGTACACACACGTGTATAACGCTTGTATGTCTATCTAAAATTGTGTCGAACTGTTGAATCTTCCTGTACTGATGTGGAAAATATAAATTAAAAATAACATATCCAACTCTACGTTTCCTCATAAATATTACTACTTTTTATTGGGTCATAGTATAACGTGTCTTTTTTGTGTTTATGTTTTAGCGTGCATGCACAGAACTTTGAAATATTGACCATCTGCCTTCGTAAGATAACGGGTCCATTTAATTTCGAACGGGAAGGAGTATCCGGAAGGGGTATTTGGAAGGGGCCGGGAAGGGGAAAATTAATAAAAAGGGGTATGTGTTTTTATTTTAACAGGAAGGTACACACGAAAGGGGTGTAAAATTGGGTAAGAAAGGGTAAAGGAACGAACGGGGAAACAAAAGCTCGGATTTCTCACGTTCAGCCGGAAGGGGCATTTTCGCGGGTCCCACGTCGATGCTTCGGACGCTTCCGATGCGTCCGACGCGGACGCGAACGAAAAATGCCCCTTTTCAAAATCAAACGGTACCAACGTATATACCGTTGTTACTTTTCAACCGTTCCACGTGTTAGCATGATACCTTCCATGGCATCCGACCATATTATCAATTAAAGTGGCTATGTTTTTGAAGTCCTTTCTGAAGAATAGAAGTAGCAACTCAGACAATTGACCTAAACTAATTAAAACGACTTACTAATTAATTATTATCAACGTATACCCTTCCTTTCTCTTCTTCTGTTAACACTGTTTTGTCAGTCTGAAAAAACAGCATTTCACGTATAGGTACGTATGAGTTGATTATTTAAAGGGCCGCAATACCAGAATCTAGTCTCAATTTCACCTCGAAACCTTCATCCTTCTCAATCTGTATCAATGGCGTCTTCAAATACAGTTCCACTGATAAATTTTCTTCTCTTCCTGTTTTCCAGAGTCTTCTACGCATTAGATAATAGAATTATCCTTACTCGGTGCATAACTGGATCAGAAACGCTCACTTCAAATGGTGATAAATTTGAACTAGGATTTTTCCGACCAGGCAAATCTCCATATTATTATCTCGGGATATGGTACAGTCTTAACATCGTAACTCAACAAACTTCAGTTTGGGTTGCCAACAGAGAAACGCCCTTGATGCTTCCAAAACGACCCTTGCAATCTCTGAAAATGGCAATTTAGTGCTTTCTAACCAAACAAACCCTCTTATTTGGTCCACTAACGTCACTCATAATGCTCAGAAAGTGATTGCGGTTCTTCTTGATACTGGTAACTTAGTTTTAAGTGACGCATCAAATCCAAAGGTAACTCTTTGGCAAAGCTTCGACCATCCCACTCACACTTATTTACCAGGCAGCAAGCTCGGACTGAACAAAGTAACCAAAGAGTTGCATAGATTAACTTCCTGGAAAAACAAAGACGATCCTGCCCCTGGAATCTTCCACCTTGAAATTGATCCAAACAGCACAAATCGATACTTCATACTCTGGAATAAGACCTTCAACCACTGGAGCTCCGGCATGTGGGATGGTCATATTTTTAGTTCGGTCCCTGATGTGACCCAAAATGACGTTTACCTCGCCCATTACATTTCCAATGACAAAGAGAGTTACTTCACATATATCGTCAACAGTGATCACCCAGTCACGTCCAGGATGGTTATGGACTTATCTGGTCAGATCAAGCACTTTACTTGGGTGGAAAATAGCGGATGGTGTCAGTTCTGGTCCCAACCCCAAAAACAGTGTGACGTTCATGCATTATGTGGTCCATTCGGTGTCTGCAACGAGGTTGCCATGCCATTTTGTAGATGTACCAAAGGTTTTACTGAAAATACTCCATCGGACTGGGCTTTGAGCAACTGGGTTGTGGCTGCGTTAGAAATACAAAATTGGAGTGTGAAAATGATCAATTCTTTGCCATGCCCGATACTAGAATGCCTGATAATCCTAAAAGTGCACAAGGTGGAAGTGCTTCCAATTGCGAGTCTAACTGTTTCAGTTTGAAAGACTGTTCTTGTACTGCATACAGTTATAACTCTAGAGGTTGCTTCGTTTGGCACGGTGGTCTTCTTAATCTTCAAGATCAGTACAATGACCCAAATGGGGGAACACACTTTGTTCGTCTTGCCGCTTCTGAACTTCTTGCTGTGAATAAGAACAAAATGGTTGTGAGAGCTGGTTATGTAGTAAGTGCCATCACAGGCATTCTAGTGTTATTTTCGGTTGCATGGTTGTTCTTTTATTATGGAAGCAAAAATGCATCTAAACAGAAGGTCATGGAAGGAGGTTTGAGTGTATTTCAATACAGTGAACTACATAAAGCAACCAAAAATTTCTCAAACAAAATAGGAGGAGGAAGTTTCGGAACGGTTTTCAAAGGAGTTCTTCCCAACTCAACATCAAGCTATTCGATTGCAGTGAAACGGCTGGAAGGAGTTAGACAAGGTGAAAAACAGTTCAGAACGGAGGTAAGCACATTAGGAAGAATACAACATGTGAATCTAGTTCGCCTTCGTGGATATTGCTTCCAAGATCTGCACAAATTGTTAGTTTATGAGTATATGCCTAATGGTTCTTTGGACAACAAGCTGTTTAACGAAAACAGTAGTTTGGATTGGAAAACAAGATACCAAATAATACTTGGCATAGCACGAGGACTGACATATTTGCATGAGGAATGCAGGGATTGCATTGTGCATTGCGACATAAAGCCGGAAAACATTCTTTTGGATGCTTCATTTGTGCCGAAAGTGGCAGATTTTGGAATGGCAAAACTAATATGCAGGGATTTTAGTAGGGTATTGACTACAATGAGAGGGACAATAGGTTATCTTGCTCCGGAATGGATGTCTGGAGTGGCAATAACAGCAAAAGCTGATGTGTACAGCTATGGGATGATGCTCTTTGAGGTCATTTCCAGTAAGAGGAATTTTAAAAAACTTCAAGGACAGAAAATCAACTAGTTTCCTTCACTGGCGTTGAGTAAGATGAAGGAAGGGGGTGTGATGAGTTTAGTAGATGAGAAACTAGGAGGAGATATTTTAGAGGAGGAAGTTATTAGAGTTTGTAAAATTGCAGGTTGGTGCATACAGGAAGAAGAAGATAGTAGACCCTCGATGAGTCAAGTGGTTCAAATGTTGGAGGCTGTTATGGAAGTTAGCATGCCACCTACTCCGAGGATTTGCAGATACTTGGGGAGAGTCTAGACGACACTTATTTATTTTCTGAGCTTTTTTGGAGTGATGTTAGTAGTAGTAATGCCCTTGAGAGGCTCAAAAATTTTCCTACTAGTATCTATGTATGTAATTGATTTCTAAGATGGATTTGTCTAAGTATGTGGGACCAAGGGTACTTAACAGTATCTATTTTGATTCTTGTTTCTGTGCTTGTTATCAATGTATGTAATTGCTTCTATGGAATGTGCGTTAATGTGGCACAAAGCCTGATATTTATTCTTCTTTTTGAGAGATCCCTGCTCAGAACATGTCTAATGATGATCAATTTTAGGTTGGTGTGTAGGAAATAAAATCGTTGAGTCGTTGAACTTGAGATATTACTTTTACTCATCCATGTTCAATACAGGGTTTCTCTACCTTTTTTTTTCATTATTAAAAAACAGAGTTTCGGTTAACCTTTGACTTTGAAGCGTCACGGCTCTGAAAATGTAATAACCTTACACGTGCACAAACTCGCGGTCTAACCTCAAAACCGACCGACCTTTTTGAATTTCACGGCTCTTCAAATTTATTCACTCTTCATTTTTTAACATAATAAATTTAAGAAATAATTTCATAGCAATTATTATGGATGACATAATTCATTATTAATGTATATTTTACGAATTATTGTTGAATTAATCCTCTTTCATTATAAAAAGTTAGTAAATTTACAACTTTGCTATGATAAGTTGTTATATAAAGGTGGTATATAAATAATACAAGAAAATCGGGTTGAAGATGAAAATCAAACGCATGACATGATCTGTCATGTCAAATTGTTCCAACCAGTTTGAATAACAGTGTTTTCATTCCACAACAATGATATTTTATACGTGGCTTTTTGGGCCTAAAGGGTAAATTCTTGAGTTAATTCAATTTGACTTAATTTTGATTTGAATTCAAATAACATTTGGTTTCACCTGCATTCAAATTTTAAATTTTTGCAGAAAGATTTTCAATCACGTATATATATTGTCTCATATCTTATGGTATGGCTATCGGTTTGATAATTGTCAGCACTATCCAATTCAACACTTGTCTATTTATTTGTTAATTCAACATTCGATAGAAATTATTGTTTTATTTATACAAATTTATATAAAATTATTTAACAATTTCAAAACTATTTTTATATTTGTTACAGTTTGATATATGTCACGTTCGATAATTGATTTGTTGATCACACTTAACTTTATTTAACTCAACAATTGATAATTTATTTAATAATCCAACATTCAAATGCAAAATAATTATATTTTCATCTATTTCGATTGTATATAATAAAATTACTTAATATCACGACAGTTTTATCTAACTTAATCTGTTTATTCAATTAGCAAAATCGTCATAATTCAAATTTAACATTTTTATTTTAATTAAACACACATAAAATTTTGATAGGAAAACATGGTTGTTATAGACTTCCCCTCTAAACAAAATTGCGTCCTCGCAATTTCTAATACGAAAACAATAAACAATTCGTACTCTATCTTTCAGCATATACAACAATTAAATTTTCCTAATTTCATACTACTCAATTTCATATGCAATGAATTTTATATAATTAGTTTCACGTCCATTACATTTTACTTTAAAAAAATTATGAATTTTTTTCTTAACTTATAAAATTTTGAAAAAAAATCGGCAAAATCTCCTTTGTACGGAGGCCGCTTCGGAAAACCAAATACGATATAATTACAAAATATACATTTCCGCAGAGACATCCCAATCCGGAGCAACCCAAAACACAGGGAAACAAACCAATAACACAACATACCAATATTTTATAGTATTTAATCCGAAAACGTACCATTTATTTGCGTTTTTAAGCAATTTTACCTGGTATTGTAATGAGCGATAGCATGAATGCACCAAAATCCAATCCGTAGCAGCTTCGTATACCTGTACTTATCTCAATTTACATATTAGCTTCACATATATGACATGCTAAGTATAAATTCATTGTTCTAATAAATAACTTGTCATTTAGTTAGTAGCTACATCTTAAATCATCAAAACATCAAACATGCAAAAACGTGCACCTTGGTTTATACATAAGTAAAATTTAAAGCCCCAATTTTAGGAGCAGGTCTGCGCTAGAAAACCGCAGTTTCAGCATAGCAAACTGCAAAATTTCGCGAAACACTTCAAACGGAAGTTATAGCTTAGGTTCTATGCTTTCCAGAATGTATGAATTCGTCAAATTCAGACAAACTAGGCAAAAGTCATGAATAAATCAATTCAGCTCAGTTTTAATAAAATTCCATTTCGGGACAGCGATATAAAATTGTCTTTTCGGCTTAGTGAACGACAAAATTTTGTAAAACTCTTTAAATGAAAGTTGTTACTTAAGTTTTAAGCTTTTTCCTAAATATGTAAATTCGTCAAAATCAGACAAGCCATTTGAAAATTATGACCAATGAAATCTGCACCGTTTTGTGATATTTTAATTACAAAAACTGACATGTTACACGTGCAGGTCAAGGTTAGAAATATGCACTTTTAGTCTAATAAACGTAGAAATGTTCCCAAACACTTGAAAGTAAAAATTGTAGCTTAAGTTCTAAGCTGTCCGGATTGTGTAAAATTATCGAAATCAGATATACAGTTTAAAAGATAGGCCCAAGTGAGTTCAGCAATGTTTTAGGACCATTATGTTTGGGACAGCAACATACTTTATTTTGATTCTTTTGAATTCATGCTTTAATAATAATAGACTCCCAAATTATTATTATTATTATTATTATTATTATTATTAATCACTGCTATTACTACTACTACTACTACTATTATATTCAATGATTATATTAAGTTTAAGTATAGGTGTAGTTTTTTTTTTTAATTTAAATGCAAAAATATATTCCAAGGCCTGAAAAACTGCATTCTTGCATCCTAAAAGCAGAAAATAAAAATGTCAATTTTGAAATGTAAATATGAACAACATCCAGTATTATTTGCCGACTTCGTCTAAAAAGCACATTTCAGTTAAACAAAAAAAGCATTTTGACATAATTTTCCCTTCATTTGCTTTCATGAATCAAAAGATACTGCAGATAAAAAAAACTTGCACTCTTGAACCAGTAGCTAGATTGTGATGATAAGAAGAATTTGGCAAAACAAATATACATTTATATGTTAGATTTTATTTGGAGAGAAGAGAGTGGGGTTTTGTTCCGAGTCTCCGACCGTCGTTACATAATATTATATACAAACAGGTATATACACAGAACAAGAAAAACAGACTGTTGGTTCGAATCCATATTTATATATGAAAAAAGAAAAAAAATTGAATAAACAGAAAGAACCTCCATACCAAACTTCAGAAGAAAAATCTTACTTCTGAAATGCAAGCTTCGGAAGGAAGATTTTATTTCTGAAATACAGGCTTATCCATCTACTGAAAGATGGAAGTCACTTCTACATACGGAGAAAAGAAGAATCTGTCTAGCATAACTATTTACTTGAAGAAGTCTTCATACAACCATGTCCAGTGTAAAATATACTAGAATCAAGAACAATGTTAATATGAAAGAATACGTGAAACGCTAATTAGACGGGCACATTTGTAGGCATATGAAGCAGGAGAGTGAAAAAAGCGAGAAAGTTGGCTGAAAATATATTTACAAGTAACAAATTTCATAGAAACAGCATAACTTCAAATGGGTGAAATCCATCCAAACATTGAACAAAAGAATTTATTTCCTATATGTAGGCTAACGAAAAACAAAACTTCTACATATAAATCGTCTTTATATCTATAAAACAATTAGTATTTCCCAAGCTCATGCAAATATCCATAATAATATATGCACACAATTTATGTTGGCTGATATAAAATATATATAACCCGATTTACATGCTTATGTTTATGGGTTTCGATCCTGGATTAAAAACTCATTCGTAGGATGGTCTACAGGTAAATACGTTGGCTGCCATGTATTATTCGCATGAGTTTATGTATACTTTTGTACATGAAAAGGCCGCATGTTCCCAGGTTTCAAATACATTTATTTATTTTTAAATAGCAACAACAAATAAAATACCAAAACTATTAACTTAAAACATGAAAATAGTGCAATTCAAGGGCAGTCCCTTAATACATATACAGCAAGAGGCAAAAGGCAAGAACGTGACACTAATGATGTGATCCTCCCTACATCATAAAACAAAGAACTTGCACACAATGAAGCAACGAGCTAGGTCGGATTAGAAAACAAATACAGCAGCATACAAAACAAGCACAAATTCAAGGCAAATGCATTCAAGTGCATGGGCTGTAAAACAAGACTAACTTCAAGGAGAAGGCATTCAATTATAAGGGAAACAAAACAAATTGCAGATTTAAGACAAATACGCTCAAGCACAATGAAGTAAAACAAGATAAGCTCAACGCAAATGCACAAATACATGTGCAAATTTAGCCATGAAGGCGGTAAATCAGATTAAAACCAGCATCATCAATTGCATGGTAAAGCCTATCAGGAACATGATATGACCAGAATATAAAGGGTCGGTTGGCTAAATATGCCACGCTCATCCTTTGACTGATGAGTGCTGTATGGCTATCAGGACATATGGCCGGCATAATTTCTGGAAATATGCACCAGAATATAATAGTTAGTGTAATGAAGTTTTTAGTGGCATGATATAGTGCAACGCATTTTAGCACATACAAGGAAGGGCAGTATATTAGACATGTACATTCTGGTACATGCATATACATGTACCAGTAAAGGTTAGGTAATGTTTCAAACATGGATCGAAATGTAACTTATAGTAATCACTTTAGCAGATCAAACAAGGCAAAATAAAAAGCATAATGAAATAAATGTTACAGTGACCACCAACACCACACAACAGACAAACATTTGAGAATGGTGCGACTACTGATCAAAATACATAAAAGCTTCCACAAATAAGTGTCAGGAATCAACAAAGATTCAAATGAATTAAACATGGTACAAAAACAAAATAAAATTGTAAACAAGGCTTCATACAATTCAATGAATTGAATGAGTCGAGATTTACAATAATATATCTGAAGTAAAAGAATATCAATAAGTCGAATATAGTTCAAGTATGAAAATTTTAGAAATTCAGAATTGTCGGCTAAAGGATTGCAAATTCGAAAATTTCAAATAAATTCCTATATAATTACCCAATCAGCATCTACATAAAAGATACTGAAGTCGAGAATAAGAAAAAATCGAAAGAGACAAAATCATATAAGATTTTCGTTTGTGGGATTAACTCGACAATAGAGAAACTGAAAAGCAGCAACGAATTAATCAAAGTGACAAAAGACGCAACTAATTTCATCTCGACGTCAGTCGACAACTTTGATATGAAAATCCTAAATTTGAAAATTGAAATGAAAGAAGAAATTAGCACAGGTACATATATATACATAAATATACGTATATATGTATACATATCCACATGCTTACAGGGAAGAGTTTCAAAGTGCACATCACATGTTCACTTAAAGAAAATAAGGCCAAAAACCAAAGCATTCAACAATAATACACAACACATTGAACCAATTCAACCAAGTATCAAAGAAGTAAGAAACAATATCCAACAATATGGAAAAACAATATTCCAAGATCAATAGCAGTTTTGAATGAGTCAAACAATTTTCATCAAATCGAAGTAATCACAAGAAGGCAACAAAATCAAATCAAAGTAATCGCAGAAGTTTTCATTTTTCTCTCTTTTGTCCTCTTTTTTCGAAATATTGTGTGAAATTGTCTCAAGTAAAGCGCTTAAGATTCCTTATCAATAACATTGGCCAGACGCACCGATTAGAATTCTCAAATCACTTATAGGACTAATTAACACCAAATTAATTACTAAATATAATTCTAAATTCTTTATAAAATCAGTTCACATTACTATTATTATTATTATTATTATTATTATTCTTTGAAATGTGAGTTTATTCTAAATATAATAGCTGTTTCAAAACTCACTGTTTAATTCATCAAGCATCAACAATATATTCATCAACCAAATATCAAACAAACAATGTTCTCAGTGGCATGGTTATTACGGCGGTAAGTCGAGTCGACAAAGGTCCAGCCAGTTGACAAGTCGATTAGTCGTAGACTAGTCGATTAGTCGTAGACTAGTCGACAAATATATTGCTACCACCGAAAAATTGTCAATTTAAATATATTGTTGTCAACAAATATATTGCTACTGAACAAAAATAAATAAACAAAGGATGCATAGAATTTAAGTGCAAGTTGCATAGAATTTATATTGCTACTGAAAGAAGGAAGAGTGGCGGCAGTGGAAGGACGGCGTTTTAGGTTCATGCATCAATCGACTTTCGATACTTCGACAAAGGCTAGGATTCGGAGAAAAAAATCTGTTCGACACCTAGTATCGATCTTTTTCAATTTGATCTTCGATTGATTTGTTTTTTTGTTCGATACTAGGTATCGATCTTTTTCTGCTTGTTTTTTTCTGTTCAATACAGTAGGTATCAATAACTGTATGTTTTTTTTCTTTGTTCGATGCAGTAGGAATCGATAACTGTAGGGTTCGAAATTTTTTTTGTTTCAGAAATGGACCAATACCAAACCAGTTGACACCCATAAAGACCCAGTTGAGTCGACTAATCAATTAGTCGACGAATCTCGACCAAGACGTCAGAAATTCATACAAAAAGCAATTCGATTCGAGGCTCCAAGTTGATTGCTCGATCACGACTAGTCATCGGCTATTCGCGATTAGTCGAGCGCCGTGATAATAGTGCTCAGCGGAAATTTATATATTGACCCCCCATAATTATCGTATACTCCTATTATCCTATAGTTACAACAAAATCTACCACAAACTCACTGGGACAGGGACTCGAAGTTACTTCTATGGTCCAAACTCGTCTCTTTATATATATAATGTGTAAAGGAAAGAACACGATTATGGTATCTAGGTATGGTTGGTGCGTGTGCAATCATTACACCACCTACCGCTTTTGCTTTGTTGTTGTTGTTTTGTTTTAGCGTTTAAATTGTTCGAGCTTGGGCCTAGTTTGGGCTCAAAGCATCAATAAGATTTAACCAACCTTCAATATATAAGAACCTCACATCTATACCCATACAATCCAAGAGTACTACAAAGTAGTACTGTCAGATAATACGAAGAATGAGGCTATAAAGGCACATATGTGTAAATTCTTTTGGACTAACACTCGTACATACTAAAATTTCTGAAATACAACTTACATTTACGTATGCAGTATCGGTACAAAACAACAACACGTGTGCCTCCAGGATAGAACAATACAAAATATACTGAAACATAGAAATCACAGGGTCAATTGCAGAGATATAATATATATTATTTAACATTTTATACACATTTAACTTATTTAACAATTCATACACATTTTATAGTGTATTTGATGTATTATGAATAATACAAAATCTCATATCAACAATTTCAAAATATCATTACTCATACATCCATCAAAATAGAAATCATCGAATCAATAGAAATAAAGAAACCGTTTAAATTCAATAATTCTCAATTCAATCTCAAAATCATCAGTAAAAAAAGAATTCTCACGTGTAAATGGTCTAATAATCTCAAATAATACTCAATCGCTGCAAATGTAATATCCTCCACATCTAGTAAACAAATATCATCACGCTAAACTCACAGTAAAGCATTGTTATCACGGCGCTCGACTATTCGCAACTAGTCGTCGACTAGTCAAGATTGAGGCATCGGCCAGTCGACTAATCGAGATTAAGGTATCAACTGGAAGCCTTGACTTGCAATTTGTAAGTATTTCGAGCGCCTGGAACGAAATTCATCGACTAGTTGATAAGTCCATCGACTAGGCCTTACGACTTGCTCCGACCAGTTATTCGCCCAAAACAAACAAAAAAAGCCAAAATTAGATCGAAAAAAGCAAAGTGGAAGCCAGAAAAACAAAAGTTGAACACTAAAAAAATATGAAATCGAAGTAAAACTTTCGCAATGCTCTTACCTTACCGTCGCTTCCCTTCCAGCGTTATTGTTGCCTCTCCAGTGCAGCTGTATACTAAACTTATGACTACTATTCACGAAACTAGTGGTTGTGAGGCAAAACAAGAAGTCGAGTTAGATGACTATCTTTGTTTGATTGCCTCATTTGTGTTATTTATGTTGCACTCTATTAATTAGATTGAAACTTCAGTTTGGTTTGTATTTCCTTTGCAATTTGCAGCCTATTAAATTCTATGCATCATTTTAGTAGCAGCAAATATAACACGGTGTTACTGTCATTACATTCATGTTACATTCATTATCTAGTGTCACTACTAATATTCTATACATCTATTTATTTATCGACTAGTCTGCGACTAGTCCACTTGTCGACTAATTGGACATTTGTCGACTCGACTCGACTTACCGCCGTAACAATCATGCAGTAAAGAACGATAAACATCGATGGAGGATATAGAAAGCAATAGGAATCACAAATATCCCAAACACTATATAACAGTACTTGGTGATACACTGAAATGTCCAAATACAACGCATGTAGTAATTATATGATTATGATGCCAATACACCCAAAGAAGGAGACGGTGATGGATCTCACTTAGGATCATTTGTACTGACTATACACTGAACCCGAGCTAGAAAGTAAGACTGACATACGCATCTGCTCCAGGAGACCACTCACTTCTCCTACAGTCATCAATTGCTACTATCTCTCATCCACTAATATCGTGACAATGATCCACCATTATTACATCAACGAGTAACATCTTCAGTCACGATACACAAATCTACCCATGTGGTAACTGACAGCCGGCCTAGGTGATACTAAGGGCACTACATATACTCATGATGATAATAAAATACTAATGTATCACGGACCCAGGGCACGACCCCACGATCAGTGTGCCAGGGTGGAAATTGGTCATTCCAGCTCACTCCCGCAAAATATGAAAGTATGTCAGTGATAATACGGTACTATTAACTAGACACACACATATTCATAATAAAATAGCAGGTCCACTGCAATGCACGAAACTATACAAATATTGATCTATTACAAAATATCCATACCAACGTACTGTATATAATGTATAGCCGATGCATGGGTAAATATAATCATAGATTAGTAAATGACTTACATTTATTTATATTCACCGCAGCGAATACCTCCGCCATTAATCCTCGTATTAAGTGTTATACACGAGCGAATGATAACCAGATAAATAACTCATCGGTGTCCCATACCACCGCATTTACTAATCTGTTTATTTAGTGCTCGGTGTGAGTTAAAAAGGGATACGGACTGCAGGGAGAGCACGACGTTTCTTTCTAGCTATGGTGGTGTCAGTGACTTACCAGCCCTGACATATATATCTATTTTTCACCTTTGTGGTTGTTGGAATGCGAGGCGCCTCGATTATAGGTCTGTAAGGACCGGGAAACGTGTGTTCAGGAATAAATAATCCTCTAATGTAAGTGAGGACCGGCCCTGAAGCATCCAGGGGTTACCCAAAGTGTGTAGTCCCGAGGCATTTGCTAGAGTGTCTCGAAGCGGAGAGGAGCTTGCCCCTTGCCTCGACTCATGACGGAAATCCAACTTCCAATACGAAATAACGGTCTTGATTGTAGAACTAGTATGGCGACATAGTAGATGGTAGCTATGCCGTCTATGATTGATATTTATGATGCTATTCGTTTTTGAAACATATATGCACTAGTAATAATATCAAATGATTTTGCTTTATACGTATCAAGCATATTTGGTTATTATAAGGTAAAACTCTATACTCCGGTTTGCGTTGCATTGTATGATGGGACCTGAGTCTTATAATGGCTACATTCTTTCTAAAAGCATTGCGTTGTTTTAAAAGAATTTACTTTGTTTTAAATGCACTAGCAATCACTGGAGTAAACCCGTTCCGCGAAAGTGGCGTGGTCCTATGATTTGCTATTACTGTTGTTTAACTGTTAAATAGATTCCTCATACCAGTCCCCATGACTGACTCGTTGTTTGTTTCACTTTGCAAACGCGGGTGCCCTTATTTTCACACGGGCGGCCTAGTACACAGGTGACAGGTGGTTTTTGGTTCTGCACTGCTGCATAGAGTGCACTTTTGGCTCATGGCGAGGCTGACTTCATAGAGATGACTTTGATATTTTCCGCCATTACTGTATTTACATTATGATTCCGCCACTGGCGATGTAGACTGATTTACTTTCCGTATTCCTCACTATATGTATATGTATTCCGCCACTGGCGATGTAGACTGATACCCTTATTATGTCTCACTGCATGTATGTATTCCGCCTCTGGCGATGATGACTGATCACTTTCCTTTTATTTACTAAGTATATCCCACGTTATGCTATTCTGATATTCCTACATGTTGTGATTCCGCTGTCATATCCATGTAAAATTGTTTTATTTATTGTTTCTGCTATTATCTGTACTCTGCTATGATGATTAATGTGTTATTTCCTAATGATTATCCTTAATACCGCCCCTCGGATTTTGGGATCGTCACAGTATTCGACACATGTGTATTTTTAACCAAGCGTATACATGATAAAAGGAATATTTTTATCATCAAAAATATTTATTCGACACATGTGTATTTTTAACACTTCTTATTCACTATAAAAATATAGTTTTCATTGTCGATTCATTTTATTTTTAAAAGATGATAATATTCAACACATGAACTTCAACTCAACGGATGAATTGCAATTCAACACATGAATATTCGATATAGTTTGGATATATATAAAAATGTGATTTTTATTTCTAAAGCTATTTGTTTAAATTCAAATAATATTCAACACATGAATTTCAACTCAACGAATGAATCGCAACTCAACACACGAATATTCGATATAGTTTGAATATATATAAAAATGTGATTTTCATCGATATATAACCTCTGAGCTCGTACGTCTCAGAGAAGGGCGTTAAGCAAAAGAATAAATTCTCCGCCGCCAAACAGATATATATTTAACAGAGATCAATCAGTACAGAACAAAATTCAATGTCAGACACACAATCCATTTACAAGTCCGTCCTGGGTCTGAACGAAACCGGAGGCGTCAAATTCCTCGCAAATCCGTACAATCAACACATACGTTCAGACGGCTACTACTTCCGTCCCCTTCCGGTAGCTACTCCGGTTAGGAACCTCAGTAGCGCCCATCCAACCGATACGAAGATCGTCGGTCTTGAATCGTCTTTGCATTTTCCAATTCGAATTGCTCGATAAATTATTTGAAATGAGGGTTAGCTCGGCCTTTTCAAATAATTCACGTCATTAGAAATTCATGTGTTGAATGGTATTCATATTTTGAAATAAATTGTTTGATAATAAAAATCACCTTTTATCTATATATAGAAACTATAGAAAACATTCATGTGTTGAATTGATATTCATTCGTTGATTAGAAATTCATGTGTTGAATGAATGATATTCATATTTTGAAATAAATTGTTTGATAATAAAAATCACCTTTTATCTATATATAGAAACTATAGAAAACATTCATGTGTTGAATTGATATTCATTCGTTGATTAGAAATTCATGTGTTGAATGGTATTCATATTTTAAAATAAATTGTTTGATAATAAAAATCACCTTTTATCTATATATAAAAACTATAGAAAACATTCATGTGTTGAATTGATATTCATTCGTTGATTAGAAATTCATGTGTTGAATGGTATTCATATTTTGAAATAAATTGTTTGATAATAAAAATCACCTTTTATCGACTATATGAACTGTGTAAAATAATCTCGTTTTAAAAGAAATTGTTTTATGATAAAAATCCTATTTTTGTCACCTATATGAACTATATAGAAAAATAGTGTTTTGAAATGAATTGTTTTACAATAAAAATCACATTTTTATTGTATGCATAAATCGTTGAAATGTGAAGTGTTAAAAATAGCCACTTGTTCAAAATAAACATATATGAGTTGAAATATTCATTAATTAGCTAATGAAATGATTTGCACCTATTTATGTAACATTAGAATGAATGGTGTTTTTAAACCAAATAGAAATCAAATATGAAGTTGAATAGAAAATGATAAATGATAAGAACTGTATATATATGTACATGCATATTCATTGAACAGGTTATAGCAAAGGGGCTAGAGAAGAGGAATAAAATTTTGTGCCCGACAAATAGGTACACATTTACTGTTTTGTTTGGGTGATGATTTTATGAGTCTGTTGGCTAGCCGCTTGGCTTTTTCTTTTTCTTTTTGAGATTAGAAGGACCGGGAAAGCTATTTGCGATTTCCCGATGCTCCCGGTGCAGGGGAGGTTATGGCGAAATTTTCCAAAATTTTAAGGCGTTAGTGAAATATTTGAAATGAAAACGATATAGGAATATTTGAAGAAACTATATTTATATAAATATATAAATATAAATAAAATTAAAACGAAACGAAGCCGTGCAGTTCGTATTTTGAAACCGTGATTTCAAACAACTAGTGCGGGGAATTCGACCATTGGATTTTCCCGAAACCTCAACCGTCGGGTTCGCCTTGGAATAATCTTTCCAACGGCACCAACCTTGTAAAAATCCAACGGTTGGATTGTCTGGAATGTTTAATTCAAATCTGAAGAAAAACAGCGCCAGAAGCGATTATATTTATATATATATAAATATAATTATATATTTAATCGAATAACGACGCTGCAGTTCGTATTTTGAAATCGAAATTTCAAACGATTGTACCGGGAGATCCGACCGTCGGATTTTCCCGAAACTGGAACCGTTGGATTCGTTTTGAAAAGACCTTTCTAATGATGTAAATTTTGCGAAGATCCAACGGTTAGATTTTCTGATATGTGTAAATCAAATCTGAAGAAAAACAGCGCCACGACCGCTTTATGGCCCGAAGCGTCGTTTTGAATAAATCAGCTATTTTAAAATAAATAAAAATAGCGATAAATCGTTATAAAATATTGGAAACGTTATGGAATGGAAATAAACTGAATTTGCTTGATTTATGTGATATTTGATGGTTGAATGTGTTTGGTGTGAAAATTACATTAAAGAACAAAATTGGTGTTGTCGAATAATTTAACCATTGAAATAAATTGAATTGAAATTCTAAATATACGTGAATTATTTGAGAAGGCCGAGTTAATTCTCATTTCAAATAATTGACCGACGATTGAAAGTCGAAGATAAAGACGGTGGTCGAAGACCGGAGATCTTCACCTCGTTTGGATGGTAACCGAGGTCCTGATTGGGAGGCATCCCGAAATATGGATAATGAGTGGTGATCGTTCAGACGTACGTGATGATCGATGGGTTTGCGAGGTATTTAGTGCCTCCGGTTTCGTTCAGACCCAGAACGGACTTGTAAATGGACTGTGTGTCCGACATTGGAATTTGTTCTGTGTGATTGATAGCCATCAGTTGCACGGTGTGAATTGCCTGTGTGGCATGCTAAGATGCAGTGATCAGGGCTTCTGTTGAAAAGCAAAGTCTTATGGTGATGATCAAAGCACCGCCTGTGTGGCGTAGCTTTGTGTATAACGTAAATTCGCGAGCCTCACACCCCGGTATGAACCAGAAACGGGAGAAAGGACCTCAGGGAGGGCCTGCGTTTCCTTCTAGCTAGGGTGGTGTCAGTGACCTACCAGCCCTGACATTTATATACTTTTCACCTATGTGGTTGTTGCTGTTGCGAGGCGCCTCGGTTTGATCGGACGATCCGGGTCCAATGGAGTCATTCGTTGGCTCGTTTACGCCCCAAAGGGCGAGGAGACGTAGTTTTCAGGCATAATAATCCACATCGGTGGACCGGCCCTGTCGCTCCAAGGGGCAGTTGCGGCTGTTCCTGAGACATGGGCTAGATTGTCTCGAATTCGGTAAGGACTATCTTTTGCCTTGGTTCATGACGGAAATCCAATTTCCAAATACGTGACTGTGCGGTTTTGATTGTATACCTATATATATGGCGACATAGTGGTATGGGGCATTAATGCCGTCTATGATTGATAGTTATGATTTGAAATTGTTTTCAAAACATATAAACACTAGCAATAATATCAAATGCCTTTGTTTTATTCGTATCAAGCATATTTTGGCCGTTATAAGGTAAAAACTCTATCCTCCGGTTTGCGTTGCATTGTGTGATGGGAACTGAGTCTTATAACGGCTTCATTTTTATAAAAAGCATAGCGATGTTTAAAAGAAAGATTTGTTTTTAAAGCACTGGCAATCCAATGGAGTAAACCCGTTCCACGAAAGTGGCGTGGTCCTGTGATTAGCCAAATTATATATGTGTTGAGTAGATTTCTCATACCAGTCCCATGACTGACTCGTAGTTTGTTTCACTCTCAAACTCGGGTGCCCCTTTTTCCACACGGACAGCCTTGTATTCAGGTTTAGCTGGTTCTTTTTCTGGATAGCTGGAGCTGAAGATGGATTCTATCATTTATTTCTTTTTATGCTGTTCAGCTCCTATTGTACATATTTTGTTTATTTCCGCTGTAGACATTTATGTATAGCTGAACTGTATTTGTACTAAGTAAGATCCTGTATACTGTGTAACTCTGATGATTACTTTTATCCAGTATATTTTATTGTTCATTATCTGGTGTATTTATTTAATTCTGTTCTGCTATTATCTGTTTCTGTGTTATATTCCAAAGATAACCCTTGTTTCCGTCAGAACGGGATTTCGGGTCGTCTCAACGTCGAATTCGTTTCAAAAACAATTTCAACCTTTATTTCAAATTCAAATCAAAATTGAATTTCCTATTTTAGATCCGTTTTAAAATTCATTTCTATTCAGTTCAAGTTTCAATTCAATTTGAATTCATTCCACTTCGTTTTAAATTCAATTCGAATTCGTTTTCAATTCGATTCAATTCAAAGTGGTTTTCTACTCGATTCAATTCAAATTGGTTTTCTATTCGATTCAATTCGAATTGGTTTTCTATTCGATTCAATTCAAATTGGTTTTCTATTCGATTCAATTCAAATTGGTTTTCTATTCGATTCAATTCAAATTGGTTTTCTATTCGATTCAATTCAAATTGGTTTTCTATTCGAATCAAATTCGTTATATATTCAATTGAAATCAAATTCGTTTTCTATTCAAATCAAATTTCATTTCAAAATATTCGATTTCGAAATCACTTTTCAATATTCATTTTAAAATGAATAAAATCGATATAAATATCGTTCACGTCAAAATGGCGCTAATCTGATCAACACGGCTTCATATATTTCTATTTTCAAATATTCTATTTCAAATATTTCTATTTCAAAATATTTCGTTTCAAATATTTCTATTATTAAAATATTTCGTTCAACACATGACTAATCTCAACGGATGAGTACAGTCAACACATGAACCTTTATATTGATAAAGATGTAAATTTTATTATAAAAATATTTCGTTCAACACATGACTAATCTCAACGGATGAGTACGGTCAACACATGAACCTTTACTTTATATTGATAAAGATGTAAATTTTATTATAAAAATATTTTGTTCAACACATGACTAATCTCAACGGATGAGTACGGTCAACACATGAACCTTTACTTTATATTGATAAAGATGTAAATTTTATTATAAAAATATTTCGTTCAACACATGACTAATCTCAACGGATGAGTACAGTCAACACATGAACCTTTGTGTCGGGTGAAGGCCCACGCCATTCACACATCAATCAAATCAATTTCATTTCACCAAACAATTCAATCCAATCAAATAATTAAACTAATTTTTTTGCAATCAAACAAACAAGTCCATGGTCTGTGGACGATTGTGTCGGGTGCTACTAAACACCGTCTGCATCCTAGTATATATATATGACTAGAAAATGAAATTGAAAGATGAGAAATTCTCACTGAAAGCTATCCAATACCACGACTCTTCATTTATAGAAATCTTCGCCGTTCTCGCCTTTTTGTCATCTTCGTTGCCCGGATTCTCTACATATGTAAAAATCGAATTTTTACTTCGCTATTCAATATATAAAAATCGAATTTTTACTATGATGTTTAATATATAAAAATTATATATTTACTTCGCTATGCAATATATAAAAATCGAATTTTACTTTGCTATTCAATATATAAAAATCGAATTTTTACTTTGTTATTCAATATATAAAAATCGAATTTTTACTTTGCTATTCAATATATAAAAATCGAATTTTTACTACTATGTTATATAGATAAAAATTATATTTTTATCACGCTATTTTCCATATAAAGATTTCGCCTTTTCTAAAATAAAGATTTCGCCTTTATAAAAACATAGACTTCGCCTTTTCAAATTTAAAGATTTCATCTTTATAAAAATCTCATTTTTATTTTTCTACACATATAAAGATGATATTTTTAATATTCCTATCATGTAAAAATTATATTTTTAACTCTCTACCTAACCAAAAATCATATTTTTACATCTTCTATATAGTAAAGATCATATTTTTAATACTTTAAAAATATAAAAATCATATTTTTATTACTTTAAAAAATCGCTTCTTTATATTTCTAAAAATCAGTTCTTCACTATGATAAAAATTTCATTTTTACTATGATAAAAATTCCATTTTTATCACATTAAAACCCTATTTACTCTAGCAAAAATCCTAATGTTATTTACCTTGGAAGAAAAAAAAGAATTTAAACAACAATTTTATTTTAAAGCAAATAAAAAGAAGAAGGACGCACCACTGGTCAGAGGGGGAAATGGCACGTCGGAGTTCGTCTGAGGAGGGCGCAGCAGGTGGTCGGGCTCGGCAGAGGAGGGGGGTTCGAATCAGGTCGGGGGGGGGGGGGGGTCTTCCTGCGTCGGAGGAGGATGGTGGGGGCGCGGCCGATGAAGGGGAGGCGGCAGACGGTGTGCGGTGGCATCGGGAAGGGCTAGGGTTGTTGGCGACTCCGATTTGGGGATGTTGGAGTTTGGGGATCGTCGAGGCGGGCCAGGGTGCTGCGGAGGTCGAAGGGGGTGGCGGCGCAGGGGGCGGAGGGGGAAGGAGAGGCGGCGGCTGCGGCAGAAGGGGGAGAAGACGGGTTTCGTTTTGTTTTTTTTTTCTTCTTTATAAACTGAATCGAGAAAAAAAGGGGGGGCAACCGGTTTAAAAGGGGAGAGAGAGAAGATTTTTTTATTTATATTTTTAATTCAAAAAAAGTTGACTTTTGCATATGACCTCTAAACGAGGCCCACCACCTGTCGTCCATAGCGTTTTACCCCCATTCCGAACACAATGGGATAGGTATCGCAAGCTGATTTGATCGTTTCGATCAGTTTCCGTTTAATTTACATTTAAATCACTATATTGAATTTTAAACGTACATTTCAAATTACCGGGGTCACATACTAACTCTAAAAATTCTCGAAAAATATTTTCAAGCTTCGTATAGAAGATACGGTCCTATCAAAACTAGTTTCGTTGAATTCTGAGACCGTTGGGAAAATGGTCATTTTCCAGTCGATTAAAATCAACTGAAACTGGTCAAACGCGTTTTCCTTTGTCACGCTCACATATTGATTCGAAAAATTATGAAATTTGGAATCTAGCAATAATTTAACATCACAGACCCAACAAAAGTGGTTTCGTCGAAATCCGAGGTCATTTGCAAAATTTCCATTTTT
Organism: Allium sativum; assembly: GCA_030737875.1. Lineage (NCBI taxonomy): Eukaryota > Viridiplantae > Streptophyta > Magnoliopsida > Asparagales > Amaryllidaceae > Allium > Allium sativum. The sequence continues at coordinate 111,030,665 of CM060913.1, forward strand.
AAGGGCCTGAATTCCATAGCGACTATTCAGATTTTCAACTGGACATATCTTTTGATTCCCGTTATGAAATTTTGATTTTTCGGATTCGTTGAAAAGATATTATCGATTAGATCCTAATGTTTTTGGTTTCGCTAAAATCCGGATTATTTTGCACCCGGTACATTCAATTGAAGTTTGAAATCGAATTATCGAACTACCGCGCCATTTTCAATTCTATTTATAATTATAAATATTTATATTCAAACGACGACGTATATAATATAGACGTTCTAATTATATTCAAAATAAATTTATCGTCGATATTATTTAAAATATACTATTTTAAATATTCAAAATTCGCTTAAATTGCCGAAATAAAAATTTTAAACTGGCCCAGAATTTCCGGGTTATTACAATCTCCCCCACTTAAAACTTTTCGTCCCCGAAAAGGAACAAAGTCGAAAGTGGTTTGATTAGTCAACTCTACGTTCGATCTGGCTTCCATTCTCCAACTTTTCAGTTTCTGAGAATTTTCAAATTTTCAAAAATTTGGCTAACACCCTAAATTTTCGAAAAATTTCGCCATAACCTCCCCTGCACCGGGAGCATCGGGGAATTTCAAATAGCTTCCCCGGTCATTCTAATCTCAAAAAGAAAAAGAAAAAGCCAAGCGGCTAGCCAATAGGCTCATAAAATTATCATCACCCAAACAAAACAGTAAATTATGTAGTAAACATGTACCTATTTGTCGGGCAAACAAATTTTATTCTCTGCTCTAGCCTCCTTGCTATGACCTGTTCAATGTAAGTATTTGTATATGCAAGCAAATGCATCTAATTTCAATACAATTCAATATTTGATACAATTAGGCAAAATGGTTCAAAATTATCAAACAAATAAACATACAACACAAACATCAATCCATTAGTGGATTAGAGTTTCAAATTCATAAATTTGATATATATACAAAAAATCATGTTTTTGATGCCAATTCACAACAATGTGTTCTAACTATATAAGTTTTTGTTCTCACACCAGTCTAATGGAAATATATCGATCACACCTTCGTTACTCGAACATGAATACTAATGACGACTAGTCAATCATCAGAATCATCTTCGGGCCACTAGAGTATGATTCTATATCTATCCAGTATATTAAAACTTCGAATATACGTTCATGATGCGTATACGCGAAATCTATATATACTCGATCGTCCATATTCAAAATAAATAAATAATCAAATACGTATAAAACGATTTAAATTTTCAAAACAAAATTGTTTTCCTTTGAAAAATATACTCTTCACACTCGTTCTAGGATACTACTGATCCTATCTCTAACGAGTCATTCTAATTGGATATTGCTAATCCAATATCTGATGAATTCTTTCGTAAGGTTCTAATGTGTCTTGTTCTCGAGCTCTGTAAACCAAAGCTATGATACCAAATGTAACGACAAAGAATTGCGCTCGATCCGAATCAGTCGTTAAACCGATCTAGACCGTTCGAAACCCCTGATCGTTGAGAACAGGACAAATCAGAACGCAAACAGAAGAACATTTCATTGCTATTACAACAATTCCATCAGATACAAGAATATACAGTATAAATGAATAAATTACATTCGATAAATATCAGAGATTACAATAAATTACATAGCAGCGGGAAATAATACAAAGCACAACTGAAGGTGATATACGGATACAGAGCTTTCCGGATATCATTCCAGCTGTAAACCAGGATCCTGTGAATATAAATCTGCAAAGTCAAAACTACTAGCTGCCCGTGCGGAAAATAGGGGCACTCAGAGTTTAGGTTAAAACAATAAACTCCAGGTCAGTCATGTGACTGGTGTGAGAACTAAAACAGTTATTAAAACTTCATTTTTAAAGATAGTAATTCAAGGGACCACGCCGTATAACACGGAACGGGTTTCCTCCCAAGAATACCAGTGCACAGAATAAACAACGCAATGCTTTTTCGAAAAATGAAGCTATTATAAGACCCAGGTCCCATCACACAATGCAACGCAAGCCGGAGGATAGGATTTTCCCTTATAATAGCCAAACATGCTTGGTACGTTTAAAACAAATCTTTTGATACTATAATAAGTGTATAGTGTCAAAACATTTCAATCATAAATATCAATCATAGGCGGCATAGCTACCATCTACTATGTCGTCATACTAGTTCTACAATTAAAACCGAATTACACGTATTGGAAATTGGATTCCATCATGAGTCGAGGCAAGGGGCAAGCTCCTCTTCGCGTTCGAGACACTCTAGCAAATGTCACAGGGCTACGCACTCTGGGCAACCCCTGGATGCTTCAGGACCGGTCCTCACTTACGTTAGAGGATTATTTATTCCTGAACACACGTTTCCCGGTCCTTACAGACCTATAATCGATGCGCCTCATCCAACAACCACAAGTTGAAAGTATATATATGTCAGGGTTGGTAAGTCATTGACACCACCAAAGCTAGAAAGAAACGTCGTGCTCTCCCTGCAGTCCGTATCCCGTTTTTGACTCATACCAAGGTGTGAGGCTCGCGAATTCACGTTATACACAAAGCTGCCACGTAGGCGTGCTTTGATCATCAACCACAAGACTTTGCTTTTCAACAGAAGCCTTGATCATTGCATCTTAGCGTGCCACATAGGCAATTCATGTCATGCGACTGATGTCCATCGATATACAACCTCTGAGCTCGTACGTCTCAGAGAAGGGCATTAAGCAAAAGAATAAATTCTCCGCCGCCAAACAGATGTATATTTAATAGAAATCAATCAACACAGAATAAAATCCAATGTCCGACACACAATCCATTTACAAGTCCGTTCTGGGTCTGAACGAAACCGGAGGCACTTTCCTCGCATATCCATCCATCTCCAGGTACGTCTGGACGACCACCGACTATTTCCATCCTCTTGGGTGTACTGCCCAATCAGGATCGTCAGTAATAATCCAAACGATGTGAAAACTTCCGGTCTTCGACCACCGTCTTCATCTTCGACATATCGTCGAATCGGTTATTCAGAATGGGTGTAAACCCGGACTTTCTGAACAACCCGCGTATATTAAAACCAAACGTTACACAAACACAACATACGCCTCATTCCAATTCATTAGTCACTAACCGCAAATTAGCAAGAGAACAATTTCCCAAACATTAACCCCGAAGGCCGAAACCAACATCAGATCAATACCCAGGAAATCATTCTTCTTAGCCAACCTACAGCTAGTTTCTAAATTCCACATTCTTAGGGAAAGGTTCCCATTAATTTTATCCAAGATAAATTCTTTAAAATTTATCCTGTAATCTTCCTTTGGATGTCATTTAAAACCAAATTATGGTTTTTCCAACTAGTCGAGATTAGCGAACCGTAACGAAGTAATTATTTATTTTATTTCCCAATCCCAACCTATTCATCCCATGAAGCAAAACTGGTAATACCCCATGTCTAACACCACGGTGTTATCGGTAAAATTAATTACCATTTCACGTTCAAATCTAATTAAAGATTTGACTATCGCTTTGGAGTAAAACTGGCGATACTCCATTCTCGCTCATTTCTAAATTTGATAATTTAGATTATAGATTCACATTTCAATCTAATTGCAGATTCGTTAGAACTCCTTTTACTGGGTTAAAGAACTAGGTGTTATTTAAAACACAGTTCACGACAAACCCAAATCACATTCTATTTGTTATCGGGTTAAAGAACTAGTGTTATTTAAAACACTGTTCACGATAAACCCATTTCAAATTCAATCAAATATATTAGAAATTCCGATTATTTAAAACCCCTTTTTAAATCTAATTTATTTATTTAAAATTAATTGGGTTTTAAATTTAGTTCAAAACTAGTTCATTTCGATAAAAATCTATTTTTATCTTTTCAAATATGGAGTTTTTCACCCCAATTTTTCCCAAATCATTTCTTATGATTTTACACAAATTATTACTATTTTTAATAATTTTATCAAGGCCCGTACAGTCGATTTCCATCAACGGCCATCGAACTGCACCTATAGCGAACTTTTTCGAATTTGATTTGGACGTATCTCCAAATCCAACCGTTAGATTTCAAATTTCCAATATTCGTTAGAAAGCTCTTTTCGATACGAACCCAACGGTTCCGGTTTTAGGAGAATCCGACGGTCGGATCTCCCGTAATGTCCGTTTGAAATAAATGGTCGAAATTCACGAACTGCCGCGGCGCGGCGCGTTCTATTCAGGCCATTATATTATATATATATTATATATTTCGTCGATTTCTATTTAAAACGAATTTTATAAATAGTTTTGAATTCGTTTCAAAAACAATTTCAACCTTTATTTCAAATTCAAATCAAAATTGAATTTCCTATTTTAGATCCGTTTTAAAATTCATTTCTATTCAGTTCAAGTTTCAATTCAATTTGAATTCATTCCACTTCGTTTTAAATTCAATTCGAATTCGTTTTCAATTCGATTCAATTCAAAGTGGTTTTCTACTCGATTCAATTCAAATTGGTTTTCTATTCGATTCAATTCGAATTGGTTTTCTATTCGATTCAATTCAAATTGGTTTTCTATTCGATTCAATTCAAATTGGTTTTCTATTCGATTCAATTCAAATTGGTTTTCTATTCGAATCAAATTCGTTATATATTCAATTGAAATCAAATTCATTTTCTATTCAAATCAAATTTCATTTCAAAATATTCGATTTCGAAATCACTTTTCAATATTCATTTTAAAATGAATAAAATCGATATAAATATCGTTCACGTCAAAATGGCGCTAATCTGATCAACACGGCTTCATATATTTCTATTTTCAAATATTCTATTTCAAATATTTCTATTTCAAAATATTTTGTTTCAAATATTTCTATTATTAAAATATTTCGTTCAACACATGACTAATCTCAACGGATGAGTACAGTCAACACATGAACCTTTATATTGATAAAGATGTAAATTTTATTATAAAAATATTTCGTTCAACACATGACTAATCTCATCGGATGAGTACGGTCAACACATGAACCTTTACTTTATATTGATAAAGATGTAAATTTTATTATAAAAATATTTCGTTCAACACATGACTAATCCCAACGGATGAGTACGGTCAACACATGAACCTTTACTTTATATTGATAAAGATGTAAATTTTATTATAAAAATATTTCGTTCAACACATGACTAATCTCAACGGATGAGTACAGTCAACACATGAACCTTTGTTTTATAATATTCTTTAATTTCTAAATTGGAATGAGGCCCAATCAATTACCATATAATGTTAATTATATGGATTTTCATACAACACATGTATATAATAGCATTGAAAAATAATCAACCATCAACCAAAGTGCACTACACTGTATAAGCATCAAATATAGATATCTAACGCTTATAACAGCCTGTCAATCAATCGATCGACATATTTAATCAATCAGGATGAGTGAACTTCAAATTTCATCCCAACACCCGTGTGGGGTTTCAAACAATCAAACACAGATTTTATTTGTGCAGTTGGCGATGTGTAAAATTTATCGACCCAATCAATGTCCTTCAAATAGGTGTACATAAACAAACCGTCCGGGTTGTAAATGAATATTTATTTATTCACATTCACTATATTCATATTCACGTTAAAAATTACATTTTTAACGATAAAACATTTTATTTTAACATATGAATTTCTATTCAGTTCATTCTTTAAATAAATTTATATTTTTATCTTCTAACTTATTTTAGAAAATTTCGGCGGCATAACGGCACGATACTAGAAACAGGACAAGGCCTAGCCTTATCCCCGGTCTAGTGAAGGCCCACGCCATTCACACATCAATCAAATCAATTTCATTTCACCAAACAATTCAATCCAATCAAATAATTAAACTAATTTTTTTGCAATCAAACAAACAAGTCCATGGTCTGTGGACGATTGTGTCGGGTGCTACTAAACACCGTCTGCATCCTAGTATATATATATGACTAGAAAATGAAATTGAAAGGTGAGAAATTCTCACCGAAAGCTATCCAATACCACGACTCTTCATTTATAGAAATCTTCGCCGTTCTCGCCTTTTTGTCATCTTCGTTGCTCGGATTCTCTACATATGTAAAAATCGAATTTTTACTTCGCTAGTCAATATATAAAAATCGAATTTTTACTATGATGTTTAATATATAAAAATTATATATTTACTTCGCTATGCAATATATAAAAATCGAATTTTTACTTTGCTATTCAATATATAAAAATCGAATTTTTACTTTGCTATTCAATATATAAAAATCGAATTTTTACTTTGCTATTCAATATATAAAAATCGAATTTTTACTACTATGTTATATAGATAAAAATTATATTTTTATCACGCTATTTTCCATATAAAGATTTCGCCTTTTCTAAAATAAAGATTTCGCCTTTATAAAAACATAGACTTCGCCTTTTCAAATTTAAAGATTTCATCTTTATAAAAATCTCATTTTTATTTTTCTACACATATAAAGATGATATTTTTAATATTCCTATCATGTAAAAATTATATTTTTAACTCTCTACCTAACCAAAAATCATATTTTTACATCTTCTATATAGTAAAGATCATATTTTTAATACTTTAAAAATATAAAAATCATATTTTTATTACTTTAAAAAATCGCTTCTTTATATTTCTAAAAATCAGTTCTTCACTATGATAAAAATTTCATTTTTACTATGATAAAAATTCCATTTTTATCACATTAAAACCCTATTTACTCTAGCAAAAATCCTAATGTTATTTACCTTGGAAGAAAAAAAAGAATTTAAACAACAATTTTATTTTAAAGCAAATAAAAATAAGAAGAAGGACGCACCACTGGTCAGAGGGGGAAATGGCACGTCGGAGTTCGTCTGAGGAGGGCGCAGCAGGTGGTCGGGCTCGGCAGAGGAGGGGGGTTCGAATCAGGTCTGGGGGGGGGTCTTCCTGCGTCGTCGGAGGATGGTGGGGGCGCGGCCGATGAAGGGGAGGCGGCAGACGGTGTGCGGTGGCATCGGGAAGGGCTAGGGTTGCTGGCGACTCCGATTTGGGGATGTTGGAGTTGGGGGATCGTCGAGGCGGGCCAGGGTGCTGCGGAGGTCGAAGGGGGTGGCGGCGCAGGGGGCGGAGGGGGAAGGAGAGGCGGCGGCTGCGGCAGAAGGGGGAGGCGACGGGTTTCGTTTTGTTTTTTTTTTCTTCTTTATAAACTGAATCGAGAAAAAAAAGGGGGGGCCAACCGGTTTAAAAGGGGAGAGAGAGAAGATTTTTTTTTATATATATTTTTAATTCAAAAAAAGTTGACTTTTGCATATGACCTCTAAACGAGGCCCACCGCCTGTCGTCCATAGCGTTTTACCCTCATTCCGAACACAATGGGATAGGTATCGCAAGCTGATTTGATCGTTTCGATCAGTTTCCGTTTAATTTACATTTAAATCACTATATTGAATTTTAAACGTACATTTCAAATTACCGGGGTCACATACTAACTCTAAAAATTCTCGAAAAATATTTTCTAGCTTCGTATTGAAGATACGGTCCTAACAAAACTAGTTTTGTTGAATTCTGAGACCGTTGGGAAAATGGTCATTTTCCAGTCGATTAAAATCAACTGAAACTGGTCAAACGCGTTTTCCTTTGCCACGCTCACATATTGATTCGAAAAATTATGAAATTTGGAATCTAGCAATAATTTAACATCACGGACCCAACAAAAGTGGTTTCGTCGAAATCCGAGGTCATTTGCAAAATTTCCATTTTTAAGGGCCTGAATTCCATAGCGACTATTCAGAATTTTCAACTTGACATATCTTTTGATTCCCGTTATGAAATTTTGATTTTTCGGATTCGTTGAAAAGATATTATCGATTAGATCCTAATGTTTTTGGTTTCGCTAAAATCCGGATTATTTTGCACCCGGTACATTCAATTGAAGTTTGAAATCGAATTATCGAACTACCGCGCCATTTTCAATTCTATTTATAATTATAAATAAATATTTATATTCAAACGACGACGTATATAATATAGACGTTCTAATTACATTCAAAATAAATTTATCGTCGATATTATTTAAAATATACTATTTTAAATATTCAAAATTCGCTTAAATTGCCGAAATAAAATTTTTAAACTGGCCCAGAATTTCCGAGTTATTACATGCTCGCACACTACACTTTCCCTTCCGTACTCTATACAACAAGTCCAATGAATAACCAGGATGGTGATACCGGAAGTCCCATATCATAGGGGTTCACAAAACCATTTATTTAAATTTCTCATTACATAGAACATAATTATTATGAAATTGTATAAAGATGTCATCACTGTACCCCATTTAAATCATCAATCAAATCAAATCAAGTCAACAGTGAATCATCCACAATATTGAAATTAACATAGTAATTATGAAAATAACATTAAAGGTAGAAACCATATAGGAAATAAAGCAGAAAAGTTAGAAATCATATAAAAATGGTAATACAACTTCATAGAGAAATAATAATGATATATGTATACATATTTATATATACCCACAAATCTTTCGAAGTGGGTAATTTAAAGGCTTAAAATGTAAGTATTTGTATATAAGTCCATAAGAATCAATTTACTAATTATATCTCCTATTAGAACTAATAAGGTTTTACATAACAAATATTTTATAGTCTAGTAAAGCATATTTTCTCCAATAATTTGTACAACTAATTTATAATTATTATTATTTACAAATTAGTACGAAGTAAGATTTTTTTTTAATTATAATATTCCAATACAATGAAAAAACTTGATGAATTTCATAAAATCGACTTGATTGGTCTACTTATGTGTTTATTAAAATTTTGATTATAATGATGATAATTGCTTTAAACAAAATATATTATTTAGATTCATTCTATGCCCAGTTCGAACAACGAAATTGTGCGTATAGATATATAAATATATAATTTAATTCATACTCTAAATTATTAAACAATTTAAATGAATCTTTCATAATATACCAAAATACAAAATTTACCAACCATTCAAAACAATTGATGTTTGTCATACAAGTGGATGAAGTAATTCATAATAAATATCACGAATCAATGTAAGAATAAGCAACATCTCTATATGTCATTAGTATCCAACAAATTCAACTTTCCCTAGTAAATAAAATATCCAAATAATCATCCAAGTTTGCATCTTAATCCAACCCCACGTAGTTCAATTACATACTAACAAACAATCTACTAATTCAATCAATCCACAACAATTAACCCAAACAAAGCAACAATTCAATACGAATCAAAATGATGTTATATATATATAAGGATCATTCCAGGGCACCCCCGTCTTGCAGCACCCCTACCCTACCATGAGCTACACTAATTCAAATCCAACAAGATTTTGTAGATGTTCAATCCACATATATATTATCAACTATCCAAAATTTGAGTTTGTTCCAACATTCGTAAAATAATATATTTAATGTTTAAATTTAACGGTTCGAATAAATGTCTAAACGACGAATGATTAAGCTAAGATTTTGAAAACGTTACGATGTCGAAGTGAACCCAAATTTTGGATATATGATAATATATATGTGGATTGAACATCTACAAAACTTTGTTGGATTTGGATTAGTATAGCTCACGATAAGGTAGGAGTGCGAACGCTCCCCTTTTTCTTCCTTTATATGTATAGGAGCGGCTATATGAACATAAAAGTTTGACATAAATCAGAAGACACAAAATCTCAGCTACATGATTAGTTTGCCTTTTATGTGAGGTGCAAATCATGGGTAGTCATGTGGTTCAGATTTTGTGTCTCTCGATTTGTGTCAATCCTTTATGTCTAAATACGATGGGGTTAAATATAGTTATATGGGTAGGAATTTACTCACAGCGATGGTATTCTGACTCCCGAGCTTCTACTAAAGATTGCTACTGTAGCAAGTTCCAACTCTTCCATCCAACATCATCACTTAGGCCACTCTCTTCTTCCTCTCAATCGTACGAATTCGCAGGCCTTCCCGTCAACACACGATGCCCAAGTCGATCAAGCTCCAATAACCGGCCTGCCTCCTCGTCTTGTCGAGCCCACCAGCAGCCACGAACGCCGAACTCTGCGTCGCGCATGTGTCCAGACGCCGCCGCTCAAGTCGCGGCTCACTCCTCCTCAATTCGCTAGAACAGCGAATCCTTTTTTTCCTTTCAATTGCCATTTTCGATTTCCAGGAGAAGACTGGGGATTCGATTGTAAAAATGAGGATAAGGAGGCCGCGTTCCTTCTTTTTTTTTTGGGCCCCGTATTGGCCGGATCTGTAGTTAATTCAATTTGACTTAATTTTAATTTGAATTCAAATAACATTGGTTTCACCTGCATTCAAATTTTAAATTTTTGATTAAAGATTTTCGATCACGTTGTATCTCATGGTACAACTATCGGTTTGATAATTGTCAATGCTATCTAATTCAACGTTTGTCGTTTATTTGTTAATTCGACGATACAAATTATTGTTTTATTTATATAAAATTATTTAACAATTACAAAATTGGTTTTATACTTGTTACAGTTTGATTCAAGTCACGTTCGATAATCGGTTTGTTGATTACACTTAACTTTATTTAACTCAACGGTTGGTAATTTATTTAATAATCCAACATTCAGTGCAAAATAATTATATTTTCATCTATTAAAATTGTATATATATAATAAAATTACTTAGTATCACGGCAATTTTATCTAACTTAATTTGTTAATTCAATTAGTAAAATCGTCATAATTCAGATTTAACACTTTTATTTTAATCAAATACACATAAATTTTTGACAAGAAAACAGGGTTGTTATATATGTGGTTCATAACAAATTTTCCAACTGCTATACCCATTCAAAGTATGAAATTTTCCAACTGTCATAGCCATTCGAAAAATACCCACTCTTAACCGCTATAATGTTGGTAAATTCTACATTTCCAATGATTATAATGTTATGCAAAAATTGCTCCGATACTAAACTGTTGGGGTTTTGTGCGCAGCGGAAGTTTGACAAAAACGCCCAGAAAAATAGGATCTTTATCACCCAATCACTTGAAGATGAATTAGATTGAAAAAAAAAACACAAATAATATCGGAAATATGAGCACACGATATTCCACCCAACCACCTTCTTTACTGATTCGCTAATAAAAAATTGTTTACAATCGATCTCAACTATCGTTACAAATAATTACAACTTGAACCAATAAACTTATTGAGAAATAGGTAGAGAATATCTAATGGCTAAATAATTTGAAGGAGAACACTGAATTTGGAATAGTTAGAATGATCACTCTTGGTGGCTCTCACCCATACCTAATGAAGATGTTCACTAGGCCTTTTATAGAGTGAATTGCTTCGTACCTAAGTAAATTTGACACCCAAATTATCTTCATATATGTTAAAAAAATATTTGGATAAGCACCAAATAATTATAGCCTTCAATTCCAAAAATCCCACAAATCTTCTACAAAATTTTCATAAATTATTTGTTGCTCAAAATTGTTGTGATTTGTGTATCACAAATTTCAACATATAATCATTAGGAAAGTATCATTTGCTAAGACTAACTTTTTAGAGATTAGTGGCTATATCTTTTGGAAATATCAAGATTACTAACGGCTATAAGAATTGGTAATCGAAAGATTGAAGCATTTTTGAAAAAAATACCAGTAATATAGTTACAAATTAAAATTGTGTTATATCTTCTATAAAATATGCATATTATCAAACGAAAAAAATGATTAAAGCATATCTATAATTAACACATTAAATTAGTAGAGAAACGTTAAGTTTACAGGGTTTTATACTATAAATAATGGGGTAATTTCATAATGTCTACATTTCAAATTATACAATAGTCAGTTATAAACGATTTTGTGTTCTTAAATTTCAAAATTGAATGTAACATCAATAAGTAATATGAAAAGAGATATTATGCTTTGAGATCTGCGCCTACGACAATGCTAGCAATAGCTCGCCACTTTATCATTTGTAGACACTCATTTACCATGTTTAACATTTGGAACGAAAGATCACATTCAATGATAATGTTTTAACAATCATTTAAACAAAATAGTGTTTTAGATATCTCATACAATCATACGCAAATACAGCCAAGTAGAATAAATCATGGTTTGTTCAACAATAAGTACTTAGATAAGACATATTAAATGGAAAAAATTGTAACATTTACAATTGCAAAAATATTTTTACTGATGTGAAGTGCAAGTATTGTTAAATTAGCTCTTGTATGGTCATTTTATAAAGAACAAGTGCTTCAAAAAGTAATTATTCCTCATACAATAAACAATGAAGTTATCGTTCAATAAATTATTTTAAGGGAAAATGATGTTCTTTCACTTATTAATTAAATACCATTTTCCACTCAAAAGTAAATTCAGTTTATTTGTTGTTATGAAACCAAAGGTATATAGCACTCCAGGAAAAAAAATGAAATAACAACAGTTTCAAAAATTACATAATAACGAGTAAATTCTTTTCAATGATTTAGCAAGTAATGACGCATTAGATTAAGTGGTTTTGGTTTTACTCGATTTAGTCGACAACAAAAGAAGAGATGAGTAGTCATATTTTTCAATTATTGCAAATTAAATATTAGAAAAGAAAACGTAACGAATCTAAAATGATGACCTACAACTAACTTGAACAAAATATAGCGAACATAATAATAATAAAATAATTGCATTATGTAAAAAAGAGATGACTATGGTAGAATTAATCATTTTCAAGCAATGGTTTTGAAACTTAACGTGATACATGAAGGCACAAGTAACATTGCAATAGAACACTTCTAAATAACTTTCAACTTTAATTAGAAATTGAAAATATAATATATTATATAATACAAATAATAACGAACTTGAAATGGACACTAGAAAATATAAACTAGCAACTAGGATGATCAAGAAAAAGAATCAAAATTTTAGCTTGGTTTAATACAAATATTATTTTAAGGAATTAAGGACTTATAAGATCTTTTTAAGAAAAATATTATCGGACTTATAGGTCTGTTAATGCACTCGTGAAACAAGTTCAAAGAATTATTGCCTAGAATAGTTGATATATTATTACTTTTTGTAACATTATATCGTCAAATAATGTACTTCTTATGGAAACCAACAATAAATTGAAGCATGATTGTTATCATCACATCTATTAGTTTAGTAAAACAATAAAGCATGATTAAAAATTGACTGAATTTCTAAAATGAAAATTAAAATGTTTTTAATAAAATAACAAATAACTAACATAAATATGTAGTAATAGTTTAGCCGTTACTAACCCTGTAAATTAAAATGTTCCAAAATCGCAAGACATAGAGAATCATTTTAGTCATTTACTATACTTTCTCAATCTCTAAACATGTATACTTATCATTTTCTTTTTGAAGAGATTTAAGTTTTATTTGCTAGTAAGAAGGAAGTTTAAGTTGATTACAAATGAAATGGATCAGGCCATTTGATATGAAATAAAATAAATGAAGCAAAATTAAGTAGTTTCAACCAAAATAAAACAAAATTATAGTAAATTGTCAATCAAAGATAAATTTAGAAAATATATATCCTTTAATAACTATAATAAGTACATCATATTACATAATGGAAGATATATCAAACTTAATATAAATTTATTTAAGTAACTCTAACGATATTGAAACACTTAGCTAGCTTTATCTAAATGAACCATCGAAGGTATTGTTTGAAACCAAAACAATATGAAGAAACCAAACAGACTACATAATTAAAATATTAGTAGTAGTACTCATGTTTCTTTGAGAAAATGTAACGACCCGATGGGAATTCGACTTCCGAATTCCGATAATAATAAATAAACCCGTATTACTTGCCAAAACTCAAGAATCGAAAACACCAAATAGTTAATAGAAAGAAATTAGAGGGTAGAATAGAAGAAGAAGAAGAACCAACACAACACAGAGTCTCACATCGCCGCAGAACAAAATATAATATGAAAATAAATCTTTATTAAGAGCTTAAAATAAAAACTTACAATCATCAGAGTACATCAACACATCCGGACAGTTATAATAACCTGTCCTCATATACAATCACACAGCAGAATAATAATTATATAATATCATACGTCTGAACTCTTTCAGCTCGTCTCTTCATAGTATTCGATAACCAACCGGTAAAACTCGGTCTAACCCGAGCATTACAAACGTCGGATTAGTCTGGTGAATCAGAGTGAGAAACCCACTAAGTTTAAAGGTATCATCCAACTTGATTTTAAAGTTAACAAATCTTTTTTGAAAGAAAAAGATAATCGTAAGATCAATCCACACATAAACACAGATGGTTTTTACCTTACGATAACCCAAACTATTTTTTTGAAATCATATCTTTTCTGATATTATAATAGTGTTTAAATACAAATAAATAACAATCTAGTAGAACGTTTGCATCTCATGCTCCACATACATAGTATACAATCAAAACCGCGGGCTCTTATTGGAGATTGGATTCCAACTAGCAAGGTATGGGACCACCTTCGAACAGTGTATCTCTAGAGAGGAATACACCAGGTTCAACAAGAACATCTTGCAACCCAAGCTAAACATGACCGATCATTCACTTCGCTTGAATGTTCTGAATATATTGCCACCTACGGTTGGTACCAACATAATCGTTCCCGGGATATACAGAAGCGAAAAGAAGAACAAATATGAATATTCTCTAGATGGTGACAATATACCCTAATGAGAGCGACCCACATTGCTATGCGACCTACCCGATTTTATACCATTTCCCAGTTGTGAGGCTTGAGGTTAAAATTATTTTTTAAGAACATCTGGCCACCATTCACTTTGAATGTCACATCATCAAATCCATCAGAAAATCACTAACTGACGTCCAAATATACTCTAGTTGTTAAGAGAGGGTCATTCTCCACCACAACTATGGTACGTTTGAAGAAATCAACGTACGTGATTCCTTTGGAAATACTTTGTCAGACATCCGTCCATACAAGTCATCCAGGAACAGGATGAACGGAAGGCACCCTCCTACAACATCCTAGGTATCACCCTATAGATCCGTAGCGAGTAATCCTTATAATCCGTAGATTCCAACCACGATAAATCACTGCCGAAATATCTCTGGGAGCTAACCAGAGAAATTCAACAAGTAGTTCTTCTGCTCATGAAGATCAACAGTCTTCAATTACTCCATCTTCAATCAACATCTTTCACCTTCCACGAATATGCTGGTCGGAATGTTTTTCGAATATAAATTCGATCCCGGTCTTTCCGTACCAACAATCGTATAGGCCAAATTTGATAGTCGGTTATTTGACTGTCAAATAAACAACCATTTATACACAAAAATAAAAAAAAAAATTAATTCGGTATCCAACATCATTTAGCCTCTTTAATTAACCAGTCGTTAATTAAATATTCAAAACTGCTAATTCGGGAAGCATTTCCCCTTTCTTATTTTAATATAAGAAAATTCAATTATCATTATACGTCTACTCCATTAGATCCTCATTGTAAATTGGTAAGTGAATAAATCTCTCAGTATCCACCCCGAAGGCCGAAACCAATCATCAGATTGACACCTCAAATATTACTCAACTCAACCAACATAATAACAAGTTCCAATTTCTCAAAAACCACATTATAATCCCTTTTACCATTTTAAAAATGATTATACTCCTTTATAATCTCACTAATCATTTCCATTATATTTTAAATCCCATTTCATAAAATCAACTAAAATAATTCAACTTAACATCTATAAATAAGTATTACAGATTCCCTTTCAAAACCTCGTCGCCTTTTATTTATAAAAATTCCTTTACCATTCGTTTTATAATTCCATAACCATTCGCTTTATAAATTTGTAACTGTTCGCTTTATAAATCTTTAACCGTTCGCTTTATAAATCTTTAACCATTCGCTTTATAAATCTTTATCCGTTCGCTTTATAAATCTTCAACCATTCGCTTTATAAATCTTTAACCATTCCCTTTATAAATCTTTTACTAATTGCAAATATTTTGCAAATATATCTTTTAAACCATTTGGTAATGTTTAATTCTAATTTGACAAATTCTTTTATTTTATAAATCCATTCATAACATTCCTCAGTTTATATGTATTTCCATTTATAACTCCCTTTCAGCAAATCTTGATTTGAAAACTTAATTATTAAGTACTTTTCCAAATCCAGTTACACTCCAAATCAATATCCTATTTCCAATCCTATTTATTCACCAATATCATTCACGAAATGTTATTTAATCACATGTTGTTTATTTAAAAACAACGTTTGCAGAAAACATTTATTATTTACGGGAAATCACTTTTAAGTCAATTTCCATACATTTCCAATCCCATCAGTCCATTCCAACAATTTAAAATCGTTTAAAATTCCATTTATGCCACTTAAACCCTTCTTCGCAATCATTTTAATATTCCCATTTAGTTTAAACCGTTTAACCATTTTATTTCCATTTGGATTTCCATCTTATATTTTCACACTTCTGAGCTCGCATTCCATTCCTAAACAAAATTGAAGTTTATAACTTTAATAGCTTGTCTTAATAGTTGAAATCAATTGTAACACATTCAAACAAACCTAATTTCTTTATTACTTCATCAAACTTGGATTCAATTAAATGGAATCCAATAAGAGTTCAAAATAAACTTAACTTATATTACGATTGACATAAATTCGTTTGAAATATCATTTGACTATAACAGGCCTTATAGTTTCCTAAATCTCCGTTAATGCCTTTTCACCACTTTGATTATTAATAAATAGTAATCAATTTCAACTATTAAAAACAATGGTTTATTGCCTTATTAACCATCTCCATTAAATTAAATTATAACAAATTAATTTAACATATTGATTCCCATTAAGGAAATTGACTTAGTCAATTCAACACGGTTAACTCGTTACTTAAATTCCACCAGTCTTTCTTTTAAATTAACTAATAAAATAATTAATTTAAATAAAATCATTTAATTTGATTATTATTAAATAAATAAGAATCACTTCAATTAGTCCTTTCTTTAAATTAATTAATAAGAATAATTAATTTAACAAATTCCATTTAATAGTTTCTTAACAAAAAATAATATCATTATTAATTGTTGGGTTAATTCCTGCTCACTTGCTTATAAAACATCAGAATTGGCTTTATAAAATCATTCCATAATTATTTGTATAATTAAATAAATATTTGTTTGTTTTAAAACACATGTTGTGTTTTAATATAGTTTTAAAAATATATTTCAGAATCAACTTAAAATCGGTTCCATGAACCTTTTATTTTACGTCGATGGTACTTAAAGAGGCAATGTCTACTTAAGTACCAAACCGTGAAATATTACTTAATTTCACATCCAAATGACCACAACAAATCATATTGATAAACATTATCAATATCAATGAGGAATCCCGTTGGATTCCTCCAACTTGTCAGCCCTTGCATCACAATTTCATATTATTCAACATATGTTATAATATAATAAAATTTAACAACTATTGTGAGGAATCCAGATGGATCCCTCCAACCTATTTTTTCCTGCATCCAAATATGTTACCTTAGTATAATCATTTTTCATGAAAATAAACAATTTAACTGATAATTTCCATAAACATCCAATAACGATAATTTAACGTCAACCATTAAATTTAACATGTTTATATAAATATAAACATGACCAATAAGGTAAGTTACCTCAATTAGTTTTAATCGTTAGAATAAAGATTTGGTGTTTCACTGAAATTGAACAACGTTTAATTTCATCGGTTCGATCAATATATGAATATATATTTAACAAATAGTCAACCGTTAACAACCATAGCACACGATTATAAAACCCGACTTATATTAAATATAAGTGGGAAGAACTGAGTGAGTTTAACTCACCTTGATTTGATTTATTTTTGAAATGATTTGGTTAAAATTAAATTAAATTAAATTAAATAGTCGTTTAATTTAACTATAAATTTCCACTGGCTCCAGCTCTGTCCAATATAATTCCATAATAATCTGCTCGTTACCACGATTCCAGTGTAACTAGTTTTGTCAAATTCCGATAACGTGACAAAAAGTTATTAACGTTTTAATTACACGATTTAAATAAATTAATAAATTCTCTTAATCATATATATCTTTATGTATTATTATTATTATTTCAGACTTTAAACTTACGGCCGAACATATACTTAAGGATTTCAGTGCCAGCCGATACTTTCTTTGGTTTAAAATGGACTGGGTTGACTTATTTCTTCCAATTCAAAAACAGTACTGATGCTTTGTTCTTCTTACTGTGCTCTTCTTTTCAGAAGAATTCCAATTCGCTGCTTGATATAAATTATTCCCAACTTTCTTGTTCCCTTTCCTCATGCATCATTCATACACGCACGATCCATCCCATTCAATCATCTAGCAGTAAGTTATTAACGTTTAAGTCCATAGCCTTAACTAGATTATTAAAACCTTAATTACAAACTTGGTTAGTTAATTACTTCCAAAATAGGGCTTACAGGCCGATCAAATCTTTCTCCCTCACGTTCTAAATTTGCTTGATTTTGCTTCTTTCTGAAACCACTCTTGCACCAGACTTCAACTCGTTGCACTGTCTTCCCTTGATCGGAGTTCAATCGGTCTTGCACAGGCGATGCGCCCCACCTTTGTCGATCCTCTCCTCTAGAGCTCGCCATCCGATGCCTCCCTCCTCTCGTAAATCCACATGAATCGGCGCCACTTTAAACCGAGATACTGGCCAACTCTGATCGAAAATTCTGATCTTGACCGTCCATTTTGTAAAGCTCGAAGAGTACAACGTAACTGCAGTAGAAACTTTGTTAGATTGATCGACAGATTTCAAGAAAAAATGAAGAAAGAATCGAAAAAAATAGCTGTATATTGGGAACGGAGGTGCGGGTTAATTAAGTGGTTGACTACGACTTTATTTTGATCAAATTTCCTAGGGTTTTGATGAACCGTATTTCACTATACCATAATGGCCATTTGGCAACTCTTATTTTTTTCAACTGCCAACATTTATATGTGTTGTAGACTAGTGACACTAATATGTGTTGCTATAGTAAAAATGTGTCACCAAAAATGTGCCAACACTTCTATGTGTTGATATGTCTGGTCAACTCTTCTTTTCTAAGGGCAAAACGGTAAGTTATCACACATAACCTTAACCCTAATCGGTACCTCAACGCTTAGAGCAACTCCAACAAAGTTAAGGGTCATAATATTACGACTCGTAACATGTTGGGAGATATCGTTGATATCTCCCAACAGGCGCCAGCCGATTTTATCGGTTAGCAGCTGGCGAGCTGATTTTATCGGCTCGCAAGCTTGCTAGTCGATAAAATCGGCTCGCGCCTCTCCTGCGTCTATATATGGCGCGGGAGGGGAGGAGTATACTTTTCCCTATTTCATCCTTTTTAATTTTTTTCATTGGTTTCGACACCGGGATGCCGCCACGCATGACGAAGATGGGGAGACGGACAATTCCAATTATGTCAGACGACGCATCTGGTCCAGCTCACCTTCCTCCACCAGTGGGGACGTCGATTGAGGACTTACGGATCCTCCACGAGCTGCCAGAGGGATTCACTCATCGATCTTTTACCGCGCTGGCCACCGTTCAGGTATTAATTTTTATTTATTTACTATTTATATTTACTGAAGTTTTAAATAGTATGCCCTGTTGCTTTTACGTTATAGTTTAGTGCATGTACGTTACAGGTTTTAATAGTATGAACTGTTGGTTTTATAGTCATTTAGCTGTTATAATTTTAATAGACTGAGTACGTCTACCTTCACGGGAGTTGGGCGAAGTTTATTTCACATGCCCTTGAGATATTACCAGCACATATTCGGGAGAGGCTACTAGCTAGTCCGTTCGGCCGCTTTTTACTTATTAGACCTCCCCAGTCCTTTGATCGACCATTAGTAGATGCCTTATTAGAGAGATGGTGGCCTACGACACACACTTTTCACTTTTCGGATTTTGAGCTAGGTATCACCCTAGCCGATTTTTACATGCTTACGGGGATTGAGATTGGCCTTCCAGATAGAGTCCCTTGTCCATTTTATGCCTCTTTTGAGTCACCCGCTTACTACCTACAGTGTTTGCTAGTTTTGTTAGCGGCTCATATAGCTAATGGTGTCGTTTCCGTCACATATTTACTTTAGTATATTACAGCGCATCTCGATGTGGTAGATTTCCATGACATAGTATACAGGGCTACCATTTTATACCTCCTTGGTTCGACATTCTTTTCGAACCAACGAAGTACGATTAGACTGGGCTACCTAGCAGCACTAGTCGAGTTAGAGCAGCTGCATACGATTGATTGGGGCTCTTCGATATTGGGTTATCTATACGCCGCTCTTGACTCCTATGCTTTTGGAGAGGTTCGCCAGATGTTCGCTTTTTGGGACATGTTGTCGTGCTGGTACTACGAGTACACGGCTAACATGCATCCACGCATACACCCACCGCAAGTCATGTTGCCGAGACCTTTTTTCCACGCATGCGTAGATGGGAGAGTACTCACGGAGTTCATCGTGCTCCTGCTGGTATGAGACATGACTTGATGGAGGCTCGTACCCAGTTAGATATGAGGGAGAGGGGGAACATATTACGAGCACCTTGGACTTCTTATTGGATGTTACTTTCAGCGGATGGCCCACTACCTGATGCCCATCCATTAGCCATTGCATGTCACTTATCTCTTCGACGTGTCCTCTTGTTGCCACCGGCCCACCTTCCTATTTGGTACTTGGGAGATCGATGTTATTACCAGGGTCCCGGTCATATACGCGTACCTGGAGATCCACCTCTTCCACTTGATAAGTTTGGGCTGCAGCGTTCTATAGGGAGACAGTATGTGCATGGTCTGAGACAGGCAGGATGGGTTGATACGACCGATTTTCACTTATCCAACGCAGAGTTTGGTCCTTATTGGGTTAGGGTAGCTCCTAGACGGTACTTGCTGCCGGATTATACGCGGGGTGTGAACTCCGATCACATTGGTCCCTGATTGGTTACTGGTAGAGTTCATCCTCCACAGTTTACTTTTGACCCGACCCCTTCACAGATCTCCGACCCTCCTACGGATTTCTCTCTGTCCGATACATTTCAGACATTTGATCTTAGCAGTGCACATATATTCTTGCCTATTGTTTACCCACCTGCACACATGGTGCACGGTGTCCCTACTGCTGGATTATATCCGCCACATAAGGTAAAATTTGTACTTGTGAATTCACGTTGTATGTTATCCGCTGTAGAAACTGATTTTATATGTTCTATATATGCAGTATGCACCCCGGTTAGACCAACATAGGATACATATTGCGGCTATTCAAGAGATGGCCCTGCTGCATTCTCAGTCCCTATATCAGGACTACCAGGCCATAGTTAAGGGATTGCAGGAGTAGATCGCTGACTTAAAGGCCAGATTAGCGGCAGTAGGGGGTGGTGATACTACAGCATCAGGTACTGTTGTTGGGTCATGTACTGGAGGAGGTTCAGGAGGCGGAGCAGGAGGGGATGGCGGACTAGGTGGTGGTGGCGGACTAGGAGGGGGTGGTGGTGATGGCGGTTCGGGAGGTGGGGATACGGGATTAGGTGGGGGAGGAGGATTAGGTGAGGGTGGCAGGTTAGGTGGTGGTGGCGGATCGGGAGGTGGTAGTGAAGATGACGATATTCCGTATTATGACCCTTCTGATAGCGGTTCAGACATGGATTTGGATGGTGCTGATGATGATGCTGCAGATTTATCATGATGTATATATGTGTATCTCTCGATGTTTTGGATTTTATGTTGTTTTTAATGTGTTATGTGTAATGTCTGCTCGTTTATTTTGTTCTGTGTAATGTTTGCTCGTTTCATATGTTCTGTGTAATGTTATTTTTTCATATGTTATGTGTAATGTTTGCTCGTTTCATATGGGGACGACCCTCCTTTTTAACTCCTTCGTGTGCTGAACTATTTAAATTATACCGGTTAGTGGACGACTCTAGTTTTTTAACTCCGTGTAAATGATGTGCCTTTAAAGTTAATATAAAACGATGTTAGAAACATGCCCGGTTTGTAATTTAATTATAAAATGAACCGCAGCGGCGTGGCAGTTCATTTTATAACAATCTGAACTTCAATTGGTTGTACGAGATCCAATCTAAGTCGGATTTCCCCACAACAAGACACGTTCGCATCTAATCGACAATATTTTTCTAGTGGAAGAGGAAAAATGGGTTTTCAAGTTATAGATTTTGGTTTACGTCCAAACCAAAATTTCAAAAAGTCGCCGTGGAAATGGTTTATGAATTATATTGTTTTCATATACAAGTTAAAGGAATTTTATAAACTAAAATGGGGACGACCCTCCTTTTTAACTCCTTCGTGTGCTGAACTGTTTGAATTATACCGGTTAGTGGACGACCCTAGTTTTTTAACTCCGTGTAAACGATGTGCCTTTAAAGTTAATATAAAACGATCCTCGTTTTTTAAGTGGGCGACCCTAGTTCCAAAATTGTTATGTTCCAAAATTGTTTATTGGACGAAAATAATAACGATTTTATTTTGTTATATTAGAAACTAAGGTATGATATGGAAAAAAAATCTATACTACTCACGCGCCGAATTAATCGGCTCGTGAAGTGGCGAGCTGATTTATCAGGCGCGCGCCGAATAAATCGGCTTGAGACTTCACGAGCCGATTAAATCAGCGTGCGAACTCAATTCAGGAATCAGAATTGAGCCCGTAACATTTCCCTGAATGTTACGGGAAGTAACATTTGTTGGGGACAGTTTTTTCCCCAATTCCTCTCCGTAACATGAATTAGAGCCACTGTTGGAGTTGCTCTTATTCTTCCACGCTTATTCCTTCCAAGGCCGCATCATAATCAAATAAAACAAATGGACTTCAAAGAATTGAAATCATCGATTAGCTAATCAATATCAGAGATACAACGGATTTTGGATTTCTAAAATCGGTATTAGCCTCTCAAATCCTCTCTCATTACTTCAAATATGGGCTTCTAGGAATCACGGCAGCTTCTAGGAATCACCATAAGAGGTAAAAACAATGGTATGATGGTTGTCATTTTCTTCGATGGAGCATGACGAAATAAGATTTTTCTTTGTTGGTAAAAAGTTGAGAGATATTTTTCTCGTAGAAAAACTGCACAGTAAATATGAAGTTTCTCAACCTGAAATGTTGTTTTTTGTCATGCCATGACGCTGAGTATATTGCTTGTATTATGTTTAGTTGTTTACTTGTCAACAGGCGACAGTGAATCACTTATTACATTGGGTTGACATGAGAACTGAACTGTAAAAAATATGAGGTATGTGTTGATTAAATTTTAAGTGAAAGTGAATGTAATGGTCGGTTTTGTTGAGTCTGCAACGGGATTATTTCAAATACTGATTGTTTCAACAAAGAAAGAAACTAGCATGAGCAGACAAACGATAGCTCACATAATATGAAATTAATGTACACTTACCTCAGAGAAGGAAAGCATCGATAAACAATGGACAAGAAGCAGTCTAAAATTATATCTTTGCACACCAAGAACTTTAAATTCAGCTGAAATATCGATGGGTTCCATCTCATTTGTTTCTTTGTCTCAACTTCTGGTGTTTTTTGATGTCGGTTCATTAGTCCCATCAACTTCTAGTGTTTTTTGATATCGATGGGTTCCATCTCATTTGTTTCTTTGTATCAACTTCTGGTGTTTCTTGAGTCCTCGCTACTTTTTACGCTAAGAATTCCTTCACATTTGATACGTGCTTGCAGACTTTAACATTATATGCGAGCTCAAGCATTTGGATTAATCTTATTTGTGGAAGATTATTATGGGATTTTTTTTTAAATCTTCTATGAAAGAATTGTTGATCTTTTATATTCTTTTGACCTTCATTTTATGTGGAATCCTTGAATGGTTTGCCAGGTTTATTTGTTGGAACTAGATTAATTTGTAATATGTTAACCAGTGAGTATGGTTAAAATTGCTTCCAATTTGCCATAGATTTATCGAGTAATGCATGCCAACTTGGATATAAACTACGAGAAATAAATGGACTGGAAGTCAAATTTAATGATTGATTTGCATTACAGTAATTTCTATTTCATATCATATATTTGTTTCATATTCATAGGAGGTAATAAAATGTTGTTAGGTGAGCCAAGGCTGTGGACTGTAAATACACTTTTACAACAAACTAATATCAAAATAAAATTTTGCAGTATGCATCATATAAATAAAAAATGAAAATAAGATTCTGTAGTATGCACCATATAAACAAAAAACAACGGACATACTGTTATTTAGAGGGGTGTTTCAGATATTGATGCTCTATGTTGGGTTACTGAAAGTCAGCTTAGTGCAAGCAAGTTTTGGCTAAGGACAAGACTTTGTTTTTACTAAATGGTTAATATAAGCTAAATGAAATGTACGTATAATTGATTACTGTTTTGTTTTCCCCTTCTTTTCTATGATCCTTCCATTATTTTTCATTTTTTGAAGCTTTTATTTTTTTTCTCCTCTCCTATATGGTTTATACTCACTGTTAGATTAAAAAGAAACTACGCAGCACAATCACAAAAAAACATTTGTACCAATTTAGATACCATTATTAAGAATTCGTGGGGTTTTATGAATAATAATTTTTATTATTTTCCTTCATGAAGGATCTTTAAATTTTAGTGGATAAGTTGGGTGATTTTTAAATTAGTTATGTTGTATTTGTTAGAAACCAATCACTAGAAACGTCTGAAAACCGTTTCTATGAACAGTAACGCTTTTAAGCGTTAGTAATATTGATTCAATGATATTGCAATCGCAACAGCAATTATGAATCACAGTTTTGCAAGGGAACCAAAAGAAGCAGTACTGATTAAGTAAAAATGCGGAGAACAAGAGGAATATTACCGAGTAATGACCGAGTCCAGCGAATGCTGTTTCCTTGAAACGAAATTGCTCCCTCTACGGCGCTGTAAGGTTGGGTTGAGCAATCGTTTCCCAAGGATGAAACGGTTCCTGTCTGCGATGTTGCGCTATAACTGTAGATTGACGACGAATGCAAGGAAGTGGTTTTACTTTTAAGAGCAGAGCAACAAGGAAGAAGATAAAGAGGATCGAAATCGGAATAAAACTGTGTCTGTTTTGATTTTCGCAGGCCTTTATATAGGCTGGAAGAGGCACCTTTACATGAGCAGGCGTTTCTGTTTGAATTGCAATGGCTATGACTGTTGGAAAGGTTGCGACCCTTTACCAACAGACATTTTCGTTGATAACTTCGCGACCAAATTCAAAAATAGCGGTCCGCAGCACAGCGAGCCCATCGGCATCCGAAGGCCCAATTGATCACCAGACCCCAAGAGCCCCAAGGCCCAAGGCCCTATCTTTTGACCATTAAATATTAATATGAGTCCTTATCACGCCATAGTTCATGCCATTGCCCCTCTCTTCCATCTCCTCTTTCTTTTGTAATACATATCAGGCCTTAGTATAAATAGTGGCAAAGGTGGTAGTTTTCCCCAATGTAGGACTAAATGAATTTTGCCAAACTTACTCTACAATTACTCATTCATTTCCAACAATCCCCCATATGAATGAGTATTATCTAATCTGTTCTTAAAATTTTGCGAAACATTTATCATATCGGTAAAAGTAGCACAAAGGCCTTGAACTTTTCCTAGTGTTATATCGTTATAACTAACTGGCGAATCAGTAGACTAGACTGTCTTTGAACTGTAAGCCGTTTGTGTAAGTCTATATAGATAACACATGATAAATGCTCTTTAACCCCTTGGTTCTCTGTTTGTGTTCGTTTTTGCCATGAACACCGCCTTGGTTTCATGAGTGCTTGAAGAATTCGACCTTACAATTCTTCTTGAAGCGGCGCCTTCGCACTCACATAGGTGATTCTATTAAGAGTATCCCGTAATACTCCACTTGGTTCTTTATAACACCACAGTATAGACATCATTAAAAGCTAAGCTTTTCCTATTCTCCGACGGGTAGTGCACTGACTTATCATAGGAATGGTTTGTATTTAACAGTGCTGTCAAGTTTATCTTAAACTTAGTTGTCCCTTTGAACCTAGATCTTGGGATCTCCAGTCAACTAGGTGGGGTTTCCGTTTTAGAAAACTCTTAGTTCATAGGTCTTAAGCCCATTCCCATCGATAAGGTTTGAACTTTCTCTCTTGGCAAGCCTTTTGTTAGTGGATCCGCTATGTTATCCTTTGACCTTACATAGTCTATAATGATAACTCCATTAGAGAGAAGTTGTCTTATGGTTTTGTGTCTACGACGAATATGTCGAGACTTACCATTATATAATGTACTATTTTCCCTTCCTATAGCAGATTGACTATCACAATGTATACATATTGGAGGTATAGGTTTTTCCCAATTTGGAATATCTTCCAAGAAACTCCTAAGCCAGTCTGCTTCTTCTGCGGCTTTATCTAGAGCAATGAACTCCGATTCCATTGTCGACCTTGCTATGCAAGTCTGTTTGGATGATTTACATGAGATTGCTCCATTTCCTAATGTAAACACATATCCACTTGTGGATTTTGTGTCATTTGAGCCAGTTATCCAATTGGCATCACTATATCCTTCTACCACTGAAGGATACTTCTCATATTGTAATACATAGTTTTGTGTGTACTTCAGATATCCTAGGACCCTAATTATTGCTTTCCAGTGATGTTTGCCAGGATTACTGGTATATCTACTCAGCTTGCTTATAGCGTATGCAATATCAGGCCTAGTGCAATTCATGATATACATGATACTTCCCAGTATGCGAGAGTATTCAAGTTGATATATTCCATCACCGGTGTTCTTTACCCAATTTTGGTTCATATCCACGGGTGATTTTGCAATGGTTATATTATACTGCTTGAACCTTTCAAGTAATTGTGTAATGTAATGTGACTGAGATAAGGCATATCCTTGTGGTGTTTTTATAATCTTCACACCCAAGATTACATCAGCCACTCCTAGGTCTTTCACGTCGAATCTAGAGGATAACATATCCTTCGTATATTTTATTATGGAATTATTATTTCCTAAGATTAGTAAATCATCAACATAAAGACAAACAATGACATATCCAATATCCATATATCTTATATATACGCATTTATCTGATTCATTTATTTTGAATCCATTTGATAACATAGTTTCTCAAATTTCTCATGCCATTGTTTCGGAGCTTATTTAAGACCATAAAGTGATTTTACTAACTTGAACACCTTATTTTCATTTCCTGGGCTAAGAAACCCTTCAGGTTGCTGCATATATATTTCTTCTTCTAATTCACCATTCAAAAGAGCAGTTTTCACATCCATTTGGTGTATTTCCAAATTTAATATAGATGCAATCGCAATAAGCATCCTAATCGATGTTATTCTAGTTACTGGTGAATACGTATCAAAGTAATCTAGATCTTCCTTCTGTCTAAATCCTTTTATTACAAGTCTCGCTTTATACTTGTCTATTGAGCCGTCAGCTTTTAGTTTTTTCTTAAATATCCATTTATATCCTAGTGGTTTTGATTCTTTGAGTAGATCCACTAGTTCCCATGTATGGTTTTGTAAAATGGATTCTATTTCACTGTTGACAGCCTCCTTCTAGTATGGAGCCTCAGGAGATGACATTGCTTGTTGATAAGTAAGAGGTTCATTTTCTATCACATATGCGTAGAAATCAGGTCCAAAGGTTTTCAAAGTCCTTTGACGTTTGCTCCATCTGGGTTCTTCTACCTTGGTTTCAACATTTCTCTCACTCGAGCTTTGATTATCATTATCCTCAGGAGTATCTTTATCTCTTGATCTCTTTTGAACAATTGTTTCAATAAAGGTTTTTAGAGGATAAATGTGTTCAAAGAATCTAGCATTTCGTGACTCAATAGTGGTGTTTTCATGAATGTCATCAATTTCAGATTTGTACACCATAAATCGATATGCACTACTATTATGAGCATATCCAATGAATATGCAATCTATAGTCTTTGGTCCAATTTTGAGCTTTTTCGGTTTTGGTATTTCTACTTTGGCAGGACACCCCCACACTTTCAAGTATTTGTAGGATGGTGGTATGTTTTTCCAAAGTTCATGTGGAGATTTAGATGTTTTCTTTCGTGGTATTTTATTCAAAATATGATTTGCTGAAAGAATAGCTTCTCCCCAAAAGTTATCTGGTAAGCAAGAACTAATTAGTAAGGCATTCATCATTTCTTTAAGAGTTCAATTTTTTCGTTTGGCTATACCGTTTGATTGAGGTGAATATGGTGCTGTAGTTTGATGAATAATTCCATGCTCAGCACAGAATTCCTCAAATGGAGACTCGTATTCTCCTCCTGTATCACTCCTTAAAGATTTTATTTTCTTGTTGAGTTGATTCTCAACTTCTGCCTTATATTATTTAAACATGTCGATTGCTTCGTCCTTACTTCTAGGGAGATAGACATAACAATATCTGGTACTATCATCAATGAATGTGATAAAGTACCTCTTTCCACCTCTAGTTTGACACATTTTCAAATCACATACATCAGTATGTATTAATTCTAGAGGTTCCATTTCTCGTTCAACATGATGAAACGAGGTTCTCATCATTTTCGCTTCTACACAAACTTGACATTTATAATTTGAATCTATTTTGCATTTTGGTATGAATTCTAGATTAATCAATTTCGCAATGTATCAAAATTTGCATTCCCTAATCTAGAATGCCATTTGTTAGAAGAGTCAACAATATAAGCAGAAGATTCAATTTTATTCATATCATTATTTGGTACAATAGTGGTTACATTTGCTTTAACTAAGCCATCACACACATATCCTCTTCCAACATACACTCCATTCTATGATATTACAAAC
Organism: Allium sativum; assembly: GCA_030737875.1. NCBI lineage: Eukaryota > Viridiplantae > Streptophyta > Magnoliopsida > Asparagales > Amaryllidaceae > Allium > Allium sativum. The sequence continues at coordinate 111,059,626 of CM060913.1, forward strand.
TTATCTGAAACAAATGTTAGTTTGAAACCATGTTTGCTGAGCAACGATCCTGAAATCAGGTTCTTGCGGATTTCTGGAACCTGAAGAACATCATTCAATTTTAGTTCCTTTCCAGAAGTTAACTTCAGTACAATCTTTCCCTTGCCTTCCACCTTTGATGCAGACGAGTTACCCATGAATAGTTGCTCGTTATCAGTGGCAGGTTTGTAGGGTGTAAACATCCACTTGTTGGCATATATATGACGAGTGGCTCCTGTATCTAGAAACCACTCCTTGTTGTTGCCAACAAGGTTACACTCAAAAACAACCGCACATAAGTTCATATCTGCAACATCATCTGAATTATCTGCCATAGTTGCTTCAGGTTTCTTCTTTTTGGGGGCACGACATACGGCTGCTTTGTGGCCTTTCTTTCCGCAGTTGTGGCAAGATCCTTGAAACTTTTTTTGTTTCTTTGGTTTAGGATTCTGCTCGCGCTTTCTCTTGTTTGTCTTTTCATCCTCAACCACATTGCCCTTTGCTTGTAATGAACTGGTAGCGTTTTTCTCTGATTTTATGTTGTCTTCGTCAATTCGCAGACAAACAACCAGATCCTCCATGGTCATTTCCTTGCGCTTATGCTTCAAATAGTTTTTGAAATCCTTCCATGACGGAGGCAACTTTTCGATAGCGGCAGCCACTTGGAATGACTCACTTAACTCCATCTTTTCGTTGTGAATTTCATGAATGATAACTTGGAGTTCTTGAATCTGACTGACAACTGTTTTGGAATCGACCATTTTGAAGTCAAGAAACTTTCCGACAATGAATTTCTTCATTCCGGCATCTTCAGTCTTGTACTTCTTTTCAAGTGATAACCAGAGAATCTTTGCAGTCTCAACGGTACAGTATACATTATATAAACTATTTTCAAAACCATTAAGAATGTAATTCTTACAGATGAAGTCAGAATTCTTCCATGCATTAAAGGCCTCGACTTTGGTGGCGTCAAGCTCTAGTTCTTCAACAAATGGGGGATCCTCCGAAAGGTATTTTGCTTACCCCAATGTTGTGAGGTAGAAAAGCATCTTTTGTTGCCAGCGTTTGAAATCCTGGCCATTAAACTTCTCTGGTCTCTCGCCATGTGAATATGGAATAGTTGGTGGAACCAGAGGCGGAACCGGCGGCATAATCCGTGTCGGCACAGATTTGTCGTTGCTACTTTGCGACATCGTCGTCGAGCAATGCAACAATCAATAACAATTTTGTTTCAAGATTCTTAGAAACCAATCACTAGAAACGTCTGAAAACCATTTCTATGAACAGTAACGCTTTTAAGCGTTAGTAATATTGATTCAATGATATTGCAATCGCAACAGCAATTATGAATCACAATTTTGCCAGCGAACCAAAAGAAGCAGTACTGATTAAGTAAAAATGCGGAGAACAAGAGGAATATTACCGAGTAATGACCGAGTCCAGTGAATGCTGTTTCCTTGAAACGAAATTGCTCCCTCTACGGCGTTGTAAGGTTTGGTTGAGCAATCGTTTCCCAAGGATGAAACGGTTCCTGTCTGCGATGTTGCGCTACAACCGCAGATTGACGACGAACACAAGGAAGTGGTTTTACTTTTAAGAGCAGAGCAACGGGGAAGAAGATAAAGAGGATCGAAATCGGAATAAAACTGTGTCTGTTTTGATTTTCGTAGGCCTTTATATAGGTTGGAAGAGGCACCTTTACATGAGCAGGCGTTTCTGTTTGAATTGCAACGGCTACGACTGTTGGAAAGGTTGTGACCCTTTACCAACAGACATTTCCGTTGGTAACTTCGTGGCCAAATTCAAAAATAGCGGTCCGCAGCGCAGCGAGCCCATCGACATCCGGAGGCCCAATTGATCACCAGACCCCAAGAGCCCCAAGGCCCAAGGCCCAAGGCCCTATCTTTTGACCATTAAATATTAATATGAGTCCTTATCATGCCATAGTTCATGCCATTGCCTCTCTCTTCCATCTCATTTTTCTTTTGTAATAACATATCAAGCCTTAGTATAAACAGTGGCAAAGGTGGTAGTTTTCCCCAATGTGGGACTAAATGAATTTTGCTAAACCTACTCAACAATTACTCATTCATTTCCAACAATCCCCCACATGAATGAGTATTATCTAATCTGTTCTTAAAATTTTGTGAAACATTTATCATATCGGTAAAAGTAGTACAGAGGCCTTGAACTTTTCCTAGTGTTATATCGTTATAACTAACTGGCGAATCAGTAGATAGACTGTCTTTGAACCGTAAGCCGTTTCTGAAAGTCTATATAGATAACACATGATAAATGCTCTTTAACCCCTTGGTTCTCTATTTGTGTTCGTTTTTGCCATGAACACCGCCTTGGTTTCATGAGTGCTTGAAGAATTCAACCTTACAATTCTTCTTGAAGCGGCGCCTTCGCACTCACATAGGTGATTCTATTAAGAGTATCCCGTAATACTCCACTTGGTTCTTTATAACACTACAGTATATACATCTTTAAAAGCTAAGCTTATCGTATTCTCCGACGGGTTGTGCACTGACTTATCATAGGAATGGTTTGTATTTAACAGTGCTGTCAAGTTTATCTTAAACTTAGTTGTCCATTTGAACCTAGATCTTGGGATCTCCAGTCAACTAGGTGGGGTTTCCGTTTTAGAAAATTCTTAGTTCATAGGTCTTAAGCCCATTCCCATCAATGAGGTTTGAACTTTCTCTCTTGGCAAGCCTTTTGTTAGTGGATCCGTTATGTTATCCTTTGACCTTACATAGTCTACAGTGATAACTCCATTAGAGAGAAGTTGTCTTATGGTTTTGTGTCTACGACGAATATGTCGAGACTTATCATTATATAATGTACTATTTGCCCTTCCTATAGCAGATTGACTATCACAATGTATACATATTGGAGGTACAGGTTTTTCCCAATTTGGAATATCTTCCAAGAAACTCCTAAGCCAATCTGCTTCTTCTGCGGCTTTATCTAGAGCAATGAACTCCGATTGCATTGTCGACCTTGCTATGCAAGTCTGTTTGGATGATTTCCATGAGATTGCTCCATTTCCTAATGTAAACACATATCCATTTGTGGATTTTGTGTCATTTGAGCCAGTTATCCAATTGGCATCACTATATCCTTCTACCACTGAAAGATTCTTCTCATATTGTAATACATAGTTTTATGTGTACTTCAGATATCCTAGGACCCTGATTATTGCTTTCCAGTGATGTTTGCCAGGATTACTGGTATATCTACTCAGCTTGCTTATAGCGTATGCAATATTAGGCCTATTGCAATTCATGACATACATGATACTTCCCAGTATGCGAGAGTATTCAAGTTGATATATTCCATCACCGGTGTTCTTTACCCAATTTTGGTTCATATCCACGGGTGATTTTACAATGGTTATATTATACTGCTTGAACCTTTCAAGTAATTTGGTAATGTAATGTGACTGAGATAAGGCATATCCTTGTGGTGTTTTTATAATCTTCACACCCAAGATTACATCAGCCACTCTTAGGTCTTTCACGTCAAATCTAGAGGATAACATATCCTTCGTAGATTTTATTATGGCATTATTATTTCCTAGGATTAGTAAATCATCAATATAAAGACAAACAATGACATATCCAATATCCGTATATCTTATATATACACATTTATCTGATTCATTTATTTTGAATCCATTTGATAACATAGTTTCATCAAATTTCTCATGCCATTGTTTCGGAGTTTATTTAAGACCATAAAGTATTTTACTAACTTGCACACCTTATTTTCATTTCCTGGGCTAAGAAACCCTTCAGGTTGCTGCATATATATTTCTTCTTCTAATTCACCATTCAAAAAAGCAGTTTTCACATCCATTTGGTGTATTTCCAAATTTAATATAGATGCAATCGCAATAAGCATCCTAATCGACGTTATTCTAGTTACTGGTGAATACGTATCAAAGTAATCTAGATCTTCCTTCTGTCTAAATCCTTTTATTACAAGTCTCGCTTTATACTTGTCTATTGAGCCGCCAGCTTTTAAGTTTTTCTTAAATATCCATTTATATCCTAGTGGTTTTGATTCTTTGAGTAGATCCACTAGTTCCCATGTATGGCTTTGTAAAATGGATTCTATTTCACTGTTGACAGCCTCCTTCCAGTATGGAGCCTCAGGAGATGACATTGCTTGTTGATAAGTAATAGGTTCATTTTCTATCACATATGCGTATAAATCAGGTCCAAAGGTTTTCAAAGACCTTTGACGATTACTCCTTCTAGGTTCCTCTACCTCGGTTTCAACATTTCTCTCATTCGAGCTTTGATTATCATTATCCTCAGGAGTATCTGTATCTCCTGATCTCTTTTGAACAATTGTTTTAATAGAGTTTTTTAGAGGATAAATGTGTTCAAAGAATCTAGCATTTCGTGACTCGATAACGGTGTTTTCATGAATGTCATCAATTTCAGATTTGTACACCAAAAATCGATATGCACTACTATTATGAGCATATCCAATGAATATGCAATCTACAATCCTTGGTCCAATTTTGACCTTTTACGGTTTTGGTATTTCTACTTTGGCAAGACACCCCACACTTTCAAGTATTTGTAGGATGGTGGTATGTTTTTCCAAAGTTCGTGTGGAGATTTAGATGTTTTCTTTCGTGGTATTTTATTCAAAATATGATTTGGCGAAAGAATTGCTTCTCCCCAAAAGTTTTCTGGTAAGCCAGAACTAATTAGTAAGACATTCATCATTTCTTCAAGAGTTCTATTTTTCCATTCGGCTATACCGTTGGATTGAGGTGAATACGATGTTGTAGTTTGATGAATAATTCCATGCTCAGCACAAAATTCCTCAAATGGAGACTCGTATTCTCCTCCTGTATCACTCCTTAAAGATTTTATTTTCTTGTTGAGTTGATTCTCAACTTCTACCTTATGTTGTTTAAACATGTCGATTGCTTCGTCCTTACTTCTAAGGAGATAGACGTAACAATATCTGGTACAATCATCAATGAATGTGATAAAGTACCTCTTTCCACCTCTAGTTTGACACATTTTCAAATCACATACATCAGTATGTATTAATTCTAGAGGTTTCGTTTCTCGTTCAACATGATGAAACGAGGTTCTCGTCATTTTCGCTTCTGCACAAACTTGACATTTATAGTTTGAATCTATATTGCATTTTGGTATGAATTCTAGATTAATCAATTTTCGCAATGTATCAAAATTTACGTGCACTAATCTAGAATGACATATGTTAGAAGTGTCAACAATATAAGCAGAAGATTCAATTTTATTCATATCATTATTTGGTACAAAAGTGGTTACATTTGCTTTAAACAAGCCATCACACACATATCCTCTTCCAAAATACACTCCATTCTTTTATATTACAAACTTATCAGCAACAAATGTTAGTTTGAAACCATGTTTGCTAAGCAACGATCCTGAAATCAGGTTCTTGCGGATTTCTGGAACGTGAAGAACGTCATTCAATTTTAGTTCCTTTCCAGAAGTTAACTTCAGTACAATCTTTCCCTTGCCTTCCACCTTTGATGCAGACGAGTTACCCATGAATAGTTGCTCGTTATCAGTGGAAGGTTTGTAGGTTGTAAACATCCACTTGTTGGCACATATATGACGAGTGGCTCCTATATCTAGAAACCACTCCTTGTTGTTGCCAACAAGGTTACACTCAGAAACAACCGCACATAAGTCCATATCTGCAACATCATCTGAATTATCTGCCATATTTGCTTCAGGTTTCTTCTTTTTGGGGGCACGACATACGACTGCTTTGTGGCCTTTCTTTACTCCGTTATGACAAGTTCCTTGAAACTTTTTTTGTTTCTTTGGTTAAGGATTCTGCTCGCGCTTTCTCTTGTTTGTCTTTTCATCCTCAACCACATTGGCCTTTGCCTGTAATGAACCGGTAGCCTTTTTCTCTGATTTTCTGTTGTCTTCTTCGATTCGCAGACGAACAACCAGATCCTCCATGGTCATTTCCTTGTGCTTATGCTTCAACTAGTTTTTGAAATCCTTCCATGACGGAGGCAACTTTTCGATAGCGGCAGCCACTTGGAATGACTCACTTAACTCCATCTTTTCGTTTTGAATTTCATGAATGATAACTTGGAGTTCTTGAATCTGATAGACAACTGTTTTGGAATCGACCATTTTGAAGTCAAGAAACTTTCCAACAATGAATTTCTTCATTCCGGCATCTTCAGTCTTGAACTTCTTTTCAAGTGATAACCAGAGAATCTTTGCAGTCTCAACGGTATAGTATACATTATATAAACTATTTTCTAAACCATTGAGAATGTAATTCTTACAGATGAAGTCAGAATTCTTCCATGCATTAAAGGCCTCGACTTTGGTGGCGTCAGGCTCTAGTTCTTCAACAAATGGGGGATCCTTCGAAAGGTATTTTGCTAACCCCAGTGTTGTGAGGTAGAAAAGCATCTTTTGTTGCCAGCATTTGAAATCCTAGCCATTAAACTTCTCTGGTCTCTCGCCATGTGAATATGGAATAGTTGGTGGAACCTGAGGCGGAACCGACGGCACAGTCTGTGTCGGCACAGATTTGTCGTTGCTACTTTGCGACATCGTCGTCGAGTAATACAACAATCAATAACAATTTCGTTTCAAGATTCTTAGAAACCAATCACTAGAAACGTCTGAAAACCGTTTTAAAGAACAGTAACGCTTTTAAGCATTAGTAGTATTGATTCAATGATATTGCAATCGGAACAACAATTATGAATCATAATTTTGCAAGGGAACCAAAAGAAGCAGTACTGATTAAGTGAAAATGCGAAGAACAAGAGGAATATTACCGAGTAATGACCGAGTCCAGCAAATGTTGTTTGCTTGAAACGAAATTGCTCCCTCTATGGCGCTGTGAGGTTTGGTTGAGCAATCGTTTCCCAAGGATGAAACGGTTCCTGTCTGCGAATTTGCGCTACAACCGCAGATTGACGACAAACGCAAGGAAGTGGTTTTACTTTTAAGAGTAGAGCAACGGGGAAGAAGATAAAGAGGATCGAAATCGGAATAAAACTGTGTCTGTTTTGATTTTTGCAGGCCTTTATATAGGCTAGAAGAGGCACCTTTACATGAGCAGGCGTTTCGGTTTGAATTGCAACGGCTACGACTGTTAGAAAGGTTGCGACCATTTACCAACAGACTTTTCCGTTGGTAACTTCGCGGCCAAATTCAAAAATAGCGGTCTGCAGCGCAGCGAGCCCATCGGCATCCGGAGGCCCAATTGATCACCATACCCCAAGAGCCCCATGGCCCAAGGCCCTATCTTTTGACCATTAAATATTAATATGAGTCCTTATCATGCCATAGTTCATGCCATTGCCTCTCTCTTCCATCTCCTCTTTCTTTTGTAATAACATATCAAGCCTTAGTATAAATAGTGGCAAAGTTGGTAGTTTTCCCCAATGTGGGACTAAATGAATTTTGCCAAACCTACTCAACAATTACTCATTCATTTCCAACAATTCCCCACATGAATGAGTATTATCTAATCTGTTGTTAAAATTTTGCGAAACATTTATCATATCGGTAAAAGTAGCATAGAGGCCTTGAACTTTTCCTAGTGTTATATCGTTATAACTAACTGGCGAATCAGTAGACTAGACTGTCTTTGAACTGTATGCTGTTTGTGTAAGTCTATATAGATAACACATGATAAATGCTCTTTAACCCCTTGGTTCTTTGTTTGTGTTCGTTTTTTCCATGAACACCGCCTTATTTTCATGAGTGCTTAAAGAATTCGACCTTACAATTCTTCTTGAAGCGGCGCCTTCGCACTCACAAAGGTGTATCTATTAAGAGTATCCCGTAATACTCCACTTGGTTCTTTATAACACCACAGTATAGACATCATTAAAAGCTAAGCTTATCCTATTCCCCGAAGGGTTGTGCACTGACTTATCATAGGAATAGTCTATATTTAACAGTGCAGTCAAGTTTATCTTAAACTTAGTTGTCGCTTTGAACCTAGATCTTGGGATCTCCAGTCAACTAGGTGGGGTTTCCATTTTAGAAAACTCTTAGTTCATAGGTCTTAAGCCCATTCCCATTGATAAGGTTTGAACTTTCTCTCTTGGCAAGCCTTTTGTTAGTGGATCCGCTATGTTATCCTTTGACCTTACATAGTCTATAGCGATAACTCCATTAGAGAGAAGTTGTCTTATGGTTTTGTGTCTACGACGAATATGTCGAGACTTACCATTATATAATGTACTATTTGCCCTTCCTATAGCAGATTGACTATCACAATGTATACATATTGGAGGTACAGGTTTTTCCCAATTTGGAATATCTTCCAAGAAACTCCTAAGCCAATCTGCTTCTTCTACGGCTTTATCTAGAGCAATGAACTCCGATTCCATTGTCGACCTTGCTATGCAAGTCTGTTTGAATGATTTCCATGAGATTGCTCCATTTCCTAATGTAAACACATATCCACTTGTGGATTTTGTGTCATTTGAGCCAGCTATCCAATTGGCACCACTATATCCTTCTACCACTGAAGGATACTTCTCATATTGTAATACATAGTTTTGTGTGTACTTCAGATATCCTAGGACCCTGATTATTGCTTTCCAGTGATGTTTGCCAGGATTACTGGTATATCTACTCAGCTTGCTTATAGCATATGCAATATCAGGCCTAGTGCAATTTATGACATACATGATACTTCCCGGTATGCGAGAGTATTCAAGTTGATATATTCCATCACCGGTGTTCTTTACCCAATTTAGGTTCATATCCATGGGTGATTTTACAATGTTTATATTATATTGCTTGAACCTTTCAAGTAATTTGGTAATGTAATGTGACTGAGATAAGGCATATCTTTGTGGTGTTTTTATAATTTTCTCACCCAAGATTACATCAGCCACTCCTAGGTCGTTCACGTCGAATCTAGAGGATAACATATCCTTCGTAGATTTTATTATGGCATTATTATTTCCTAGGATTAGTAAATCATCAACATAAAGACAAACAATGACATATCCAATATCCGTATATCTTATATATACGCATTTATCTGATTCATTTATTTTGAATCCATTTGATAACATAGTTTCATCAAATTTCTCATGCCATTGTTTCGGAGCTTATTTAAGACCATAAAGTGATTTTACTAACTTGCACACCTTATTTTCATTTCCTGGGCTAAGAAACCCTTCAGGTTGCTGCATATATATTTCTTCTTCTAATTCACCATTCAAAAAAGCAGTTTTCACATACATTTGGTGTATTTACAAATTTAATATAGATACAATCGCAATAAGCATCCTAATCGATGTTATTCTAGCTACTGGTGAATACGTATCAAAGTAATCTTGATCTTCCTTCTGTCTAAATCCTTTTATTACAAGCCTCGCTTTATACTTGTCTACATAGCCGTTGGCTTTTAGTTTTTTCTTAAATATCCATTTATATCTTAGTGGTTTTGATCCTTTGGGTAGATCCACTAGTTCCTACGTATGGTTTTGTAAAATGGATTCTATTTCACTGTTGACAGCCTCCTTCTAGTATGGAGCCTCAGGAGATGACATTGCTTGTTGATAAGTAAGAGGTTCATTTTCTATCACATATGCGTAGAAATCAGGTCCAAAGGTTTTCAAAGTCCTTTGGCATTTTCTCCTTCTGGGTTCCTCTACCTCAGTTTCAACGTTTCTCTCATTCGAGCTTTGATTATCATTATCCTCAGGAGTATCTGTATCTCTTGTTCTCTTTTGAACAATTGTTTCAATAGAGATTTTTAGAGGATAAGTATGTTCAAAGAATCTAGCATTTCGTGACTCGATAATGGTGTTTTCATGAATGTCATCAATTTCATATTTGTACACCAAAAATCGATATGCACTACTATTATGAGCATATCCAATGAATATGCAATCTATAGTCTTTGGTCCAATTTTGACCTTTTTCGGTTTTGGTATTTCTACTTTGGCAAGACACCCCCACACTTTCAAGTATTTTTAAGATGGTGGTCTGTTTTTCCAAAGTTCGTGTGGAGATTTAGATGTTTTCTTTCATGGTATTTTATTCAAAATATGATTTGCCGAAAGAATTGCTTCTCCCCAAAAGTTATCTGGTAAGCAAGAACTAATTAGTAAGGCATTCATCATTTCTTTAAGAGTTCTATTTTTTCGTTCGGCTATACCGTTTGATTGAGGTGAATATGGTGCTGTAGTTTGATGAATAATTCCATGCTCAGCACAGAATTCCTCAAATGGAGACTCGTATTCTCCTCCTGTATCACTCCTTAAAGATTTTATTTTCTTGTTGAGTTGATTCTCAACTTCTGCCTTATATTATTTAAACATGTCGATTGCTTCGTCCTTACTTCTAAGGAGATAGACATAACAATATCTGGTATAATCATCAATGAACGTGATAAAGTACCTCTTTCCACCTCTAGTTTGACACATTTTCAGATCACATACATAAGTATGTTTTAATTCTAGAGGTTCCGTTTCTCGATCAACATGATGAAACGAGGTTCTCGTCATTTTCGCTTCTGCACAAACTTGACATTTATAGTTTGAATCTATATTGCATTTTGGTATGAATTCTAGATTAATCAATTTGCGCAATGTATCAAAATTTACATGCCCTAATCTAGAATGCCATATGTTAGAAGAATCAACAATATAAGCGGAAGATTCAATTTTATTCATATCATTATTTGGTATAACAGTGGTTACATTAGCTTTAAACAAGCCATCACACACATATCCTCTTCCAACATACACTCCATTCTTTGATATTACAAACTTATCAGCAACAAATGTTAGTTTGAAATCATGTTTGCTGAGCAACGATCCTGAAATCAGGTTCTTGCGGATTTCTGGAACGTGAAGAACGTCATTCAATTTTAGTTCCTTTCCAGAAGTTAACTTCAGTACAATCTTTCCCTTGCCTTCCACCTTTGATGAAGACGAGTTACCCATGAATAGTTGCTCGTTATCAGTGGCAGGTTCGTAGGTTGTAAACATCCACTTGTTGGCACATATATGACGAGTGGCTCCTGTATTTAGAAAACACTCCTTGTTGTTGCCAACAAGGTTACACTCAGAAACTGTAACACCCCACCTCGGTTAAGGTCACTCACAAAGGGAATGCCTTAACTTTTGTGGATCTTTTTAGTAAACAGAACAGAAAATTTCAAGACAGATAAACAATACTTGAAATATTATAACCTTATTACAGCGGAAAACATAAACCAATATGGTTACATCTTTACCAAAAACTCAAGTACATATATATCAGCCTTGTTCAAAACCATTAGAGTACAAAACTTTAAAATCATAATCCCCACAGAACAGAAGCTATAAAGAGCCAAGCCATACTTTAAGCACTTCAAGCACTTTAAGCACTTCAAGCAGAAGGAATCTGGATCAAGCTAAGGTATTCCCTCCTTGGATAACCTACGTGGGGAATAGAAGAAAAAGGGGCGAAAACAACCAAGGTTAGACATAAAGTGTGGCAAGTCCAGTGACTTTCAGCATATGAACATATAATAATAATGACATGAAATTAAGCTGGATAAGAGATAACAGTAACAGGAGCAGCAAATACGCTTAGGTTAAACAGAAGAAACAGAATGATATTACTATTCATTTCTCTGCGCTTAATACTAGTATAACAGGATTAGGTATATCCTAATATCTAAACTAAAACAAAAATAGGAACAGAATAATTTCCATAGAAAAGAATGTTTGTAACGGACCTTTACCGCCCCAACAGAAGGTACAGAAACAGAATGCTAATAATGGGCCTTTACCACCCAAACAGAAGGTACAGAAACAGAAACAGATTAATCCCTATGGAAACATAATGTAGAATTAGGTGTACATTAGTAAATTGGCCTTTACCACCCCAACATACGGTACCACGCAGAAATAGACAGGTGTTACCACCCAACAGAAACAGATGGTACTCCAACGGAAATAGACAGAACTAAGTGTACCCTAAATCTACCCCAAGCGATCGGCTCCCTAATACATAAATACCCTGCGCCAACCCCACAGAAGGGTGTATCACTCCCTAAAGTGGCAACCTTTGAATGACACAGGCCTATTTACAGATGTCACGGCGTCTTATATCCTCAGAGGCAGACCGAGATCCATGCATGCACATGACCCGGTTGGAACGCACCATCAACACCCCCTCGCCATTATTAGAATGAACCGCTTATAATTAGTTCAGTAAGCGTGCCCGGACCCTACCTAGTGTGGGGTCAAATTTTTGATACCAGAAAGGGTTATTGACTAATATGGGTCCCAAACAATAGATGAAACAAGTAATTTCCCTCCTAACCTTGTGTCCTCAGACTAACAGATTTCAGATTAACTTGTTTACAAGTTCAGACATACAAAGTTCAGATCAACTAGTTCACAGATCAGACAAGTTTCCAGACTAACGGATCAGATATACGGATTTAACAGATTTACAGATTTGTCTAACTTTGTATTGGGCTTACAGATTCACGAAACGGGTTTGTTAAATTCATTAGTCCAGTTGGTTTAACCCTATCCACCCAACACGTTTTAGACATCATATTTATCTTAGATTTGTATTAATTAAAAATTAATGCGTAGACCTCTCACATTAGACTGACAGTTTGCGGCCACTGGTTAGGCCGGTTGGTTCCGGGCATTTTTCTGCCGCAAACTGAGTCTAACCTCGGGTTTCAAGCACGTTATGACTAACTTCTCACATTAGAACCTATTGTTTGCGGCCACTGGATGTGCCGGACGGTTCCGGGCAGGATTACGCCGCAAACTCATTCTAACCTCGAGTTAGCCATGTTTCATGTTTACCCAATGTATTCATTCACAGATTATGCTAATATTAGACTAATTATGCCACTTTAACAAATTTACTTATTTACAAGTTACAGCAGATTATTCAAGGTTGTATTGACAAGTTTTGCTCAATTTCTAGATCGAGTCTACAGATATTCATACTCAAATTTCAATGCTCAGTTTTCAACAGATTTAGCAGATGAACAGATCTAGCAGATTAGGCAATATAACAGATCTAGCAGATTAGGCAATATAACAGAACTAGCAGATTAGGCAATATAACTGATCTAGCAGATTAGGCAATATAACAGATTTAATCATTCCTTAAAGTTTCATTGACATATCTTGCCTAATTATAAATTGGGCCTAAGTTCACATGCCTAAATAATTGTCATGATTCACAATATGATCATATACCCATGTTTGCATTAAATTTACATCACACAGATTATGGTCATAACTTACCATATAACATACGTTCCAATTAAACTTGCATAGTACAGAAGATTCACATAAATTATACCAAATATAGCCATCGATTTCAATGCATGTCATATATTCAAAAATCCCCCACTTAGGTGTTATTCACGTTTAACAGTTATCAAATCTTAATATAGGTCTTTACACCTAAGTCATATTCTCTTTTTATCTCAAGTCATGAATCGTTATATAAAAATATACCCAACAATCTAGATCTTTAAATTATATCCTCTCAAAAATCAGGTCTTAATTTTTAAATATGCGTTATGTCCAAGGTCTCAAGTCACATACAAAGGTTCCTCTTCTTCCAATTCACAGAATATGCATAGATCTAAATCTAGTTTACAACATATGTCCTTTTTCTTAAATCAGTCACATATTAGCCATGTCCAGTTGTGCCATCATTCATTATTTGTCCCAAAGTTTTGTGTTTGTGTGTTAATCTCTTATGAGATGTGGCGCAGGCTCGTGGTAGCCTGGCTATAGAACAGAAAGAAGAAAGAGATACAGAATAAAATAGATTAGAACAGAACGTACACAACCTCAAATTCAGAATTACAATCATGTCACAATTATAATTAAAGTTTATATCGGAAAATAACTGTACTTTCCTTTCGTGGTTTTAAGAAAGGATAATAATCTGTTGTTAATGCAGAAATGCAGAATTACTCTTCTCAAACTGTTGTTCTGGATTCTAAAAGAAAGATAGTTGTAGCTGTTCTCTTTTAATTCTAGTCAGAATTGGAAGAAGGTGTACTAGCTCTAGTTTTGATTCCAATAGAGTAACGACGCCATTATTTTATTTAATAAAAATGGAGGCAGAGTATAGGAATGAAATTGTGTAGCATAAGGTTAGAGAAGAATGGTGTAAAGAGAATGGGGCTAGGGGGCTGTTTATATAGGATTAGGCGGACGAATCTAGACTGAAAACGAGACCGGAAACATCAGAATGAATCAGGTTCAAAAACTGGGTTTCGGGAGCAGGTCGACACTATGTTCGATTTGGCCCCTGGGAGGTCGACACTATGGTCGACCCCCAGGTCGACCTGGTCCATGGGCGGGAGTTTTCCCGCCTAGCCTGTTCTGAGATTTTGAATTCGAATTTTCGAGTTGTTTTCAATTCTGAAAATTCCTGAAACTTCGGAGGGTCATAACTTGGTCATACAGACACTGTTTTTCGAAAACTCGAACTCGTTTTCAAGCAGAATTTCGAGACGAACGCAATGGCGCAACCCGTTTCCTTTGTTTCTTATATTTACAGAAAATACGGGGTGTTACATTCTCCCCCCTTAAAGGATTTCGTCCCCGTAATCTTCAAGTTAAGAAGAATGTGTTCTACCATCCAGTCATCCATCTACTCAACTATCATCCACAAGAATCCATCGTCCTTAGAAAACTTCTAATGTGGTACGAGCATATGCAAAAGTGTGTGTATATGTTCTTTATCTAATGCAAAGATCAGGCGGTCTACTGATTCAGTTGACCTCCTTAATGCGAATTATGTCAGTGTCATGAGTCCAACATGTATGCTTTTCCTATTTGATACATATTATTTCTAAATGTGTGCGCAATCATTCATCCAAATGCAACATCCATGTGATGAGTCAACCATTTTGTATCCACAAAAATTGAAAATGCTCACACATCCATATGCAATATGAGAGTGTTTTCGAGCCGATCTAGTGCCTAGTGTGTGTACATGCATCCACGAGCAACCACTAGCAAACACTTGCATCCACTTGCAACCATCAAACATAACATGTCTCAAACACATGTTTACATACATAGGATTCCTATCTAAAGGTCGAAGACTCGATTGATAGGATATAGTCGAATGATGGAAGCGAGCACAGATAAAATAAAAACTTGGTTCCCATTAGACCTTGGTTGAGAAAATAATTCCCCTAAGTATCAACCCCGAAGACCGAAATCAACATCAGATTGACACCCAGAGGGTTACCCTATTTAAACAATGTCAAAACTGGAAATCTTAACCTTATTAGAAATATTCAGATACTTACAGACTACTGGTACAGATCAGATCACCAAATGATTCTTAGGAAACTAAGCATGATAAAACCCAGAATGTATGCGTCCTACTTGACGCCTAACACAGATATCTCTCAAACCCCAGTCTATCACAAGCAGATGAGTCATAACCCTTATGGGTTTGAGTCTACAGTGGAATCAGAAACAATACTAGTATTCAAGTGCAGAGTATCGATTATAGAATCAAAATGCCAGAATCAGAAAAGAGTTTTAATTCAAAAATCAGATAAAGAAATCAAACCTCCTACAGAAAGTTTTCCTATTTCTATCTTATCCACTAGCCTTGAGAGTGTTTGCCTGCCCTCCAGAAGTTGGTCTTGCCCTCTGCCCTTGCCCTCGTTTCTTCGGGCAGTCCCTAGTGAAGTGTCCCATCTCACCATAGTTGAAGCAAGTGCCCTTCCTTTTCCTGCAATCCTTGTTCAGATGAGTCGAGCTTCCACAAGTAAAGCACTTTTTCTCCTTCTTATCTTCAAACTTCTAAACCTTCTTTTGTGTTTCCTTTTTGGGCCATGCTTTCTTGTTCTGTGGTTCTTCCTTCTTTGCCTCTTCCTTGCCCTTGTCTTCCTCGTGCAGTAGTGCCATGTCCACCAGTCTCTCATAAGTCGCTCCCATGGGTACATGGGTCATGGCTAGGCTGTGTAGTGGCTCGTTTAATCCTTTAACAAAGCGGAGAGCCTTCTTATGCTGAGTGTTGACTAAATCCAGTCCGAACCTAGCCAGTTGGTTGAACTGGTTAACGTATTCCTTGACCGTCATGCTCCCTTGCTTAAGAGATAAGAACTTCTCCACCTGCAGACTTCGCTCAGCTTGTGAAAGGAATCTCATCTCAAATCTCATCCTGAAATCCTCCCAAGTTTCCACCGGTTTCTCAGCATGGGTAACCTCCCACCAATAAGAAGCTTCGTCTTTGAGCAACCATGCTGCCAACTGTATCTTCCGTTGGTCATCTACCTCGAAGATAACGAACAAATCTTCGGTCTCCTTCAGCCAGTTCCTTGCTCCCACGAATGACTCAGTTCCACAAAAGTCCTTTCCACCCATAGCCTTGAAGTCTCTACACGTCTTTGCGAAATCATTTCCACGAGGAGGAGGAGGTGGTACCGCTGCCACTGGGGGGGAATATCTGCTGGGCCTGTACCGTTGGCCCTAGCCTCTAAGTACCTCCTGAACCAGCCAGGTATTGGCACGCCCTCTGGAAAGTTAAGATTCCCAGACATGCTGGAATGAAAGAAAAAGATTCAAAACGGAGAACTAAAAAGATAGATATATGGCTTCTGGGGATTATGTTTTTCAAAATAAACTTTATTTTTGAAAATACTTCCTTTTAAAACCTTTTTGAAAATAGTTTTCAAAAACTTTACCCAATCTGGTAACCTTCAGCTCTGATACCAAGTGTAATACCCCACCTCTGTTAAGGTCACTCATAAAGGGAATGCCTTAACTTTGTTGGAGCGTTTTAGTAAATAGAACAGAAAATTTCAAGACAGATAAACAATACTTGAAATATTATAACTTTATTACAGCGGAAAACAGAAACCAATATGGTTATATCTTTACCAAAAACTCAAGTACATATATATCACCCTTGTTCAAAACCATTAGAGTACAAAACTTTAAAATCATAATCCACACAGAACAGAAGCTATAAAGAGCCAAGCCATACTTTAAGCACTTCAAGCACTTCAAGCAAAAGGAATCTGGATCAAGCTAAGGTATTCCCTCCTTGTATAACCTGGGGGTGGGGGGGGGGGAATGGAAGAAAAAGGGGCAAAAACAAGCAAGGTCACACATAAAGTCTGACAAGTCCAGTGACTTTCAGCATATGAACATATAATAATAATGACATGAAAATAAGCTGGATAAGAGATAACAGTAACAGGAGCAACAAATACACTTAGGTTAAACAGAAGAAATAGAATGATATTACTATTCATTTCTCTGCGCTTAATACTAGTGTAACAGGATTAGGGTTATCCTAATATCTAAACTAAAACAAAAATGGGAACAGAATAATTTCCACAGAAGAGAATGCTAGTAATGGGCCTTTACCGCCTCAACAGAGGGTACAGAAACAGAATGCTAATAATGGGCCTTTACCACCCGAACAGTAGGTACATAAACAGAAACAGATTAATCCCTATGGAAAAAGAATGTAGAATTAGGTGTACATTAGTAAATGGGCCTTTACCACCCCAACAGACGGTACCACGCAGAAACGGACAGGTGTTACCACCCAATAGAAACATACGGTACCCCAACGGAAACAGACAGAACTAAGTGTACCCTAAATCTACCCCAAGCGATCAGCTCCCTAATATATAAATACTTTGCGCCAGCCCCACAGAAGGGTGTATCACTCCTAAAGTGGCAACCTTTGAATGACACAGGCCTATTTACAGATGTCACGACATCTTACATCCTCATAGGCAGACCGGGATCCATGGACGCACATGCCCGGTTGGAACGCACCATCAACACCCCTCGCCATTATCAGAATGAACCGCTTATAATTAGTTCAGTAAGCGTGCCCGGACCCTACCTAGTGTGGGGTCAAAGTTTTGATACCAAAAAGGGTTACTGACTAATATGGGTCCCAAACAACAGATGACACAAGTAATTTCCCTCCTAACCTTGTGTCCCTAGACTAACATATTTCAGATTAACTTGTTTACAAGTTCAGACATACAGAATTCAGATCAACTAGTTCACAGATCAGACAAGTTTCCAGACTAACGGATCAGATATACAGATTTAACAGATTTACAGATTTGTCTAACTTTGTATTGGGCTTTCAGATTCATGAAACGGGTTTGTTAAATTCATTTGTCCAGTTGGTTTAACCCTATCAACCCAACATGTTTTAGACATCATATTTATCTTAGATTTGTATTAATTAAAAATTAATGCGTAGACCTCTCACATTAGACTGACAATTTGCGGCCACTGGTTAGGCCGGTTGGTTCCGGGCAGGTTTCTGCCGCAAACTGAGTCTAACCTCGGGTTTCAAGCACGTTATGACTAACTTCTCACATTAGAACCTATTATTTGCGGCCAATGGATGTGCCGGGCGGTTCCGGGAAGGATTACGCTGCAAACTCATTCTAACCTCAAGTTAGCCATGTTTCATGTTTAGCCAATGTATTCATTCACAGATTATGCTAATATTAGACTAATTATGCCACTTTAACAAATTTACTTATTTACAAGTTACAGCAGATTATTCAAGGTTCTATTAACAAGTTTTGCTCAATTTCTAGATCGAGTCTACAGATATTCATACTCAAATTTCAATACTCAGTTTTCAACAGATTTAGCAGATGAACAGATCTAGCAGATTAGGCAATATAACAGATCTAGCAGATTAGGCAATATAACAGAACTAGCAGATTAGGCAATATAACTGATCTAGCAGATTAGGCAATATAACAGATTTAATCATTCCTTAAAGTTTCATTGACATATCTTGCCTAATTATAAATTGGGCCTAAGTTCACATGCCTAAATAATTGTCATGATTCACAATATGATCATATACCCATGTTTGCATTAAATTCACATCACACAGATTATGGTCATAACTTACCATATAACATACGTTCCAATTAAACTTGCATAGTACTGAAGATTCACATAAATTATACCAAACTTAGACATCGATTTCAATGCATGTCATATATTCAAAAATCCCTCACTTAGGTGTTATTCACATTTAATAGTTATCAAATCTTAATATAGGTCTTTACACCTAAGTCATATTCTCTTTTTATCTCAAGTCATGAATCGTTATATAAAAATATACCCAACAATCTAGATCTTTAAATTATATCCTCTCAAAAATCAGGTCTTAATTTTTAAATATGCGTTATGTCCAAGGTCTCAAGTCACATACAACGGTTCCTCTTCTTCCAATTCACATAATATGCATAGATCTAAATCTAGTTTACAACATATGTCCTTTTTCTTAAATCAGTCACATATTAGCCATGTCCAATTATGCCATCATTCATTATTTGTCCCATAGTTTTGTGTTTGTGTGTTAATCTCTTATGAGATGTGGCGCAGGCTCGTGGTAGCCTGGCTATAGAACAGAAAGAAGAAAGAGATACAGAATAAAATAGATCAGAACAGAACGTACACAACCTCAAATTCAGAATTACAATCATGTCACAATTATAATTAAAGTTTATATCGGAAAATAACTGTACTTGCCTTTCGTGGTTTTAAGAAAGGATAATAAACTGTTGTTGATGCAGAAATGCTGAATTACTCTTCTCAAATTGTTGTTCTGGATTCTAAAAGAAAGATAGTTGTAGCTGTTCTCTTTTAATTCTAGTCAGAATTGGAAGAAGGTGTACTAGCTCTAGTTTTGATTCCAGCAGAGTAACGACGCCATTATTTTAATTAATAAGAACGAAGGCAGAGTATATGAATGAAATTATGCAGCATAAGGTTAGAGAAGAATGGTGTAAAGAGAATGGGGCTAGGGGGCTGTTTATATAGGATAAGGCGGACGAATCTAGACTGAAAATGAGACCGGAAACATTAAAATGAATCAGGTTCAAAAACTGGGTTTCGGGAGCAGGTCGACCCCCAGGTCGACACTATGGTCGACCTGGCCCCTGGGAGGTCGACACTATGGTCAACCCCCAGGTCAACCTGGTCCATGGGCGGGAGTTTTCCCGCCCAGCCTGTTCTAAGATTTTGAATTCGAATTTGAATTCGAATTTTCGAGCTGTTTCGATTATGAAAATTCCTGAAACTTCGGAGGGTCATAACTTGGTCATACGGACTCCGTTTTTTGAAAACTCGGACTCGTTTTCAAGTAGAATTTCGAGATGAACGCAATGGCGCAATCCGTTTCCATTGATTCTTATATTTACAGAAAATACGGGGTGTTACAGAAATAACCACACATAAGTCCATATCTGCAACATCATCTGAATTAGCTGCCATATTTGCTTCAGGTTTCTTCTTTTTGGGGGCACGACATACGGCTGCTTTGTGGCCTTTCTTTCCACAGTTGTGGCAAGATCCTTGAATCTTTTTTTGTTTCTTTGGTTTAGGATTCTGCTCGTGCTTTCTCTTGTTTATCTTTTCATCCTCAATCACATTGGCCTTTGCCTGTAATGAACTAGTAGCCTTTTTCTTTGATTTTCTATTGTCTTCTTCGATTCGCAGACGAACAACCAGATCCTCCATGGTCATTTCCTTGCGCTTATGCTTCAAATAGTTTTTGAAATCCTTCCATGACGGAGGAAACTTTTCGATAGCGGCAGCCACTTGGAATGACTCACTTAACTCCATCTTTTCGTTGTGAATTTCATGAATGATAACTTGGAGTTCTTGAATCTGACTGACAACTATTTTGGAATCGACCATTTTGAAGTCAAGAAACTTTCCGACAAAGAATTTCTTCATTCCAGCATCTTCAATCTTGTACTTCTTTTCAAGTGATAACCAGAGAATCTTTGCAGTCTCAACGATACAGTATACATTATATAAACTATTTTCTAAACCATTGAGAATGTAGTTCTTACAGATGAAGTCAGAATTCTTCCATGCATTAAAGGCCTCGACTTTGGTGGCGTCAGGCTCCAGTTATTCAACAAATGTGGGATCCTCCGAAAGGTATTTTGCGAACCCCAATGTTATGAGGTAGAAAAGCATCTTTTGTTGCCAGCGTTTGAAATCCTGGCCATTAAACTTCTCTGGTCTCTCGCGATGTGAATATGGAATAGTTGGTGGAACCAGAGGCGGAACCGGCAGCACAGTCCGTGTCGGCACAGATTTGTCGTTGCTACTTTGCGACATCGTCGTCAAGTAATGCAACAATCAATAACAATTTCGTTTCAAGATTCTTAGAAACCAATCACTATAAATGTTTGAAAACCATTTCTATGAACAGTAACACTATTATGCGTTAGTAATATTGGTTCAATGACATTGCAATCACTACATCAATTATGAATCACAGTTTTTTAAGGGAAACAAAAGAAGCAGTACTGATTAAGTAAAAATGCGGAGAACAAGAGGAATATTACCGAGTAATGACTGTGTCCAGCGAATGCTGTTTCCTTGAAACGAAATTGCTCTCTCTACGGCGATGTAAGGTTTGGTTGAGCAATCGTTTCCCAAGGATGAAACGGTTCCTGTCTGCGATGTTGTGCTACAACCGCAGATTGACGACGAACGCAAGGAAGTGGTTTTACTTTTAAGAGCAGAGCAACGGGGAAGAAGATAAAGAGGATCGAAATCGGAATAAAACTGTGTCTGTTTTGATTTTCGCAGGCCTTTATATAGGCTGGAAGAGGCACCTTTACATGAGCAGGCGTTTCTGTTTGAATTGCAACGGCTACGACTGTTGGAAAGGTTGCGACCCTTTACCAACAGACATTTCCGTTGGTAACTTCGCGGCCAAATTCAAAAATAGCGGTCCGCAGCGCAGCAAGCCCATCGGCATCCGGAGGCCCAATTGATCACCAGACCCCAAGAGCCCCAAGGCCCTATCTTTTGACCATTAAATTGTAATATGAGTCCTTATCATGCCATAGTTCATTCCATTGCCCCTCTCTTCCATCTCCTCTTTCTTTTGTAATAACATATCAAGCCTTAGTATAAATAGTGGCAAAGGTGGTAGTTTTCCCCAATGTGGGACTAAATGAATTTTGCCAAACCTAGTCAACAATTACTCATTCATTTCCAACAATCCCCCACATGAATGAGTATTATCTAATCTGTTCTTAAAATTTTGCGAAACATTTATCATATCGGTAAAAGTAGCACAGAGGCCCTGAACTTTTCCTAGTGTTATATCGTTATAACTAACTGGCGAATCAGTAGATTAGACTGTCTTTGAACTGTAAGCTGTTTGTGTAAGTCTATATAGATAACACATGACAAATGCTCTTTAACCCCTTGGTTCTCTGTTTGTGTTCGTTTTTGCCATGAACACCGCCATGGTTTCATGAGTGCTTGAAGAATTCGACCTTAAAATTCTTCTTGAAGCGGCACCTTCGCACTCACATAGGTGATTCTATTAAGAGTATCCCGTAATACTCCACTTGGTTCTTTATAACACCACAGTATAGACATCATTAAAAGCTAAACTTATCCTATTCTCCGACGGGTTATGCACTGACTTATCGTAGGAATGGTTTGTATTTAACAGTGCTGTCAAGTTTATCTTAAACTTAGTTGTCCCATTGAACCTAGATCTTGGGATCTCCAGTCAACAAGGTGGGGTTTCCATTTTAGAAAACTCTTAGTTCATAGGTCTTAAGCCCATTTCCATCGATAAGGTTTGAACTTTCTCTCTTGGCAAGCCTTTTGTTAGTGGATACACTATGTTATCCTTTGACCTTACATAGTCTATAGTGATAACTCCATTAGAGAGAAGTTGTCTTATGGTTTTGTGTCTACGACGAATATGTCGAGACTTACCATTATATAATGTACTATTTTCCCTTCCTATAGCAGATTGACTATCACAATGTATACATATTGGAGGTACAAGTTTTTCCCAATTTGGAATATCTTCCAAGAAACTCCTAAGCCAATCTGCTTCTTCTGCGGCTTTATCTAGAGCAATGAACTCCGATTCCATTGTCGACCTTGCTATGCAAGTCTGTTTGGATGATTTCCATGAGATTGCTCCATTTCCTAATGTAAACACATATCCACTTGTGGATTTAGTGTCATTTGAGCTAGTTATCCAATTGGCATCACTATATCTTTCTACCACTGAAGGATACTTCTCATATTGTAATACATAGTTTTGTGTGTACTTCATATATCCTAGGACCCTGATTATTGCTTTCCAGTGATGTTTGCCAGGATTACTGGTATATTTATTCAGCTTGCTTATAGCGTATGCAATATCAGGCCTAGTGCAATTCATGACATACATGATACTTCCCAGTATGCGAGAGTATTCAAGTTGATATATTTCATCACCGGTGTTCTTTACCCAATTTCGGCTCATATCCACGGGTGATTTTGCAATGGTTATATTATACTGCTCGAAACTTTCAAGTAATTTGGTAATGTAATGTGATTGAGATAAGGCATATCCTTGTGGTGTTTTTATAATTTTCACACCCAAGATTACATCAGCCACTCCTAGGTCTTTCGCGTCGAATCTAGAGGATAACATATCCTTCGTAGATTTTATTATGGCATTATTATTTCCTAGGATTAGTATATCATTAACATAAAGACAAACAATGACATATCCAATATCCGTATATCTTATATATATGCATTTATCTGATTCATTTATTTTGAATCCATTTGATAACATAGTTTCATCAAATTTCTCATGCCATTGTTTCGGAGCTTGTTTAAGGCCATAAAGTGATTTTACCAACTTGCACACCTTATTTTCAATTCCTGGGCTAAGAAACCCTTTAGGTTGCTGCATGTATATTTCTTCTTCTAATTCACCGTTCAAAAAGCAGTTTTCACATCCATTTGGTGTATTTCCAAATTTAATATAGATGTAATCGCATTAAGCATCCTAATCGATATTATTCTAGTTACTGGTGAATACGTATCAAAGTAATCTAGATCTTCCTTCTGTCTAAATCCTTTTATTACAAGTCTCGCTTTTATACTTGTCTATTGAGCCGTCAGCTTTTATTTTTTTCTTAAATATCCATTTATATCCTAGTGGTTTTGATCATTTGGGTAGATCCACTAGTTCCCACGTATGGTTTTGTAAAATGGATTCTATTTCACTGTTGACAGCCTCCTTCCAGTATGGAGCCTCAGAAGATGACATTGCTTGTTGATAAGTAAGAGGTTCATTTTCTATCACATATGCGTAGAAATCGGGTCCAAAGGTTTTCAAGGTCCTTTGACATTTGCTCCTTCTGGGTTCCTCTACCTCAGTTTCAACATTTCTCTCATTCGAGCTTTGATTATCGTTATCCTTAGGAGTGTCTGTATCTCTTGATCTCTTTTGAACAATCGTTTCAACAGGAGTTTTTAGAGGATAAATGTTTTCAAAGAATCTAGCATTTCGTGACTCGATAATGGTGTTTTCATGAATGTCATTAATTTCAGATTTGTACACCAAAAATCGATATGCACTAATATTATGAGCATATCCAATGAATATGCAATCTATAGTCTTTGGTCCAATTTTGACATTTTTCGGTTTTGGTATTTCTACTTTGGCAAGACACCCCCACACTTTCAAGTATTTGTAGGATGGTGGTTTGTTTTTCCAAAGTTCATGTGGAGATTTAGATGTTTTCTTTCGTGGTATTTTATTCAAAATATGATTTGCCGAAAGAATAGCTTCTCCCCAAAAGTTATCTGGTAAGCCAGAACTAATTAGTAAGGCATTCATCATTTCTTTAAGTGTTCTATTTTTCCGTTCGGCTATACCGTTGGAATTAGGTGAATACAGTGCTGTAGTTTGTTGAATAATTCCAAGCTCAGCACAGAATTCCTCAAATGGAGACTCGTATTCTCCTCCTGTATCACTCCTTAAAGATTTTATTTTCTTGTTGAGTTGATTCTCAACTTCTGCCTTATGTTGTTTAAACATGTCGATTGCTTCGTCCTTACTTCTAAGGAGATAGACGTAACAATATCTGGTACAAACATCAATGAATGTGATAAAGTACCTGTTTCCACCTCTAGTTTGACACATTTTCAAATCACATACATCATTATGTATTAATTCTAGAGGTTCCATTTCTCGTTCAACATGATGAAACGAGGTTCTCGTCATTTTCGCTTCTGCATAAACTTGACATTTATAGTTTGAATCTGTATTGCATTTTGGTATGAATTCTAGATTAATCAATTTTCGCAATGTATCAAAATTTACATGCCCTAATCTAGAATGTCATATGTTAGAAGAGTCAACAATATAAGTAGAAGATTCAATTTTATTCATATCATTATTTGGTACTATAGTGGTTACATTTGCTTTAAACAAGCCATCACACACATATCCTCTTCCAACATACACTACATTCGTTGATATTACAAACTTATCAGCAACAAATGTTAGTTTGAAACCATATTTGCTGAGCAACGATCCTGAAATCAGGTTCTTGCGAATTTCTGGAACGTGAAGAATGTCGTTCAATTTTAGTTCCTTTCCAGAAGTTAACTTCAGTACAATCTTTCCCTTGCCTTCCACCTTTGATGCAGACGAGTTACCCATGAATAGTTGCTCGTTATCAGTGGCAGGTTCGTAGGTTGTAAACATCCACTTGTTGGCACATATATGACGAGTGGCTCCTGTATCTAGAAACCACTCCTTGTTGCCAACAAGGTTACACTCAGAAACAACCGCACATAAGTCCATATCTGCAACATCATCTGAATTATCTGCCATATTTGCTTCAGGTTTCTTCTTTTTGGGGGCACGACATATGGCTTCTTGTGGCCTTTCTTTCCGTAGTTGTGGCAAGATCCTTGATACTTTTTTTGTTTCTTTGGTTTAGGATTCTGCTCGCGCTTTCTCTTGTTTGTCTTTTCATCCTCAACCACATTGGCCTTTGCTTGTAATGAACTGGTAGCCTTTTTCTTTGATTTTCTGTTGGCTTCTTCGATTCGCAGACGAACAACCAGATCCTCCATGGTCATTTCCTTGCGCTTATGCTTCAAATAGTTTTTGAAATCCTTCCATGGTGGAGGCAACTTTTTGATAGCAACAGCCACTTGGAATGACTCACTTAACTCCATCTTTTCGTTGTGAATTTCATGAATGATAACTTGGGGTTCTTGAATCTGACTGACAACTGTTTTGGAATCGACCATTTTGAAGTCAAGAAACTTTCCGATAAAGAATTTCTTCATTCCGGCATCTTCAGTCTTGTACTTCTTTTCAAGTGATAACCAGAGAATCTTTGCAGTCTCAGCGGTACAGTATACATTATATAAACTATTTTCTAAACCATTGAGAATGTGATTCTTATAGATGAAGTCAGAATTCTTCCATGCATTAAAGGCCTCAACTTTGGTGGCGTCAGGCTCCAGTTCTTCAACAAATGGGGGATCCTCCGAAACATATTTTGCTAACCCCAATGTTGTGAGGTAGAAAAGGATCTTTTATTGCCAGCGTTTGAAATCCTGGCCATTAAACTTCTCTGGTCTCTCGCCATGTGAATATGGAATAGTTGGTAGAACCAGAGGCGGAACCGGCGGCACAGTCCGTGTCGGCACAGATTTGTCGTTGCTACTTTGTGACATCGTCGTCGAGTAATGCAACAATCATTAACAATTTTGTTTCAAGATTCTTAGAAACCAATCACTAGAAACATCTGAAAATCGTTTCTATGAACAGTAACGCTTTTAAGCGTTAGTAATATTGATTCAATGATATTGCAATCGCAACAGAAATTATGAATCACAGTTTTGCAAGGGAACCAAAAGAAGTAGTGCTAATTAAGTAAAAATGCGGAGAACAAGAGGAATATTACCGAGTAATGACCGAGTCCAGCGAATGCTGTTTCCTTGAAACGAAATTGCTCCCTCTACGACGCTGTAAGGTTTGGTTGAGCAATCGTTTCCCAAGGATGAAATGATTCCTGTCTGTGATGTTGTGCTACAACCGCAGATTGACGACGAACACAAGGAAGTGGTTTTACTTTTAAGAGCAGAGCAACGACGAAGAAGATAAAGAGGATCAAAATCGGAATAAAGCCGTGTCTGTTTTGATTTTCGCAGGCCTTTATATAGGCTGGAAGAGGCACCTTTACATAAGCAGACGTTTCTGTTTGAATTGCAACGGCTACGACTGTTGGAAAGGTTGCGACCCTTTACCAACAAACATTTCCGTTGGTAACTTCGTGGCCAAATTCAAAAATAGCGGTCCGCAGCACAGCGAGCCCATCGGCATCCGGAGGCCCAATTGATCACCAGACCCCAAGAGCCCCAGGACCATATCTTTTGACCATTAAATATTAATATGAGTCCTTACCATGCCATAGTTCATGCCATTGCCTCTCTCTTCCACCTCATCTTTCTTACGTAATAACATATCAAGCCTTACTATAAATAGTGGCAAAGGTGGTAGTTTTCCCCAATGTGGGACTAAATGAATTTTGCCAAACCTACTCAACAAATACTCATTCATTTCCAAAAATCCCCCACATGAATGAGTATTATCTAATCTGTTCTTAAAATTTTGCGAAACATTTATCATATCGGTAAAAGTAGCACAGAGGCCTTGAACTTTTCCTAGTGTTATATCGTTATAACTAACTGGCGAATCAGTAGACTAGACTATCTTTGAACTATAAGCCGTTTCTGTAAGTCTATATAGATAACACATGATAAATGCTCTTTAACCCCTTGCTTCTCTGTTTGTGTTCGTTTTTGCCATGAACACCGCCTTGGTTTCATGAGTGCTTGAAGAATTCGACCTTACAATTCTTCTTGAAGCGGCGCCTTCGCACTCACATAGGTGATTCTATTAAGAGTATCATGTAATACTCCACTTGGTTCTTTATAACACCACAGTATGGACATCATTAAAAGCTAAGCTTATCCTATTCTCTGACGGGTTGTGCACTGACTTATCATAGGAATGGTTTGTATTTAACAGTGCTGTCAAGTTTATCTTAAACTTAGTTGTCCCTCTGAACCTAGATCTTGGGATCTCCAGTCAACTAGGTGGGGTTTCCGTTTTAGAAAACTCTTAGTTCATAGGTCTTAAGCCCATTCCCATCGAAAAGGTTTGAACTTTCTCTCTTGGAAAGCCTTTTGTTAGTGGATCCGCTATGTTATCCTTTGACCTTACATAGTCTATAGTGATAACTCCATTAGAGAGAAGCTGTCTTATGGTTTTGTGTCTACGACGAATATGTCGAGACTTACCATTATATAATGTACTATTTGCCCTTCCTATAGCAGATTGACTATCACAATGTATACATATTGGAGGTACAGGTTTTTCCCAATTTGGAGTATCTTCCAAGAAACTCCTAAGCCAGTCTGCTTCTTCTGCGGCTTTATCTAGAGCAATGAACTCCGATTCCATTGTCGACCTTGCTATGCAAGTCTGTTTGGATGATTTCCATGAGATTGCTCCATTTCCTAATGTAAACACATATCCACTTGTGGGTTTTGTGTCATTTGAGCCAGTTATCCAATTGGCATCACTATATCCTTCTACCACTGAAGGATACTTCTCATATTGTAACACATACTTTTGCGTGCACTTCAGATATCCTAGGACTCTGATTATTGCTTTCCAGTGATGTTTGCCAGGATTACTGGTATATCTACTCTACTTGCTTATAGCGTATGCAATATCAGGCCTAGTGCAATTCATGACATACATGATACTTCCCAGTATGCGAGAGTATTCAAGTTGATATATTCCATCACCGGTGTTCTTTACCCAATTTTGGCTCATATCCACGGGTGATTTTGCAATGGTTATATTATACTGCTTGAAACTTTCAAGTAATTTGGTATTGTAATGTGACTAAGATAAGGCATATCCTTGTGGTGTTTTTATAATTTTCACACCCAAGATTACATCAGCCACTCCTAGGTCTTTCACGTCGAATCTAGAGGATAACATATCCTTCGTAGAATTTATTATGGCATTATTATTTCCTAGGATTAGTAAATCATCAACATAAAGACAAACAATGACATATCCAATATCCGTATATCTTATATATACGCATTTATCTGATTCATTTATTTTGAATCCATTTGATAACATAGTTTCATCAAATTTCTCATGCCATTGTTTCGGAGCTTGTTTAAGGCCATAATGTGATTTTACTAACTTGCATACCTTATTTTCATTTCCTGGGCTAAGAAACCCTTCAGGTTGCTGCATATATATTTCTTCTTCTAATTCACCATTCAAAAAAGCAGTTTCACATCCATTTGGTGTATTTCCAAATTTAATATAGATGCAATCGCAATAAGCATCCTAATCGATGTTATTCTTGTTACTAGTGAATGCGTATCAAAGTAATCTAGATCTTCCTTCTTTCTAAATCCTTTTATTACAAGTCTCGCTTTATACTTGTCTATTGAGCCATCAGCTTTTAGTTTTATCTTAAATATCCTTTTATATCTTAGTGGTTTTGATCCTTTGGGTAGATCCACTAGTTCCCACGTATGGTTTTGTTAAATGGATTCTATTTCACTGTTGATAGCCTCCTTCCAGTATGAAGCCTTATGAGATGACATTGCTTGTTGAAAAGTAAAAGGTTCATTTTCTATCACATATGCGTAGAAATCAGATCCAAAGGTTTTCAAAGTCCTTTGATGTTTGCTCCTTCTGGGTTCCTCTACCTCAGTTTCAACATTTTTCTCATTCGAGCTTTGAGTATCATTATCCTCAGGAGTATCTGTATCTCTTGATCTCTTTTGAACAATTGTTTCAATAGAGGTTTTTAGAGGATAAATGTGTTCAAAGAATCTAGCATTTCGTGACTCGATAATGGTGTTTTCATGAATGTCATCAATTTCAGATTTGTACACCAAAAATCGATATGCACTACTATTATGAGCATATCCAATGAATATGCAATCTATAGTCTTTGGTCCAATTTTGACCTTTTTCTGTTTTGGTATTTCTACTTTGGCAAGACACCCCCACACTTTCAAGTATTTGTAGGATGGTGGTCTATTTTTCCAAAGTTCGTGTGGTGATTTAGATGTTTTCTTTCGTGGTATTTTATTCAAAATAGGATTTTCCGAAAGATTAGCTTCTCCCCAAATGTTATCTGGTAAGCCAGAACTAATTAGTAAGGCATTCATCATTTCTTTAAGAGTTCTAATTTTCCGTTCGGCTATACCGTTGGATTGAGGTGAATACGGTGCTGTAGTTTGATGAATAATTCCATGCTCAACACAGAATTCCTCAAATGGAGACTCGTATTCTCCTCCTGTATCACTCCTTAAAGATTTTATTTTCCTGTTGAGTTGATTCTCAACTTATGCCTTATATTGTTTAAACATGTCGATTGCTTCGTCCTTACATCTAAGGAGATAGATGTACAAATATTTGGTACTATCATCAATGAATGTGATAAAGTACCTCTTTCCACCTCTAGTTTGACACATTTTCAAATCACATACATCAGTATGTATTAATTCTAGAGGTTCCGTTTCTTGTTCAACATGATGAAACGAGGTTCTCGTCATTTTCGCTTCTGCACAAACTTGACATTTATAGTTTGAATCTATATTGCATTTTGGTATGAATTCTAGATTAATCAATTTTCGCAATATATCAAAATTTACATGCCCTAATCTAGAATGCCATATGTTAGAAGAGTCAACAATATAAGCATAAGATTCAATTTTATTCATATCATTATTTGGTACAACAGTGGTTACATTTTCTTTAAACAGGCCATCACACACATATCCTCTTCCAACATACACTCCATTCTTTGATATTACAAACTTATTAGCAACAAATGTTAGTTTGAAACCATGTTTGCTGAGCAACGATCCTGAAATCAGGTTCTTGCGGATTTCTGGAACGTGAAGAACGTCATTCAATTTTAGTTCCTTTCCAGAAGTTAACTTCAGTACAATCTTTCCCTTGCCTTCCTCCTTTGATGCAGACGAGTTACCCATGAATAGTTGCTTGTTATCAGTGGCAGGTTCATAGGTTGTAAACATCCACTTATTGACACATATATGACGAGTGTCCTTGTTGTTGCCAATAAGGTTACACTCAGAAACAACTGCACATAAGTCCATATCTGCAACATCATCTGAATTATCTGCCATATTTTCTTCAGGTTTCATCTTTTTGGGGGCACGACATACGGCTGCTTTGTGGCCTTTCTTTCCGCAGTTATGGCAAGATCCTTGATTTTTTTTCTTTGGTTTAGGATTCTGCTCGCGCTTTCTCTTGTTTGTCTTTTCATCCTCAACCACATTGGCCTTTGCCTGTAATGAACTGGTAGCCTTTTTCTCTGATTTTCGGTTGTCTTCTTCGATTCGTAGACGAACAACCACATCCTCCATGGTCATTTCCTTGCGCTTATGCTTCAAATAGATTTTGAAATCCTTCCACGACGGAGGCAACTTTTCGATAGCGGCAGCCACTTGGAATGACTCACTTAACTCCATCTTTTCGTTGTGAATTTCATGAATGATAACTTGGAGTTCTTGAATCTGACTGACAACTATTTTGGAATCGACCATTTTGAAGTCAAGAAACTTTTCGACAAAGAATTTCTTCATTCCGGCATCTTCAGTCTTGTACTTCTTTTCAAGTGATAACCAGAGAATCTTTGCGGTCTCAACGGTACAATATACATTATATAAACTATTTTCTAAACCATTGAGAATGTAATTCTTACAGATGAAGTCAGAATTCTTCAATGCATTAAAGGCCTCGACTTTGGTGGCGTCAGGCTCCAGTTCTTCAACAAATGGGGGATCCTCCGAAAGGTATTTTGCTAACCCCAATGTTGTGAGGTAGAAAAGCATCTTTTGTTGCCAGCGTTTGAAATCCTGGCCATTAAACTTCTCTTGTCTCTCGCCATGTGAATATGGAATAGTTGGTGGAACTAGAGGTGGAACCGACGGCACAGTCCGTGGCGGCACAGATTTATTGTTGCTACTTTGCGACATCGTCATCGAGTAATGCAACAATCAATAACAATTTCGTTTCAAGATTCTTAGAAACCAATCACTAGAAACGTCTGAAAACCGTTTCTATGAACAATAACGCTTTTAAGCGTTAGTAATTTTGATTCAATGGATTTGCAATCGCAACAACAATTACGAATCACAGTTTTGCAAGGGAACCAAAAGAAGCAGTACTGATTAAGTAAAAATGCGGAGAACAAGAGGAATATTACCGAGTAATGACCGAGTCCAGCGAATGCTGTTTCCTTGAAACGAAATTGCTCCCTCTACGACGCTGTAACGTTTGGTTGAGCAATCGTTTCCCAAGGATGAAACGGTTCCTGTTTGCGATGTTGCGCTACAACCGTAGATTGATGAAGAACGCAAGGAAGTGGTTTTACTTTTAAGAGCAGAGCAACGGGGAAGAAGATAAAGAGGATCAAAATCGGAATAAAACTCTATCTGTTTTTATTTTCGCAGGCCTTTATATAGGCTAGAAGAGGCACCATTACATGAGCAGGCGTTTCTGTTTGAATTGCAACGGCTACGACTGTTGGAAAGGTTGCGACCCTTTACCAACAGACATTTACGTTGGTAACTTCGCGGCCAAATTCAAAAATAGCGGTCCGCAGCGCAGCGAGCCCATCGGCATCCGGAGGCCCAATTGATCACAAGAGCCCCAAGGCCCTATCTTTTGACCATTAAATATTAATATGAGTCCTTATCATGCCATAGTTCATGCCATTGCCTCTCTCTTCCATCTCCTCTTTCTTTTGTAATAACATATCAAGCCTTAGTATAAATAGTGGCAAAGGTGGTAGTTTTCCCCAATGTGGGACTAAATGAATTTTGCCAAACCTACTCAACAATTACTCATTCATTTCCAACAATCCCCCACATGAATGAGTATTATCTAATCTGTTCTTAAAATTTTGTGAAACATTTATCATATCGGTAAAAGTAGCACAGAGGCCTTGAACTTTTCCTAGTGTTATATCGTTATAACTAACTGGCGAATCAGTAGACTAGACTGTCTTTGAACTGTAAGCCGTTTGTGTAAGTCTATATAGATAACACATGACAAATGCTCTTTAACCCCTTGGTTCTTTGTTTGTGTTCGTTTTTGCCATGAACACCGCCTTGGTTTCATGAGTGCTTGAAGAATTTGACCTTACAATTCTTCTTGAAGTGGCGCCTTTGCACTCACATAGGTGATTCTATTATGAGTATCCCGTAATACTCCACTTGGTTCTTTATAACACCACAGTATAGACATCGTTAAAAGCTAAGCTTATCCTATTCTCCGACGGGTTGTACACGGACTTATCATAGGAATGGTTTGTATTTAACAGTGCTGTCATGTTTATCTTAAACTTAGTTGTCCCTTTGAACCTAGATCTTGGGATCTCCAGTCAACTAGGTGGGGTTTCCGTTTTAGAAAACTCTTAGTTCATAGGTCTTAACCCCATTCCCATAGTTAAGGTTTGAACTTTCTCTCTTGGCAAGCCTTTTGTTAGTGGATCCGCTATGTTATCCTTTGACCTTACATAGTCTATAGTGATAACTCCATTAGAGAGAAGTTGTCTTATGGTTTTGTGTCTACGCCGAATATGTCGAGACTTACCATTATATAATGTACTATTTGCCCTTCCTATAGCAGATTGACTATCACAATGTATACATATTGGAGGTACAGGTTTTTCCCAATTTGGAATATCTTCCAAGAAACTCCTAAGCCAATCTGCTTCTTCTGCGGCTTTATCTAGAGCAATGAACTCCGATTCCATTGTCGACCTTGCTATGCAAGTCTGTTTGGATGATTTCCATGAGATTGCTCCATTTCCTAATGTAAACACTTATCCACTTGTGGATTTTGTGTCATTTGAGCCAGTTATCCAATTGGCATCACTATGTCCTTCTACCACTGAAGGATGCTTCTCATATTGTAATACATAGTTTTGTGTGTACTTTAGATATCCTAGGACCCTGATTATTGCTTTCCAGTGATGTTTGCCAGGATTACTGGTATATCTACTCAGCTTGCTTATATTGTATGCAATATCAGGCCTAGTGCAATTCATGACATACATGATACTTCCCAGTATGCGAGAGTATTCAAGTTGATATATTCCACCACCGGTGTTCTTTACCCAATTTTGGTTCATATCCACGGGTGATTTTGCAATGGTTATATTATATTGCTTGAACCTTTCAAGTAATTTAGTAATGTAATGTGACCGAGATAAGGCATATCCTTGTGGTGTTTTTATAATTTTCATACCCAAGATTACATCAGCCACTCCTAGGTCTTTCACGTCGAATCTAGAGCATAACATATCCTTCATAGATTTTATTATGGCATTATTATTTCCTAGGATTAGTAAATCATCAACATAAAGACAAACAATGACATATCCAATATCT
The DNA here is from genome assembly GCA_030737875.1 of Allium sativum. Classification (NCBI taxonomy): domain Eukaryota; kingdom Viridiplantae; phylum Streptophyta; class Magnoliopsida; order Asparagales; family Amaryllidaceae; genus Allium; species Allium sativum. The sequence goes on from CM060913.1 coordinate 111,094,022, forward strand.
GTATGTCTTATATATACGCATTTATCTGATTCATTTATTTTGAATCCATTTGATAACATAGTTTCATCGAATTTCTCATGCCATTGTTTCGGAGCTTGTTTAAGGCCATAAAGTGATTTTACTAACTTGCACACCTTATTTTCATTTCTTGGTCTAAGAAACCCTTCAGGTTGCTGCATATATATTTCTTCTTCTAATTCACCATTCAAAAAAGCAGTTTTCACATCCATTTGGTGTATTTCCAAATTTAAAATAGATGCAATCGCAATAATCATCCTAATCGATGTTATTCTAGTTACTGGTGAATACGTATCAAAGTAATCTAGATCTTCCTTATGTCTAAATCCTTTTATTACAAGTCTCGCTTTATACTTGTCTATTGAGCCGTCAGCTTTTAGTTTTTTCTTAAATATCTATTTATATCCTAGTGGTTTTGATCATTTGGGTAGATCCACTAGTTCCCATGTATGGTTTTTTAAAATGGATTCTATTTCACTGTTGACAGCCTCCTTCCAGTATGGAGCCTCAGGAGATGACATTGCTTGTTGTAAGTAAGAGGTTCATTTTCTATCACATATGTGTAGAAATCAGGTCCAAAGTTTCTCAAAGTCCTTTGACGTTTGCTCCTTCTAGGTTCCTCTACCTCAGTTTCAACATTTCTCTCATTCGAGCTTTGATTATCATTATCCTCAGGAGTATTTGTATCTCTTGATCTCTTTTGAACAATTGTTTCAATAGAAGTTTTTAGAGGATAAATGTGTTCAAAGAATCTAGCATTTCGTGACTCGATAATGGTGTTTTCATGAATGTCATCAATTTCAGATTTGTACACCAAAAATCGATATGCACCACTATTATGAGCATATCCAATGAATATGCAATCTATAGTCTTTGGTCCAATTTTGACCTTTTTCGGTTTTGGTATTTCTACTTTAGCAAGACACCCCCACACTTTCAAGTATTTGTAAGATAGCGGTCTGTTTTTCCAAAGTTCGTGTGGAGATTTAGATGTTTTCTTTCGTGGTATTTTATTCAAAATATGATTTGCCGAAAGAATAGCTTCTCCCCAAAAGTTATCTAGTAAGCTAGAACTAATTAGTAAGGCATTCATCATTTCTTTAAGAGTTCTATTTTTTCGTTCGGCTATACCGTTGGATTGTGGTGAATACGGTGCTGTAGTTTGTTGAATAATTCCATGCTCAGCACAGAATTCCTCAAATGGAGACTCGTATTCTCCTCCTGTATCACTCCTTAAAGATTTTATTTTCTTGTTGAGTTGATTATCAACTTCTTCCTTATATTGTTTAAACATGTTGATATCTTCGTTCTTACTTCTAAGGAGATAGACGTAACAATATCCGGTACAATCATCAATGAATGTGATAAAGTACCTCTTTCCACCTCTAGTTTGACACATTTTCAAATCACATACATCAGTATGTATTAATTCTAGAGGTTCCGTTTCTTGTTCAACATGATGAAATGAGGTTCTCCTTATTTTCGCTTGTGCACAAACTTGACATTTATAGTTTGAATCTATATTGCATTTTGGTATGAATTCTAGATTAATCATTTTTCGCAATGTATCAAAATTTACATGCCCTAATCTAGAATGCCATATGTTAGAAGAGTCAACAATATAAGCAGAAGATTCAATTTTATCCATATCATTATTTGGTACAACAGTGGTTACATTTGCTTTAAACAAGCCATCACACACATATCCTCTTCCAACATACACTCCATTCTTTGATATTACAAACTTATCAGCAACAAATGTTAGTTTGAAACCATGTTTGCTGAACAATGATCCCGAAATCAGGTTCTTGCGGATTTCTAGAACGTGAAGAACGTCATTCAATTTTAGTTCCTTTCCAGAAGTTAACTTTGGTACAATCTTTCCTTTGCCTTCCACCTTTGATGCAGACGAGTTACCCATGAATAGTTGCTTGTTATCAGTGGCAGGTTCGTAGGTTGTAAACATCCACTTGTTGACACATATATGACGAGTGTCCTTGTTGTTGCCAACAAGGTTACACTCAGAAACAACCGCACAGAAGTCCATATCTGCAACATCATCTGAATTATTTGCCATATTTGCTTCAGGTTTCTTCTTTTTGGGGGCACGACATACGAATGCTTTGTGGCCTTTCTTTCCGCAGTTATGGCAAGATCCTTGAAACTTTTTTGTTTCTTTGGTTTAGGATTCTACTCGCGCTTTCTCTTGTTTGTCTTTTCATCCTCAACCACATTGGCCTTTGCCTGTAATGAACTGGTGGCCTTTTTCTCTGATTTTCTGTTGTCTTCTTCGATTCGCAGATGAACAACCAGATCTTCCATGGTCATTTCCTTGCGCTTATGCTTCAGATAGTTTTTGAAATCCTTCCATGACGGAGGCAACTTTTCGATAGCGGCAGCTACTTGGAATAACTCACTTAACTCCATCTTTTCGTTGTGAATATCATGAATGATAACTTGGAGTTCTTGAATCTGACTGACAACTGTTTTAGAATCGACCATTTTGAAGTCAAGAAACTTTCCGACAAAGAATTTCTTCATTCCGGCATCTTCAGTCTTGTACATATTTTCAAGTGATAAACAGAGAATCTTTGCAGTCTCAACGGTACAGTATACATTATATAAACTATTTTCTAAACCATTGAGAATGTAATTCTTACAAATGAAGTCAGAATTCTTTCATGCATTAAAGGCCTCGACTTTGGAGGCGTCAGGCTCCAGTTCTTCAACAAATGGGGAATCCTCCGAAAGGTATTTTGCTAACCCCAATGTTGTGAGGTAGAAAAGCATCTTTTGTTGCCAGCGTTTGAAATCCTGGCCATTAAACTTCTCTGGTCTCTCGCCATGTGAATATGGAATACTTGGTGGAACCAAAGGCGGAACCGGCGGCACAGTCCGTGTCGGCACAGGTTTGTCGTTGCTACTTTACGACATCGTCGTCGAGTAATGCAACAATCAATAACAATTTCGTTTCAAGATTCTTAGAAACCAATCACTAGAAATGTCTGAAAACCGTTTCTATGAACAGTAACGCTTTTAAGCGTTAGTAATATTGATTCAATGATATTGCAATTGCAACAGCAATTATGAATCACAGTTTTGCAAGGGAACCAAAAGAAGCAGTACTGATTAAGTAAAAATGCGGAGAACAAGAGGAATATTACCGAGTAATGACCGAGTCCAGCGAATGCTGTTTTCTTGAAACGAAATTGCTACCTCTACAGCGCTGTAAGGTTTGGTTGAGCAATCGTTTCCCAAGGATGAAACGGTTCATGTCTGCGATGTTGCGCTACAACCGCAGATTGACGACGAACGCAAGGAAGTGGTTTTACTTTTAAGAGCAGAGCAACGGGGAAGAAGATAAAGAGGATCGAAATCGGAATAAACTGTGTCTGTTTTGATTTTCGTAGGCCATTATATAGGCTGGAAGAGGCACCTTTACATGAGCAGGCGTTTCTGTTTGAATTGCAACGACTACGACTGTTGGAAAGGTTGCGACCCTTTACCAACAGACATTTCCGTTGGTAACTTCGCGGCCAAATTCAAAAATAACGGTCTACAACGCAGCGAGCCCATCGACATCCGTAGGCCTAATTGATCACCAGACTCCAAGTGCCCCAAGAGCATATCTATTGACCATTAAATATTAATATGGGTCCTTATCATGCCATAGTTCATGCCATTGGCTCTCTTTTCCATCTCCTCTTTCTTTTGTAATAGCATATCAAGACTTAGTATAAATAGTGACAAAGGTGGTAGTTTTCCCCAATGTGGGACTAAATGAATTTTGCCAAACCTACTCAACAATTACTCATTCATTTCCAACAGTATTTATGCACAACATTGTATTATTGCAAGTGATTTGAAACTGAGCTATAAATGTGAAGAAAACAATTTTAGTTTTATCTTTCAGTTTAGTGGGTTATGACAACATAAAACAGCATGGTCATGTATGTTTTCTGGCTCAAGGGGAGGGGAAAATAGATATACTTAAGAATTTACAGATTTATATAGAATAGATTATTGTAGAGTAGATAATTTGAATTCAAATGGATGTTTCTTAACAGCTAGAAAAGCCAGGTTGCTCTACAACAATCTTTGTCTATTTTATGGACTGTCATATTATTTGTAGTCAAAGGTATGAGGACCCAAAGGTCAGGACCATTTTTATTAGCATTCTTCATAGTGTTCCAATTTCCTCCTTGAATGTAGCTGACTTGCAGTGTTGCAAGGCACAACAACGTGTTTAAGCCTTTAAAGAGGTGTCCCTGTAAGGAGGTGTTTATTTTTCTGTCCTGATTATGCAAGCTCCTAAGATGATGAATAATGCCACTTAGTGTGTTTGCACTTAATTAGTGTGTTTGCAGTTCCTGCCTTTCCCATTATTCCACCTGCCAAATTTTGTTGATAAGAGTACCATGAATTTCAATTCAATTGACACAAATATTATTTCAATTTATTTCGTTCTTTCACCTTTTTACATGTAGTTATATTAGGAAAAAAGTTCAGTAAACCTTTGGATTTTAAATTTCATATCAATTGATATAATACAATTTCTATATATTTTATTCTTCTCATCATTAATTTGTATTCCAAACTTCAATCAATTTTGGGTAGGGAATACTAGTTTTATCCCCGATTACACACTTTTTTTAGCATACTTCTATGCCGAGTTAGTTTTTAATCCATAGATTGTTCTTTATTATCATCTATTCTACAATAAAAAAATTGCCATCAATCGTTAAGTAGGTACTGCGTGCTATGATTTTGATTTGTTCCCAACTCTAATTTTACTTAATTATAACACTTTATTTGACATATATAAACAAAGTGTACAATATGCCCGGTTTTATTAAACCTGTTATTTTTTTACTAGAGTCGAATATTTGCCTTTAGTTGGCTTCTCCTTCTTAATTGCTGGACATTCTTGGACCAGTTCAGAACTAATAAAACTAAAAAAAGAAATATAAGTTTTTTATATACTATAAGTTCATTTAAGTGCTAAAAGCATAAAAATTAATAAATGGTGGATACCCGGTGCCAAAGGCTCCCGTACTCAAGCGCGAGAGGACTTCCCAGGCAGTCTCCCGTCCTAGTACTATTCTCACGGCTTTCCGGGCTCTGGAGATGGTCGATTAGTGTGCACAGCCTTTCCCTCACATATGTGAAGAAGTCGGGACTCGAATAAAAATTAATAAATATACTATGAATTTTGTTTAAGAACAGTGGTAATTTCTGGTAATTCTTCCATTTTGTTTTTTCTTGGGAGATTGAGTACAGGATTTGAACGTAACAGGCATTGGCATTGAATCTCTTCATACATGTACGTAATAATCTAATATACTGATGGATATATTTTCATGAAAGCATCATTCTTTTTTTGGAAATATATTTACCATAACAAATTGAAACAAGATAATTTTTTAAACTATTATGCATCATTCATAATCCCATATTTACAACTTCATAATATTTTTTCTAACTATAAAGGTTTCATTGAGACAAGTTTTGTAAGATGTTATTTTACTTCATGTTGATTTCACTGATTTGAATGCTGCAATAAATTTCCATGTTTAACAATATTCTACTCCTATTCAAGCGTTTATTACTCATTCAAAATTTTTAAATGTAATAAATTTTCATACTTAAACAATATCTAGCTCCTAATCCTGCATTTATTAAGCATTCAAAATTTTACTTTTATAATCTTAATTAGTGATATCATTATGTCAAACATAGACATATTTGTGTTTTCCTTCTAACAATCACTTTTTTTTTTTAAATATCGTCTGTCACATTTGAGTTAGTAGTCAACATAATTATACCAAAATCTCTTAACAGTCAGGTAGGCTACCCATTTGTTTTGTTTACTTGTGTCACTCTTCCTCAATGTAAATGATTAGTAAATAAATGATAAAAAAAACCAAGTAAAACCAACTCCTTAAATATCTATGTTTGGATTAATAAAACATGTTTAACTTACTAATATAATTATGTCATAATGCTTCATGGTGATTATTGTATTTTCTACAGGTGAGATTTGGTATATTAGAAGCTGGAACATATTGAGTAAAAGAGCGTTTATTTGGGCTGCTTCTCCAGAAGAAATACTACCTGAATGGCCCGAGCCCATGCATATATTCAACAGTTCCGAATTAAAGAATTCTCTTTGACAATGGGACATAGGGTGCGTTCTTTGCGAACGGGAACGGGGTATTTGAGCGTGGCATTTGAGCGTGGTATTTGAGCGTGGTACTGTAGCAACGGGGAATTGTGTTTTTAGCTGCGAACGGTGTATTTGAGCGTGGTATTTGAGCGTGGCATTTGAGCGTGGTATTTTTGAAATAAAGATAGATAGATATGATATGTCGAATACGAATACAAATACAGTTACAAATACAAGTACAAATACAGCTACAAATACAAGTACAAATACAACTACAAATAAAAAGAAAAATCAGTGCAGACCAGCAGCAACCAACCCATCTCTAATGGAATCTCGAACTAATGACATCTCTTGGTGTCCATCTCGATGCACCGGCTCAGTGCCTCTATTCGTCGTATTTCTCATAGTATAAGATTCCGTCAAGTACTCATCGGGGATTTTTTCAGGATCATCATCAAAAGCCATAAAATCTGGGTCACCACTATTATATTTGCGTATGAAGTTGTGTAAGGCCATTGTAGCTACGACAACTTTGACTTGAGTTCGAAACTTATATGTAGGCATCTTATTGAGAATTGTAATTTTTTTTTTCCAAATACCAAATGTTCTTTCTACGGCCATCCGTAAGCTCGAATGATAGAAATTAAACACTTCATTGGCCAACTTTGGTTGATTCATGGTTTCATGGAAATGCGGAATATGATACCTCATATTTTGATATGGTGGTAAATATCCGGTCTGTAGTGGATAGCCCGAATCAACCAAATAATATTGTCCATCTGGAGGTGTAGGAAAGTTAGAGTTTCTATCGTTTGTAACAGCATTAAAAATTCTACTATCATGTGCAGTCCCTTCCCAACCAGCCATCACATACGTAAACTGTAAATCGAAATCACAAACCGTTATTATATTTTGAGTTGCAAAACCTTTTCTTCCGATATACGGGGCAATTTGATCACGGGGTAAATGTGCAGATACGTGCGTACCATCTATAGCACCAATACAAATTCTGAAATACGGATAATATCGGGAAGAAGATCTGATGTGCTGTGGAACAGTATTAAATTGTTGTTCCGTTGGTCTTATTATAACAACAGCGAGTGACTGAAAAGCGTTTAGTACATCATGAAAACAAACGGAAATAGTGCATTTCTGGTCTAGAAGCGAGACCATGCTGTTCCAATTTTTCACATATTGAGTAGAAACAAAGTCTTTTCATCCGAAAATTATTTTGACAACGGTTTTGATGACCATTCAAAATTTCGTTAACCCAACCTAAGCCGGTAAACTCTGAAGTATGTATCCTCGTCATATGATTTCTACTAGCATCCTGGATGAGTGAAATCCCGTAGAGATCAAGCAAATCGTCGAAATCGGAGGAAGAATCAGACATTAGTTTAGTTGAAGAATAAGATTGAGACGAAGAAGAAAGGAAGGAATATGATGTTGAAGGGAAGAATGAAGAAAGTTATAATATATAAGAGGAGGAGGGAAGTTGAAAAAGAAGCCGTTGGCGTCGGACGCGTCGGACGCCAACGTCACCAGTCGTTCCATTTGGGCGTGGAATTTTCCGTTCGCGTCCGACGCGTCGGACGCGAACGGCAAATTCAGCGTGGAAACAAAACGCTGCGAACGGCCCCATATAATGTTGCAGCTCGTAGTACTGCCAGTTGAGCTCCGTATCATTCTGTTACAGTCAGAGATACTATACGCGACTTTCCACCTGTTGGAAATGGAGCATCCAAAGCCTTCAATTGAAGTGTTATATTTCTTTTATATCACATGTTTTGGTTTAAGTAAATGTCCTTCAGTTGTTTCTTTCAACAACTGCAAGTCTGCAACCTACAACCGTTAATGTATTTCTCTCATATCACATGAATTTTCCAGTAGGTATATTTTCTAATGCCAAATGAAATGATGATTATTGCTTATGATTATATGTAGGACATATTGGTAGATGGAGCAATTCAAGCTGTTGCTGTTTGATTTCTTCTCATAATTTGATTACAAGAACATCAACAATAAATCATGATTTTTTACAAGCTATCCATGAAGTATTTTTTTTGTTGCAAGGCAAGCTGCTTTGGATGGAGGATCTAACGGACGAGAAGATGTTGGTGATACCGCCAAAATACTAAATGTCTTTCATGTAAGTCTCACATTTTCTTCACTCTGATTTGTACTTTTGCTTGTTTATTGTTTTTCCTTTTCTTTTTGAAGCTTTATAAATTATAAATCTAAAATCTCGTGAATTTAAAAAACCGAATTTTCCTCAAAAACCAATTATATAATACTTTATGTAGGCAACATTTATTATTTAATGGCTTCGCATTTGGTTTAAACTTTGTATTTCAAGGAGGTCTTACTTAAAGTCTAAACTTTTTTGAAAAAAAAAATGCAAGGCCAAAAAGTTAAGTGTTTATTCTTTCCCATAGTCCTTTTAGCATTTTTTTTTTGAAAACCCAGGAGAGCCCGGCGGACTGGTAAACTCCTGAGGAGGGTAAGCATATTATTGTATAAATGTGATATTGTCTTTTATATGTGAATTGATTTTCTGCTCCTTTAGCATATTTTGCAATAAAACAAATTTTTTGCTGGAAGAAAGGTTAGAACAAATTATTTTGCAATGAAACAGATTCTTTCCTGGATTTAAGAAAAATTGACTTGTGCTTTCTGCATTTTATTTTTTCATTTCAACTTATGTAAAACTTGGAAATATACCTCCTAAATTTAGTAACAATGTAGAAGTTAATTTCATACCACATGGTATGTTAAGCTTTTTAGTTTAAAAAATAAGTTTATTTTTTTAATTTTCCTAGATTCATGCTTCTCTTTCAAACATAATATATTAAATGATGCTCACATTAATTGTTGGCAAGTACCCAATATGTTGTAAAACAAATACATGTATTAGGTTCTATAGCTGAAAATTTGAGTTCTTAAGATGGAAATAAATCAGCGTGGTGCATTGAACTTTATTAGCACCATATACATGCGAATGTATATCATTCCAAGAAATGAACATGGACTTTATGTTGAGCTTGCTCAGTTTCTCAAAACTGAGCATATGCCCAGTTTTGTTGAAACTGAACAATACTCAGTTTTGCAAATATGTTTGATCAGTTTCGCAAAAAAAAAAAAAAAACAAATCCTTGTTCAGTTAGTTAATACAAGATGTTATTTATCAGTTTTGCAATTTTTTATTTCTGTAAAAATGAGTGCGTTTATATTTTGTAGACACTTGTGGAGGAGGAGGAAAAAAAACAGAATTTGGAATGTCACAGCAATGAGAAAGCAAACATGTTTGATCTTGACAATGATCTTATCACCAAAGTTTTTGGTTCTGATAAAAGGAAAAATTATTATCGTGCAATTAGCTCCTCTTCTTCTGTAAAGCACGCAAAGATGATGCAAGCATCAAAAGCAATTGTTGACAAGAATAAAAAGGACGATTTTCGTCAATGGTCTAATTACAAAATCAAGTTGCAAGTCAAGTGGAAAGTCAAGTGTCAATCCAAATCAACGATGCTCTTAAATTATTTTCTTCATCCTTTCTTACTATGGTATCGGGATTGCAACATAACGTTAATGGCGGTGTTATGACGCCTATGACAGAAACCGATTCTAATTTGGATAAATCTACACCGAACGTTGGATTGCTAATTCGGTTATTCAGTCAAATGTTGGATCATCAACAAAAGGAAAACAATTTGCAATGCTATTATCACAAGATTTGAAGAAGAATGTAGCAAAAGCTTATGTTGGAACACAAACCATGTGTCATTTTAGAGAGATAGTGCCAGATGTTGAGAAAGTTGTTTGGATAACAGAAGTTTTAGATCTGGAAGCACCAATTTACGATGGTCCTCAAAACGGACATTACAAGCTTTGTGAATTCTCGGACGGAGGCTTTGTGATATGGTCAATGTTTCACCTTTATAATATCTAAAATTCTATGTATCTTTAGTAAAACTTTGTATTGTTTTTTGTAAATTGAACTTGATATTATGGTATTTTGAAATTGGAAACATTATGCAAAAGTGACATTATTGAATTTGAAATATGGAAGTGTACCAAGGTACTTTTATTTGAATTGATATGTTGAATTATATATGTGATTGAAAATCATAAAAACATGTTATATAAGTGTTAGCAATTTACGTATGCCAACATTTACAAGAGTTAGTAGGATTATGATACTGACATTTATAAGTGTTACCATATCTTATAGTTCCAACATTTATAAGTGTTAGCAATGAATATGTTTGTAACTCTTATAAGTGTTACCATATCTTATGGTTTCAACATTTATAAGTGTTAGCAATGAATATGTTTGTAACTCTTATAAGTGTTACCATATCTTATGGTTCCAACATTTATAAGTGTTAGCAATGAATATGTTTGTAACTCTTATAAGTGTTACCATATCTTATGGTTCCAACATTTATAAGTGTTAGCAATGAATATATTTGTAACACTTATAAGTGTTAGCAATGAATATGTTTGTAACACTTTTAAGTGTTAGCAGTTGCTCTGTTTGTAACACTTATAACTGTTACAGGAAATTCCTCACAGGCCGTTGGTGACACTTAAAAGTGTAACAGAAATTATTTGTAACGCCTATACTTGTTGGGAATCCCCTGTTTTGGTGTAGTATTTATAGGCTAATGGTTATAATATAATATTATTAAATTAAACTTGGTCGCAATGAAACATGCCGAAAACACTACAAACAACCTCTGATCGAGCATAAAATAACATTCCGGACGCGATGGAAAAGGTTTCGTCGAATTCTGATGTCGTTTGTGAAAATTCCTTTATAACTCATATATGTGAATCGACACAAATTTAAATTGCATACGATCACAAATTAAATCCAAATAACTAGGAAATTGAAATACTGCAATAATAGATCATTACGGATTTAATAATTTAATTTCGTCGAAAACGAAGTTTGTTAGATTATCAGTTACTTTAAATTTCCAATTTAAATCGACAAAACAATTAAATGAAAACCAAGGCGTTTACGGCTATTCGTCACATACGACATCGGAATGCCACGAAATATGGTTTTGTGCAATAATTTAACGTTATGGTTCCAATGAAACTAATTTCATCGAAAACAGAGGCCTTTTGCAAAATGACCATTTTTAAGGCTTATATTAATATTGTTAAATTATCAATAAAATCCAAAAAAATCAATTAAATAGTAATAAATTATTATTATCGTAAATATCCAAATAATATTATCATATAGCTTCAAATATAACAAATATGGATTATACAACTCAACAATAACAATTTCGAGTTAGACTGTATCGAAATTATATAAAAACCTTATTAAATATATTAAATAAACATTATCGTTTATTAACGATTTCCATAGCGACTATTTTAAATTTTGATTTGGACATAACTAACAATCTATAGCATGAAATCTTGATTTTTCTTTTTCATTAGAAAATTATAATCAACAAGATTCAAGTGTTTCTTGTTTCACGGAATTCCGACTTATATCGAATCCTGTATATTCAATTAAAGTTCAGAACTCAATATTACAAATTACCGCGCCATTACGAGCTCATTTTATAATTATATATAAATTTTACATCATAACTTCGTTTTATAAACGAATTTAATATTGAAAATCATTAATATCCCAAATATAATATTTAAACAAATTTAAATATTCAAATTCAAATAACCGAAAAATCTGGGTCGTTACAGAAAAGATCTTCATCTACAATAATTTCTAACATGTAACAACTAAGAAACAATTATAAAATATTAAAAAAACTATGATGGTTAGAAAACCTATATTACTTGCTACAAAACAAACAGTTGGTTTATAAATGGGTTGCACTATCTTAAACTATGAAATAAAACTTTCGCTCTTAAATAAATAATAGAAACATAACTTCTTATAAACGATGACAAGACACCCTTAAGTTGTAGGACATAACACTGTACCTCAAACTCGACCCATCACCGGAATTTTGGATCCAGCTTAAGACATTGGATCTGCTCATCAATGAAAAATAAGGGCTTTTCATAAAACTAATGTTAAATTAAGAAACCTATCATTTTCGCTTGTTAATGGAAGTTGTTTTCTAGATCTCCAAAGCGATTAGGGTTTCTCCATTCGTCCTTTTCCTGTCTTTATCTTCTTCCTACCCGCTTTCTAGCTCACACCGGCTTCCCCTCTTCATGCCTTACCTCCTACCCTAGCTTTCTCCTCTGTGGACTAGCGGCGCTTTCACCAGATCTAGATTGATCTCGTGTTTCCACTCGCCATCCAATCTAGTTGCTAATTTGTTTCCTCGCTCTCCCTTCCTCTATTTTTCTAGCAGCCTCTTCGATGCTTCCTTTTCTTCCCTCCTAACCCAAACTTCTGATACCCTTGATTCCACACCACAGCTTACCCATAGCAACGCCCTTTTGACTATTTTGATATAGCTATTGCAACTCCTTAGGCTTCTCCCTCCTTGCAGGCTCTTTATGCTAGTGTGGATTGGGTAGGAGATAACACTCAATATTGCCTCCTCCTCTGGCTATTCCTCTTCCCCTTAGTCCGATTCTATTGCCAACAACAAACTGGAAGTTGCTTCTGCATTATTGGTTAGGGTTTTTAGGTTTCTGCTTAGTTATGTTATGCGGTGTTTGAGTCTGTTGGGCTGTTTATAACCTTGGTTATCTGAGAGTTATCGAAACCTGATAGTGTGTGCTTTCTTAGTGGATCACTGGGGTTTGTAGTGAGGAACCTTGGTTTTTGGCTTACTGTTTGGTTGGTTTCCTTGTATTGTACTGTCTGGATGCAGAATTGAAGGTGATAACTATATTATGACATTTTTGTTGTCTCCATCTGTTTGTATGTTGTGATATCGAGCTTACTTCAAATTCTACACTGTTGCTTCAACTCTCTGCCCTTGGTATCTAGTGTTATGCACCCATTTTTTCAAAACGTTGATTGGAGATCGTTATTGTTTTATCTTGAGCCGACTTGTTTTCGAGTTTTAAAGTTGTTGTATCAAAGCTGTGATAAGAGCAGGTGATTCCACTGTCATTGAGATTTCAATTCTCAACCCATCTTTCCTAGTTTGCTAGCTGCGTTATCCAGTGTCTCTGGTCATAGTTGTAATTTAGTGCTGTTCTACCTATCTTGACTTCATTTGGACTGCTTGCAGCCTACAACTAAATTTAGTGTCATAGTTTTTGTTTCTTATTTCTAGTGAGTGTTGAGGATCTGAGAATTCCTTCAATTTCTGCACCCTGATTCATTTATTTGCCTCTCTTTTCCTTAGTGCAAAGTTGGTCTCCTGATGTTTGCTGCATACAGAGCCATTGGCTTAGAGAACATAATGTTGATCTTTTTAAATTGCCATGGTTCTATGCTAGTCTTGGCAATTATTGATGACTTACATGTAACTCCCTGAGTGGATTGTATGGTTAAGTTTCTTTGAAATAGTGAACCAACAATGTTGTATTGTATTCTATTTTCTGCTTATAACTATGTTGTACTGATCACACCATGCATGGTGTTAGATTTTAGTTTTAACTGTAGTTAGTGGCAAAATGTCAATAGCAGATAGGCGTTCATCCTGTATCCTATTATATTTTGTACTCATTACTTGCTATAATAAAAAAGTAGTACGGTCCAGTCTAAAAATTGGCTGGCTTTGCCAACAAATAATAGTAATAAGGGCTTTTCAAAGAAACCAGAGAACGCATGCAAGTTCTTCGAGTAAAAGAAAAATGGGCGAGTAATGAAAATAACTTCCAAGGAGATGAGAATCGATAATTGAAATGACAAAAGGGAGAAAGAACAAAGAATCATGCTTATAGTACAATTTTACTATTTTTTTACTTACGATGTTTATTAAATACTAAGAGATAGTTGCAATTTTACTCTACAACAATACATCCTTGTGGCTTACTGCGTATTCAAACCATAGCTCAACACAAAATTACTTGACCTAGCAGATTAATATAGCTCTAAAATGTATCAAAAAATTGTTAATTTCAAATATATTATAATGCATATGATTTTACAACATGAAACCTAGGAATAATATAATGAAAGTGAAAAATTGAACCTTAAGGAACTATATATCTTTATACTTAGATGTAATGAGTAATGAACAAACACCTATAATATACATAGTAAAGAATTAGTGGTATGTGATAGTACAATGATTCCACTCTGTTTTTAGTAGTGTATAATAGCAAATTTTCATAATGGTACAAACAATTAACTAATCAGATTTCATAAAAAATAACATGAGTTAATATGGAAATCTGTATCATTCCGTTATCCGACCTTTTGACCTGATAACAACCAGAAAAAATGGACAAGATAGACTTGACAATTGTCAAGGAAAAAAAACCCTAAAGAGATGATCTCAAGGTCCAGACACATAATGCAGACTTGACCATGAGATGATGGGGAACGAGCTTGAATAGTAGCAGGTTGGAATGTACTAAGTATCAACCAATACCTCAACCTACAGGGCATGACATTAATTCTGATAGGTATAGGAGATCATGGCCCTCGTTCTACGACTCACTCTACTAGCGACATAAACCGTGGTTCAGGTGTCGATCCGAGGTTTCTATACTTCTTGTGATAATCATCTTGCACAAGAAAAATCAAAATTCAGCTTATCAAAGATCCATTGAAATCTCTAACAAACATGTAGCTTTGTAAGCAACAATGTACAGCAACCTCAGAAACATAAAAGTAACATCAAGAGAGAACTTAAGAAGAGGTCGCGGGACTTATAAACCCTCCTAGAAGAGATCAACCCCGATTTAGTTTTTCATTTACTACCATAATTAAGGATCCATTCCAAGACCTGATACCTTCATAACTAGAAATTCAAGTGATCAAAAGAAAACATTCAAGTAAACGTTAGAAATCAATGCCGAATCACTATAATCAGTTTAAGTTGGTTTCTCTGCGGCTTCTACTAATTTTACTTCTCCCTATTTCATTCTCTACATCGTTTTCTTGAGCGATTGTGCTAAATTTAGGCATAACAACCAAAATTCCGATCGGTTATGCAGTCTCGTGCTGCATACCTGTTTTCTCTGAAAATACAACCCAAATTCCGGCAGATCGATTTTTTTTCAAAAATTATAATCTGTTTAAACTCGAATTGGTTTGTCTGGTATCCTACAGAAAAGATAAGGATATAAAATATATCAGAGCTTAGAAAACATCTCATAGCGGAATGGAATAAAATATAAATAATCAAGTATAGCCTTACCAAGGTAATAATACCGTCTAACCAGTATCCAAAGCTATCATATCTCTACCACAAACCTAACTTGCGAGTGTGTTACGAGAAGAGGGTCAGAACACAAGTTCTGGTGACTGGACTAAATTACACAATCTGAAATAACTCTGCATATACCTTTCAGTTATGTTACTTAATTATTAGGTTGTTTGGGTTAATAACACTCAAGGCTTTACAAACACATCGTACCAATCTACCTCCTAGTAGATTAACCTAATATAGCATATATGTAGTTAGCCCCAATACCAGGTACTTCCCATGGTACCCTTCTCGCATGGTCTTCACCATCACGCCACGGAAGTGTTTGCAACCCTCATCATATGCCGGGGCAACGTACAAATCTCCATAAAACTATGCCACGTAAATAACCCTTATCCTATGCTGGAGCAATGTACGGATCACCATAAAACTACACCACGTTCCACACAGAACTACCATCGTCATGCTACGTAAACGTACAGACCGCCATATCCAAACTTCTCGGTCTTAACACGGAGTAATGCCCTAGCGTCTATGATACACCACTCGGTGCGGCGTGCATGTATCAAAACTCTAACACGTACATATTGTCTACAGTGCCCCGAGTTCTGTAATAGGGTTGAATCTGAATGCATGGAACTCGATTGGGAGACTTTTCCATTTCAGTATAGGTCTGCTTAAAAGGCCTAAAGTACAAATATCTAAACTACAGACTGCATTTCTACGTTGGCTATGGCCCCACCTCGACCCTCCCTGAACTAGTGAAAGACTACATCAAGAGCTAAGTGACGTGCACCTAGCAAACAATCTACATCCAAATTGGTGTGTCCTGCAACCAAAGTTTCGATAGTGAAAGATCGATGGTCTATAGGTTTGGCTCCAGTCTTGCAGGGTCACATGGACTGCCGGTGACAGGTACCCGACGATTACTATCCATTATTTGGTCCTGACCAGCCTGTTTTTTGGCAACTAGTCGAATCAACCAAATGCCATACCGCCACAACCTTCTGACTGCCAAACTACCATTGTAGTCAAGGTATACTCACCGGGTGGTAACACGCAGAGCCAACTCCTGCGAGTACAGCCTGAGCATGTACCGCAACAGAGGACCACCACGGAATGCCCTACCACGTCCCTCGGAAGCCGCCATGCTTACTCCAGTCCCGCAGAGCCAGCAACCAGAATATCAAGTAGAAGAATCAGATGTACGTGCTCCTATCGTGCCCCCGGACACTTAGATGATCTACCCCGTTGGGTTCTTCATCTTCAGACGTACGGACTGGTTGAAGCGCATTACACCATCGTGTTATTAGACCCTATGTCTAATCGTTTAATCATGCGCTTGTCTTATCTTATCAGATTTCCAATTAACTTAATTGTTCACATTCTATCTTATATTCAAGTTATTAGGTTTTCTCCGAGCCTCTTATATCTCTCAAGAATGGACCCCTCTCGCTTATTAATTCAGTGATATAACTTAGCCCATTTAAGTTCAATAATAAGCCGACAACACGTTATTCCCTAGATTGTAATTAACGAAAGTAATCTACAAGTTTTTACGTTATTATCATGTCATTCATTGTCCAATTTCAAATTTTCAGGTTACAATAACATGTTCTACTTAATGTATAATTAAGTATATCTTATCTCAATCCACATGTTTTCTGTTAACATGTCACTTATTATATATGATTAAATATAACTTATTTCATTCTATAAATTTACCTCATTCTTTCTTATTTAATCATAATTTCATCTTACACTGTCATTTCAGCTAGTTGTTGTTTACTTATTAACTTAGTTCTCTCAACTAAGGTTTATTAATAAGTTTCTCTTTTATTATAGCACATGTTATAATTCCAATTGTCCCTGGGACTCTACCTATTATATAACATTCTCATTAATGTAATTAATTATAATAGGTTATATTCTCCGTTAATCACATTTTCTTTGGTTCTCTTAAATTAACCAAACTTTTACTGTTGTAACCTTTATCTCATTACTGTCTTATGAATTTTTCACACATTCCATTTATGTACATATATTTATACATGTTTAGGCACCAACCCTCACATTAAGTTGAGCACTTATGGATGCTGGATTTGCCGGGCGATTCTACGCAGGCTTCTACCACAAGTCGAACTTAACCTTGTGTTCAGTGCGGTTACAATTCCCTAATTACTGTAAATCTTTTATACAATTTAGGCAATATCTATTCTTTCTCATTGTTCCAAATTTTACTGTAATTCTATCTACAACATTTTGGCATAAAAATATTTTTAAGCAAATATTCATGTTTATCGTAAATTCCATAATTACAGCATTTACAGTAATTTCCAATTAAAACAGATGATCAATTGAAACAGACTTTATACAACAAAACTATTCTCAGCAGATTTTAATCTCAATTAACGCAGTTATTCGCAATTTCACTGTAACTTGATTTACAATATCCAATTAACAGTTTATTAAGAATTGATCTATATACAACAGTAATCCTTTCAACATATTCTAAGCATATTTATTACCCAATTTCCATAATTATCAATTGTTCAGCAGATTAAATATAACGAGGAATACAAATGATAAATATATCGTTATTTAAATGATATAATTTAGATCCACCCACCTAACAGCTTTCCAATCCATGATTCTGATTTAGATTTGTTGTTCCGTGACATTCCTAACTGAATTTATTATGAAAACAACCACAGATTCACAAATCTGATACTAAAAGAAGAGGAAAAAGAGAAAGAAACCTATATAAACCAGATTCAAGGACTTACCTTACTGTAACGTCCCATATTTTCGAACATTAATTATGAATATTTAAATCTATTTTAAATATTGAATTGTAATATAAATGAATTTTATATCGAATTAAATTAACAAAATGGAGTTCGTGCAATGACGATACAAATTTAACGATCACCGTAAATAACAGTTAGCGGTAGGATTTAACATCCGCGTAGAATACCCGTAACCCGTATAAAATAATAATATAATCTAAAATATCTCCGCGCAAATTACTCTTGGAATCCATCAGATCTAAACAAATAAACTACATATGTATTTCAAACATTTCGGTAGGGGGAAACGAACTTCAAACTCTAGCCTAGCTTACATTTCATTTTATAATGAAATATTATCACTGCCTAATCTAAAGAGGTGTACACCCTAAACAAATTAATGCACGCCATACTGAACATATCCTTATGTTATATTGCAATGCCCATTCCTCATCAAATTTAAAGCAAACGTTGACTGGGCACCTATATTTCCTTATTTGTATGCGAACTATAGTATTTTCTTTCACTTGAAGCATGGTGGTTGCCAGATTTTTCGGGCAAGGACTGATATATTCACATGCAACTTCATCTTTTATACTATAAAATATAATACTTTTGATCCCTCAGCATAACCTATCCAAAATTTAGCCTTTCTCTTAATTTAGCTTGAACCTTACGCCTAATTTAAAGGTCAAGCACATACCATACCCTAAATCTATATGGCATACCCTATTGTGTGTTATTTAATTGAATAGGACATCATTCTTATCCCCACCTACTTTTTCTGTATATACTATGCCTAGGGCTGTCAACAGACGTTTTTGGATACGGATAGTGCCATATCCATATCTGAAATTATTTTTGGATATCGGATATCCGTACCTGTTTAATTTTCGGATATCGGATACTCGTATCCGTTTAATTTTCGGATACAGACGGATATCGGATATTTATCCGCTTCGCCTGTAATTAATAAATTTAAGAGTATAAATAAAAAAGTTTGGATCAACATAAAATAATTTTTAAAATAATGTTTGTAAAAAACCAGAAAATAAAGAAATGTGATGATGAAACATTGTTTTTTACTAATATCCATAGGTATATCAAAAAATATTCCAAAATTAAACACTAAAACTACCATTTTTCACTTAAGATGAGCAAAAATTTATATCATACTAATATCCAGCAGTTACAAAATAATTATTAACTCTATTTTTCTGTTTTGAATAATATATACTACATCAATTAGTCAGATGGTTATTTTTCGGATACGGATACCACTATAACTATATCCGTATCCGAAAAGCTTTTCGGATATCGGATATCCGTATCTGGTTTTCGGATAATGCCGAATAACAAATATTTCGGATGGATATAGGATTTTTCGGGTATTCATTGACAGCCCAAACTATGCCTGCTCTATCCTTCTTGTACCAAAACAAATCAACGAAGCCAGACACTTCCCTCCTTCATTTTCAGAAAATTTAAGAGGAAATAATCGATACAAAATTAAAATTAAAATTTATAAATCACAATGCAAACTTCTTAAGCTCGAGTGACTTTAGTCTTCATTTTACTGGAATATTGGAATGGGGAAGGGGTTCGATGGTGACTGCATGCATGGCGTGGTCTAAAGAAGGGAGGATTTCGCTCCAAAAAGGTTCACTTCTGTTGCGTGAAGAAAGTAAGAATGTATCGGAGAAAATGATGTAGGGCTGTCGAGTAGTGATGGCGGTTCAGGAGAAGGGCTCGAGTTTTACTCCATGAAGGCAAGGGAAGTGGTCTCGGGGGTTGAATTCAGTGGAAAGGGAAGGAGCGGCTGTGGGGAGTGGAGATCTGACATTAAGGAGTTTTACTGCATATTTCACTACAAGAAAACATAGATATAGTTACATTCATTAGTTGCGTTTGATATGTAAATTCAACTGATTTGATTTTTAATTTTGCATTTATAGGTTTTGGTTACATTTATTTAACACTTGACTAAAATACTGGTTTTGGTTACATTTATTTAACACTTGACTAAAATACTGGTTACTTTTATCAGTTCCCTCCCATTACGTTTCACTTCCCTCCTCTATTTCATTTTTTCGGCCTAAACCTAAATTACTTTCCTCTTCATCTTCCCTAGGTTACTTTCCCCCTTTCTCGCCTTCTCCGTTTCAACATTTCTATCTTCACCTAAATTTCGCCTAAACCTAAATTACTTTCTTCCTTTCTGCCTAAACCTAAATTACCGGATGTTTTTAAGGTCAACTTGTAACGACCCGCAAATCTGTACCATTTGAGTCGACTGAATACAACACACGTCTAACCCAAATTACACGAAAATATGAATTATTAATAGAAAGAAGTTAGAGGATGAGAAATAGGAAGATAGAAAATTAGAATAGAAGAAAATAGATAGAATATCAAGCTGAACAACAACACAGAGTCTCACAATTGCAGCGGAATAAAATATAATGTATAAATAATCACTTTTGAAATGCAAACATTATTTGGACTTACATACATCATCAGAGTACATCATATATACAACACAGCGGAAATAACTCTAAATATCTAACGTTGAAATCTCCTGCTCCAAGCTTCTCCAGATAAATGTGTAAAATCCTGAACTATTGGACTGCCTGTACAAATTTGGGCACCCAAGAGTTTAGGGAAAACATAGAAAATAAACTCTGGGTCAGTCATAGGACTGGTGTGAGTAAACAATTAAAAACAGTTTGATTTTTACTTTCAAAAAAAAACTTTTGAAAGAAAAGATAATCATAAGACCGATCCACACATAAATACAGATGGTTTTTACCTTACGATAACCCAAAACATTTTGAAAACAATATTATTCTGATATTACGATAGTGTCTAAATACAAATAAATAGCAATCTAGCAAAACGCTTGCATCTCACGCTCTACATATATAGTATACAATAAAAACCGTGAGAGCTTATTGGATAATGGATTTTCAACTATGACAAGGTATGGAACCACCTTCCGATAGTGTATCTCTAGAGGCGAATACACTGGGTTTAACAAGAACGTCTTGTAACCCGGCCCACACATGACCGACCACTCATTTCGCTTGAGTGTATCGAATATATTATCACCAATGGTTGGGAGCTACCCACCATTTCTCGAAAGGGACAGCATCGATAGATTAAAGAAGCAAAAGAAATTTCTCTAGATAGGTGACAATACACCCTAATGGGAGCGAACCACATAGCCATGCTGCCTGCCCGATTTTTGTCATTTCCCGGTTGAGAGGCTTGAGGTTGAACTTACCCTTGGATATAACACGTCTTCATTCACTTTGAATGCCACATTGTCAAACCCGCCAAATAACAAATTGATTTTCCCAAAAATACCACGGGTATAAAGCTTAGAGAAACAAATTCCTCTGCCACCAACGTAAATACGTTTGAAGTAATCAACTTACGCAATTTATTAGGCATACTCTATCAGACATTCGTCCATACAAGTTGTCCTGGGACTGGACAAGCCGAAGGCACTATCCTGTAAACCCATCTTAGGAAATTTCTACCTAGGATTGACAAAATAGCCCTTGCATAACTCCGTCTTCAATGGTCTTCAATAATCTCTGACACGAAATGTATATCGAATCAAAGTGGATTTAGATTCTGGTCTCTTTGAAACGATAATGAAAAAGGTCCAGATTTGATAGTCGGTGATTTAACTATCAAATAAAAAATTTAAATAAATATATTTAATTCCGTTAGATCTGCTAAGGTTAATTTAAATAAATCTTTGATTATTTAAATTCAATTATTAACATTGTCTGTATTTGTTTGAATTCATAAGTATTAACTAACTTAGAAAATTTTATTATCAACTTACGTGATGATCTCACTCTTGAATATACGTTTCATAGCTTAAAATGATTTTCAAGTCTGACACTCATTCTGAACATAAACTAATACGATCAATCGGAAAATAGTGAAATCGTACAAGGTGGGGTATTTTAATTACCTCTCAGACCTTGAATCGAAATCATTTCTTATCGTCAAGATTCGTAGAAGTTTGATATCAAAATATTCAATGAACCAGTATTTATAAATCCAACTGATTTCTAAATATTAAACCATTTCAAAACGTTATTGTTTTGAACCATTTATCAATTTAACTTGATATTAAAGCAAGGGAATTTAATTCCAACATTTGGCTTGATTTACTTATCCTATGATAACTGAATTTTCTTTAAACTGTACTTAATTAAAAGATTAATTAAGTTAAAAACAATATCTTGGATAACTTATCAAATCTCAACTTCTTTATTTAACTGCACCATTATCCTACAAAATCTATTAATTTGAAACATTATCAAGTCTCAAAACAACCATCTATTTAAAACCTCTTTCATTAAATTAATTCAACAAATTTAATTTAATGATCAATTCCCAATTAAAACGTTGATTTAAATTTACCCTAAACAACATGACTAACTTATTAAATTAATCCTTTCCTTTTAAATTAATGAAAATATAATTAATTTAAATAATGCATTATATTGTTTCCCAAAAAACAATTTATCTCCAACTATCAAAACTCGAGTATATTTCTGAGTTGCTTTACAGAAAATGGCTTAGCGGTTCCAACGGTAAATAAGAGTTCATATAATAGACGACGTTCACGTCGTTAACCCAATTTGCACAAACAAACAAATAATTACAATTCAATATTTTCAATAGATAATATCTCAATATATATTAACTGATAAAATATGTCAAACTAATATAATAGCAGAAGGGTGTCTATTTCTGCCAACAGGTGTTCGAACAATTCAGTCAACCAAATATATAATGGAACAGTGTTTATTTCCACTAATAGATGTCCATACAATATATAATACGATTAGTGTAGTTAAACACAACTTAATTAATAAATCAATTAATTAATCATCACATTCAGAATTTACTGAATTCCAAATCATTTTTGATCTATTATAACAGTTTATGTATTTATTTAGTTCAATGACTAAATTTATGTTCTATATAAACTTAAAATAATATTTGGTATTTAAACTATCTTTATTTACTTATCAAATTAATTCATTTTAATTTGAATTGATAAAACTCGATAACTAGGTCGAGTTGTTGTTATACATCATTGACTGATTGCACACACGAACCAAAATTCATCCAAACATATGTTTTTGATATGATTCCTATATGTGTATATACATGTACTCTATTTACATTTGAATTTAAACATAACATTTTATTTTCTTCTTCTTCTTTTTTAGAAATGGGCCGAGCCCAATTCTATTAGCCCACCTACAATTTGCTTATGTTACTCACCAAAATATTTATTTATAGATTATGTTATACAAAACTTAACTTTACATTAACCTTTCTTTTACTTGTATATTCCTATCATTTTTAAAACATGGGTCAAAACCCATAGCCCAATATACCCATGCGTTAAAACTGACGCATGAAAGAACTCCCAGGCAAAAATATTTGCCACCCCATCTTTGTTCCCATTCTTCTTTCCTACCCTCTACCCCTCTATTCTCCCCTTTCGGCTGTCTTCTTCTTTTGTTGGTTTTTTTTTAGAACTTGCATGCTTCACCCAGTTCCAAAGCATCAGTTACCAAACGTCAGTCACCAAGTTCCAAAGCACTATAACACAAGTGCAATTCTTCCGCATCAGGCAGATTAAACTCGCCAGTCCCCCACTTCCTTGCCTTATTTCTTCCTTTACGTTATGTTTGTTTTGTTTTTGTTTTAGCTTTTGTCTTTCCTACTCTTTTTACTTTTATTTGTGGCCATTTAATCCCAAGTTTCATGAAGATCCTACAACAGAATGGCCCTATTACAACGGTGGAACACCGTTGTAATATACATTTTACAACGGTGGATTAACCGTCGTCTATTAAGAAGTTGTAATAGACTAATATCTTTAACAACGTTTTTGCACCATTGCAACACCGTTGTAATATGTATATTTTACAACTTTTTTCCACTATTGTAATTGACATTTGGGTTATAAAAAAAATATCATTTGCAATTGAAAAGAACAATACACTAAATACAGCAATACTCCATAAGCAAATCAGATATTATAATTATTTGCAAATTAATTTATTAAAATACTTAAATATTCAGTATTACAAACATTAAGTTTTAGACAACATTTCGTGCATTATTACATACTATCTAAACAAAATAAGTGTAACAACCCGTATTTCGATAACATGTTAAGACGAGAATCAAGGCAGAATTTAATTTTAAATTCTGAATCAAGTAAAACGGGCTATGCCATTGCGTTCGTCTCGGAAAAATACGCGAAATAGAGTCTGAGTTTTCGAGAATCGGAGTCCGTATGACCAAGTTATGGTCCGACAAAGTTTTCAGAAAATTCAAGTTCAAAAACGAGTTCTAATTTCAAAAATTTGGCCTAGAAGGCTAGGCGGGGAAATTCCCGCCAGCCACCCCAAGTCGACAGGGCTGTCGACTTGGGAGTCGACATGGCATGACCCAAGTCGACAGCCCTGTTGACTTGGGTGTCGACTTATGGTGGCCGGGCAGTTTTGCCTGGTGCACCTGTTTTCTGTTTTGGCTAGGTTTTTGGGCCTGGTTCGAAATCTGATGGTTCAGGTTGATCCTATGGTTAATCTAAGGGTCCTAACTAATCCTAATCTCTATAAATAAACCCCTAACCCTCTCCTAAAATCCTCATTATTCATTCATGCAACTATACTATGCCAAAATTGCTCCTCTCATGGCCTCCATTCAAAACCCTAGCCTCCATCCTCTTGCCCAAAGTTTCTATCTTCATTTCTATGAGAGGTTTCATGATCATGTGAGTTTTAGAGAGTCTCTATGTTAGTATGAGAGCTTCTCAAGTTGATTTCAAGGCTAAAGCTTTGATCTTTGCTCATCAAGATGGGTTTTTTATTGATTTGGAGCTTTCATCTTTGGGTTTTTGGATGATGGCATGCATAGGCTTTGTCTCAATCTTTAATTTAATCGATTTGTGCCTTCATAGCAATGTAAGCCCTTTCCCTACTCTTAGATATTAACTATGAAGTTAAATGTTCATGTTGCAAGTTTGGGTTTGATCATTAAGTATGATACATGCTATCATGTCATGCAAGTTTATGAAGTCATTATCTTGATCTTGTGGGCTAAAAGCTACAACCTTTATGTTGAAATGTTGCATTATGCAACATGAGAACCCTCATAACCTTTATGTCAACTTGCATATGAAGTCATAACCCTTATATGATGATATATGTGAGTTACTACTAGTCATCATTCCATGTCTTTTGTCACCATGATTCGCATATGTGCCAAGTTTGGGTTTGTGCATGTTTTTGAGGCTTAAGAATGTAACATGCAAGTTAATGAACACATTTGTGCCTCATTTGCCACCATGATTAACTTGTGGCTTAATATCCATTTTTTTGTCATGCCTTTGCCAAGTCTCTTCTTTCAATCCATTACGTTGTTGCGAACGTATATGCGAGTTTAAAAGCGTTGGGTTATGTTATGGGTAATTTCTAATGACATGAAAATATAACTTAAAAACATGACTTGAAATATAACATGGAAGTTGACATGTAAGTATGCTTGAAAATATGAAATTGGGAATTTACCTATTAAGTTAGGTCTACCCATACTATGGAATTGGGAATTTACCTATTGAGTTAGGTCTACCCATATTCTTAAGAAAACTTGAATATGAACATGACACTAGACTAAACATGAAAGTGACCAACTCGAGGTTGGGTTGAGTTTGCAACATAAAGATACCCGGAACCGACCGACCTAACTAGTAGTTGCAAACAATAGGACCCAATGTGAGAAGTTGGTCATATTGTGCTTGAACCCGAGGTTAGACCAAGTTGTGGTGTAAAGCTACCCGGAACCGACCGGCTTAACTAGTAACCACAACAAAGTCTAATGTGAGAGGTTGAGGTGCATTAAGTAATTAATGCCACATGATAAGGTTAAGTAAGTTTCCTTAATGACACTTAACCGTATAATACAGTTAATGGATGGGGTTAAGTTAACTTAGACTTAACTAATCTAAACATGGAAATCGGATGGGGTTAAGTTAGCCTAGACTTAATTAATCCAACTTGGTAGTTTAAGGGGGTTAAGTTAAACACTTAACTAATCTAACACGATGATTTGATGTGGTTAAGTGACATATACTTAACCAATCTAACTCGTTAATTTGATGTGGTTAAGTTAACCAATACTTAATCAATATAACGTGAAAACATGATAAGGCTAAGTCACGAATCACATGAATACACTTGACCGATTTGACTAAGTAAATTGATAGGGTCAAGTTAATATATACTTAACCAATCTAGAATGATAATTGGACGAGGTTAAGTCGTGAATTGCTTAATATACTTAACCAACTTGACACATGGTTTGTAGGGTTAAGTCTTGAACTTGGATACTTAGCCAATTTTGACATGATTTGTAGACGGATTAAGTCATGAACTTAAGTGACACTTAATCCATTATATAAACCCTAGTTCAGAGAATTAGGTGGATAACCGTAATTAACAAGAATAACGGGAATAAGCTAAGTGGTAAACCTTAGTTGGAGAATAGCTAAGTAATAACTCTTAGTCAAGGAATTTTGGACCAGTTCATAGATTGGATGAGTAACCCGATACGGTAGGTCATCGTTTAAGCACACGAGTAGGAGCAAGTTATCTGATTTAGATAAAGGCTCCAGCGAACTGGGTAACGAAGCAGCGGCTTCGGGGAACGTGAGGATATTCTTGGTATCCCTCTGTGAGTTGCCAGGTGATCATACTAGGCTCATGAGAGGTTAAGGTCTGCGTTAGAAGAACCAAGAGTATGCCTTGGTTGCTATACGAGCGACCTAAAGACGGGGATGGATAGGGGATAGTCGACGATACACGGTAGTGCCCTAGATAGCATTTCGTCAGGCTACCTACCATCTTTGGTCAAGCGTGTACGTACGGAAAGGCAGAGAACACCCAAAAGACCATAATTGCTATCTAATTATGGTTGCGGTAAGGCTAGGATTGTGGGTTGGCCAGTAGTGTATTCTCATACAGGATTTATCATGTCTTATCTTTCACTAGTTGAGGGAGTGGTCTCGTGGGACCATAGCCACGTATAGGAAAAACAGACCTTAGCATATGCATCGGCAGATAAATCGAAAGCTCCCGACCGAGTCCTGTATTTCTTGATCTGCCCTGTGACAGGACTCGGATGGCACGATGTGATACATGTGCATACAATCATGGAAAAACGATTCACGATGAATGCATGGGAAAAAGGGTGCGGTTGACGGTTAGCGTAATTCCTAGTGGTCCTGGGTGGTTGAACCCAAACCGAAATACGAAAACGTGCAATAGGTAAGCATAATCACTAGTGGTCCTAGGTGGCATAAGTCCTAGTTGCACAAACGATGATTCATGTTGGGAAAGACTAGCTAGGTCTAGGGTAACAGTCCAAACGAGCTTAAGGATCATGGAATTACATTGGAGTAGAATAGAACCTCATGGGAAAGCCCGTACGGTCTACGGCAAGGAACTGAACATTTACATGGAATGAAACATACGAGTTGAGTAACCTATAAATGCGATATATTAGGTTGACATGAACCATTACACGACTTTTGAGTAAGGGTCATTCATGGTTAACACATGATACGGTGGGGATACTAGTATGGTAGGTGCAGAGCTAAAATACAGGATAGATCCCATGGGACGTTATACGTGATAGATATCTTGGGGATATTATACTTGATAGGAACCTGACGATGGGATACCTTGTTTTATCTTGACATCGTAATTTATCATGACACCTTAGTTTATCTGAGTTCAGTAGTTCATCCTGTTATTTTGATTTAGCTTATCTATCTTGTCATCATGCTTATGTTCATCTCAATTTCTCATGTCAATTAACTTTACTAGTTTTTATGCTGATAGTAGATAGGGCTTACTCAGTCTTTTTGACTGACCCGTTTTGTTTCGCTTCTTGTCTTCCGTTTCCCCCCCAGGTTACAGGGAGGAAATACTGTTGTTTAATTCGGACTTCTTCTGCTTGAAGGTCATCATGGATGGCTTGGACTTTTCTTGGCTATGGCTACTTTACTGTTTTACTTGGGGAATAATTTTCGAAAATGTCTTTATGCTTCTTTACTATTGCAAGACAGGTTTTGATGTACTCTTATGTAAAAGGCTTTAGACCTTATTTATTCATGTTATGAAAGTTTGATTTTACTTCCGCTATTTTATATGTTCTGTCTTGTGATATTTCTGTGCATGTTTACCAATAATGCCCCTCTAAAGCTAGTGCATTCCTTTGCGAGTGACCCTAGCGGAGGCGGGGTGTTACACGTGGTATCAGAGCAGAAGGTTACCAGACTGGGCAAAAGTTTTTAAAGACCTTCTGAAAACTATTTGAAAATCGTTTACAAAGAAGCATTTTTCAAGAAAATTTTCTTTTAAAAGAAAAAGGCTATTCCCCAAAGGCCATTAGCACTATCCTTGTTTCCTTAATTGAATCTCTTTTCCTTTCTTTCCTCCATCTGTAGTCACAGTGGTTTTAACTGCGACTAGTCTTTTGTATCTACGAAAGTGCATTCCATACGATGGAGGTGGTTCTCGAGAGACCAGTGGCCGCGTTATAAGAAAGGATAGTGAGAAAGAGGATAAAGGATACGAGCTTAAGGATGAGCAACTTGTTGGTATGGCTTAGTCCTCAAAGGAGGGAGAAAGATGAACAATGAAACCCATGACGAGAGAGTACCTTTGGCATGGTAAAACGGGGCGGATAGTTAAGTATTATGGGACAAGGACAAGATCATCGGGAGGGCAATAGTATGCTCTCATTTCTAGGGTACCTCGGAAGGAGGGTAACGATCTTGTTAAAGGTTTAGCTTTTCTTCTCTATCATCCCGTTAGGACTTCGTTTTTCGTATCATTTAAGTCTGCTTCGATAGTTGAGTCTCTGCACCTTAAGTACTAGCGTAATAGAGAATCCCATTTTTGTCTCAAAGTCCTATTGGAGAATCAGTCCATTTATACATGACTTGTTTGGATTTGAGAATGTCTATGCCAAGTGTTGAGTTTGGAAATAATGCTTATGTTTATAAGCTATGGATGGATTCTAGGGATGAAGTGGTTATCCAGTAGGGGGTGCCACTCTCGATTTTGATAGGAGGGTAGTTAGACCTTTTGACTAGCCTTGGTAATACCCTCGAAGTATCGTGTAACCTTTTTGAGATTCTGTCATGACTAGTTACTTAGAATCCCTTGATGCCTTTATTGGAAATTTGAAGCCCGATCGAGTGGTGTTCGCCGATAAGACGGATGGTTTACTTCATTTATGCATGGGTTATAGAGATCACCCTAGTAAGTGCGCTTGATAACCTGGTTGACATCTATTTACTTTCAAGAGAAAGTTCTTCTACATGGAATACCTTATAGTATATAAATGAGATCCAAGATTCACTAGTGAATTTTGGAAAGCTTGCATGAGATCATGAGTACGCAGTCATGTTTGCGCCAAGTATTCTAGAAAAAGGATAGGTGCAAGTGGAACGAGAGGCGACGAAGAAATGAGTTCCAGCTCATGTTATGGAAACAGTAAATAAGAAGCTACGAAATCGCGAAGTTAAAAGACGGTCAAGGCACAATGCAATTAAGCTCAAGGAAATTTGACTTTGATGGTCAAAGACTAGATACGCGCATGATATCTCTTTTTGGGAGTATATCCTTGATCCCTGTTTTCTGTAGAGCTTACTTGTAGGCTATCTTTTGTGGACATCCTCTCGATCCTATTTTCTGTTACAAACCCCGTAAGGAGTTTGTCTTGTTTATCTTCTCGACCCTGTTTCAGGGAATCCTAGGTAGAACCCTATGGATGTAAACATGTATTTGAAACATGTTATGATTGATATGGTTGCAAGTGGTTGCTCGTGGATGCGCGAATACACATTAGATACTAGCTCGACTCGGTCACATTTCATATTGCATATGCACGAGTATTTATACTTGTTTATGGATGAAATCGAATGTATTATCATGCGGTTGTTGCATATGAATGAATGATTGTGCACGCATATAGTATCTATATGACTAGGACTATTTGCATACATGTTGGATTCATGACACTATACATATTTTGCATTAGAAAGATTATTCAGGCCTGATCATTAGCATTAGCTAAGGAACATGTACACACACGTTTTGCATATATTCATACAGCATTAGAAATCATCTAAGGACAATGGTTGCTTGTGGATGATGTTTTGAGTAGATGAATGATGGATGGTAGGATATGTTCTTCCTAACTTGGAGATTTCGGGGACGAAATCCTAAAAGGTGGGGAGAATGTAACAACCCGTATTTCGATAACATGTTAAGACGAGAATCAAGGCAGAATTTAATTTTAAATTCTGAATCAAGTAAAACGGGCTATGCCATTGCGTTCGTCTCGGAAAAATACGCGAAATAGAGTCTGAGTTTTCGAGAATCGGAGTCCGTATGACCAATTTATGGTCCGACGAAGTTTTCAGAAAATTCAAGTTCAAAAACGAGTTCTAATTTCAAAATTTTGGCCTAGAAGGCTAGGCGGGGAAATTCCCGCCAGCCACCCCAAGTCGACAGGGCTGTCGACTTGGGAGTCGACATGGCATGACCCAAGTCGACAGCCCTGTCGACTTGGGTGTCGACTTATGGTGGCCGGGCAGTTTTGCCTGGTGCACCTGTTTTCTGTTTTGGCTAGGTTTTTGGGCCTGGTTCGAAATCTGATGGTTCAGGTTGATCCTATGGTTAATCTAAGGGTCCTAACTAATCCTAATCTCTATAAATAAACCCCTAACCCTCTCCTAAAATCCTCATTATTCATTCATGCAACTAAACTATGCCAAAATTGCTCCTCTCATGGCCTCCATTCAAAACCCTAGCCTCCATCCTCTTGCCCAAAGTTTCTATCTTCATTTCTATGAGAGGTTTCATGATCATGTGAGTGTTAGAGAGTCTCTATGTTAGTATGAGAGCTTCTCAAGTTGATTTCAAGGCTAAAGCTTTGATCTTTGTTCATCAAGATGGGTTTTTTTTATTGATTTGGAGCTTTCATCTTTGGGTTTTTGGATGATGGCATGCATAGGCTTTGTCTCAATCTTTAATTTAATCGATTTGTGCCTTCATAGCAATGTAAGCCCTTTCCCTACTCTTAGATATTAACTATGAAGTTAAATGTTCATGTTGCAAGTTTGGGTTTGATCATTAAGTATGATACATGCTATCATGTCATGCAAGTTTATGAAGTCATTATCTTGATCTTGTGGGCTAAAAGCTACAACCTTTATGTTGAAATGTTGCATTATGCAACATGAGAACCCTCATAACCTTTATGTCAACTTGCATATGAAGTCATAACCCTTATATGATGATATATGCGAGTTACTAGTCATCATTCAATGTCTTTTGTCACCATGATTCGCTTATGTGCCAAGTTTGGGTTTATGCATGTTTTTGAGGCTTAAGAATGTAACATGCAAGTTAATGAACACATTTGTGCCTCATTTGCCACCATGATTAACTTGTGGCTTAATATCCATTTTTTTGTGGTGCCTTTGCCAAGTCTCTTCTTTTAATCCATTACGTTGTTGCGAACGTATATGCGAGTTTAAAAGCGTTGGGTTATGTTATGGGTAATTTCTAATGACATGAAAATATAACTTAAAAACATGACTTGAAATATAACATGGAAGTTGACATGTAAGTATGCTTGAAAATATGAAATTGTGAATTTACCTATTAAGTTAGGTCTACCCATACTATGGAATTGGGAATTTACCTATTGAGTTAGGTCTACCCATATTCTTAAGAAAACTTGAATATGAACATGACACTAGACTAAACATGAAAGTGACCAACTCGAGGTTGGGTTGAATTTGCAACATAAAGCTACCCGGAACCGACCGGCCTAACTAGTAGTTGCAAACAATAGGACCCAATGTGAGAAGTTGGTCATGTTGTGCTTGAACCCGAGGTTAGACCAAGTTGTGGTGTAAAGCTACCCGGAACCGACCGGCTTAACTAGTAACCACAACAAAGTCTAATGTGAGAGGTTGAGGTGCATTAAGTAATTAATGCCACATGATAAGGTTAAGTAAGTTTCCTTAATGACACTTAACCGTATAATACAGTTAATGGATGGGGTTAAGTTAACTTAGACTTAACTAATCTAAACATGGAAATCGGATGGGGTTAAGTTAGCCTAGACTTAATTAATCCAACTTGGTAGTTTAAGGGGGTTAAGTTAAACACTTAACTAATCTAACACGATGATTTAATGTGGTTAAGTGACCTATACTTAACCAATCTAACTCGTTAATTTGATGTGGTTAAGTTAACCAATACTTAACCAATATAACGTGAAAACATGATAAGGCTAAGTCACGAATCGCATGAATACACTTGACCGATTTGACTAAGTAAATTGATAGAGTCAAGTTAATATATACTTAACCAATCTAGAATGATAATTGGACGAGGTTAAGTCGTGAATTGCTTAATATACTTAACCAACTTGACACATGGTATGTAGGGTTAAGTCTTGAACTTGGATACTTAGCCAATTTTGACATGATTTGTAGACGGATTAAGTCATGAACTTAAGTGACACTTAATCCATTATATAAACCCTAGTTCAGAGAATTAGGTGGATAACCGTAATTAACAAGAATAACGGGAATAAGCTAAGTGGTAAACCTTAGTTGGAGAATAGCTAAGTAATAACTCTTAGTCAAGGAATTTTGGACCAGTTCATAGATTGGATGAGTAACCCGATACGGTAGGTCATCGTTTAAGCACACGAGTAGGAGCAAGTTATCTGATTTAGATAAAGGCTCCAGCGAACTGGGTAACGAAGCAGCGGCTTCGGGGAACGTGAGGATATTCTTGGTATCCCTCTGTGAGCTGCCAGGTGATCATACTAGGCTCATGAGAGGTTAAGGTCTGCGTTAGAAGAACCAAGAGTATGCCTTGGTTGCTATACGAGCGACCTAAAGACGGGGATGGATAGGGGATAGTCGACGATACACGGTAGTGCCCTAGATAGCATTTCGTCAGGCTACCTACCATCTTTGGTCAAGCGTGTACGTACGGAAAGGCAGAGAACACCCAAAAGACCATAATTGCTATCTAATTATGGTTGCGGTAAGGCTAGGATTGTGGGTTGGCCAGTAGTGTGTTCTCATACAGGATTTATCCTTTCTTGTCTTTCACTAGTTGATGGAGTGGTCTCGTGGGACCATAGCCACGTATAGGAAAAACAGACCTTAGCATCTGCATCGGCAGATAAATCGAAAGCTCCCGACCGAGTCCTGTATTTCTTGATCTGTCCTGTGACAGGACTCGTATGGCACGATGTGATACATGTGCATACAGTCATGGAAAAACGATTCACGATGAATGCGTGGGAAAAAGGGTGCGGTTGACGGTTAGCGTAATTCCTAGTGGCCCTGGGTGGTTGAACCCAAACCGAAATACGAAAACGTGCAATAGGTAAGCATAATCACTAGTGGTTCTAGGTGGCATAAGTCCTAGTTGCACAAACGATGATTCATGTTGGGAAAGCCTAGCTAGGTCTAGGGTAACAGTCCAAACGAGCTTAAGGATCATGGAATTACATTGGAGTAGTATAGAACCTCATGGGAAAGCCCGTACGGTCTACGGTAAGGAACTGAACATTTACATGGAAAGAAACATACGAGTTGAGTAACCTATAAATGCGATATATTAGGTTGACATGAACCATTACACGACTTTTGAGTAAGGGTCATTCATGGTTAACACATGATACGGTGGGGATACTAGTATGGTAGGTGCAGAGCTAAAATACAGGATAGATACCATGGGACGTTATACGTGATAGATATCTTGGGGATATTATACTTGATAGGAACCTGACGATGGGATACCTTGTTTTATCTTGACATCGTAATTTATCATGACACCTTAGTTTATCTGAGTTCAGTAGTTCATTCTGTTATTTTGATTTAGCTTATCTATCTTGTCATCATGCTTATGTTCATCTCAGTTTCTCATGTCAGTTAACTTTACTAGTTTTTATGCTGATAGTAGATAGGGCTTACTCAGTCTTTTTGACTGACCCGTTTTGTTTCGCTTCTTGTCTTCCGTTTCCCCCCAGGTTACAGGGAGGAAATACTGTTGTTTAATTCGGACTTCTTCTGCTTGAAGGTCATCATGGATGGCTTGGACTTTTCTTGGCTATGGCTACTTTACTGTTTTACTTGGGGAATAATTTTCGAAAATGTCTTTATGCTTCTTTACTATTGCAAGACAGGTTTTGATGTACTCTGATGTAAAAGGCTTTAGACCTTATTTATTCATGTTATGAAAGTTTGATTTTACTTCCGCTATTTTATATGTTCTGTCTTGTGATATTTCTGTGCATGTTTACTAATAATGCCCCTCTAAAGCTAGTGCATTCCTTTGCGAGTGACCCTAGCGGAGGCGGGGTGTTACAATAAGCCTCTAATAACATCTACAGTTCATCAATGTTAGGCTTGAACGCCATATAGCTTCCATGACGGCTGCTTCCACTCTCATCCTTGAATTTTTCATCTCTGAAGATAAAACAATGCAAAATAATGTCCATACAGCTTAACAAGATTAAAATAACTAAACTTGTCCTTTTGTTTATCTAACCATTTGCTTTTTGTGTAGAAAAGTCAAATTCGTATAAACACGCATGGATTGCACATCGGAAAATCAAAAAAGAAACGATTTCAAAAGTAAAAGCAATATATACCGAACTAAATTTAGAATGCCTCTTTCCATGTTACTGTACTAGGAATGAAATTACCATTCCAACATAAACTATTCAACATGTATGCTTCCCAAATTTATCCAGTAAAAAAAAGAAAAAAATGTGGAGGGAATACAACCTGTATATTAGCATATACAGGGAATCTTCCTAACAACAGTTACACTCTGTATATTAAAGTATTAAAGTAGAAACAACATAATGTCATTCAACTATCGAATAAAGAAAATGAAGTTTGTTTATCATCTAATAAAATAAAGTCCTTACCTCCTCTTCCTTAAATACAACCGCATCTTCACATTCGTCGTCTTTGTACTCACCATCGTCTTCTAGTTGATCTGCATACAAATTACGACGAATAAAACTGGAATGATGACATCAGATCCACGAGCGACAAACTGTACTCAATTTCAGATCAACGGCGATGCCAATCTTAGCAACCAGGCTATATATTTGCATAACAAAGAAAAAAGAGTTAAATTTTGGCAGCAGTAACTAGACATCAAATTGATTAAAAGATGAAAATGATTCAGGTTCCTAATATAACCTTACAATTTCATACAGGTTCCTAATACAACCTTAAAATCGATTCAGCTAAAAAGTTCAGAAACCATATTTACATATAAGCAAGCAGACAGTTTAACTGCTTATATAACAAAAAGATAATTATTTTTATCTTTTCCTAAACCTCATTCAGTTCAGACTTTAATAGCAAGAAGACTGTACATATAAAAATATATAAATAATTCTTGAACTCAGCTTACAGACTTCGATTTCTATTTGAAAAGTGAAATACACTCACATTCGATTCGGTTTCGTGCTTCCAGACTTCAATTTCTCTGTGGTTCCTTGATTTAGGCTTCGCTCTCCCTAGACCTGTCGTCGTTTCCCTCTAGAATCCATCTCTCTCACAAATCGGTTCTGTTTGATGCGCGACGATGGATTGATTGATTTCCCCCCAATTTTTATCGGCTAGGGCTTCGGCCATTTTTTTTTGTAATGAACGAGAAAAATGAATTGAGGGCCGCCAATTGTTTTCTAGTTTAATTTATTAGGGCAGTGGTCTTGCTAATTCCAACTTTGCCCCTTAGGATTTTTCTTTATTAGCTCCATACAACACTTAACCCATTTTACAACATTTAGATCCATTTCCATGTTATACAAAATAAGAAATAGACGTGTATATTTTGTCAACAATTTTAACCATGTACAAAATTTGTATATATTCATTATATACATACAAATGATCTATTTATTTATTCATTTGTTCATTCACCCCAAATATATATTTAATTATAATCAATATTATTTTTGAGTCACAAAATTTGGGTTCTCACACAATTGCTAACTATAATTATGAAACATTAAATACAAAATGTTACTTCTTAATTGTTAATATCTCTTGTTAATTCTGAATTATTAAATATTTTATTAGTTATTGATTATTAATTAATTATTAGTTTTAAATATTAGTCATTTAAAAATAATTATTAAACGATAAATATCACTTCAAAAGTATTAATGTTTTGATTAATTACGATTCTTAAGTATTAATATTGAGTATATATTATAATGTATTCATTTTTATTAGAAATTATTATCACTAATAATTATCAAATATTAATAAATTAATAATTATGTAATATTAACTATATTTTTTAATTATTCTTCTTAATTGCTAAGTATTAAATATTACAAATTGATTATTAATTCTTACTTCCTAATTGATTATTAATAGTAATTATTAGTTATTAATTATAAATAATCAATATAATGTATTAAATATTAATTATTAGTTGTTAATTATATTAAAATATAGACATATATTACAACAGTCAAAAAATAAAAGTTGTGATAGGCTTTTATTACAACTGTCAAAATAACACAGTAGTTAAAAATAAGTTTATTACAACTTTTCTAGAAAAAAGTTGTAAAAAAACATTTATTACAACGGTGGCTTTTACCACCGTTGTAAAATTAAAGTTGTAATATGGTGTTTTTGTTGTAGTGTAGATCATATTAACTAATTGCTGAACCAGTAAATAGGAAAGAAAACCAAAATAAATAGTTAGTTTTTTATTTATGGAACCCGTAAACATATTAAAAATAGTAACCATGTTTAAAGTATCTGAACCTAAGTACCTAACATCTTAGAGTTTTAAAAAATAGAAATGTGATCCGATGATGGGGACTGTAAATTGTAACAGGGTAGATGTTACTGTTTACTATTTTCAGGATGTTCGTTGCTATTTAAAACTGTAATATTTACAGTAAGTTGTCTTAGTAGCCAATTTACCTAAGCGCACGAATATGCACCGCCGAGCTTGGGCATATGCACCGCCATCTTAATCGCCGGACGGTCATCCAATCACCGCTCGCAAACCAAAATACTATCTGAGATCACTTACGACCAATCATTCTGGTCCCCAAACATCTCGTTCACAAAAACACCCTGACCTTAGCAATGTAAACACACATTCATATAAAAGCAGCACTGTCATTGGAAAAAATCCACCTTTGTTTGTGTTATTTCCAGGTATGTACATCCACTTCTAGTTATATATCATAGCATTCAATTTGTACACAAAGAAAATCAATCCTAAGCAAGAGAATATACAACTATCTTTAATTACTAGCATAAGGTTTTCAAGAAGAATTTAGTTTTAAGTTTACTCATAGTAAAATAGCCTCTGTTCTTAGCTTTAGGTTTTCAGTTTACATAAAGGATGAATTCATTTTACTCAAACATGCAAGCATCATCATATCTAAACACCAGTGAATGTGAGTACAGATTTCAACTTCCAGGTTTTTTTATATATATATAATACTATAAGAAAACCTTCTATGCGACATTATTCTCATCTTGGTTTTTACCTTACCGCCCTCCTCGCAATTTCAAATAATAACAATCTACTTGTTGCCTTTATCCCCAGTGTTCATCTCAAAAGTACAGTTGCTACCATGTTTCTCAGCTCAAGACGTATTTAAAACAAAATTTGCTATGCGAAGCATCTTCAGCCGTTAACATAAATATGAAATATAATGTTTATTGCTATTAGTTATTATCACACCTATAAGTTACATGAATTTGGTATGGATATGTGACTGTACTGTAAGCGTGAAGAGTGTCAATGTTGTTATACTAATATATTGATATAAAAACACTTTAGTACAGAAAGAAAGGCCAGTTGGTGTCAATGACAAGATCACCCTCATCCCTGCAACCATTAAAGCATCGTCTTTAGCTAATTAACTAAATAAAACTAACACTACTAGATTCGACACAACCTAAACAACTGTAGAACCCAAATGAATGAGTAGTCAGCCACAGGGGATCAGTTCTGAGATTAGCCGCAGGTAATGCAAACAATGTGAATGCGTAAAGAAAAAAACCGCAAACTCATGAATATTAATTCATGTTCATTTCGGTTTAGTTAGTGAAGATCAACCACATCACACATTCATATACACATTGCAAAATTAGTAAACAAGTGGTAAATTTACTCACATTTCCACTATCCTTATGTTCATATTTTTCTATTTTACTGGTCTTAGGGTTTCATATTTAATAAGAAGATCCAATTGGTTTCAATACCACTTATACACACATACGTATAAACTTGCACTGACAGACTTATGAACTATCAATAGAGTTAAATGGAGAAAGAGGTTTACTCACATTCATTTCCACAGTTCTTATGCATTCAGGCTACAAGTTTCTCTAGTTCTCCGTTCTCCCGCCCGATGTTCATTTCCAATTTTCCTTCTTTTGTTTTGT
The DNA here is from genome assembly GCA_030737875.1 of Allium sativum. Classification (NCBI taxonomy): domain Eukaryota; kingdom Viridiplantae; phylum Streptophyta; class Magnoliopsida; order Asparagales; family Amaryllidaceae; genus Allium; species Allium sativum. Next base: position 111,132,875 of record CM060913.1, read on the forward strand.
TTGCCATTTATGTTTTAAGTTTTGATGAATGATCTTATGAAATGCAACGCAATAGCTAAGAGTATTTATAGATGCAAATAGTAATTAAAATATATGCTAAGTGGTAGGCTCTTGCAGGGGAGGTGTAAGCTGATATACATTGATTGAGAGGAATGTATTGTCATTTCTATTAAATCCTTCCAGGCCATAAGCTTAGCTATGTCATGAGAGAGGATCTTAAGGCTTAGTAGTGAAGTAACTTAGGTTATAGATTTCTAGTAGTTCAACCACAGGCTGTCTATCAATAACATAGCCATGTTCTCAACTGCTGTTGAAATGTGTTTGATTGGAAAGGACATAGGTTAGGCACTATAATACTCACTTCAGGTTCAACAGCATGACCATTTCATGAAAGTATATGTGCACATGCATCTCCAGGCTATATAAGTACATAAAATATGTGCACAAGCCTATTAACTAGGCTGTCTAACTGTGAACTAGCTGTATAACCCAAATACTTTGCTTCTAAGCAATCCATATATTTGAATGTTCTTAAAAATGGCAAAGTCTTAGATTGCTACGATACAAGCTATTACCAGGCATGTATCTACTTTATTTCTATCTAGTCCTAGAGTCATGACAACTCGTTGATTGAAAAGAATGTTCTATGCCAAAAGCTGGTCCTATGATTCAAGTACATAGCTATGATAAATGAAGTATAAGCTTGCAAATATAACATGTGCAATTTTGAAAGTGTAGAGTAAGTGCTGGCGTGATGCATTGTGATTGAAAGAGATCTTGAGAATCTTATTAAATCTTATCAGCTAGATAATTCATATGCATCATTGATTTGAACCAATTCGGACTAGATATTGTTACTTAGCTACTAAGGTAATGCAAACTATTTATGTACAACATAGATTTTAAAATAGCAGATCAATGTATAAAACAATGATTCTTATTTATTTTCCTATGTAATTCTATATTGGTGAGGATTTGAATGCAAATAACAGTATTAAACAACATTCACTTATATATATGTAAAAATATAATAAGCAAACATATACATACAATATCTTTAGCTAATGATTGTTCTAATTTCCTATCCCGTTTAAATTCAGTATTATCTAATTTTACAAAACAAATTGGCAAAACATTATTTAGCGCTTTTATGTACATATATATATAATTTAAACTATTTTAAATATATATATATATATATATATATATATATATATATATTCCACCCAATAATAAAATTCTAATTTATTTAATTAATAAGATAACTGCATTACAAACTTAATAAAAAAAAACTGGGACATTATAGTCTACCCCCCTTAAAAGAATTTCGTCCTCGAAATTGAAGAGTGACGAGGAGATTTCACTTATATTTAAAATTATTATCTTAAAATGAAACATAAACTTGGGCCATCTCTTAATAATCACAAAAAAAGGCATCTAAGGCACTCAATTCACTTACCAAAATATTTTGCGGTAATCAAAACATTCAATCTATCAGCAATCAATTATCAATCATATTTATTTCTATATCTAGAATTGTCTGTTATTTACAGTTGGAAAACATTCTTATCAAATGTCATCATTAGCACTTATCAGTCACTGACCGTAATTGGTAAGAAAATAATTCTCTAAGTATCAACCCGAGAAACCGAAATCAACACCAGATCAATAATCTGAAATTCATTTAACTCAATCAATCTCCAGTTAGTTTCTAATTTCTTAACCCCAATTAAATCTTAAAATTCTATAATTCAAATTTCAGATTTGTATACTAAACTAGATTGAAATCACATAGCGTGATTCCACTTTAAATCCAATTAACGTTTTTGAATTTTCCCAAATTTTTTTTTGCTCAGACAATTCTCTAGTGTGTCTTATTTGTATATCAAATTCAATTTTGTTTAATATAACCATTTCTATTTTTTAATTCTGATCCTGTTTGACAATCGACACATCCATATACAATAATTCCAAAAATTATTATTTTATAATAAAATATAATTTTGGGCAAAATTTATTTCATTTACCCATCTTTGAAAACAATACTGTGTCGAATTACTTTGTTTTAGAGTTTACAAAAACTTTTCGATACAGTGTGCACCATCGACCAGAATTTTTAAACCACTCGACAAACCAATCAACACAATATATATAAAAACAGTTTTAATATTAATTAACAAATACGCTTTCATATAGATACACTCAAACTCAATCTAGGGTATTACTAACCCCATCTCTATCGAGTTATGCCACAGAGCCAAGGTTACTCCTCAACTTTCAGCTCTGATACCAATTGTAATGACCCGCAAATCCGTACCATTTGAGTCGACTGAATACAACACACGTCTAACCCAAATTACACAAAAATACGAATCATTAATAGAAAGAAGTTAGAGGATGAGAAATAGGAAGACAGAAAATTAGAATAGAAGAAAATAGATAGAAGATCGAACTTAACAACAACACAGAGCCTCACAATCGCAGCGGAATAAAATATAATGTATAAATAATCACTTTTGAAATGCAACAGTATTTGGAATTACATACATCATCAGAGTACATCATATATACAATATAGTGGAAATAACTCTAAATATCTGACGTTGAAGTCTCCTGCTCCAAGCTTCTCCAGATAAATCTGTAAAATCCTGAACTATTGGACTGCTAATACAAATTTGGCCACCCAAGAGTTTGGGGAAAACATAGAAAATAAACTCTGGGTCAGTCATGGGACTGGTGTGAGTAAACAATTAAAAACAGTTTGATTTTAACTTTCAAAAAAAAACTTTTGAAAGAAAAGATAATCATAAGACCGATCCACACATAAATACAGATGGTTTTTACCTTACGATAACCCAAAACATTTTGAAAACAATATTATTCTGATATTATGATAATGTCTAAATACAAATAAATAGCAACCTAGCAGAACGCTTGCATCTCTCGCTCTACATATATAGTATACAATAAAAACCGCGAGCGCTTATTGGATAATGGATTTCCAACTATGACAATGTATGGAACCACCTTCCGATAATGTATTTCTAGAGGTGAATACACTGGGTTCAACAAGAACGTCTTGCAACCCGGGCCACACATGACCGACCACTCATTTCGCTTGAGTGTATCGAATATATTGTCACCAACGGTTGGGAGCTACCTACTGTTTCCCGAAAGGGACAACATCGATAGATTAAAGAAGCAAAAGAAATTTCTCTAGATAGGTGACAATACATCCTAATGGGAGTGACCCACATAGCTATGCTGCCTGCCCGCTTTTTGTCATTTCCCGGTTGTGAGGCTTGAGGCTGAACTTACCCTTGGATATAACACGTCTTCATTCACTTTGAATGCCACATCGTCAAACCCGCCAAATCACAAATTGATTTTCCCAAAAATACCACGGGTATAAAGCTTAGAGAAACGAATTCCTCCGCCACCAACGTAAATACGTTTGAAGAAATCAACTTACGCAATTTATTAGGCATACTCTGTCAGACATTCGTCCATACAAGTTGTCCTGGGACTGGACAAACCGAAGGCAGTATCCTGTAAACCCATCTTAGGAAATTTCTACCTAAGATTGACAAAATAGCCCTTGCATAACTCTGTCTTCAATGGTCTTCCATAATCTCTGATACGAAACGTATATCCAATCAAAGTGGAATTTAGATTCCGGTCTTTTTGAAATGATAAAGGTCCAGATTTGATAGTCGGTGATTTAACTATCAAATAAAAAATTTAAATAAATAGATTTAATTCCATTAGATCTACTAAGCTTAATTTAAATAAATCTTTGATTATTTAAATTCAAATATTAACATTGTTCGTATTTGTTTGAATTCATAAGTATTAACTAACTTAGTAAATTTTATCATCAACTTACGTGATAATCTCACTCTTGAATATACGTTTCATAGCTGAAAATGATTTTCAAGTCTAACACTCATTCTGAACATAAACTAGTACGATCAATCAGAAAATAGTGAAATCATACAAGTTGGGTTATCTTAATTACCTCTCAGACCTTGAATCGAAATCAATTCTTATCGTCAAGGTTCGTAGAAGTTTGATATCAAAATTTTCAATGAACAAGTATTTATAAATCCAACTGATTTCCAAATATTAAACCATTTCAAAACGTTATTGTTTTGAACCATTTATCAATTTAACTTGATATTAAAGCAAGGGAATTTAATTCCAACATTTGGCTTGATTTACTTATCCTATGATAACTAAATTATCTTTAAACTTTACTTAATTAAAAGATTAATTAGGTTAAAAACATTATCTTGGATAACTTATCAAATCCGAACTTCTCTATTTAACTACACCATTATCCTACCAAATCTATTAATTTGAAACATTATCAAGTCTCAAAACTACCATCTATTTAAAACCTCTTTTATTAAATTAATTGAACAAATTTAATTTAATGATCAACTCCCATTTAAAACGTTGATTTAAATCAACCCTAAACAACCTGACTAACTTATTAAATTAATCCTTTCCTTTTAAAATTTTTAAAATACAATTAATTTAAATAATCCATTATATTGTTTCTCAAAAAAACAATTTATCTCCAACTATTAAAACTCGAGTATATTTCTGAGTTGCTTTACAGAAAATAGCTTAGAGGTTCCAATGGTAAATAACAGTTCATATAACAGACGAAGTTCACGTCGTTAACCCAATTTGCACAAACAAACAAATAAATACAATTCAATATTTTCAACATATAATATCTCAACATATATTAAGTGATAAAATATGTCAAACTAATATAATAGCAGAAGGGTGTCTATTTCTGCCAATAGGTGTTCGAACAATTCAGTCAACCAAATATATAGTAGAACAGTGTTTATTTCCACTAATAGATGTCCATACAATATATAATATGATTAGCGTAGTTAAACACAACTTAATTAATAAATCAATTAATTAATCATCGCATTCAGAATTTACTGAATTCCATATCATTATTGATCTATTATAACAATTTATGTATTTATTTAGTTCAATGACTAAATTTATGTTCTATATAAACTTAAAGTAATATTTGGTATTTAAACTATCTTTATTTACTTATCAAATTAATTCATTTTAATTTGAATTGCCAAAACTCGATAACTAGGTCGAGTTGTTGTTATACACCATTGACCGATTGCACACAAGAACCAAAATTCATCCAAACATATGTTTTTGATATGATTCCTATATGTGTATATACATGTACTCTATTTACATTTGAATTTAAACATATATTTACTGTTTGATATGATTCCTATACATGTATATACTAGTCCAAATTACTGTCTCTAAAATAAAAGAAAGTTAAAGTAGAAGATGCACTACTAATTCCCAAGCAGTGATCTTCAACAACACAGGGAGAATATCTGTATGTATCATACGTGGAAGCCTCCTGCTCATCTCCGAATCAGCTACTCGTGCATACCCAGCTAACATGTCTCTAGTCTGCTCGTGAGAGCACCCAGAGTAATAAGAAGAGACATAAAACTCTGGGTCAGACAAAAAGTCTGGTATGAGCGATAAGCAGCTAAACAGAACAACAACAGGTATACTAAACCATACCTGAACCTGGACCTGCAACCAAAGAGTTAGCACTACATACCGTACAATACTCTAAGGTGCCACTGAACAGATGGTGTAAAGATAACGGGGGTGGGGGTGTACATGTCATAGTGATGACAATCAAATCAAACATAGCAATCATCCTCACATCTCTCACTCATTGCGTAAAGCATACGATGTCCACCACTGTCAATCACTAGACCCATCGAAGTAGTGACGGAGTTCGACTTGTACAACTACTGCTACTACCAAGCTTACCATATGGAATCATGACCAAACCTTTACAAGTGACCCCACTTCATTGGTGTATAGCTCTTTAGTCGTACCTAAGCCATTGTGGCCCTGAATCCGTTCACGTACTCCCTACACATAGTGATTCAAAGTTACAGACATTGACAACCCCTTAGGAGACGTCCTGCAGCAAAGCCCAACTCATGAAGATAACTCGTTGGTTCCCAGCTGGATCCTGAGTTCAACTTCCTATTTGGACTTCCTTTGCATCTCGGGTTTTGGTTCGGTCTGTGGTGCTCAGGCTCCCCGTTTAGTTCAGCTTATTTCCCCTCCTTCGCCATGGTTTGGTTTCACCTCCTCCATGCGGCTCGGTTCGGGTTCAGATCCTCAATGCGGTTCGGTTCGGGTTCCCTCTTCAATGCGGTTCGGAACAGGTTCCCTCTTCAATGCGGTTCAGAACGGGTTTCGTCTTCAATGCGGTTCGGAACGGGTTCCCTCTTCAATGCGGTTCGGAACGGGTTCCCTCTTCAATGCAGTTCGGAACGGGTTCCCTCTTTAATGCGGTTCGGAATGGGTTCCCTCTTCAATGCGGTTCGGAACGGGTCCAATCCGGTCCGGTTCGGGTACTTTCCTGCACTTTTCCTGCAGCTTCCAACGACTGTTTATACGCCACTCGACGGCATTTTCGACCACTCTAACTATTTTAGACAATCACATAGCATACCATATAGTCATAGCAACAAATAGTAGTGACCACAAACACTAAAACAACAATATGACAAGGTTAAACGGATCAAAAATAGCCAAAATCTCATATTTTCCCTTAAGCATGTTTAAGCAAAACTAATGGTATGATTAGCAAAACTTAACCAAATTAAACCAAATTTCTAACAGAGGTCTAAAACATTATTTTGAATTTTATCAATATTTTTCCATATTTTTAACATGTATAAATTCGCTAATTATCACTAATTACTCTTAATTAACCATAATTAGTGAGGAACTATGCAAATCACTCACGGATGCCACAAATAAAATTTTCAGAACTGAAACCTCGCTGATTTGGGTGAATACTGATGTCTAACAACAGCTCTAATACTGATTTGGTGAAGATCTTCTTTGATTTGGTGTTGCTAAGCCTAATCCTTGATCAAACAGTGATTAGAGATGATTCTAGATGTTGGCGGCCATTGTTAGGGTTCAAGAATGAAAGTGGCGGCTGAAAAATGAAGATAAGATCGTTTCCTAACTAATTTCAGCCTCCTCATAACCCTAATCCCGAAATGGGTTATGGGCCCTCTTGCTAATCACATTAATTAGGCCCGGTTAAGCTGTTTTTCACCATCTAAAACTTGTTTCAGCCATATCTCCCAAACGGTAAGTTCGCTTGACTAGTGTGACCACTCTACGGAATTGTAAACCATCATCCGGAGCCAATGGAAGTGGTTTCAGATCAAAATTCCTTTCTAGTCAAAAGTTATGGCCAAAACAGTATCGGCTAGGGGCAAATTATCATTTAAAAATCAGAAAAAATCATGAACATGGGAAATGACCCCAATAGTCGTCTCCCAAAGTTACATGACCATACGACTTCGTATGTGAAAGAAATAAATATTCTACGATCCTTCGATGCGTAGAATGTGGGTCGTTACAGAAGAATCCAGTTCGTTACAACATGTATGTGTATACAGGTATTGTGCATGTATAAATATATTTTCTATTTACATCAGCAGACCACTATACGATGTGTCGAGGGTGGTGAACATCAACAGACTACAAATGTGAGTTGAGGTTGGTCTTGATCAACAGACTACTATAGCTCAGTTGAATGGTCTCCTCTTGTTCTCATCCACCTCCTATTGGTAAGTATTCCTAACTTTATGTGATTAAAATTGGTAATTTTCAAATTTTAGGGTTTTTCATGTTTAGGGATTTCAACTTTAGATCCTTCTTTGGTGGAGTGGATGCGATTTATAGTTCCTATGGTCAATAAGTTAGTGTTACATCAACAAATTCATGATTCAGGTTTTAGTTTGTGTATGTTTAAAGTTACGTTGGTGATTAAGGTTACATTTCTACATGTTTAATATGTGTGTGTTTAGTATGTGTATGTTTATGTTTAGTATGTGATGGAGGAGAATGTGACCAAAGTATTGTGAAAATACCAAAATATGATGAGTTTGGTTGTGAAAATTTTGCAAGAATACGAGAATGTGGTCTAATCTAGTTTGGTATGGTGATGTTTCTTTATTGTGAAATGTGTATTCTGGAAAGCGAAATGAGATGGTTGAGTCTTGGTTATGTATTGTATGCGATAATACGAGAATTTGACATTTGATAAGCATAGAAATATGGAATATGGAATATGGAATGACTTTTCGTAAGTTAGTTGTGTATTTGTTGGTTGATTAATGCACTAATGTACACATTTTAACTGTTTATAGAATATGAAGAGATAGAATTCGGACCGGTTGGTCCAAGCGTTCTTTACTTGCAGGTAGAACATAGGACTAATAACCCACAATTAATGGTGGTAACATTATTTGATTTATTTATTAAGAAATTTGTTTATGTTGAAGTTCGTCTATTGACTTATATAAGATTATATTCATTGTAGTTGGAGGTTAATGAGCAGGAGCGAACTATCGACCATACGTCCACTATTAAGCAAGTTACATCTAATTATCCGGAGGTTCTGGCACTATTAGATAGAGCTGGATTTGGGTTGGTGCACAAGGTAAGTTATGTACAACTTGATCGAAACATGATCACGACGTTACTTGATAGGTGGAGACCCGTGACATCCATATTTCTTCTACGAGTTGGTGAGATGACAATAACATTGAAGGATGTGGCGGTATTGTTTACTAATAGATGGTGATCCGATTATTAGACTTAATGATGTACGTGATTACAAGCTAATGCTTGAGAATTTGCTTGGCTTGACTCCTTCGAAGAGGCTTGGGGGGGGGGGGGCGGGGTGAGAATGTTTTGGTTACATGGTACCGTTCTTAGTTGGTGGGTGATATTCCGCCAAATGAAACTCCATTATAGATTCATCAACGAGCTTGTGCTATCATATTGCACATTATCACTCAACTCCTGTTCTGTGATAGGTCGAAATCTAGAGTTGCTCTTTATTGGCTTCCTTTTATTAAGGACTTTGATGAGTGTAGAACATATGCACGGGGTGCGGCGGTTCTAACTACCACATATGCAGAGTTCACAAGGGGAGCTTTGGTGGAATAAAGGGATACCGGTGGATGCTTGAGTCTGATTCAGATATTAATGCAAATGATTATGTTTTATAAGTATGAGAAAAAAATGAAAAAACAACACATAATAATTTTGCAGCTTTGGTCTTGGACCTACCTTCCAGTCGGGCGTGTATTAATGAAGAGACTGGTAGTGAAGCCAAATGCAGCAATGTACAAATTTAATTACTATTTTGGGTTGATAAACATTTGCGTTCATCGTAATTTGTAAACACATTTGTGTATGTGCAGGTGGATCGGACCAAAAAATACCAATTAGTCTCCAAGATGCAATTTATTGTTCTATAGGAATGAATTAGATGTTTTTTCCGCTGATGCAGTGACGTGGAATCCCTATAGTGAAGACGACCTACAGGCACTGTGCACCGAGTCTAGAGGGCTATGGAGAGCCAAATTGCTTTTGTTTTCGTTGACAAACTGTGAATATCATCTTCCGGACAGAGTCATGAGGCAGTTTGGATTACGTCAACATCTTCCTCTTCCTGCTCCTCATTATCAAGTTCAAATAAACGATGAGTTGTATGATACCATGCTTGCTTTGTGGGATAATCGTTATGCATGTAATGAACAAGAACATGATGCCCCGCTAACCGAGTAAGAGTACATGGCATGTTACTGGAACATTACACGTCGGCCCGTATTGCCAAAACCACCACCACATCCCCCTGCATTTCCTCTTTCCTACGCACCAAGAGCTCCTCTTGAAAGGAACAGTACATTTTCAGTTTTTAGGGTATTTAAGACTTCCAAATGATATAACTTCTTGTATTTGTTTACAGGCGGATGGTGTTTACCGCGCACTTGAGTTAGTGGATGAGTTGGAGTGAGAAATTCCGGAGATAAGCAAAGGGAAGTGCTTGTCGATTAAATATATTCTTCATTCTTGTCTGTCTAAGAACAGAATGGATAAACCACGACCTCCTACACCACCTCTGCCGCCAACTGCTCAGTTGGATGTTTCTCAACTACCTCCAGCTCCCTCACCGCGAAAGAAGTATGAAAGCCGCCGAAAAGGAAAGAAGGGTCAAGCGTCCGATGAGTCGTCTTCGCAGCATTCTGTACCGGTTGTAAGTTCACAACCTCCAGTAGATCATATAGAGGAGGGCATCCGGGAAGAGGAAGAAAAGGTGTCAACACCAGAGGAGGAAAGACTTCAAGCACGACGAAAAAGAAAAACGCCTCGGCTTTGAGAGAATTGAAGTGATTAGGAAGTGGTTTTAAAATTTTGATGAACAATTTGCTATGGTTTTATCTATGTAATGATTGCATATGATGTTTTGGGTTTGTTGAATATGTTATTGTTTTTTTAGTGGATATGTAGTTGTCATGTTTTATGTGCAACCTTAAGGTTGTTATATAATTTGGATACGTTATTGTTTTTTTTTGTTTTGTATTTTGGATATGATTATGTTTTGTTGGTGGTCATGTAGTTGTCATGTTGATCAAATAGTATATGTTTATAGCTAAGTCGTTTTGTAATTTGGTTTGTTATTGTCTTGTTTTGCGGTGACCTAAATTTGCTCACTGCCTCTTTTGGAGGCAGTGAGCAATCAACAGGGCGGTATCTCAGATACCCCTCACAAGCGTTATCCAAGATACCACTAAATCAAATGCTCACTGCCTCTCTTATAGGCAGTGAGCAATCGTCAGAGTGTTATCTAAGATAACGCCAACTAGCGTTATTTGGGACAACGCCAACGTCATCCCAGATACTAACGTTATCTAGGATGAGGCGTTTGTAAAAAAACTAGCGTTATCTTGGGTAACGTTAGTTAAAAAATGGTTATTTTGTAATTAGTTTTGAAAGTGGCATATTTCTGTTACAAGTTTTAAAAACTGGCCCAAATGAAAAAAAAACATATTAAATGTACATATATTAACAAAAGGTACACCAAATTCAATGGCAGCCTTATACCAAAATAAAAAATAGCAAATGTGCACAATATTTCTATAAAATATCCGATTAACTATATAAAAAAAAGATATGCAACTCTATGGCCAAAACATGCTTAAATAGATAATGCAGCCTGCAGGAGTACTTCTCATTCCACACATCAAGAGGCTAACTACCAAAAAAATATTGAATTTCATCTATTGTAAGAGATGTTAATTTGATAGTTTCAGTACCAATAACGGAAGTTCAATATTGCACCTCAATAATTAAATTGAAGTTTCATTTGTACTATGAAACATTTACACTACTCAACTGAAAAAAAAGATGATGCTAAAATTTTGTTATTAAATTCCACTAAAAAGGTGAACACCGCAATAACTCTTCTTCAACCAGGCTGAAACTCTCCAATGCCACTACGCCACCTTCAACAACACAAAATTCCCACCTTAGATTCGATCGAGCTCCTCCCCTATACAACATCTGTAACCCAACTTCACCTAAAACCACATTTGTATCACCCAATATACAACCTATTAGAATATTGTCAATGCACGATTGTATTACATTGTTAGGTCTTTTGTCAATACATGATTGTATTACAATGTTAGATCTTTTGTCAATACATGATTGTATTACAATGTTAGATCTTTTATCAATACACGATGTATTACAAATAGAGAGTAGCAAAAATCAATGTTACTTTATAATGCCACAATTGTCAACTCAAACAGCGATTACAACAATGACACTAAGTGAGACCGATTGTGCACTAGATTGGAGCGGTACAGAACTATCACCTACAGACTAGAAGATGAATATTTTAGTAATGCCCGAGTCCAGAAATGATTATGTTTCCTTGAATCAATATTGTCGTCGTATGCACCGATTGACGTAATAGTAATTTGTTTCCCAAGATAAAACGGACCAATCCCGTAGCATGGGGCCAGCAAACAGAGCACTAACGAACTGAATTAGAGTATAGAAACTAGAACAGAGGTGTACTCTGAAGAAGAGGTAGCAGATTGAGAAGAATAACTAACGTGTATTCTATCTCATTTTTGGTCATGTATTTATAGGCTAGAGGAGACGCCTAATCTGAACATTAATGACCTTTGGAAAGGTTGTGACCCTTTGACCAAGCGGTGCATGAATGTGTGTACGCATTTAAAATGAAAGGGTTGTATCCATTCAATTGAGTGGACATGCTAGATCAAAAATGATCAAAATAACTCGTTTCAGCACATGTCGAAGCTGCAATCGGCAGCCTATTTAACCATGAGACCCCAAGAGTCCCAAGGCACAAAGCCCAAATTTTAACACTAATATAATATTATGTCATAGACACGAAGAGTTCCAAGGCACCAAGCCTTATTTTTGACATTAATATAGTATTGTGTCATGGACCCCAAGAGTTCCAAGGCACTAAGCACTATTTTTGACATCAATATAACATTGTGTCATGGACCCCAAGAGTCCCACGGTACTAATCTCAAATTTGACATCAATATAATATTGTGTCATGGCTTTGCCACACTATGTTTACAAACCCTCTTCTCCTTTGTTCATATAAGCCTAAAGATAAGTGGGTATTCATATTTCATAATGTGGGACTTAGGTTTGCTTTCCTCTCTTCTTCCAAAATTCCTCTTTCTCATGCTCATTCATTTCCAACAATCCCCCACATAAATGATCAGTCGTTCTTAGTTTCACAAATCATTTATCGCATTGGTTAAAGTAGCAGATGGGCCTTGAACTTTCCTAGTGATTACCTATTTGAATCACATGTGAATCAGTAGACATAGACAGTCCTTGAACTGTAATCCTTTTGTGTAATGCCAAAGTAGATAACACACGATAAATGTTTCTTATAATCCTTCGTTCTCTGTATGTGTTTATTTTTGCCTTGAACACCTGTCTGGTCCCATAAGTTCTTAGAGATTTTGGCCTCATAATTCTTTTTTAAGTAGCGCCTTCGCACTTGCGTAGGTGATTCTGCAAAGGGTATTATCTAATTCCTCAAATACAGACATCATTAAAAGTATTAATACTTATTCTTATTCAAATATAATGCACTGACTTATCATAGGAATGTTTAGTGCATAATAGTGCCATCAAGTTTCTCTTAAACTTCGTTGTCCCTTTGAATCTAGATCTTGGGATCTCTAGTCAACTAGGTGGGGTTTCTATTTTAGAAAAACCTTTAGTTTATAGGCCTTAGCCCTATTCCCATCGATAAGGTTTGAACTCTCTCTTTAGGAAAGCCTTTTGTAAGTGGATCTGCTAAGTTATCTTTAGATCGAATGTAATCTATTGTGATAACCCCATTAGAGAAAAGTTGTCTTATCATTTTATGTCTACGACGAATATGCCTAGATTTACCATTGTATAGTGCACTATTAGCTCTTTCAATAGCTGATTGACTATCACAATGTATACATATTGGAGGCATAGGTTTGCTCCAATTAGGAATGTCTTCCAGGAAGCTTTGAATCCGTTCTGCTTCTTCAGCAGTCGTATCTAGTGCAATAAACTCTGATTTCATATTAGATCTAGCGATACAAGTTTGCTTAGATGATTTCCATGAAATTGCTCCATTTCCTAATGTGAACACATATCCACTTGTAGACTTTGTATCATGTGATCCACTGATCCAATTTGCGTCACTGTATCCTTCCACTATTAAAGGATAGTTTGTATAGTATAGACCATAGCTCTGCGTATACTTTAGATATCCTAGAACTTTGATTATCGCTTTCCAATAATGTTTACCATGATTGCTGGTAAATCTGTTTAGTTTGCTTACAGCATATGTGATATCAGGCCTAGTACAGTTCATAACATACATGATACTTCCTAGTATACAGGGGAATTCTAACTGGTAGCTACCATCATCAGTGTTCTTTACCCAATTTTGGCTCATATCTACTGGTGATTTTGCAGTAGTTACATTATATTTCTTGATTTTTCAAGTATTTTGGTGATGTAATGCGATTGGGATAATGCATATCCCTGTGGTGTTCTCAGAATTTTTTACATCCAATGTCACATCAGCCAGTCCTAGGTCTTTCATATCGAATCTAGAGGATAACATATCCTTTATAGATGTTATTATGGTCTTGTTATTGCCTAGAATCAACTGGTCATCAACATAGAGAACAACAATGACATATCCAATATGTGTATGTTTTATGTACACACATTTATCCGATTCATTTATCGTGAATCCATTTGATAACATAGTTTTATTAAACTTCTCATGCCACTGTTTTGGAGCTTGCTTAAGGCCATAAAGAGATTTTACCAGTTTGCAAACTTTATTCACATTTTCTGAGCTTAGAAATCCTTCAGGTTGTTTCATATAGATTTCTTCATCTAGTTCACCATTCAAGAATGCAGTATTAACATCCATTTGATGTATTTCTAAGTCACGTATGTATGCAATAAGCATTCTTATTGATGTTATCCATGTTACTGGTGAATATGTATCAAAACAGCCCAGGTCTTCCTTTTATCTAAATTCTTGGACTACCGAACGAGCTTTGTACTTGTCTTTTGAACTATCAAGTTTCAATTTCTTTTTAAATATCCATTTATTACCTAAGGTCTTACATCCTTGAGGTTAATCAACCAATTCCCATGTACGATTGGACATAATGGATTTAATCTTATCGTTAATCGCCTCTTTTCAATAAGGGGCATCACTGGAAGACATAGTTTGTTTGTATGTCAGTGGATCATCTTCTAATATAAAGGTATAGAAGTCCAGTCCAAAGGTTTTTAAGGTTCTTGACCTTTTACTTTTTCTTGGTTCTTCCACTTCCTGCTCAACACTACGTTGCTGAGTGTTATTTTGTTCAACATCCTCAAGAGAATTAGGAACTTCATCTTCCCTTGGCTCTTAGGTGTAATATTTTCAGTATCCTGTTACAAGGGGAATATACGTTCGAAAAATCTAGTATTTCTCGAGTTAATGATGGTATTTTCATGAATATCATCAATTTAAGATTTGCGTACCAAAAATCGATATGCGGCACTGTTTTGCGCATATCCAATGAATACACAATCAACTGTTTTTGGTTCAATTTTGACCCTCTTTGGTTTTTGGTACCTCTACCTTGGCAAGACTTCCCCACACTTTTAAGTATTTGTAGGATGGTGATCTATTTTCCCAAAATTCATGAGGAGATTTAGAAGTTTTCTTTCAGGGTATTTTATTTAAAATATGATTTTCCGAAAGAATATCTTCTTCCTAAAAGTTATATGGCAAGCCATAATAAATTATTCATCATTTCTTTAAGAGTTCTGTTTTTCCGTTCGGCTATACCGTTGGATTAAGGTGAATATGGTGTTGTAGTTTGGTGTAAAATACCATGTTCTATGCAAAATTTTTCAAAAGGGAATACATATTCTCCTCCTCTATCACTTCTTAAAGCTTTAATTTTCTTGTTGAGTTGATTGTCAACTTCCTCTTTGTATTGTTTAAACACATACATCTGTATGTATTATATCTAGCGGTTATGTTTCTCGTTCAACATGATGAAACGAGGTTCTTGTCAATTTTGCTTCTGCACAAATTTGACATTTATAAATTGTGTCTAAGTTACACTTAGGTATAGATTCCAGATTAATCAATTTCTGCAATGTATCAAATTTTACATGCCCTAATCTACAATGCCACATGTTAGAAGAGTTAGCAATATAAACAGAAGATTAACTTTTATTCATATCAGCTTGTGGTAGAGTAGTGGTTACATTTTCTTTAAATGAACTATCACACAAGTATCCTCTTCCTACATACACTCCATTCTCAGCTTCAAGGATTAATTTGAATCCATGTTTGCTGAGCAATGATCTTGAAATCAGGTTCTTACGAATTTCTAGAACAAAGAGAACGTCATTTAAACTTAGTTCCTTTCCAGAAGTTAGTTTCAACACGACTTTTCCTTTGCCATTGATCTTTGATGCGGATGAATTGCCCATGAAAAGTTGTTTATCATCGATTGCAGTTTCATAGGCTATAAAATCCACTTATTGGCACATATGTGTCGAGTGGGTCCTGTGTCTACAAATCATTCATTAGACAAGTTTGCATTCTGATATTACTGCACATAAATCCATATTAGCAATGCCTTTTTAAAATTTCAGCCAAATTTTCTTTTGATCTTTTAAGAACATTTTTAGTCAGAAATTTGGCGAGTCCCGATGTTGTTAGATAAAACAACATTTTCTATTGTCAACGCATAAAATTTATGCCGTTGAACTTCTTTGGCCTATCTCTATGAGACAGAGCCATTATTGGAAGCACTGGCGAAAGTAGAGCGTTGGTCACCGTCTATGTCGATGCAAAATTATTGTTGCTATTATGCGACATCATTGTTGTCGTCTGCAACAATCCATATTGTTTCAAGATTGTTAGAAGATTTTCAATACACAGTTGTATTACAATGTTAGATCTTTGTCAATACATGATTGTATTACAATGTTAGTTCTTTTGTCAATACATGATTGTATTACAATGTTAGATCTTTTATCAATACACGATGTATTACAAATAGACAGTAGCGTAATCAATGTTACTTAATAATGCCACAATTGTCAAGTCAAACTGCGATTACAACATTGACAGTAAGCGTGGCCAATTATGCACTAGATTGGAGCGGTATAGAAACGTCACCCACAGACTAGAAGATGAATATTTTAGTAATGTCCGAGTCCAGAAATGATTATGTTTCCTTGAAACAATATTGCTATCGTATGCACCGATTGACGTAATATCAATTTGTTTCCCAGGATAAAATGGACCAACCCCGTAGCGTGGTACCAGCAAACAGAGCTCTGACGAACTAAATTAGAGTACATAAACTAGAGCAGAGGTGTACTTTGAAGAAGAGGTAGCAGATTAAGAAGAATTACTAATGTGTATTTTGTCTGATTTTGGGCCATGTATTTATAGGCTGGAAGAGATGCCTATCTGAACATTAATGACCTTTGGAAAGGTTGCGACCCTTAAACCAAACGGTGCATGAATGTGTATACACATTTAAAATGAAACGGTTGTGTCCATTCAATTGAATGGACATGCCAGATCAAAAATGATCAAAATAACCCGTTTCAGCACAACATGCCGAAGCTGCAATCAGCAGCCTATTTAACCATGAGATCCCAAGAGTCCCATGGCACAAAGCCCAAATTTTGACACTAATATAATATTATGTTATAGACCCTAAGAGTTCCAAGGCACCAAGCCATATTTTTGACATCAATATAATATTGTATCATGGACCCCAAGAGTCCCAAGGCACTAAGACCTATTTTTGACATCAATATAATATTGTGGCATGGACCCCAAGAGTCCCACGGTACTAAGCCCAAATTTTACATCAATATAATATTGTGTCTTGGCTTAGCCGCACTATGTTTACAAGCCCTCTTCTCCTTTATTTGTATAAACCTATAGAGAAGTGGGTATTCATATTTCATAATGTGAGACTTAGGTTTTCTTTCCTCTCTTCTTCCAAAATTCCTCTTTCTCTTGCACATTCATTTCCAACACAACCAACATAACAACCTCGTCCAAGCAACAAAGATCCTCAAATACTAAAGTTCTAGACTAAGGTTGTCCTCCAACTGACATTATACTGTGGTGGGTCATTGATTGTGCTTTCCTGCTGACCATATGAAGTAGTAAGCAACGAAAAGTACCAAAATAGCACATTGCATGGAAAATAATGCAGAACATTGTGAACGTTTACTGGAGCATATGATATAACTTAAATTCTTCCCTCGGGAAATTTTGCGCATTTGAATACAAGTTATAAACAAAAACATTAAAATAAAAATAAATCCATATAGGCGAACTGTAGAGAACGTCGACACTAGAATATAAGTCAATGTATTTGAATACATGTTAGCACCCATAATGTTGCACTACAGCAGACAGTGTATGCAACATGGTATGGAACACGACACTGGAAGAATATGCTCAGAACTATGCAAATCGAAGGATCAGTGACTGCCAACTAGTCCATCCAGGGGACCCTACTACGAAAACTTGTTATGAGGTTACAACGCTGGTTACTCTGGTCAGTATGCAGTCCAGGAATGGGCTACAGAAAAGCAGTAATACCCTTATAGCACTAATACATGAGCCAATGGAAAGGTTTGCAGACATTATACTCAGTTCGTTTGGGGTAGTTCCTTTAATACTGGGGGAGCCTATGGAGTGTGTAATAATGGTGCTATTTTCATCATCTGCAGCTATAATACTCCTGGCAGTTATATTGGGAAACGTCCATATTAGAGTTGGGTGCACTGGACTTATCACTCGGTTGTCCTCTTATATATTTGCTTATGTTTGAATAATGTGACAACGATGCTTGTGAGTTGTCTATGGTACATGTTTTTGTTGTTGTTCATGGTTGGTTATTATATACTACTTGTTAGTTGTTTCTATCTCAGTTTGTTCATCCTTTGCGTTTCTAATTTTTATAATTTTTGATATATGTTCAAGTTTCAACCACGTGCAAATTTTGTGAGAATGATTTACAGTCCGTAATATGACAGTTTTGACATTGTTACAACAGAACAGTAACATTTCCAAATGGCCTAGTTTTGAATTGCTCAAAGAACTTGATTTAATCCCAAACATGTATAATAACTAATGCAAACACAGTTCACTAACTGTATAAAATTATATTTCTGAATTAGTGCACAAGATTGTAATATTTGTGGAAAAAGTTATTATAGTGATTTCTCACAGCACAATACATTCGATTTTATTTTGTTCCTTGAGAAAAGTGACACAATAGAAAGAGGCATGCCTATGTCAGACCTAAGTTCAAGTTATGCCTTGCACGCATTCACAAAAAACTAGTAATCATGAAGTGTAGATGCTATGAACTTAATCGAGCATTACATCACAGTAAACCATTGGACCATTATTATGGCTAAGCATGATCAATCAACAAAAATGAAAAATCCATGAACTTTGCAAAAACTGCAAGACACTTCTTGTTTATTTTTTTAGATTGTTAAAGTAATCTCTTCATTGTAGTACTCATGTTCGATAGTGAGTTCGATTCTCTACCTCCACCGGGGAAACCTGAATTTGCAATATAAAAATGATTCGCTAAAGTACTCTCTTTATTGAATAATCATGATTCTTATTTGTGATGGTTAATGATTTTATATACTTTTACTTGGAATCAACCATACAGTAAGACTTGTAATTGGAAATGACTAGCTTTGCTGTATGTTGAGTTTACTAGGCCAATTTGTCGATTAATTATGCCAATATATGGTTATGAATAAAATAGGTAAAATTAATCTTCGAACGGAACTGTAGCACAAAATATATTTTTTATGGGCTACTTTTGGTCCAAAGCAAGAGGTAAGTTAAGTTTGACAATTTTACTTCGAGAAGCATGCTTTCTTCAAGGTAATAATATACAACACCTGATTTAAGATTACATTAATTGTTATAAAGTAAAACATAAAAGATAATAAAAGAGAAGCTGTTAAATGGTTGAAGAGATATGCAACGAAGAGTTGATGATAGAAATTGAAGACAGAAATCTTACTGATGAGAATTGTTGATACAGATTGCAAAAGTTTGTAAAAATGATGAACTTAGCTATTACAATACTAATACGTACATTATATAGACAATTTGACTTATTTGTCGAGCCCAATTGTACAATGTAATAACCCGGAAATCTGGGCCAGTTTAAAATTTTTATTTTGGCAATTTTAGCGAATTTTGTTTATTTAAAATGAATTACTTTAAATAATAATGACGAGAAATTTATTTTGAATAGAATTCGAACGTATATATTATATAGATCGTCGTTAGAATATAAATAATTATTTATATATATAAAAGGAATTGAAAATGGTGCGGTAGTTCGAGAATTCAATTTCAAAATTCAAATGAATGTACAGGATTCAAAACAAACCGGATTTTAGTGAAACCAAAAATAATAGGATCTATTTGAGGATATCTTTCCAACGAATCCGAAAAATTGAAATTTCATAGCGGGGATCAAAAGATATGTCCAGTTGAAAATTCTGAATAGTCGCTATGGAATTTAGGCCCTTAAAAATGGGAATTTTGCAAATGACCTCGGATTTCGACGAAACCACTTTTGTTGGATCCGCGATGTCAAGTTATTGCTAGGTTTCAAATTTCATAATTTTCCGAATCAATATGTGAGCGTGGCAAAGGAAAACGCGTTTGACCAGTTTCAATTGATTTTAATCGACTGGAAAATGGCCATTTTCCGAACGGTCTCAGAATTCGACGAAACTAGTTTTGTTAGGACCGTATCGTCAATACGAAGCTAGAAAATATTTTTCGGGAATTTTTCGAGTTAGTATGTGGGCCCGGTAAATTGAAATGCGCGTTTAAAATTCAATATATAGAGTTATATTTTGATTTTAACGGAAGCTGATCGAAACGATCGAATCAGCTTACGATACCTATCCCATTGTGTTCGGAATGGGGGTAATTAGCTATGGACGACAGGCGGTGGGCCTCGTTTCGAGTTCGAATGAAAAAGTTACTTTTTAAAATTAAAATAAATTAAATAATATAATTTTCACTTAACCCCCCTTCCTTCCTTCTCTTTCCCCCGACCATTTCATTTTCAGATAAAAAAAAACCCCAGCCACCCGCCGCTTGCCCTCGTCGCCCCCCTCCAAACTCCGACACGCCACCCCAGCAACCAAATGGATCGGCGGCGCAACCCCCCCTTTGACCCCATCTCCCTCCTCCTCCCAGATTGAAGACCCCCCCTTTTTTTCTACAGCACCAAGTCGAGCTCCCCCTTATCAGCAAACGCGCCGCCCCTTTGCCCTACCACCACCACGATGCCACCAACACCCTCCCCGCGCCAAGCCCGACCCCCAGCGACGCCCTCCACCTCAGCGCGCCCCTCGGTCTCCGTCCCTTCTAAAAATGTGAGCATTTCTTTTTATTTTTACTTATTTTGTTAACTCAGTTTATTTATATATATAATTAGCAATGTAAGGATTAGATTTTGAAATAAAAACTAGATTTTTATCATCATAAAGACTGGATATTTATAATAGGAAGGGAAAGTTAAAAATCTAATTTTTATATACGAAGTTATACGGTAAAAATCTGATTTTTATATATGAAGTTGTACGGTTAAAATCTGATTTTTATATATGAAGTAATATGGTAAAAATCTGATTTTTATATATGAAGTTATACGGTAAAAATCTGATTTTTATATATGAAGTTATACGGAAAAAATCTGATTTTTATATATGAAGTTATACGGTAAAAATCTGATTTATATATATATATATATATATATATATGAATGAAGTATAAAGGACAGATTTTTATATATATGAATGAAGTATAAAGAACGAATTTTTCTATACGAGGATGAAGGATAAAAATTCGATTTTTATTTATATGGTTGCAAGAAGAAAAATTAGATTTTTATATAGTGGAGATAATAAAAATATAATTTTTATAATATAGAAAGGTTAAAAATATAATTTTTATATAGAAAGAAGCGTCGAAAATATATATGAAGATGAAGTAAAAATATGATTTTTATATATTGAATAGCAAAGTAAAAATTCGATTTTTATATATTGAATAGCAAAGTAAAAATTCGATTTTTATATATTGAATAGCGAAGTAAAAATTCGATTTTTATATATTGAATAGCAAAGTAAAAGTTCGATTTTTATACATTGAATAGAAAAGTAAAAATCCGATTTTTATATACTGAATAGCAAAGTAAAAATGTGATTTTTATGTATGTAGAGAATGCGGGCAGTGAAAATTGACAAAAGGGCGAGAACAACGAAGATTTCTACCTAAGAAGAGTTGTGGCGTTTGAATTAGCTATTGGTGAGAATTTCTCACCTTTAATTTATTTTTCTAGTTATAAATATATACTTGGATGCAGACGGTGTTTAGTAGCACCTGACACCCATCGTCCACAGACCATGGACGACTTGTATGCTTGTTTATTTGATTTGATGTGTAGTTGATTGTGTGATGTGATGTGAAATGGAATAAAATATTTATATAGTTAAAAATATTTTTATAGTTAAAAATAGAATTTTAACGTGTATATGAAATGAAATAAAAATAAACAAACCGGACGATTTGTTTATATACACACATTTGACTGATATTGATTGGGACGATAAATTTTACACATCGCCCAACTGCACAAATAAAATCTGTGTTTGATTGTTTGAAACCCCACACGGGTATTGGGATGATATTTGACGTACACTAATCCCGATTGTTTAGTTGTATGTCAATCGATTGATTGACAGACTGTTATAAGCGTTGAATATCTATATTTGATGCTTATACAGTGTAGAATGCACTTTGGATGATGGTTGATTATTCATCGTTGTTATTGTATACATGTGCTGTAGAAAATCCATATAATTAACATTATATGGTAATTGATTGGGCCTCATTCCAGTTTTGAAATAGAAATATTTGAAATAGAAATATTTGAAAATAGAAATATTTGAAATAGAAATATTTGAAAAAGAAATATTCGAAATAGAATATTTGAAAATTAGGAATATTTGAAAATTAGAAATATTTGAAAAAGAAATATTTGAAATAGAATATTTGAAAATTGAAATATATGAAGCCATGTTGATTAGATTGACGCCATTTTGACGTGAACGATATTTATATCGATTTTATTCATTTTATAATGAATATCTAAAGTGATTTCAAAATCTGATATTTTGAAAAGAATTGAAATTCGAATTAAATTGAATAGAAATGAATTCAAATAGAAATTGAATATAAATGAATTCGAATTGAAATTGAATATAAATGAATTCGAATTGAAATTGAATTGAAAACGAACTGAAATTGAATTAGAAATCAATTTGAATTGAAATCGATTTGAAATGAATTTAAAACGAATTTATATTGGAATATTCAATTTTGATTTGAAATTGAATCTGAAGTTGGAAACGTTTTGAAAATGAATTTAAAACGATTTATAAAGCAACGTTTTGAATTGAAATCGACGAAGTATATATTATATATATAATATAATGCCCTGAATAGAACGCACCGCACCGCGGCAGTTCGCGAATTTCGACCATTGACTTCGAACGGATATAACGGGAGATCCGACCGTCGGATTCTCCTAAAACCGGAACCGTTGGGTTCGTATCGAAAAGAGCTTTCTAACGAATATTAGAAATTAGAAATCTAACGGTTGGATTTGGAATTATATCCAAATCAAATTTGGAAAAGGTCGTTGTAAGCGCAGTTCGATGGCCGTTGATGGAAATCGACTGTACGACCTTGATAAAATTATTAAAAATAGTAATAATTTGTGTAAAATCATAAGAAATGATTTAGAAAGAATTGGGATGAAAACTCCATATTTGAAAAGATAAAAATAGTTTTTTATCGAAATGAACTAGTTTTGAACTAGAATAGTAATTTATTTATTTTTAAAATAAATAAATTGAATTTGAAATGGTTTTCAAAATAACCAGAATTTCCAATAATTGAATTGGAATAGATTTGAATCGAAATTGTCTTCGGAATATTTCGATGTTAGATTTCGTGATGATACAGATATGGTTATGGAAATTTGAAAGATATATTTATATCGTTATTTCCAATACGATATTTGTTAGTCGTAGAGTTTGATATTGAATATAAGCCAATATAATTTCTATTCAGAGCCTTGTATTTAATATCAAATGTAATTTGGGTTTGTCGTGAATGGTGTCTTCATTAACACTGTTCTTAAGCCTAGTTGAGAAAAGATTAAATCTTTTTATTTAGATTTAATGAAGTGTACCAATTAAATGATATTTAATTGGAATTGAATTGGTATTGATTTTTGGGTTTATCGTGAACAGCTTTTTAAATAACACATGTTCTTTAACTCGATAATTAATGAAACGTGAATTTGGGTTGTCGTGAATGGTATCTTCAATAATACTGTTTTTAGACCCAAAGAAGTTAAGGAAATCAGAAACTAACTGGAGGTTAGTTAAGTTGAATGGTTTCTAGGGCATTGATCTGATGTTGGTTTCGTCCTTCGGGGTTAATACTTAGGGAACTGCTCACTTGCTAATTTACGGTTAGGGACTGATTGAAATGTGATGTGATTTTGGGTTTATCGTGAACCGTGTTTTAAATGACACTGATTCTTTAACCCAATCACAGATTAAAACTAAGTGGAGTTTTAATGAATCTTTAATTAGATTGAAATGATCGAGAATGGAGTATCACCAGTTTTGCTCCAGGCGATAGTTAAATCTTTAGTTAGATTTGAACGTGAAATGGTAATTGAATTTACCGATAACACCGTGGTGTTAGATATGAAGTATTACCAGTTTTACTTCATGGGATGAATAGGTTGGGATTGGGAAATTAAAACAAATGATTACTTCGGTAAGGTTCTTTAATCCCGACTAGTTGAATCGAAATTCAAAAGAAGATTAAAGAATAAATTAAAGAATTTATCTTTGATAAAATTAATGGGAACCTTTCCCTAAGAATGTGAAATTTAGAAACTGACTGTAGGTTAGCTATGCAGAACGGTTTCCTGGGTATTGATCTGATGTTGGTTTCAGCCTTCGGGATTAATATTTGGGGGATTATTCTCTTGATTAGTTTACGGTTAGTGACTTATGAATTGGAATGTGGCGTATGTTGTGTTTGTGTAACACTTGTTTATAATATATGCGAGTTATTCGGAAAGACCGGGTTTATCACATTCTGAATAACTGATACGACGATAAGTCGAAGATGAAGACGGTGGTCGAAGACCGGAGGTCTTCACGTCGTTTGGGTGATTACTGATGATCTTGATTGAGATGTACACCCAAGAAGATGGAAACAGTCGGTGGTCGTCCAGACGTACTTGGAGATCGATGGATATGCGGGGTACTAGGTGCCTCTGGTTTCGTTCAGACCCAGAACGAACTTGTAAATGGACTGGGTGTCTGACATTGGATTTCAGTCTGTGTGATTAATTTCTATTAAATATATATCTGTTTGGCGGCGGAGAATTTATTCTCTTGCTTAACGCCCTTCTCTGAGACGTACGAGCTCAGGGGTTATATACTGATGGATATCAACCGCATAGAGTGAATTGCATGTGTGGCATACTTAAGTGGCGAATGATCAAAGATTCTGTTGAAAAGCAAAGTCTTGTGGTTGATGATCAAAGCATGGCCTCAGTGGCGTAGCTTTGTGTAACGTTTACTTCGCGAGTTTCACACCCGGTGTGAACCAGAAACGGGAGAGGACCTTAGGGAGGGCATGCGTTTCCTTCTAGCTAAAAAGTGGCATCAGTGGTTTTACACGCCCTGACGAGTTTGATTTATGTGGTTGTTGCTGTTGCGAGGCACCTCAGTTTGATCGGACGATCCGGGTCCGATGGAGTCATTTATTGGCTCACTTACGCCCCAAAGGGCGGGGAAACGCAGTGTTCAGAAATTTTAATCCACATCGGTGGACCGGCCCTGACGATCCAAGGGTCACTCGAGCTTTGATCCTGAGGCTCGGGCTAGAGAGTCTCGAATCGGTAGAGGACGATCCCTAGCCTCGGTTCATACCATAAATGATAACCCAACTTCCAAATACGTGACATTTGCGGTTTTGATTGTAGATCCTAGTATGACGACATGATATATGGTACCCATGCCGCCTATGATTGATATTTATGATTTGAAGTTGTTTTACACACTATGCACTTATAATAGTATCAAATGATTTATTTTAAACGTATCATGCATTCTTGGCTATTATAAGGTAAAAACCCTATCCCCCGGCTTGCGTTGCATTGTGTGATAGGACCTGGGTCTTATAATAGCTTCATTTTTCTTTATTTAGCATTACGCTGTTGTTATATGCACTGGTATTCTTGGGAGGAAACCCGTTCCGTGTTATACGGCGTGGTCCCTTGATTTACCAAACTTTAAAATAAAGAATAATAACTGTTTTAGTTCTCACACCAGTCACATGACTGACCTGGAGTTTATTGTTTTAACCTAAACTCTGGGTGCCCTTATTTTGACACGGGTAGCTAGTAGTTTTGGTTTTGCAGATTTATATTCACAGGATCCTGGTTTACAGCTGGAATGATATCCTGAAAGCTTTGTATCCGTATATCTCTTCTAGTTGTGTATTGTATTATTTTCCGCTGCGATGTATTTAAATGTAATTTAAATCTCTGATATTTCTGTGTAATATTCATTTATACTCTGTATATTCTTGATTCTGATGGAATTGTTGTAATATACAATGAAATGTTCTTTTGTATGCGTTCTAATTTTGTCGTGTTCTCAAAACAATTCGTTCTTTCTCTTCTCTTCGAAGACCAGGGAAGTTCGGGTCGTTTCGTCGTGGTATCAGAGCTTTGGTTTACAAAGCTCAGAGAACA
The DNA here is from genome assembly GCA_030737875.1 of Allium sativum. NCBI lineage: Eukaryota > Viridiplantae > Streptophyta > Magnoliopsida > Asparagales > Amaryllidaceae > Allium > Allium sativum. The sequence goes on from CM060913.1 coordinate 111,159,304, forward strand.
AGACACGTTAGAGCCATACGAAAGAATTCATCAGATATTGGATTAGTAATATCCAATGGGAATGAATCGTTAGAGATGGGATCAGTAGTATCCTAGAACGAGTGTGAAGAGTATGTTTTTAAAGTGAAAACAATTTTTGTTTTGAAATTTAAATCAATTATTCGTAGTTGATTATTTATTTTATACTGAATTGGGACAATCCAATATATAAAGATTTTGCATATACGTCTTGCAAACGTGTATTCGAAGTTTTAATGTATTGGATAGTTATAGAATCGCACTTTAGTGCCCGGGAATAATTCTGGTGACGGGGCACCATCGCCAGTATTTATTTTCAAGTTTCGAAAGTGAGATTTCTATATATTTCCATTAGACTGGTGTCAGAACCATAACTAGATAGGGCTTGTTGGTGTGATTTGGCATCAAAAATCTGATTTTTGGCTATATATCAAAGTTATGCATTTGAAATGATAACCAACTAATTGATTGATGTTTGTGTTGTTTGGTTATTTGTTTGAAATTTTGAACCATTACGCCTAATAGAATCAAATAGTGAATTGTGTTGAAAATTAGTCGTATTTGCTTGCATATACATGTACTTACATTGAACAGGTCATAACAAGGAGGCTAGAGCAGAGAATAAAATTTGTTTTCCCGACAAATAGGTACATGTTTACCATAATTTACTGTTTTGTTTGGGTGATGATGATTTTATGAGCCGATTGGCTAGCCGCTTGGCTGTTTCTTTTTCTTTTTGAGATCAGAGGGCCTGTATGGCAATTTCGGATTTTCCCGTGCTCCCGGTGCAGGGCAGGTTATGGAGAAATTTTTCGAAAATTTAGGGTGTTAGCCAAAATTTTGAAATTTTTGAAAAGTTCTTAGAAACTGAAAAGTTGAAGAACTTAAGTCGTAGTGAAAACACTGGAAGTTGAGTTGATTTGTGAAACAACTTTCGGCTTTGTTCCTTTTCGGGGACGAAAAGTTTTAAGTGGGGGAGATTATAATAACCCGGAAATCTGGGCCAGTTTAAAATTTTTATTTTGGCAATTTTAGCGAATTTTGATTATTTAAAATGAATTATTTTAAATAATAACGACGAGAAATTTATTTTGAATAGAATTCGAACGTATATATTTAGAATATAAATAATTATTTATATATATAAAAGGAATTGAAAATGGCGCGGTAGTTCGATAATTCGATTTCAAAATTCAAATGAATGTACAGGATTCAAAACAAACCGAATTTTAGTGAAACCAAAAATAATAGGATCTATTTGAGGATATCTTTCCAACGAATCCGAAAAATTGAAATTTCATAGCGGGGATCAAAAGATATGTCCAGTTGAAAATTCTGAATAGTCGCTATGGAATTCAGGCCCTTAAAAATGGGAATTTTGCAAACGACCTCGGATATCGACGAAAACTCTTTTGTTGGATCCGCGATGTCAAGTTATTGCTAGGTTTCAAATTTCATAATTTTTCGAATCAATTTGTGAGCGTGGCAAAGGAAAACGCGTTTGACCAGTTTCTGTTGAGAAAATGGCCATTTTTCGAACGGTCTCAGAATTCGACGAAACTAGTTTTGTTAGGACCGTATCGTCAATACGAAGCTAGAAAATATTTTTCGGGAATTTTTCGAGTTAGTATGTGGGCCCGGTAAATTGAAATGCGCGTTCAAAATTCAATATATAGAGTTATATTTTGATTTTAACGGAAACTGATCGAAACGATCAAATCAGCTTACGATACCTATCCCATTGTGTTCGGAATGAGGGTAATTAGCTATGGACGATAGGCGGTGGGCCTCGTTTCGAGTTCGAATGAAAAAGTTACATTTTAAAATTAAAATAAATTAAATAATATAATTTTCACTTAACCCCCTTTCTTTCTTCTCTTTCCCCCGACCATTTCATTTTCAGATAAAAAAGAAGAAGAAAACCCCAGCCGCCCGCCGCTTGCCCTCGTCGCCCCCCCTCCAAACTCCGACGTGCCACCCCAGCAACTAAATGGATCGGCGGCGCAACCCCCCTCTGACCCCATCTCCCTCCTCCTCCCAGATCGAAGACCCCCCCTTTTTTTCTACAGCACCGAGTCGAGCTCCCCCTTATCAACAAACGCGCCGCTCCTTTGCCCTACCACCACCACGATGCCACCAGCACCCTCCCCGCGCCAAGCCCGACCCCCAGCGACGCCCGCCCCTCAGCGCGCCCCTCGGTCTCCGTCCCTTCTAAAAATGTGAGCATTTCTTTTTATTTTTACTTATTTTGTTAACTCAGTTTATTTATATATATAATTAGCAATGTAAGGATTAGATTTTGAAATAAAAACTAGATTTTTATCATCATAAAGACTGGATATTTATAATAGGAAGGGCAAGTTAAAAATCTGATTTTTATATACGAAGTTATACGGTAAAAATCTGATTTTTATATATGAAGTTATACGGTAAAAATCTGATTTTTATATATGAAATTATACGGTAAAAAACTGATTTTTATATATATATGAATGAAGTATAAAGGACGGATTTTTATATATATGAATGAAGTATAAAAAACGAATTTTTCTATACGAGGATGAAGGATAAAAATTCGATTTTTATTTATATGGCTGCAAGAAGAAAAATTAGATTTTTATATAGTGGAGATAATAAAAATATAATTTTTATAATATAGAAGGGTTAAAAATATAATTTTTATATAGAAAGAAGCGTCGAAAATATATATGAAGATGAAGTAAAAATATGATTTTTATATATTGAATAGCGAAGTAAAAATTCGATTTTTATATATTGTATAGCAAAGTAAAAATTCTATTTTTATATATTGAATAGCGAAGTAAAAATTCGATTTTTATATATTGGATAGAAAAGTAAAAATTCGATTTTTATATATTGAATAGGAAAGTAAAAATTCTATTTTTATATATTGAATAGCAAAGTAAAAATGTGATTTTTATATATGTAGAGAATACGGGCAGTGAAAATTGACAAAAGGGCGAGAACAACGAAGATTTCTACCTAAGAAGAGTCGTGGCGTTTGGATTAGCTATTGGTGAGAATTTCTCACCTTTAATTTATTTTTCTAGTTATAAATATATACTAGGATGCAGACGGTGTTTAGTAGCACCCGACACCCGTCGTCCACAGACCATGGACGACTTGTATGCTTGTTTGTTTGATTTTGATGTGTAGTTGATTGTGTGATGTGATGTGAAATGGAATAAAATATTTATATAGTTAAAAATATTTTTATAGTTAAAAATAGAATTTTTAACGTGTATATGAAATGAAATAAAAATAAACAAACTGGATGATTTGTTTATATACACACATTTGATTAATATTGATTGGGACGATAAATTTTACACATCGCCTGACTGTACAAATAAAATCTATGTTTGATTGTTTGAAACCCCACACGGGTATTGGGATGATATTTGACATACACTAATCCCGATTGTTTAGTTGTATGTCGATCGATTGATTGACAGACTGTTATAAGCGTTGAATATCTATATTTGATGCTTATACAGTGTAGAATGCACTTTGGATGATGGTTGATTATTCATCGTTGTTATTGTATACATGTGTTGTAGAAAATCCATATAATTAACATTATATGGTAATTGATTGGGCCTCATTCCAGTTTTGAAATAGAAATATTTGAAATAGAAATATTTGAAAATAGAAATATTTGAAATAGAAATATTTGAAAAAGAAATATTCGAAATAGAATATTTGAAAATTAGGAATATTTGAAAATTAGAAATATTTGAAAAAGAAATATTTGAAATAGAATATTTGAAAATAGAAATATATGAAGCCGTGTTGATTAGATTGACGCCATTTTGACGTGAACGATATTTATATCGATTTTATTCATTTTATAATGAATATCGAAAGTGATTTCAAAATCTGATATTTTGAAAAGAATTTAAATTCGAATTTAATTGAATAGGAATGAATTCGAATAGAAATTGAATATAAATGAATTCGAATTGAAATTGAATATAAATGAATTCGAATTGAAATTGAATTGAATTGAAAATGAACTGAAATTGAATTAGAAATCAATTTGAATTGAAATCGATTTGAAATGAATTTAAAACTAATTTATATTGGAATATTGAATTTGATTTGAAATTGAATCTGAAGTTGAAACCGTTTTGAAAATGAATTTAAAATGATTTATAAAGCAACGTTTTGAATTGAAATCAACGAAGTATATATTATATATATTATATATATAATATAATGGCCTAAATAGAATGCGCCGCGCCGCGGCAGCTCGCGAATTTCGACCATTGACTTCGAACGGATATTACGGGAGATCCGACCGTCGGATTCTCCTAAAACCGGAACCGTTGAGTTCGTATCGAAAAGAGCTTTCTAACGAATATTAGAAATTAGAAATCTAACGGTTGGATTTGGAATTATATCCAAATCAAATTTGGAAAAGGTCGTTGTAAGTGCAGTTCGATGGCCGTTGATGGAAATCGACTGTACGGGTCTTGATAAAATTATTAAAATCATAAGAAATGATTTAGAACTAGAATTGTGTAAAATCATAAGAAATGATTTAGAAAGAATTGGGATGAAAAACTCCATATTTGAAACGATAAAAATAGATTTTTATCGAAATGAACTAGTTTTGAACTAGAATAGTAATTTATTTATTTTTAAAATAAATAAATTGAATTTGAAATGGTTTTGAAAATAACCAGAATTTCCAATAATTGAATTGGAATAGATTTGAATCGAAATTGTCTTCGGAATATTTCGATGTTAGATTTCGTGATGATACATATATGGTTATGGAAATTTGAAAGATATATTTATATCGTTATTTCCAATACGATATTTGTTAGTCGTAGAGTTTGATATTGAATATAAGCCAATATAATTTCTATTCAGAGCCTTGTATTTAATATCAAATGTAATTTGGGTTTGTCGTGAATGGTGTCTTAATTAACACTATTCTTAAGCCTAGTTGAGAAAAGATTAAATCTTTTTATTTAGATTTAATGAAGTGTACCAATTAAATGATATTTAATTGGAATTGAATTGGTATTGATTTTTGGGTTTATCGTGAACAGTGTTTTAAATAACCCTTGTTCTTTAACCCGATAATTAATGAAACGTGAATTTGGGTTGTCGTGAACGGTATCTTCAATAATATGTTCTTAGACCCAAAGAAGTTAAGGAAATCAGAAACTAACTGGAGGTTAGTTAAGTTGAATGGTTTCTGGGGTATTGATCTGATGTTGGTTTCGGCCTTCGGGGTTAATACTTAGGGAACTGCTCACTTGCTAATTTACGGTTAGGGACTGATTGAAATGTGATGTGATTTTGGGTTTATCGTGAACCATGTTTTAAATGACACTGATTCTTTAACCCAATCACAGATTAAAACTAAGTGAAGTTTTAATGAATATTTAATTAGATTGAAATGATCGAGAATGGAGTATCACCAGTTTTGCTCCAGACGATAGTTAAATCTTTAGTTAGATTTGAACGTGAAATGGTAATTGAATTTACCGATAACACCGTGGTGTTAGATATGAAGTATTACCAGTTTTACTTCATGGGATGAATAGGTTGGGATTGGGAAATTAAAACAAATGATTACTTTGGTAAGGTTCTTTAATCCCGACTAGTTGAATCGAAATTCAAAAGAAGATTAAAGAATAAATTAAAGAATTTATCTTTGATAAAATTAATGGGAACCTTTCCCTAAGAATGTGAAATTTAGAAACTGACTGTAGGTTAGCTATGCAGAACGGTTTCCTGGGTATTGATCTGATGTTGGTTTCAGCCTTCGGGATTAATATTTGGGGGATTATTCTCTTGATTAGTTTATGGTTAGTGACTTATGAATTGGAATGTGGCGTATGTTGTGTTTGTGTAACACTTGTTTATAATATATGCGAGTTATTCGGAAAGACCGGGTTTATCCCATTCTGAATAACTGATACGACGATAAGTCGAAGATGAAGATGGTGGTCGAAGACCAGAGGTCTTCACGTCGTTTAGGTGATTACTGATGATCTTGATTGGGATGTACACCCAAGAAGATGGAAACAGTCGGTGGTCGTCCTGACGTACTTGGAGATCGATGGATTTGCGGGGTACTAGGTGCCTCCGGTTTCGTTCAGACCCAGAACGAACTTGTAAATGGACTGGGTGTCTGACATTGGATTTCAGTATGTGCGATTGATTTCAATTAAATATATATCTGTTTGGTGGCGGAGAATTTATTCTCTTGCTTAATGCCCTTCTCTGAGATGTACGAGCTCAGTGGTTATATACTGATGGATATCAAACGCATAGAGTGAATTGCCTGTGTGGCATACCTAAGTGGCGAATGATCAAGGCTTCTGTTGAAAAGCAAAGTCTTATGGTTGATGATCGAAGCACGGCCTTAGTGGCGTAGCTTTGTGTAACGTTTACTTCGCGAGTTTCACACCCGGTGTGAACCAGAAACGGGAGAGGACCTCAGGGAGGGCATGCGTTTCCTTCTAGCTAAAAAGTGGCATCAGTGGTTTTACACGCCCTGACGAGTTTGACTTATGTGGTTGTTGCTGTTACGAGGCGCCTCGGTTTGATCGGACGATCCAGGTCCGATGGAGTCATTTATTGGCTCACTTACGCCCCAAAGGGCGGGGAAACGCAGTGTTCAGGAATTTTAATCCACATCGGTGGACCGGCCCTGACGATCCAAGGGTCACTCAAGATCTGATCCTGTGGCTCGGGCTAGAGAGTCTCGAATCGGTAGAGGACGATCCCTTGCCTCGGTTCATACCATAAATGATAACCCAACTTCCAAATACGTGACATTTGCGGTTTTGATTGTAGAGACTAGTATGGCGACATGATATATGGTACCCATGCAGCCTATGATTGATATTTATGATTTGAAGTTGTTTTATACACTATGCACTTATAATAGTGTCAAATGATTTGTTTTAAACGTATCAAGCATTCTTGGCTATTATAAGGTAAAAACCCTATCCCCCGGCTTGCGTTGCATTGTGTGATAGGACCTGGGTCTTATAATAGCTTCATTTTTCTTTATTTAGCATTGTGCTGTTGTTATATGCACTGGTATTCTTGGGAGGAAACCCGTTCCGTGTTATACGACGTGGTCCCTTGATTTACCGAACTTTAAAATAAAGAATAATAACTGTTTTAGTTTCTCACACCAGTCACATGACTGACCTGGAGTTTATTGTTTTAACCTAAACTCTGGGTGCCCTTATTTTGACACGGGCAGCTAGTAGTTTTGGTTTTGCAGATTTATATTCACAGGATCCTGGTTTACGGCTGGAATGATATCCGGAAAGCTTTGTATCCGTATATCTCTTCTAGTTGTGTATTGTATTATTTTCCGCTGCGATGTATTTAAATGTAATTTAAATCTCTGATATTTCTGTGTAATATTCATTTATACTCTGTATATTCTTGATTCTGATGGAATTGTTGTAATATACAATGAAATTATCTTTTATATGCGTTCTGATTTTGTCGTGTTCTCAAAACAATTCGTTCTTTCTCTTCTCTTCGGAGACCGGAGAAGTTCGGGTCGTTTCATACAATAAAATGTAAAATGTATCGGGTAACCAAGAATAAGTTAACCCGAATATAAATGTGAATATAAATCGGTTAGCTGCCTTTTTCTCGTTTTAACAGCCCCTCTTAATTCTAGGATTAGGCTTAACCAAACCCTAATAGTCTTCGTGAGAAAAATGGCGACTTTACGATGAAATCTTCCTCTAAACTTGCTCTCTTTTGCATTCTAAAGGCAGACTTGAACTGTAATGTCCTGGGTTTTTATATCGTTGACACAGTTATTAATTGATCTTAAGCACGTATTTACAAATATGATTTAAAATACAGACTTTAAAATTTCAAAGCATGTTAATAACAACATTTATATATGCATATATCGCAGCACTTGCTAAAACTCATTTGACACATTCATGTATGATAGCATATATTTGATAGCGTTTGTTTAAATTTATTTTATACATGTATGGGTAATGACACTTTTACATAGCTTGTCTTTAAATTGCCATTTTATTTCATATGTTTATTTCATTTTTTTAAAAAAGATTTAGAGTTTAATTTTTGCAAATTCTTGAATTGAAAACTTGTTTAAAATTGAATTAAAACATGCCTAAGACCATTTTGTTACCAAAGCAAGTTCAAAGGCATGTTCAAATTCACTTGTACATCACCAAAACATGAAAGAGCCATTCCTTTTTCAAACATGTTTTCATATAAAATGATTAAAGGTAAAACCTATACTAGTACTAGACTAGCAAGGAGAGGATCTAGAGAAATATTTTCTTCACATGGCAAATCATTTTTGTATTATGTATTTTCAGTTTTTAAATCATTTTCTTTTCTCATGAAATTTATGAAAATTGTCACTTTCTTTTGCATTTTCAAAACCATGTTTATTTTGTCAAAACCCATGTGCCAAAAGATTTGCAAAATCTTGTATATACCATAAACTTTTACCTACACTAGATCATCACTAAAGCATATAGATTTTATAAAAATTTTCCATGTACTATCATCACATGGCCGAGATCAAAGTGTACAAGAACTTTCAGATTTTTACAACACCTTGGAAGGCAAGTAAGGCTTTTATATATCTTTATGTTAACTCATTTTGTCAAATGAGATTTTGTTTAAAAAACCCAAGGCAAAACTGAGCTTGTACGGTACAAGAAAGGATGCTATATTTGTTTAAAAACCAAGAAAGATTTGTGAAAGAACATGTATGGTACATAAGCATTTATTTGTGATATTCATAGTAACTAATGAGGGAAAAAGAAGGGCATGTGCAAGGGGATTTTCATGGTGAAGTATGGATGATATAAGCCATGTGTTCTTTGGTAGTGATGCTTTGATTTGGTAAGAAAAAAAGAATTTTGTTTGATATGTCAATCATGTGTCACAACACATAAACTAAAAACTGATTTTTTTCACCATATTTTAATGATTTTTACCACTATAAATAGACCTTGAGCATACACTTTCTCCACACATAACATAAGTCTTTCTAATTTGATCAGTAAAGGAGAAAAGAAAACTAAGTGTTTCATACTTGAAAGGTGAGTAAACCCCCTTTTTCATTTAAATTTCTATTTTCTAATTTAGATGTATGATGGTGCAAACCATATAATATATACATATGTTTGAATGCTACTTAGTTTGTGTGTGTATAGGAATGTGTGATTTGGATGAGTAAAATCTTTGCAGTAACTAAAACTGAAATGAAGCAAATATGTGTAACTAGCAATGAAAATCTATGAATACATATATGAGTAAACCCTTTTTCCTTTATTCCCTGTCTATTATATAAGCAAACTTATATAGAGATGTATTGAGACGACCCGATTTCCCGTTCTCACAGAAACAAGGTTATCTTTTGGAATATAACACAGAAACATATAATAGCAGAACAGAATTAAATAAATACACCAGAATGAACAACAAAATATACTGGATAAAAGTAATCATCAGAGTTACACAGTATGCAGGATCCTACTTAGTACAAATACAGTTCAGCTATACATAAATGTCTACAGCGGAAATAAACAAAATATGTACAATAGGAGCTAAACAGCATAAAAAGAAATAAATGATTGAATCCATCTTCAGCTCCAGCTATCCAGAAAGAACCAGCTAAACCTGAAAACAAGGCTGCCCGTGTGGAAAAAGAGGCACCCGAGTTTGAGAGTGAAACAAACTACGAGTCAGTCATGGGACTGGTATGAGAAATCTACTCAACACATATATATTTGGCTAATCACAGGACCACGCCACTTTCGTGGAACGGGTCTACTCCATTGGATTGCCAGTGCTTTAAGACAAATCTTTCTTTTAAACATCGCTATGCTTTTTATAAAAATGAGGCCGTTATAAGACTCAGTTCCCATCACACAATGCAACGCAAACCGGAGGATAGAGTTTTACCTTATAATGGCCAAAATATGATTGATACGAATAAAACAAAGGCAATTGATATTATTGCTAGTGTTTATATGTTTTTGAAAACAATTTCAAATCATAACTATCAATCATAGATGGCATGGGTACCATATATCATGTCGCCATATATATATACAATCAAAACCGCACGATGTCGTATTTGGAAATTGGATTTCCGTCCTGAACCAAGGCAAAAGATAGTCCTTACCGAATTCGAGACTGCCTAGCCCGAGTCTCAGGCAAGCGCGCAGGCAAGCCTTGGAGCGACAGGGCCGGTCCACCGATGTGGATTATTATACCTGAGCACTACGTTTCGCCGCCCTTTGGGGCGTAAGCGAGCCAACGAATGACTCCATCGGACCCGGATCGTCCGATCTAACCGAGGCACCTCGCAACAGCAACAACCACATAAGTCAAACTCGTCAGGGCGTGTAAAACCACTGACGCCACTTTTAGCTAGGAGGAAACGTAGGCCCTCCCTGAGGTCCTTTCTCCCGTTTTAGGTTCCTACCGGGGTGTGAGGCTCGCGAATTTACGTTATACACAAAGCTATGCCACACAGGCGGTGCTTTGATCATCACCACAAGACTTTGCTTTTCAACAGAAGCCCTGATCACTGCATCTTAGCATGCCACACAGGCAATTCATGCCATGCGACTGATGTCCATCGATATACAACCTCTGAGCTCGTGCGTCTCAGAGAAGGGCGTTAAGCAAAAGAATAAATTCTCCGCCGCCAATCAGATGTATATTTAACAGAAATCAATCAACACAGAATAAACTCCAATGTCAGACACACAGTCCATTTACAAGTCCGTTCTGGGTCTGAACGAAACCGGAGGCACTAAATACCTCGCAAACCCTTTGATCACCACGTACGTCTGGACGATCACCACTCATTATCCATATTTCGGGATGCCTCCCAATCAGGACCTCGGTTACCATCCAAACGAGGTGAAGATCTCCGGTCTTCAACCATCGTCTTCATCTTCGAATTTCAATCGTCGGTCGATTATTCGAAATGAGAATTAACTCGGCCTTTTCAAATAATTCACGTATATTTAGAATTTCAAATGGATTTATTTCAATGGTTAAATTATTCGACAACACCAATTGTGTTCTTTAATGTAATTTTCACACCAAACACATTCAACCATCAAAAGCCACATAAATCAAGCAAATTCAGTTTATTTCCATTCCATATCGCTTACGATATTTTATAACTATTTATCGCTATTTTTATTTATTTTAAAATAGCTATTATATTCAAAACGACGTTTCGGGCCATAACGTGGCCGTGGCGCTGTTTTTCTTCAGATTTGATTTACACATATCTGAAAATCTAACCGTTGGATCTTCACAAAATTTACATCATTAGAAAGGTCTTTTCAAAACGAATCCAACGGTTCCAGTTTCGGGAAAATCCGACGGTCGGATCTCCCGGTACACTCGTTTGAAATTTCGATTTCAAAATACGAACTGCAGCGTCGTTATTCGATTAAATATAATTATATTTATATATATAAATAAATATAATCGTTTCTGGCGCTGTTTTTCTTCAGATTTGAATTAAACATTCCAGACAATCCAACCGTTGGATTTCTACAAAGTTGGTGCCGTTGGGAAGATATTTCCAAGGCGAACCCGACGGTTGAGGTTTCGGGAAAATCCAATGGTCGGATTTCCCGCACTAGTCGTTTGAAATCACGGTTTCAAAATACGAACTGCACGGCCTCGTTTCGTTTTAATTTTATTTATATTTATATATTTATATAAATATAGTTCATTCAATAATTTCAATATCGTTTTCACTTCAAATATTTTTCTAACACCTTAAATTTTGGAAAAATTTCGCCATAACCTCCCCTGCACCGGGAGCATCGGAACTCGCAAATAGCGTTCCCGGTCCTTCTAATCTCAAAAAGAAAAAGAAGAAGCCAAGCGGCTAGCCAACAGGCTCAAAATCATCACCCAAACAAATCAGTAAATGTGTACCTATTTGTCGGGCACAATTTTATTCCTCTTCTCTAGCCCCTTTGCTATAACCTGTTCAATGAATATTGCATGTACATATATATACAGTTCATATCATTTTTCAATTTCTATTCGACTTCATATTTGATTTCTATTTGGTTTAAAAACTCCATTCATTCTAATGTTACATAAATAGGTTCAAATCATTTCATTAGCTAATTAATGAATATTTCAACTCATCTATGTTTATTTTGAACAAGTGGCTATTTTTAACACTTCACATTTCAACGATTTATGCATACAATAAAAATGTGATTTTTATTGTAAAACAATTCATTTCTAAACACTATTTTTCTATATAGTTCATATAGTCGATAAAAGGTGATTTTTATTATCAAACGATTTATTTCAAAAATATGAATACCATTCAACACATGAATTTCTAAACAACGAATGAATATCAATTCAACACATGAATGTTTTCTATAGTTTCTATATATAGATAAAAATGTGATTTTTATTATCGAACAATTTATTTCAAAATATGAATACCATTCAACACATGAATTTCTAAACAACGAATGAATATTAATTCAACACATGAATGTTTTCTATAGTTTCTATATATAGATAAAAATGTGATTTTTATTATCGAACAATTTATTTCAAAATATGAATACCATTCAACACATGAATTTCTAAACAACGAATGAATATCAATTCAACACATGAATGTTTCCAATAGTTTTTATATATAGATAAAAATGTGATTTTTATTATCGAACAATTTATTTCAAAATATGAATACCATTCAACACATGAATTTCTAAACAACGAATGAATATCAATTCAACACATGAATGTTTTCTATACAATGAATAAATATAGTTTAAGCATATGAAAATAATTCAAACACACAAATATTATTCAAAATTTCGGCAGCATAACGGCAGGGTAGTTACACCGGCACCGTCCCTAGTACGGCTCCTCGCTCTACCTTAAAACCTCGTGGTTTTTGACAATGGGGTTCATGCATCTAGTTCGCACGCAGACGGCATGTATATATTTATTTCATTTCCACAAACTAATCCTAAGTGGTTTCAACCAAATATTTCACAACCACAAACGGGTATTTTTCAACCACTTTCAACCAATATCAATCACAAACAATCCCAAACAACCATTCGCTATCAATCAAATTTTCACAACAATTTCAACCAATAAATATCGTCCATGGTTTGTGGACGAGGGGCGTATATATATATATATAGATATATAGATATTTATATATAGCTATTCACTTTCATTTCACACATATATATATAAATTTTAAATCAGAAATCTCACCAATAGCTATCCAACTTCAAGACTCTTCTTAATAGAAATCTTCGCCTATTTGTCGCTTTCACCCGTATTCTCTGCATATGTAAAAATAGAATTTTTACTATGCTATTCAATATATAAAAATCGAATTTTGACTTCGCTATTCAATATATAAAAATATGATTTTTACTTTTGCTTTCAACATATAAAAATATGTTTTTTTTCTTTTGCTTTCAACATATAAAAATATGATTTTTACTTTTGCTTTCAACATATAAAAATATGTTTTTTACTTTTGCTTTCAACATATAAAAATATGTTTTTTACTTTTGCTTTCAACATATAAAAATATGTTTTTTACTTTTGCTTTCAACATATAAAAATATGTTTTTTACTTTTGCTTTCAACATATAAAAATATGTTTTTTACTTTTATTTCAAAAACAGTTTTATTTCTTTTTAAAAATTCAGTTTTAAATTGCTTTTAAAAATAACATTTTTAACTTTAAAAAAAATTCAGTTTTAAACTTTATAAAAATTTCTGTTTTAACTTTAACAAAATCGGTTTTTAAATTTTAAAAACAAAACAGTTTTTATCTTTATAAAAATTCAGTTTTATAGAATTTAAAAATAAAAATAAGAATAAAAATACCTACAGAGGAGCGGGGGGGAGGGGGGAAGGAGATCGGAGGCGCTTCGAGGTGGTTCGTCGATGGCGGCGTCTTCAAGGCTCCAGGGGGGGCGTCGCTATGCTTTGGGGTTCGATCGATGGAGGGGGGGACGCGAGGTCTTCGTCGGCGACTTCGAGACGAGGCGGCGGTGGCTTCGAAGGGGCTGCGGTGGTGTTCGTCGGCGTCAAGGTCAGGGGGGGGGGGGGGGCGGCAGCGATTAGATTTAGGTTTTTTTTTTCTCTTTTCTGGTAAATGAAGTCGGGGGGGGGGGGGCAGGCAGGAGATAAGGAGGGAAAGTATTTTTTTTATTATTATTATTTAATTATTAAATTTCGCAAAAGGTTGACTTTTACATATGACCTCGAAACGAGGCCCACCGCCTGTCGTCCATAGCGTTTTACCCCCATTCCGAACACAATGGGATATGTATCGTAAGCTGATTTGCTCGTTACAATCAGTTTCCGTTGAATTTACATTTAAATCATTATATTGAATTTTAAACGCACATTTCAAATTACCGGGGTCACATACTAACTAGAAAAATTCCAGAAAAATATTTTCTAGCTTCGTATTGACGATACGGTCCTAACAAAACTAGTTTCGTCGAATTCTGAGACCGTTTGCAAAATGGCCAATTTCCAGTCGATTAAAATCAACGGAAACTGGTCAAACGCGTTTTCTTTTGCCACGCTCACATATTGATTCGAAAAATTATGAAATTTGAAACCTAGCAATAACTTGACACTGCGGACCCAACAAAAGTGGTTTCGTCGAAATCCGAGGTCATCTGCAAAATATCCATTTTTAAGGGTCTGAATTCCATAGCGACTATTCAGAATTTTCAACTGGACATATCTTTTGATTCCCGCTATCAAATTTCGATTGGTAGGATTCGTTAGAAAGATATTATCAATTAGATTCCATTATTTTTGGTTTCACCAAAATCCGGATTGTTTTGCACCCGGTATATTCAATTGAAGTTTGAAATCGAATTATCGAACTACTGCGCCATTTTCAATTCTATATATAATTATAATTAATTATATTCGTTTTCAAATGTCGATTCAAACTCAATTTCCATCGCAATTATTTAAAATATTTATTTTAAATATTTAAAATCCCTTATTTTAGCCAATTTAAAAATTTTAAATTGGTTCAGATTTTCTGGGTCGTTACAATCTCCCCCACTTAAAACTTTTCGTCCCCGAAAAGGAATAAAGTCGAAAGTGGTTTGATAAATCTACGATCACACAACACAACAACCAATCCAATTGTTTTTAACCTTTCAAAAATATACTAATCTATTTTAATACTCCTTTTTAAAAATCATTCAGACAATAATCATAGAGTAGAGAATTAGATGGTGAGGTAAAGTATGGCAAATGTACCTTGCACCGGAGTCAATCAGAGATATCTACTCGGCATCTAGGATAAGCTTTCTGAATGCTCTCCTCAGTTTCCCAAGTACAATCTCGCGGATCTCCACTCCATTGCACTTTGACTAAGTGAACCTTCTTGTTCCTCAGCTCTTTGGTTTCTTTGCCGATAATCTTTAGCGGCTCACGCCTCACAGCTAGTTCGGGAGTAATTTCAATATCCTGCTGAGCTGCTTCTTCCACGACCAAGTCTGGATCATGAACGTGCTTTCGAAGTTGAGATATATGAAATACATCATGAACTCCAGGCAACCAGTCAGGCAGTTTGACCCTATAAGCAAGAGTTCCAATCCGTTCCAGAATAGGAAACGGACCAATAAATTTGGGTGCTAACTTTCCAGTTTTACCGAACCGGATAACTCCTCTCATCGGCGATACTTTCAAATATACATAGTCGC
This sequence comes from Allium sativum, assembly GCA_030737875.1. Taxonomy (NCBI): domain Eukaryota; kingdom Viridiplantae; phylum Streptophyta; class Magnoliopsida; order Asparagales; family Amaryllidaceae; genus Allium; species Allium sativum. The sequence goes on from CM060913.1 coordinate 111,175,110, forward strand.
CAACTTCAAAGGATACATCTCTTCTTCTTCTATCGGCATAGCTCTTTTGTTTGCTTTGAGCGGCGAGTAATCGCTTCTTAATAAAATCGACTTTGTCGGCAGCTTCTCGAATCATATCAGGACCCAACACAAGTCTATTTCCAGGCTCGACCCAACAAGCAGGAGATCGACACGGTCTACCATACAATGCTTCGAATGGCGACATTGTCAGACTCGCCTGGTAGCTGTTGTTATAAGAGAACTCAGCCAAATGTAGATTGTCTTCCCATGATCCACCGAAATCTATAACACAAGCCCGCAATAGATCTTCTAGAATGCGATTCACCCTCTCAGTCTGACCGTCTGTCTGAGGATGATAAGCGGTGCTTAGGTTTAACTTCGTTCCTAGCTCGACTTGAAATGCTTCCCAGAATTTGCTAGTGAATATTGTATCTCTATCACTGACTATACTGAGTGGCACTCCATGTAGTCTAACTATTTCCCTGAAGTATATCTGCGCCAGACTCTGAGCGGTTCTATTTGATTTGACAGGTATAAAATGGGCGGTCTTTGTGAAGCGATCTACGATCACCCAAATACTGTCATTTCCCTTTCTGGTCTTGGGCAGACCATCAATGAAATCCATAGATATATGTTCCCACTTCCAGCCAGGAACTTCTAGTGGTTGCAATAGTCCAGCCAATTTCTGTTGGTCGCTTTTAACTAGCTGGCAAGTAGGGCATCGACTAACATATAAGGAAATGTCCCTTTTCATCGACCTCCACCAGAAAGTGCGTTTGATGTCATTATACATTTTGCTTACTCCCGGATGGATACTGAGTTTCGACTTGTGGCATTCATCCAGTACTTCCTTTCGAAGTTCAGGAATGTTAGGGACACAGATTCGACCTTTGAGCCTTAAAATCCCATCATTGTCTATTTGAAAACTTGAAGGTTCGCCTTGTTGAATTATCCCTCTGATCTTCTGAATGAAGTGATCATTTTCCTGAAGAGCAGATATCTTATCTAGCAATGAAGTCGTGATAATAAAACTGGCGATCATTACATTCTTTCTGCTTAACGCATCGGCCACGACATTGGCTTTTCCTGGAGTATATATAATTTCGAAGTCATATGCCGCAAGAAACTCCAGCCAACGTTGCTGTCTTAAATTCAAGTCTTTCTGAGTGAACAGATATTTCAACGACTGGTGATCTGTAAACAGTTCAAACCTCTCGCCCAGAAGATAGTGTCTCCAGATTTTCAAAGAGAATATGATAGCCAATAACTCAAGATCATGAGTTACATAGTTTTTCTCGTGCGGCTTCAGTTGACGGCTAGCATAAGCAATCACTTGACCTCTTTGCATTAACACTGCGCCAAGGCCCTCTCTAGAAGCATCAGTCCAGACTTTTAAATCTTGGTTGCCATCGATGATGGTTAACACTGGAGCTGTCGTTAATCTTAACTTTAGCTCTTCGAAAGCCTCCTCACTTTCTTGAGTCCATTTGAATTTAGAATGCTTCTTTGTAAGCTTTGTTAAATGGCCAGATATCTTAGAAAAGTCTTTAACGAACTTCCGGTAATAGCTAGCCAATCCGAGAAAACTGCGGACTTCAGTGGGAGTACTGGGCTGTTTCCAATTCTGGATAGCTGTGATTTTACTTGGATCAACAGCGATTCCTTCTTTCGATACGACATGGCCCAGAAATTTCACTTCATCTTGCCAGAATATACATTTGGAAAACTTGGCTTTTAATACATTCCGTCTCAGAATTTCTAGAACCTGTTCCAGATGCTTTTCATGTTCGGCCTTTGATTTAGAGAAGATTAGAATATCATCAATAAAAACCAGAACAAATTTATTCAAAACTCCCCTGAATACCCTGTTCATTAGATCGACGAAGTAAGCGGGAGCGTTATATAAGCCGAACGGCATTACTAACCACTCGTAGAATAAGTCGGGGCCTCTGAACGCTGTCATTGGAACACACTCTTCGGCAATTCGAAGTTGATGGAAACCTGTAGCTAGGTCCATTCGTGAGAATACTTGTGCTCCATTTAATCGATCCAACAAATCATCAATTCGTGGCAATGGATATTTGTTCTTTATAGTCTGCTTGTTTAAATCACGATAATCTACACATAGCCGTAGAGTACCGTCAGATTTTGGGACAAATACCACTGCTGCACCCCAATCAGAGAAACTAGGCCTAATCAGACCCTTCCATACTAGCTGTCTTGTTTGATTGTCTAATTCCTCCTTCTCTTTCAAGGACATTCTTCGAATAGCGTGAACTACCGGCCTTGCATTGGGAATTAAAGCAATCTTGAAATCTATTTCTCTTTGCGGAGGTAAGCGAACAACTTCTTCGAACACATCCGCATAGTTCTTGACGACAGGAATATCTTTGATGAGGTCGGGAATATTCTCTGTAACTTCAGGGATATTTTCTATTTGGGCTGGAGAAACATCGAGAGCTGACCAGAAATCTTTTCTATTTGAAGTCGGGCCTTCACATGGTATGGTTATATAATTCCCCGATTGGGCCTTTGCTTTAACCACTCTCTCGGCGCATTTAACTTCAGCTTCATATTTGGTTAGCCAATCCAATCCCAGAATAAGATCGAATTCATTAAAATTCATGATGATAGAGATAATGGGGAATTTATAGCAAGAAAAAGAGACGGGCACTGCACAAATCCAACTGAGATTGATGGAACCTCCAACTGGATTCTGAACAGTCATGGGCTCTTTGAGCTTTTTCAAATTCAAATCCAACTTCTTGACTGCACTCTTTGCAATAAAGCTTCGCGACGCGCCAGTGTCAAACAGTACTTTAACTGGAATATTTTTGACATTTAGCGTGCCTTCTAAAACATCAGACCTTCCCTGACTATCTGAGGGTGCTGAGGTTTCTGCTACTTCATTTACCTGAGCCTCTTTGGCCCTTTTTAACAGCCAGCAATCTCTCTTTATATGACCGGACTGATGACAAAGATTGCACTCTCGAGTCACAGGAGACTTGTTCTTGGTTTTAGATTCACTCCCCCTTCGCTTCTTCGAGGTTCTACACTTCCTAGTCAGATGCCCCTGTTTATTGCAGTTAGAGCATGTGGCAGTCGTTGCCCGCTCTTTTTCAGATTTAGCCCTTTTTCTCTTGGCACTGGGCTTCTTACTGACATCAGACTTTGTACTGGCCTCTGGACGATCAGTTTCAGACTCTGCTTTGTCACTACAACAGACTTCATCTTCGTCGCGTAACATTCCTTTCTTATGGAGTTCTTCATACTGATAAGCCATATAAATCATTTCAGAAAAAGGAAGCTTCACGTGCCCCAATACTTTATTCTGGTATTTCCTTTGAAGCCCGTGAATAAATCTCATATTTTTCCTCTTCGGATTTTGAATTAGATGAGGAGCAAAGTGAGCAAGTTCATTGAATTTCTTATGATATTCGGGAATGGTCATATCACCTTGTATTAGATAAGAAAATTCATCACATAATCTCTCGGTTACTTCGGGAGGAGTAAATCTTTCTAGGAAAATCACTTTGAATCTGTCCCAGGTGATATCACCTTCTGGATTATCTTTGATGATTGTTTCCCACCAGATTAAAGCTTCCTCTTTGAGCGCCCAAGATGCTACTAACCGTTTCTGGTCATCTCTCAGCTGGATATGCTCAAAGATTTTTTCGACAGAACTCATCCAAGCTTGAGTTTGAATAATAGATTCATTGCCCGAGAATTTTTCTCCACCCAGATTTCGATATCTCTTGAATAGAGCCTCTAGATCGGGTTCTGTATTCCTTCTGTTTCTGGCACTCATTTTTCTAGTACTTCTGCAATTAGCAGATCAAGTGTCAGGTCACAGAAAAGGTATTTTAAAATATAGAAACACATACTTCAAATGTAAATGTGTCTATCAAGGTGTAATTTCATTCTGCTTTACTCATACTAGGATATTGCTGATCCTATCTGTATGGAGTTTCCCGTCCTAGAACACTACTGGTTCTATTTCTGACGAGTTCGTTCAAATGTTATATTCCAGAACTAAGCTTAACCAAAGCTCTGATACCACGATGAGACAACCCGATTTCCCGTTCTCACAGAAACAAGGTTATCTTTTGGAATATAACACAGAAACATATAATAGCAGAACAGAATTAAATAAATACACCAGAATGAACAACAAAATATACTGGATAAAAGTAATCATCAGAGTTACACAGTATGCAGGATCCTACTTAGTACAAATACAGTTCAGCTATACATAAATGTCTACAGCGGAAATAAACAAAATATGTACAATAGGAGCTGAACAGCATAAAAAGAAATAAATGATTGAATCCATCTTCAGCTCCAGCTATCCAGAAAGAACCAGCTAAACCTGAAAACAAGGCTGCCCGTGTGGAAAAAGGGGCACCCGAGTTTGAGAGTGAAACAAACTACGAGTCAGTCATGGGACTGGTATGAGAAATCTACTCAACACATATATATTTGGCTAATCACAGGACCACGCCACTTTCGTGGAACGGGTTTACTCCATTGGATTGCCAGTGCTTTAAGACAAATCTTTCTTTTAAACATCGCTATGCTTTTTATAAAAATGAGGCCGTTATAAGACTCAGTTCCCATCACACAATGCAACGCAAACCGGAGGATAGAGTTTTACCTTATAATGGCCAAAATATGATTGATACGAATAAAACAAAGGCAATTGATATTATTGCTAGTGTTTATATGTTTTTGAAAACAATTTCAAATCATAACTATCAATCATAGACGGCATGGGTACCATATATCATGTCGCCATATATATATACAATCAAAACCGCACGATGTCGTATTTGGAAATTGGATTTCCGTCCTGAACCAAGGCAAAAGATAGTCCTTACCGAATTCGAGACTGCCTAGCCCGAGTCTAAGGCAAGCGCGCAGGCAAGCCTTGGAGCGACAGGGCCGGTCCACCGATGTGGATTATTATACCTGAGCACTACGTTTCGCCGCCCTTTGGGGCGTAAGCGAGCCAACGAATGACTCCATCGGACCTGGATCGTCCGATCTAACCGAGGCGCCTCGCAACAGCAACAACCACATAGGTCAAACTCGTCAGGGCGTGTAAAACCACTGACGCCACTTTTAGCTAGGAGGAAACGTAGGCCCTCCCTGAGGTCCTTTCTCCCGTTTTAGGTTCCTACCGGGGTGTGAGGCTCGCGAATTTACGTTATACACAAAGCTATGCCACACAGGCGGTGCTTTGATCATCACCACAAGACTTTGCTTTTCAACAGAAGCCCTGATCACTGCATCTTAGCATGCCACACAGGCAATTCATGCCATGCGACTGATGTCCATCGATATACAACCTCTGAGCTCGTGCGTCTCAGAGAAGGGCGTTAAGCAAAAGAATAAATTCTCCGCCGCCAATCAGATGTATATTTAACAGAAATCAATCAACACAGAATAAACTCCAATGTCAGACACACACTCCATTTACAAGTCCGTTCTGGGTCTGAACGAAACCGGAGGCACTAAATACCTCGCAAACCCTTTGATCACCACGTACGTCTGGACGATCACCACTCATTATCCATATTTCGGGATGCCTCCCAATCAGGACCTCGGTTACCATCCAAACGAGGTGAAGATCTCCGGTCTTCGACCATCGTCTTCATCTTCGAATTTCAATCGTCGGTCGATTATTCGAAATGAGAATTAACTCGGCCTTTTCAAATAATTCACGTATATTTAGAATTTCAAATGGATTTATTTCAATGGTTAAATTATTCGACAACACCAATTGTGTTCTTTAATGTAATTTTCACACCAAACACATTCAACCATCAAAAGCCACATAAATCAAGCAAATTCAGTTTATTTCCATTCCATACCGCTTACGATATTTTATAACTATTTATCGCTATTTTTATTTATTTTAAAATAGCTATTATATTCAAAACGACGTTTCGGGCCATAACGTGGCCGTGGCGCTGTTTTTCTTCAGATTTGATTTACACATATCTGAAAATCTAACCGTTGGATCTTCACAAAATTTACATCATTAGAAAGGTCTTTTCAAAACGAATCCAACGGTTCCAGTTTCGGGAAAATCCGACGGTCGGATCTCCCGGTACACTCGTTTGAAATTTCGATTTCAAAATACGAACTGCAGCGTCGTTATTCGATTAAATATAATTATATTTATATATATAAATAAATATAATCGTTTCTGGCGCTGTTTTTCTTCAGATTTGAATTAAACATTCCAGACAATCCAACCGTTGGATTTCTACAAAGTTGGTGCCGTTGGGAAGATATTTCCAAGGCGAACCCGACGGTTGAGGTTTCGGGAAAATCCAATGGTCGGATTTCCCGCACTAGTCGTTTGAAATCACGGTTTCAAAATACGAACTGCACGGCCTCGTTTCGTTTTAATTTTATTTTTATTTATATATTTATATAAATATAGTTCATTCAATAATTTCAATATCGTTTTCACTTCAAATATTTTTCTAACACCTTAAATTTTGGAAAAATTTCGCCATAACCTCCCCTGCACCGGGAGCATCGGAAATCGCAAATAGCGTTCCCGGTCCTTCTAATCTCAAAAAGAAAAAGAAGAAGCCAAGCGGCTAGCCAACAGGCTCAAAATCATCACCCAAACAAATCAGTAAATGTGTACCTATTTGTCGGGCACAATTTTATTCCTCTTCTCTAGCCCCTTTGCTATAACCTGTTCAATGAATATTGCATGTACATATATATACAGTTCATATCATTTTTCAATTTCTATTCGACTTCATATTTGATTTCTATTTGGTTTAAAAACTCCATTCATTCTAATGTTACATAAATAGGTTCAAATCATTTCATTAGCTAATTAATGAATATTTCAACTCATCTATGTTTATTTTGAACAAGTGGCTATTTTTAACACTTCACATTTCAACGATTTATGCATACAATAAAAATGTGATTTTTATTGTAAAACAATTCATTTCTAAACACTATTTTTCTATATAGTTCATATAGTCGATAAAAGGTGATTTTTATTATCAAACGATTTATTTCAAAAATATGAATACCATTCAACACATGAATTTCTAAACAACGAATGAATATCAATTCAACACATGAATGTTTTCTATAGTTTCTATATATAGATAAAAATGTGATTTTTATTATCGAACAATTTATTTCAAAATATGAATACCATTCAACACATGAATTTCTAAACAACGAATGAATATCAATTCAACACATGAATGTTTTCTATAGTTTCTATATATAGATAAAAATGTGATTTTTATTATCGAACAATTTATTTCAAAATATGAATACCATTCAACACATGAATTTCTAAACAACGAATGAATATCAATTCAACACATGAATGTTTCCAATAGTTTTTATATATAGATAAAAATGTGATTTTTATTATCGAACAATTTATTTCAAAATATGAATACCATTCAACACATGAATTTCTAAACAACGAATGAATATCAATTCAACACATGAATGTTTTCTATACAATGAATAAATATAGTTTAAGCATATGAAAATAATTCAAACACACAAATATTATTCAAAATTTCGGCAGCATAACGGTAGGGTAGTTACACCGGCACCGTCCCTAGTACGGCTCCTCGCTCTACCTTAAAACCTCGCGGTTTTTGACAATGGGGTTCATGCATCTAGTTCGCACGCAGGCGGCATGTATATATTTATTTCATTTCCACAAACTAATCCTAAGTGGTTTCAACCAAATATTTCACAACCACAAACGGGTATTTTTCAACCACTTTCAACCAATATCAATCACAAACAATCCCAAACAACCATTCGCTATCAATCAAATTTTCACAACAATTTCAACCAATAAATATCGTCCATGGTTTGTGGACGAGGGGCGTATATATATATAGATATATAGATATTTATATATAGCTATTCACTTTCATTTCACACATATATATATAAATTTTAAATCAGAAATCTCACCAATAGCTATCCAACTTCAAGACTCTTCTTAATAGAAATATTCTCCTATTTGTCGCTTTCACCCGTATTCTCTGCATATGTAAAAATAGAATTTTTACTATGCTATTCAATATATAAAAATCGAATTTTGACTTCGCTATTCAATATATAAAAATATGATTTTTACTTTTGCTTTCAACATATAAAAATATGTTTTTTTCTTTTGCTTTCAACATATAAAAATATGATTTTTACTTTTGCTTTCAACATATAAAAATATGTTTTTTACTTTTGCTTTCAACATATAAAAATATGTTTTTTACTTTTGCTTTCAACATATAAAAATATGTTTTTTACTTTTGCTTTCAACATATAAAAATATGTTTTTTACTTTTGCTTTCAACATATAAAAATATGTTTTTTACTTTTATTTCAAAAACAGTTTTATTTCTTTTTAAAAATTCAGTTTTAAATTGCTTTTAAAAATAACAGTTTTAACTTTAAAAAAAATTCAGTTTTAAACTTTATAAAAATTTCTGTTTTAACTTTAACAAAATCGGTTTTTAAATTTTAAAAACAAAACAGTTTTTATCTTTATAAAAATTCAGTTTTATAGAATTTAAAAATAAAAATAAGAATAAAAATACCTACAGAGGAGCGGGGGGGGGGGGGGGGGGAAGGAGATCGGAGGCGCTTCGAGGTGGTTCGTCGATGGCGGCGTCTTCAAGGCTCCAGGGGGGGCGTCGCTATGCTTCGGGGTTCGATCGATGGAAGGGGGGGGGGGACGCGAGGTCTTCGTCGGCGACTTCGAGACGAGGCGGCGGTGGCTTCGAAGGGGCTGCGGTGGTGTTCGTCGGCGTCAAGGTCCGGGGGGGGGGGGGGGGGGGGCAGCGATTAGATTTAGGTTTTTTTTTTTTTCTCTTTTCTGGTAAATGAAGTCGGGGGGGGGGGGGGGGGCAGGCAGGAGATAAGGAGGGAAAGTATTTTTTTTATTATTATTTAATTATTAAATTATTAAATTTCGCAAAAGGTTGACTTTTACATATGACCTCGAAACGAGGCCCACCGCCTGTCGTCCATAGCGTTTTACCCCCATTCCGAACACAATGGGATATGTATCGTAAGCTGATTTGCTCGTTACAATCAGTTTCCGTTGAATTTACATTTAAATCATTATATTGAATTTTAAACGCACATTTCAAATTACCGGGGTCACATACTAACTAGAAAAATTCCAAAAAAATATTTTCTAGCTTCGTATTGACGATACGGTCCTAACAAAACTAGTTTCGTCGAATTCTGAGACCGTTTGCAAAATGGCCAATTTCCAGTCGATTAAAATCAACGGAAACTGGTCAAACGCGTTTTCTTTTGCCACGCTCACATATTGATTCGAAAAATTATGAAATTTGAAACCTAGCAATAACTTGACACTGCGGACCCAACAAAAGTGGTTTCGTCGAAATCCGAGGTCATCTGCAAAATATCCATTTTTAAGGGTCTGAATTCCATAGCGACTATTCAGAATTTTCAACTGGACATATCTTTTGATTCCCGCTATCAAATTTCGATTGGTAGGATTCGTTAGAAAGATATTATCAATTAGATTCCATTATTATTGGTTTCACCAAAATCCGGATTGTTTTGCACCCGGTATATTCAATTGAAGTTTGAAATCGAATTATCGAACTACTGCGCCATTTTCAATTCTATATATAATTATAATTAATTATATTCGTTTTCAAATGTCGATTCAAACTCAATTTCCATCGCAATTATTTAAAATATTTATTTTAAATATTTAAAATCCCTTATTTTAGCCAATTTAAAAATTTTAAATTGGTTCAGATTTTCTGGGTCGTTACATGTATAGGTATACAAATTCGTGTATTCAACTTTTCTTGTCAAAACCTGAAATGATCAAACCAGAAAAATGAAAAAAATGGTTAAAAACAAAGGAGCGCTAACAAGTTAGTAAACATCCCTTTTATTTTCTGTTGTTCCAGTAAACCTTAAAACAGTGTATAAATCATTACAGACGAATTACATTAACGAAGCATGGATGAGTAGTTCAAAAAGAGTAACCGGAAATGTTTAATATATGTTGGCTTGAGACTGAGCAACAGAGGATTGGTTCGGTGAGTAAACCTCTCTACAAATCCCATTTATTGTTTATTTCTTGAATAGGTACTGTATAGTGAAGATTAGCTAAGTACTTGGACTTAAATATAACTTATATAAAAGACTGGATGCTTGTTAGGATTAAGAAACTGTTAGCAGGCCTGTGTATGTAAACAGGATTTTAAGTTCAACTATATAATATAATTTTCTTAAACTTAAAACCCACTATGTATATGACTTGAGTTATGCATGAAAATGCTTATAACTATATGGGGTAAATTTTAAAACAGTGCAGCTTATATCATAATATATATCTACATACATTTATATATAAACAGAATAAACTCATGTCAACATATAAGATGAAATTGAATATGAAACAATACAGCACATCTCCGTGCTCACCATAGATTCGGCGTCCAGTTGACCAAACCAAATTTAACTAATGAAAATTGGCGCAAAAATTAAAGAAAATGGTGTCTTTTCAATCGACATGGGTCGATCGTAGAAGTGATGATAAATACTGATTATCGGATAATGAAAAAGAGGGACAAGTGCGGAAAGAAAATGAATGCGCAAGATTTAATTAGGAATTGATGTGTTTTTAAAATACGTTTAAATGGATGGAGTTCGGGAGTACTTCGCACTGTAGTTCACGGTCTGTCGCGGCTACTTCTAGGGAACCGGGGTGGAGGTGAAGGTGGCGTTCAAGGGGAGACCAGGAGGGTGAGTGCGTTGGTGAAAATAAAATGGGGTTGTGTGTGCATGTGGATGTGTGCACTGTGTGTGTTCCGATAGCATTAAAGAAGAAGAAGCAGTAGTGACTGCTGTGCAAAGGAAAGTAAGGCTAGAATGTATAGTTTGGGTGTATCAGCAAACAAGGGAAAGGTTGAATCAACAGTTAAGGAAAGGATTTCCACACACATCAAAACTAAATAAGCAACTGTGTGTGTACAAGTTAGCACTGGACTGTTCCCAGATAAAAACCAAGTCATGGTATATATATATTCTCACACTATGTAATCCATTACAGGAATTTGAATGAAAAACACTCAACTAATCTTCCATTAGAAATTGTGCATTCAAATAATCAAGCAGTGGTTTTGATATCAGTTCGTTTGGAGCGCCTCATGCTAATGCATGGGTAAACGTCTGCATATATCTGGGGTTTTCCCTTTATATATATATATAATATATATAAATAATAATAAAACGAAACAAAACAAAAGGAAGGATACACAGCAAGTAGAAAATGGAATGGCAAAGTTGTAGCTAAAAAGTAAGAAGAGAAAGGAACGGTGGGAGACATGAGAGCATCAGTCAGATTTTTGGTGTGTGCGTAGATAGTACCATGGTGTGTTGGTCTTCTAATGGGGCAACAAATCACGGTGCCAGGCAAATAGAAAACGGAAGGAAAGAAGGAAAGAAAAGGGTAGTGGGCTTGGTTCGTGTGTACAACTGATGGGCTTTGGGCTTGAAAAAAAATATAAACTTAAAAGAAACCCGTTAGGAAGAGGAGATGGAACGACTATAATAAAAATAGTAGAGGAAAGGAAATAATAAAATGGGAAAATTTATATTTAAATAAAAACAGAATTTTTATTCAGCCAATCTAGAAAAGAGAAGTGAATCAGGATTTAATACAGTTTTTGTCAAAAACTGAAATTTGAATTCAAAAGCTGTAATTTAATTAAAATTATAAATTTAATTTATAATTAGAATTAGAAATGATTTTCTAATGAAATATTCAAACTGTAAAGTCAATGAAAAAGAGAGTCGATCAAGTGTAAAATATCAGATACGGTTTTGACAAAAGTCGAGAAGTCAGCACAGAAGCTGTAATTATAAATTTAGTTTATAATTTAATTTAGAATTTATTTTCGAATGAAATGTTTAAAATTTTAAACAAGGTAAAAAGAAACCGTATGCAAGACGTACGCTCAATTTGTCAGTTCAAACTGTGGTCGAAATTCTCTGATACGAGTAACATGGCAAGTACAGTTCTGTACTTTATAAAATAAGAAGTGTAATTTATATTTATTCTTTTTAGATCAATAATTTAGAATGAGAAATTTTATTTAAATCAATGTATAGAAAGAAGGAGTAGATCAAGTATAAGGAATCCAAGGGAATTTGACAAAACAATACAAAATGTAAAAGTTGCAAAATAAATTATAATTCATTTGTGAATAATCAGATTAAGGAATGATTATGAGTAATAATTTTCTAAAGAATGTTGTAAGTATTTCTTTTCAAAAATTTGACGAACAAAATGAAAAGAAAGACCGTGTGTAACACACACACTGAAATCATTCATTTTTTAGTGATGGTCAAAATACCAGGATATAGACAAGAGGATCATATACTGTGTAATTTGACTGTAATTACATATGTAAATTAGATTATGATCTTGTTAAATTTACAATTTAAAAATAAAACGATTCGTTAATCATGTCAAAGAGGCCGAAATAAATATTTCACTTTGATTTGATTATACGCCGCGCGTTAGAGATTTTTAATGTGAAGATGGCGATATACAAGGAATATTCTTGAATAGTGCCTTCGGTTTGTCCAGTCCCAGGACAACTTGTATGGACGAATTTCTGACAAAGTATTTCCAAAGGAATCACGTACGTTGTTTTCTTCAAACATACCAGTTGCTGGCACAGAAGGGAAACTTCTCTAGCCTGACAACCAGAGTATTTTTGTGGAAATCAATTTGTGATTTCCGATGGATTTGACGATGTGGCATTCAAAGAAATTAAACAGTTATGATGAAAAGGTAAGTCTAGCATCAAGCCTCACACCCAGGAAATGAAAAAAATCGGGCAGGCAGCATGGCTATGTGGGTCGCTCCCATTAGGGTGTATAATCACCTATCTAGAGAAATTCCTTTTGTTTCCTACTCTATCGATTCTGCCCATTCGGGAAACAGTGGTTTGAGTCCATCCGTAGGTGATATACATTCGATACACTCAAGAGTAATGAGTGGTCGGTCATGTGTGGGCCGGGTTGTAGGACGTACTTGTTGAACCTAGGTGTATTCGCCTCTAGAGATAAATCATCGGAAGGTGGTCCCATACCTTGTCATAGTTGGAAATCCAATTTCCATAAGCCCTAAGCGGTTTTTATTTGTATACTATATAGGAGAATGTGAGATGCAAGCATTCTTCTAGATTCTGATTTATTTGTGAAACAAATAGACACTATGATAATATCTGATTTAAAGTATACAAAGTTTTTTGATCTCATAAGGTAAAAACCCGTTCCGTATTTACGGCGTGGCCTTATGAGATATTTTTATTTGTTTTAAACGGTTTACTCATACCAGTCCCCTGACTGACCCTGAGTTTATTTTTCTGTGTTTCCCTTAAACTCTTGGGTATTCATAACACTTGTTATGAATAGACAAGTGAATCAGGATTGGATAAAACTTGGAAAGCTAGAATGGAACTTTCTGTGTGTTGGTCTACTTATCCTATCGACTGTATAATTAAGTCTGTCAGTTGGTCATCAAGGATATGTATAATTAAAGATGTACTATGAATGGCTTGTATCACTGGATCTATGATGATCTGATGTAATATATTCCGCTGTGTAATGTTATAAAGTATTATCTTTTGTAAAAATTCCGCTGTGAGATTTTGATGTTCTGTGATTTTATCTTTTATCTATTCTTATTCTTATTAATGGCATGACTTCCGATGTGTTCGAAAGTTGGGTCGTTACAGTTGGTATCAGAGCTTAGGTTACTTATTACCTAGGCTTTGGGTGAGTGTGAGAGAGCGTATATTTATAATAAAATTTAAAATAAATTTAAATTAAATTGGATGGTATACCTAAGTTAGTTATATCCAATCATATTGATACTAGAAATCGAGTTAGAATTTTAAATTGAATTAAAATTTGGATTTCCTGAAATTAAGGCTGGACTTAAATTGGATATGAACTCAGGAAAGTGAACTGGTCGATTTGTGAAATTAAATCATATTTGTGAGACCCGTAATGAAGAACATTAACTAAGTGAATGAAGATTTTGGGAAATACTTAACGGAGTTAAGTAAATTGGCTGATGAGTTAAAAAGGGAATTTGGACAGATATTTTTGGATATGAATAGGAAATTGTTGATGTGTGTATATAAGTCGATAACTCTAGGCTACCGTTTACAAATTTCGAGGATGAAATTTTTATAAGGGGTTAGATTGTAATGTCCCGGGTTTTTATATCATTGACACAAATATTAATTGATCGTAAGCACGTATTTACATATATGATTTAAATTCCAGACTTTAAAATTTCAAAGCATGTTAATAACAGCATTTATATATGCATATATCATAGCACTTGCTAAAACTCGTTTGACACATTCATGTATGATAGCATATATTTGATAGCGTTTGTCTAAATTTATTTTATACATGTATGGGTAATGACACTTATACATAGCATGTCTTTAAATTGCCATTTTATTTCACATGTTTAGTTCATTTTTTCTAAAAAGATATAGAGTTTGGTTTTTGCAAATTCTTGAATTGAAAAACTTGTTTAAAATTGAATTGAAACATGCCAAAGACCATTTTGTTACCAAAGCAAGTTCAAAGGCATGTTCAAATTCACTTGTACATCACCAAAACATGATAGAGCCATTCCTTTTTCAAACATGTTTTCATATAAAATGATTCAAGGTAAAACCTACACTAGTACTAGACTAGTAAGGAGAGGATCTAGAGAAATATTTTCTTCACATGGCAAATCATTTTTGTATAATGTATTTTCAGTTTTTAAATCATTTTCTTTTCTCATGAAATTTATGAAAATTGTCACTTTCTTTTGCATTTTCAAAACCATGTTTATTTTGTCAAAACCCATGTGCCAAAAGATTTGCAAAATCTTGTATATACCATAGACGTTCACCTACACTAGATCATCACTAAAACATATAGATTTTATAAGATTTTTCCATGTACTATCATCTCATGGCCGAGATCAGAGTGTACAAGAACTTTCATATTTTTACAACACCTTGAAAGGCAAGCATGGCTTTAATATATCTTTATGTTAAATCATTTTGTCATATGAGATTTTGTTTTAAAAACCCAAGGCAAAACTGAGCTTGTATGGTACAAGAAAGGATGCTATATTTGTTTAAAAACCAAGAAAGATTTGTGAAAGAACATGTATGGTACATAAGCATTTATTTGTGATATTCATAGTAACCAATGAGGGTAAAAAAGGGCATGTGCAAGGGGATTTTCATGGTGAAGTATGGCTTATATAAGCCATGTGTTCTTTGGTAGTGATGCTTTGATTTCGTAAGAGAAAAAGAATTTTGTTTGATATGTCAATCATATGTCACAACACATAATCTAAAAACTGAATTTTTCACCATATTTTAATGATTTTTACCACTATAAATAGACCTTGAGCATACACTTTCTCTATACAAAACACAAGTCATTCTAATTTGGCCAGTAAAGGAGAAAAGAAACCTAAGGGTTTCATACTTGAAATGTGAGTAAACCCCTGTGACGACAAAGAATTGCGCTCGATCCGAATCAGTCGTTAAACCGATATAGACCGTTCGAAACCCCTGATCGTTGAGAACAGGACAAATCAGAACGCAAACAGAAGAACATTTCATTGCTATTACAACAATTCCATCAGATACAAGAATATACAGAGTATAAATGAATAAATTACATTCGATAAATATCAGAGATTACAATAAATTACATAGCAGCGGAAAATAATACAAAGCACAACTGAAGGTGATATAAGGATACAGAGCTTTCCGGATATCATTCCAGCTGTAAACCAGGATCCTGTGAATATAAATCTGCAAAACCAAAACTACTAGCTGCCCGTGCGGAAAATAGGGGCACCCAGAGTTTAGGTTAAAACAATAAACTCCAGGTCAGTCATGTGACTGGTGTGAGAACTAAAACAGTTATTAAAACTTCATTTTTAAAGATAGTAATTCAAGGGACCACGCCGTATAACACGGAACGGGTTTCCTCCCAAGAATACCAGTGCATAGAATAAACAACGCAATGCTTTTTCGAAAAATTAAGCTATTATAAGACCCAGGTCCCATCACACAATGCAACGCAAGCCGGAGGATAGGGTTTTCCCTTATAATAGCCAAACATGCTTGGTACGTTTAAAACAAATCTTTTGATACTATAATAAGTGTATAGTGTCAAAACATTTCAATCATAAATATCAATCATAGGCGGCATAGCTACCATCTACTATGTCTCCATACTAGTTCTACAATTAAAACCGAATTACACGTATTGGAAATTGGATTCCATCATGAGTCGAGGCAAGGGGCAAGCTCCTCTCCGCGTTCGAGACACTCTAGCAAATGTCCCAGGGCTACGCACTCTGGGCAACCCCTGGATGCTTCAGGGCCGGTCCTCACTTACGTTAGAGGATTATTTATTCCTGAACACACGTTTCCTGGTCCTTACAGACCTATAATCGAGGCGCCTCATCCAAAAACCACAAGGTGAAAAGTATATATATGTCAGGGCTGGTAAGTCACTGACACCACCAAAGCTAGAAAGAAACGTCGTGCTCTCCCTGCAGTCCGTATCCCGTTTTTGACTCATACCGAGGTGTGAGGCTCGCGAATTCACGTTATACACAAAGCTGCCACGTAGGCGTGCTTTGATCATCAACCACAAGACTTTGCTTTTCAACAGAAGCCTTGATCATTGCGTCTTAGCGTACCACATAGGCAATTCATGCCATGCGACTGATGTCCATCGATATACAACCTCTGAGCTCGTACGTCTCAGAGAAGGGCGTTAAGCAAAAGAATAAATTCTCCGCTGCCAAACAGATGTATACTTAATAGAAATCAATCAACACAGAATAAAATCCAATGTCCGACACACAATCCATTTACAAGTCCGTTCTGGGTCTGAACGAAACCGGAGGCACTTTCCTCGCATATCCATCCATCTCCAGGTACGTCTGGACGACCACCGACTATTTCCATCCTCTTGGGTGTACTGCCCAATCAGGATCGTCAGTAATAATCCAAACGATGTGAAAACTTCCGGTCTTCGACCACCGTCTTCATCTTCGACATATCGTCGAATCGGTTATTCAGAATGGGTGTAAACCCGGACTTTCTGAACAACCCGCGTATATTAAAACCAAACGTTACACAAACACAACATACGCCTCATTCCAATTCATTAGTCACTAACCGCAAATTAGCAAGAGAACAATTTCCCAAACATTAACCCCGAAGGCCGAAACCAACATCAGATCAATACCCAGGAAACCATTCTTCTTAGCCAACCTACAGCTAGTTTCTAAATTCCACATTCTTAGGGAAAGGTTCCCATTAATTTTATCCAAGATAAATTCTTTAAAATTTATCCTGTAATCTTCCTTTGGATGTCATTTAAAACCAAATTATGGTTTTTCCAACTAGTCGAGATTAGCGAACCGTAACGAAGTAATTATTTATTTTATTTCCCAATCCCAACCTATTCATCCCATGAAGCAAAACTGGTAATACCCCATGTCTAACACCACGGTGTTATCGGTAAAATTAATTACCATTTCACGTTCAAATCTAATTAAAGATTTGACTATCGCTTTGGAGTAAAACTGGCGATACTCCATTCTCGCTCATTTCTAAATTTGATAATTTAGATTATAGATTCACATTTCAATCTAATTGCAGATTCGTTAGAACTCCTTTTACTGGGTTAAAGAACTAGGTGTTATTTAAAACACAGTTCACGACAAACCCAAATCACATTCTATTTGTTATCGGGTTAAAGAACTAGTGTTATTTAAAACACTGTTCACGATAAACCCATTTCAAATTCAATCAAATATATTAGAAATTCCAATTATTTAAAACCCCTTTTTAAATCTAATTTATTTATTTAAAAATAATTGGGTTTTAAATTTAGTTCAAAACTAGTTCATTTCGATAAAAATCTATTTTTATCTTTTCAAATATGGAGTTTTTCACCCCAATTTTTCCCAAATCATTTCTTATGATTTCACACAAATTATTACTATTTTTAATAATTTTATCAAGGCCCGTACAGTCGATTTCCATTAACGGCCATCGAACTGTACCTATAGCGACCTTTTTCGAATTTGATTTGGACGTATCTCCAAATCCAACCGTTAGATTTCAAATTTCCAATATTCGTTAGAAATCTCTTTTCGATACGAACCCAACGGTTCCGGTTTTAGGAGAATCCGACGGTCGGATCTCCCGTAATGTCCGTTTGAAATAAATGGTCGAAATTCACGAACTGCCGCGGCGCGGCGCGTTCTATTCAGGCCATTATATTATATATATAATATATATTTCGACGAATTTTATAAATAGTTTTGAATTCGTTTCAAAAACAATTTCAACCTTTATTTCAAATTCAAATCAAAATTGAATTTCCTATTTTAGATCCGTTTTAAAATTCATTTCTATTCAGTTCAAGTTTCAATTCAATTTGAATTCATTCCACTTCGTTTTAAATTCAATTCGGATTCGTTTTCAATTCGATTCAATTCAAAGTGGTTTTCTACTCGATTCAATTCAAATTGGTTTTCTATTAGATTCAATTCAAATTGGTTTTCTATTCGATTCAATTCAAATTGGTTTTCTATTCGATTCAATTCAAATTGGTTTTCTATTCGATTCAATTCAAATTGGTTTTCTATTCGATTCAATTCAAATTGGTTTTCTATTCGAATCAAATTCGTTATATATTCAATTGAAATCAAATTCGTTTTCTATTCAAATCAAATTTCATTTCAAAATATTCGATTTCGAAATCACTTTTCAATATTCATTTTAAAATGAATAAAATTGATATAAATATCGTTCACGTCAAAATGGCGCTAATCTGATCAACACGGCTTCATATATTTCTATTTTCAAATATTCTATTTCAAATATTTCTATTTCAAAATATTTCGTTTCAAATATTTCTATTATTAAAATATTTCGTTCAACACATGACTAATCTCAACGGATGAGTACAGTCAACACATGAACCTTTATATTGATAAAGATGTAAATTTTATTATAAAAATATTTCGTTCAACACATGACTAATCTCAACGGATGAGTACGATCAACACATGAACCTTTACTTTATATTGATAAAGATGTAAATTTTATTATAAAAATATTTCATTCAGCACATGACTAATCCCAACGGATGAGTATGGTCAACACATGAACCTTTACTTTATATTGATAAAGATGTAAATTTTATGTAACAACCCGTATTTTCAATAACCTGTAATGATGTAAATCGAGGCAGAATTTAATTTATAAATCTGAATCAAGGGAAACGGGCTATGCCATTGCGTTCGTCTCGGAAAAATACGCGAAATAGAGTCCGAGTTTTCGAAAATCGGAGTCCGTATGACCCGATTAAGGCCCAACGAAGTTTTCAGAAAATTCCAAAGCAAAAACAGATTTCAAATTCAAGTTTGAATTTGTAAATTTGGGCCAGTTTGGGCCAGGCGGGAGAATTCCCGCCAGAGTACCCGAGTCGACAGCCCTGTCGACTTGGGAGTCGACTTGGTTGGACCCAAGTCGACAGCCCTGTCGACTTGGCTGTCGACTTGGTCCAGCCGGACTGTTTAGCCTGGTGCACCATTTTGAGAATGTGTTGAGCTTGGGGGCCAGATTCGGTTTTAAGGGCTAAGATTGCAACTAGGGTTTAATCCTATGGCCTAAAACACTTGCCTAATCTATAAATAAGACCCTAACCTAGCCCTAAATCATCATTATTCATTCTAGCAACTAAACTATGGCAAAATCAATCCTCTCATGGCCTCCACTCTCTTCATAAAATTCCTAAACAAATTTTTATGAGATTTTCCATGCATACAAGTGTTTTTAGACTTGTATGATCATCATTAGCTTGCATTCAAGTCAAGTCTCTATATTGGCACCATAAAGAAAGAGTTTTGATCAATTTTGCTTGCATTTTTGGGGTTTAATTGGTTGTATAAGGGTCTTCTTACATTTGCTATACTCATTTGAGTCCGCATAAGCATTGTAAGCCCTATTCTACTTTCATACTTAAACTCTAAAGTTAAATGTATGATATGCAAGTTTATTATGCTATGAAATACAAGTTTATCATGTTGTGATATGCAAGTTTCTATGCAAGTTTATCATGTTATGCAAGTTTTCTATGATGTAATATGCAAGTTTATCATGTTATGCAAGTTTTCTATGATGTAATATGCAAGTTTATCATGTTATGCAAGTTTTCTATGATGTAATATGCAAGTTTATCATGTTATGCAAGTTTTCTATGATGTAATATTCAAGTTTATCATGTTATGCAAGTATGCTATGATATGATATGCAAGTTCATCATGTTATGTTATGCAAGTTTGAAATGTAAGTTGTCATATGATATGCAAGTTGTGTTATGCAAGTTTGGGTTGAACATTTTGTTCATGCTATCATGTTATGCAAGCTTATCGTGGGTTTATGAACATAAAGCTTCAAGCTTTATGCCAAAGGTTGCACTTTGGCAACATGTAAGTTATCATATCTCTTATGATAACTTGCATGTGAGGCTAAATGCGAACTTATGGCCATTTCTACATGTCATTCATCACCATGTATCACCAATATGCTAAGTTTGGTTTTATGCATGCTTTTGAGGCCAAAATATGTAATATGCATGTATATGAACACATGAACATTTTATATGCCACCATGTTACACTTGTGGCTTTAACACCTTTATGTCATGATTATGCCAAGTTCCCTCTTTCTATCCTTTATGCGCTATTGCGATATGTAAGCGATGGGATTGCGTTTGGGATTGGGTAAAATTTAAAAGACATAAAACATAAGCTTGGGAATTTACCTATTAAGTTAGGTCTACCCATTGGGAATTTACCTATTAAGTTAGGTCTACCCAATTGCTTGAAAACTTGTAACATGTTTTGGAAACATGATGGACATGACACTTAGAAAAGATAAGTGTGGCCAACTCGAGGTTGAGTTGAGTTTGTAGCGTAAACCTACCCGGAACCGACCGGCTTAACTAGTTGCTACCAACAATAGGACCCAATGTGAGAAGTTGGTCATGTTGTACCTTGGACCCGAGGTTAGACCAAGTTGTGGTGTAAAGCTACCCGGACCCGCCCGGCTTAACTAGTAACCACAACAAGGTCTAATGTGAGAGGTTAAGGCGCATTAAAATTAATTAATGCCTCGTGATTAGGGTTAAGTCATGGTCCACTAAATACTTAACCAATTTGGGCTCGGTAGATTAATCAGGGTTAAGTCGTGAACTCATCGTTACACTTAACCAAGTTAATCCATGATTAGCATGGGGGTTAATCCGTACTTAACCCACTAGAAAAATCCTAGCAATGGGGCCCACTCCAGCAGTAATCCCAAGTTAGTATCATCATGACCCTAGGGACTAGGCTAGGGGCACGATTACTGGGCTGGAGGTAAGCGACCAAAAGCGACGGCAGAGGGTACGCCGGTGTAGTTCCGGGCGGACCATGGTCGTGCACATAGTCCGAAGCCGGGGAAAGCATGCACGGGTACCAGTAGATCGAGACTGTGCACTCATGTTTATGGTGTCCAGGGGTTGCCACCCTAGGGCTTGATACACCCGACGGGAGACCCTGCACAGTCTGACTACAATCATGGTTGGGCCGTATTGACACCAACACGTGACGAGTTAGGCTTAGGGAGCCGATCGACTAGACCGTTTGGTTGGACCTCGTATTAGGGTCACTTCATGTTTTTGGGCCAAAGCTTGGGCCAAGGGATCAATACTTTTTTATTCAAGTCATGTTAGTTTGCTAGTACACCTGTGGTGCAAAACCTTAATCCTGATTATGCGGTGACACCTTTATCTACCTTGTTAGTTAATCATCATGCTAGTATGTAGTTATCCTTATGTTCATTCCTGCTGCTCATGTCAGTTAACTTTATCAGTTTACATTGATTGTAGTAGGGCTTACTCAGTCTTTTTGACTGACCTGTTTTCTTTCGCCTCTTTTCTTTCGTTCCCCCCCCCCCCCAGGTTCTCAGGGAGGGAATATTGGAGCTTAGCTTGGATTTCTGATCGCTTGCTTGTGGGATTTTAGCTCATGTACAACCTTGACATGAAGCTAGCTATGGTTATCACTTATTTTGGGGATATTACTTATGTATTTCAGTTTTTCAGTGATGTTGTTTTTATCTAGACTTGTGTATTTGGAAAGTTGACATTATGTTGTACCAGACTTGTTTTGAAATTGTTTGAAATCTTCCGCTGTTTTACTTATCTTATTCACTCTGTTTACATATATACATATGTTCTTGTTCTGCCTTGATATATCATTATGCATGTTTACCTGATTCAAACGCCCCTCCAAAGTCAGAGTGCTTGCAAGAGCCACCCTGGCGGAGGTGGGGTGTTACATTTGGTATCAGAGCATATGGTTTACGAGAAGGAACAAAAAGGTTTTTTAAAACTTTTGGAAAACTATTTTCAAAACCAAGTATAAAGTATTTTCCAAAGAAAAGTCTAGTTTATTTTAAAGGCTATTCCCCAAAAAGCCATTAGCAAAATTCCTTCGTTTTTCTCCATTCTGAATCTGTCTTTTTCTTCGTTTCAGTATGGCCGATAACTTTGCTATTCCGGAGGGAGTGCACGTACCTGTTTGGTATAAGAGACTTTTGGAGGCTAGGGCGACCGAAGCCGGCCCCGCAGATGTTCCTCCTCCTCCTCCTCCTCCAGTAGTTAATATTCCTCCTCCTGTCGCTAATGTTCCTCCTCCTCCTGTCGCTGAGGTTCCTCTTCCTCCTCCCCCTCAGCATCCTCAAGTTGACTTCGCAAAGACTTGCAAAGATTTCAAAGCAATGGGTGGCAAGAACTTTCAAGGCACTGAGACTTTTGTAGAGGCCAGAAATTGGTTGAAAGAGACCAAGGATTTATTTGCTATCTTTGGGTTAGACGATCAGAGGAAGCTCTTGTTGGCGGTTTGGATTATGAAGGATGAAGCCACTTATTGGTGGGAAGTCACCAATGGTACTAGGCCTGTTGAGACTTGGGCCGATTTCCGGGCAAGGTTCATGCTTAAGTTTCTATCTTCTGCTGAGGAGAATCTGCAAATGGAGAGGTTCATAACTTTGATACAAGGGGATATGTCTGTCAAAGAATATGTGAACAAGTTCAATCAGTTAGCTCGTTTTGGCTTGGATATGGTGAATACTCTTCAGAAGAAGGCTCTTCGTTTTGCTAGAGGATTGAATGAGCCGTTGTAGGGATTGACTATGTCACATATTCCCCATGGGGCCACGTTTGAGAGCTTGGTTGATATGGCATTACTTCAGGGAGATGTCAAGAAAGAGGTCAAGATGAATGATACTCAAGCCAAGAAGACTGATTCCCAGGGAAAAGGAAATCAGGGTAATCCAAGTGGTCAGAGCAGTCAAGGCAATCAGAACAAGAACAAGAGTCAAGGCAACAAGGGGAACAACAACAAGGGCAAGAACAACAAGGGGAAGTGCCATTATTGCGGTTCAGTTGGGCATCTTATCAAGGATTGTAAGAAGAGGAAAAGGAAGAATGGTGAATGCTTTTTCTGTGGTGAGACTGGACATTTCAGTAAGGATTGCCCGAGGAAGCAAGGGCAAGGCCAGGGTCAGACTCGGCATGCTGGACCTTCATGAGGGCAAGTTCATGCTCTCAGTACCACTCCAGTTCCCAATCGAGGTAGTATTTCTGTTGAGAGCCTTGTATATATTTCTGATTTTCCAGTTCGTACCTTGTTTGATTCTGGTGCATCGCATAGCTTTATCTCATCTGATCTTGTTGATAGTTTGCACCTTAGTACTAGCTTGGTAGATGATCCCGTCTGTGTCTCAAATCCGATTGGGGGTTCCGCCCATTTGTCTATGATATGTGGGGATTTGAGGATCTCTATACTGAGTGTAGAGTTCTTGTGTAGTGCTTATGTTCTTGGTTTCAGGGGATACAGATTGATATTGGGCATGGATTGACTGTCTAGATATGGAGCCATCCTTGATTGTGAGCATAGGGTTGTGAGGCTCGTGACTCGCCTCAGAAACACCTGAGAGATTTCTTGTGATCCGAGAGGTCCCGTCATGTTATGCTATCTTGAATCACTCGACTCGTCAATGGAAACTCTTCAGTCTGTGAGAGTGGTTCGAGAGTATCCGGATGTTTTCGATGAAGTTAGGGGGTTGCCCCCTAAGCGAGAGATTGATTTCCGCATTTATCTGGTGGATAATGCAAAGCCTGTTTCTTTGCCCGTTCGGCACATGGCTCCGCGTGAAAGGCGGGAGCTAAGTAAGCAAGTGAAAGAGTTGCTTGAGAAGAACTTCATTAGACGAAGTATATCTGAATGGGGAGCGCCTGTGGTATTTGCTACCAAGGCAGACGGTTCTCTCCGACTTTGTGTTGATTATCGAGAGTTGAATAAGCTGACTAAGAAGAACAGACACCCGTTACTGAGGATTGATGATCTCTTTGACCAGCTTGTCGGTGCTTCTGTTTTCTCTCAGCTTGATTTTGCTACGGGATTCCATCAGCTCAGGGTAGCAGAAGATAGTATAGACAAGACTGCGTTCAGGACTCCAGATGGATTCTTCGAATGGTTTGTCATGCCGTTCGGCTTGACTAATGCACCCGCATATTTCGTGGACTTGATGAGTAGGGTGTTCAGGGAGTTCTTGAACAAGTTTGTCGTGGTCTTCGTGGATGATATTCTGATCTTCTCTAAGGATGAGGAAGAGCACGCAAGGCATCTCGTGGAGGTGATGGATACGCTTGGAGCGCATCAGTTAAAGGCCAAGTTCTCCAAGTGTCACTTTTGGAGAAGGGAAGTTAGATTCCTTGGGCATATAGTATCTAAGCAAGGCTTAGCGGTGGATCCCGCTAAGGTAGTTGCAGTTCAGGATTGGAAGACTCCAAAGAATGCAATCGAAGTGAGAAGTTTTCTAGGTCTTGCGGGTTTTTACCGAAAGTTCATCAAGGACTTCGCAAAGATTTCTGCTCCTCTCACTAAATTGACGAAGAAGAATTTAGTTTTTGCTTGGAGCATTGAATGCGAGCTTGCTTTTCAGAAGCTCAAGAGAGCCCTCACATCAGCACCTGTTCTAGCTTTGCCCGATGGAGGGAAGTTATTTACAGTATACACCGATGCATGTGGCACGGGGTTAGGAGCTGTGTTGATGCAAGAAGGAAGGGTGATATGCTTTGGCGGTAGACAACTCAAAGTGCATGAGAAGAATTATCCCACTCATGACTTAGAGTTGGCAGCAATAGTATATGCACTCAAGGCTTGGCGCCTTATCTTCTGGGAGAAAGATTTGAGCTTTATACCGATCACAAGTCATTGAAGTATCTCTTTTCTCAGAAGGATCTGAATCTGAGGCAATAAAGATGGATGGAATTCCTGGCATCCTACGATTTCGAGATAGCTTATACCCCTGGCAAGGGGAATGTGGTAGCAGACGCATTGAGTAGAAGAAGGTTGACCCTAAGTCCTCTATTCGTTGAGATGAAGAATTTAGAGTATGTGGCAACCTTTGATTTCTCTTTGGCGGTTGAGTCGATGACCGGTTCTTTAGCATCTCTGGAACTCAGACCTACCCTTCTTGATCAAGTTGGGGCTTCGCAGAGAGAAGACCCTCAGATAGTCGAGATTATGGATAAGCTAATTCGAGGAGAGACGTCTAGTCATCTCGCTCGATATTCTATTGATGACAAGGGTTGGCTGAGGAGAGACGGAAGGTTATGTGTTCCTATGGTAGAAGATCTAGTAAGAAGAGTTCTGGAGGAAGCACATCGCTCTAAGTTGACTATACATCCGGGCGGAGATAAGATGTATAAAGATATGAAGCGCATTTTCTTTTGGCCTGGGATGAAGAAGGATGTGGCAGAATTTGTCTCTCGATGTATCATTTGCTAGCAAGTTAAGGCCGAGTCGAAGAAGCCCGGTGGGCTATTGCATCCTCTAGACGTTCCACTATGGAAGTGGGAGAGTATTTCCATGGATTTTATCGATGGGCTACCAAGGTCAAGGAAAGGGAATACGAGCATTTGGGTTATTGTGGATAGACTTACGAAGAGTGCTCATTTCATTTCGGTGAAGAGCAAGAGGACCGCATCTTGGCTAGCGTCTGTATATCTTCGTGAGATTGTGAGACTACATGGAGTCCCTTCTAGTATAGTCAGTGACCGTGACCCAATCTTTACAAGTCAATTCTAGAATAGCTTGCAAGAAGCCATGGGCACGAGGTTGAATCTAAGTACTGCTTATCACCCACAGACGGACGGTCAAACCGAAAGGGTGAATAGGGTACTCGAGGATCTGTTGAGGCTTTGTAT
This sequence comes from Allium sativum, assembly GCA_030737875.1. Classification (NCBI taxonomy): domain Eukaryota; kingdom Viridiplantae; phylum Streptophyta; class Magnoliopsida; order Asparagales; family Amaryllidaceae; genus Allium; species Allium sativum. The sequence goes on from CM060913.1 coordinate 111,201,575, forward strand.
TCTGGATTTTGGTGGTACTTGGGATGACCATCTTCCTCTTGTTGAGTTTGCATATAATAATAGTTATCTGGCGAGCATAGGGATGGCACCATTTGAAGCTTTATATGGGAGGCCGTGCAAGTCGCCTACATGTTGGTGGGAGACTACAGATAAGCTTATACTTGGGCCTGATATGATCAGAGATACATCCGAGAAGATCGAGTTGATTCGGAGACGGATGAAAGCGGCCCAAGACCGACAGAAATCCTATGCTGATAAGCGAAGAACTGTTTTGGAGTTTGATGTTGGGGATATGGTTTTCGTGAAGGTTTCTCCTTTGCGGAATGTGGTCCGATTTGGAGCCGTTGGGAAGTTGGCACCGAGGTTTGTTGGACCATTCCCTATTATAGAGAGGATCGGGCAGATGGCTTATAGAGTGGAGTTGCCCGAGAAGCTTGCCGGAGTACACGATGTTTTTCATGTCTCGCATCTCCGGAAGTGTTTACATGAATCAGCAGAGGTTTTTGAGCCGAGTGTTCTGAAAGATGTGGAAGTGGAGAAAGAGTCTACCTTGAGGAGAGCTCCGATTCGTATCTTGGGGACGGAGACCAAGAAGCTAAGGAATCGAGAGGTCAAGTTTGTGAAGGTTCAATGGGGTGAAGCCGAAGAAGACGCAACTTGGGAAACCGAGGAGAAGATGCGTGGGCTTTATCCATTCCTTTTTGAGGGTACACTCTCAATCTTTTTTCTTTGTTAGCATATCTTTCTCTTTGCTATCCATGTTTATCTAGTTTATCGTGTTAATCTTGTCATGAGAACCTTAGGTAGAAACCCTTTGGATGAAACATGTGTTTGAAACATGTTATGCTTGATGGTTTCAAGTGGTTGCAAGTGTTTGCAAGTGGTTACTCGTGGATGCATTATACACGTTAGGCACTAGATCGGCTCACACACTCCTCATATTGCATATGCAGGAGTGTTTATGCTTATTCATGGATGAAAATTTTTGTGTATCACATGGATGTTGCATATGGATGTATGTTATGTGCACACATATAGATGTTATACATTATGTTAGGAATTGCATACATATGGATTCATTTCACTAACATAATCTGCATTGATGATATTTGCATTAGATAGGTACATATACACACACCTTTGCATATGTTCATACAACATTCAGAATCTTGTAAGGACAATGATTGCTCGTGGATGATGTTTTGAGTAGATGGACGTTGGATGGTAGGATACGTTCTTCCTAACTTGAAGATTTCGGGGACGAAATCCTTTAAGGAGGGGAGAATGTAACAACCCGTATTTTCAATAACCTGTAATGATGTAAATCGAGGCAGAATTTAATTTATAAATCTGAATCAAGGGAAACGGGCTATGCCATTGCGTTCGTCTCGGAAAAGTACGCGAAATAGAGTCCGAGTTTTCGAAAATCGGAGTCCGTATGACCCGATTAAGGCCCAACGAAGTTTTCAGAAAATTCCAAAGCAAAAACAGATTTCAAATTCAAGTTTGAATTTGTAAATTTGGGCCAGTTTGGGCCAGGCGGGAGAATTCCTGCCAGAGTACCCGAGTCGACAGCCCTGTCGACTTGGGAGTCGACTTGGTTGGACCCAAGTCGACAGCCCTGTCGACTTGGCTGTCGACTTGGTCCAGCCGGGCTGTTTAGCCTGGTGCACCATTTTGAGAATGTGTTGAGCTTGGGGGCCAGATTCGGTTTTAAGGGCTAAGATTGCAACTAGGGTTTAATCCTATGGCCTAAAACACTTGCCTAATCTATAAATAAGACCCTAACCTAGCCCTAAATCATCATTATTCATTCTAGCAACTAAACTATGGCAAAATCAATCCTCTCATGGCCTCCACTCTCTTAATAAAATTCCTAAACAAATTTTTATGAGATTTTCCATGCATACAAGTGTTTTTAGACTTGTATGATCATCATTAGCTTGCATTCAAGTCAAGTCTCTATATTGGCACCATAAAGAAAGAGTTTTGATCAATTTTGCTTGCATTTTTGGGGTTTAATTGGTTGTATAAGGGTCTTCTTACATTTGCTATACTCATTTGAGTCCGCATAAGCATTGTAAGCCCTATTCTACTTTCATACTTAAACTCTAAAGTTAAATGTATGATATGCAAGTTTATTATGCTATGAAATACAAGTTTATCATGTTGTGATATGCAAGTTTCTATGCAAGTTTATCATGTTATGCAAGTTTTCTATGATGTATTATGCAAGTTTATCATGTTATGCAAGTTTTCTATGATGTAATATGCAAGTTTATCATGTTATGCAAGTTTTCTATGATGTAATATGCAAGTTTATCATGTTATGCAAGTTTTCTATGATGTAATATGCAAGTTTATCATGTTATGCAAGTTTTCTATGATGTAATATGCAAGTTTATCATGTTATGCAAGTATGCTATGATATGATATGCAAATTCATCATGTTATGTTATGCAAGTTTGAAATGTAAGTTGTCATATGATATGCAAGTTGTGTTATGCAAGTTTGGGTTGAACATTTTGTTCATGCTATCATGTTATGCAAGCTTATCGTGGGTTTATGAACATAAAGCTTCAAGCTTTATGCCAAAGGTTGCACTTTGGCAACATGTAAGTTATCATATCTCTTATGATAACTTGCATGTGAGGCTAAATGCGAACTTATGGCCATTTCTACATGTCATTCATCACCATGTATCACCAATATGCTAAGTTTGGTTTTATGCATGCTTTTGAGGCCAAAATATGTAATATGCATGTATATGAACACATGAACATTTTATATGCCACCATGTTAAACTTGTGGCTTTAACACCTTTATGTCATGATTATGCCAAGTTCCCTCTTTCTATCCTTTATGCGCTATTGCGATATGTAAGCGATGGGATTGCGTTTGGGATTGGGTAAAATTTAAAAGACATAAAACATAAGCTTGGGAATTTACCTATTAAGTTAGGTCTACCCATTGGGAATTTACCTATTAAGTTAGGTCTACCCAATTGCTTGAAAACTTGTAACATGTTTTGGAAACATGATGGACATGACACTTAGAAAAGATAAGTGTGGCCAACTCGAGGTTGGGTTGAGTTTGTAGCGTAAACCTACCCGGAACCGACCGGCTTAACTAGTTGCTACCAACAATAGGACCCAATGTGAGAAGTTGGTCATGTTGTACCTTGGACCCGAGGTTAGACCAAGTTGTGGTGTAAAGCTACCCGGACCCGCCCGACTTAACTAGTAACCACAACAAGGTCTAATGTGAGAGGTTAAGGCGCATTAAAATTAATTAATGCCTCGTGATTAGGGTTAAGTCATGGTCCACTTAATACTTAACCAATTTGGGCTTGGTAGATTAATCGGGGTTAAGTCGTGAACTCATCGTTACAATTAACCAAGTTAATCCATGATTAGCAATGGGGTTAATCCGTACTTAACCCACTAGAAAAATCCTAGCAATGGGGGCCCACTCCAGCAGTAATCCCAAGTTAGTATCATCATGACCCTAGGGACTAGGCTAGGGTGGGGGCACGATTACTGGGCTGGAGGTAAGCGACCAAAAGCGACGGCAGAGGGTACGCCGGTGTAGTTCCGGGCGGACCATGGTCGTGCACATAGTCCGAAGCCGGGGAAAGCATGCACGGGTACCAGTAGATCGAGACTGTGCACTCATGTTTATGGTGTCCAGGGGTTGCCACCCTAGGGCTTGATACACCCGATGGGAGACCCTGCACAGTCTGACTACAATCATGGTTGGGCCGTATTGACACCAACACGTGACGAGTTAGGCTTAGGGAGCCGATCGACTAGACCGTTTGGTTGGACCTCGTATTATGGTCACTTCATGTTTTTGGGCCAAAGCTTGGGCCAAGGGATCAATACTTGTTTATTCAAGTCATGTTAGTTTGCTAGTACACCTGTGGTGCAAAACCTTAATCCTGATTATGCGGTGACACCTTTATCTACCTTGTTAGTTAATCATCATGCTAGTATGTAGTTATCCTTATGTTCATTCCTGCTGCTCATGTCAGTTAACTTTATCAGTTTACATTGATTGTAGTAGGGCTTACTCAGTCTTTTTGACTGACCTTTATCTATCGGTTTTCTTTCGCCTCTTTATCAGTTAACTCTAAAAATTCTCGAAAAATATTTTCTAGCTTCGTATTGAAGATACGGTCCTAACAAAACTAGTTTCGTTGAATTCTGAGACCGTTGGGAAAATGGTCATTTTCCAGTCGATTAAAATCAACTGAAACTGGTCAAACGCGTTTTCCTTTGCCACGCTCACATATTGATTCGAAAAATTATGAAATTTGGAATCTAGCAAAAATTTAACATCACGGACCCAACAAAAGTGGTTTCGTCGAAATCCGAGGTCGTTTGCAAAATGTCTATTTTTAAGGGCCTGAATTCCATAGCGACTATTCAGAATTTTCAACTGGACATATCTTTCGATCCCCGCTATGAAATTTTGATTTTTCGGATTCGTTGGAAAGATATTCCCAATTAGATCCTATTGCTTTCGGTTTCACTAAAATCCGGATTGTTTTGCACCCGGTACATTCAAATGAAGTTTGAAATCGAATTATCGAACTACCGCGCCATTTTCAATTCTATTATAATTATATATATAATTATTTATATTCTAACGACGACGTATATAATATATACGTCGAATTTCCATTCAAAATAAATTTCTCATCGACATTATTTAAAATAATTCATTTTAAATATTCAAAATTCGCTAGAATTGCCAAAAATAAAAATTTTAAACTGGCCCAGATTTTCGGGTTATTACAATCTCCCCCACTTAAAACTTTTCGCCCCCGAAAAGGAACAAAGTCGAAAGTGGTTTGATTAATCAACTCTACGTTCGATCTGTCTTCCATTCTCCAACTTTTCAGTTTTTGAGAATTTTCAAATTCTTCAAAAATTTGGCTAACACCCGGAATTTTCGAAAAATTTCGCCATAACCTCCCCTGCACCGGGAGCATCGGGGAATTTCAAATAGCTTCCCCGGTCCTTCTAATCTCAAAAAGAAAAAGAAAAAGCCAAGCGGCTAGCCAATAGGCTCATAAAATCATCATCACCCAAACAAAACAGTAAATTATGTAGTAAACATGTACCTATCTGTCGGGCAAACAAATTTTATTCTCTGCTCTAGCCTCCTTGCTATGACCTGTTCAATGTAAGTATTTGTATATGCAAGCAAATGCATCTAATTTCAATACAATTCAATATTTGATACAATTAGGCAAAATAGTTGAAAATTATCAAACAAATAAACATACAACACAAACATCAATCAATTAGTGGATTAGAGTTTCAAATTCATAAATTTGATATATATACAAAAAATCATGTTTTTGATGCCAATTCACAACAATGTGTTCTAACTATATAAGTTTTTGTTCTCACACCAGTCTAATGGAAATATTTCGATATCACACCTTCGAAACACGAACATAAATACTAATGACGACTAGTCAATCATCAGAATCATCTTCGGGCCACTAGAGTATGATTCTATATCTATCCAATATATTAAAACTTCGAATATACGTTCATGACGCGTATATGCAAAATCTTTATATACTCGATTGTCCATATTTTAAAATAAATAATCAAATACGTATAAAATGGTTTAAATTTTCAAAACAAATTTGTTTTCATTTGAAAAATATACTCTTCACACTCGTTCTAGGATACTACTGATCCTATCTCTAACGAGTCATTCTAATTGGATATTACTAATCCAATATCTGATGAATTCTTTCGTATGGTTCCAATGTGTCTTGTTCTCGAGCTCTGTAAACCAAAGCTCTGATACCAAATGTGACGACAAAGAATTGCGCTCGATCCGAATCAGTCGTTAAACCGATCTAGACCGTTCGAAACCCCTGATCGTTGAGAACAGGACAAATCAGAACGCAAACAGAAGAACATTTCATTGCTATTACAACAATTCCATCAGATACAAGAATATACAGAGTATAAATGAATAAATTACATTCGATAAATATCAGAGATTACAATAAATTACATAGTAGCGGAAAATAATACAAAGCACAACTGAAGGTGATATACGGATACAGAGCTTTCCGGATATCATTCCAGCTGTAAACCAGGATCCTGTGAATATAAATCTGCAAAACCAAAACTACTAGCTGCCCGTGCGGAAAATAGGGGCACCCAGAGTTTAGGTTAAAACAATAAACTCCAGGTCAGTCATGTGACTGGTGTGAGAACTAAAACAGTTATTAAAACTTCATTTTTAAAGATAGTAATTCAAGGGACCACGCCGTATAACACGGAACGGGTTTCCTCCCAAGAATACCAGTGCATAGAATAAACAACGCAAAGCTTTTTCGAAAAATGAAGCTATTATAAGACCCAGGTCCCATCACACAATGCAACGCAAGCCGGAGGATAGGGTTTTCCCTTATAATAGCCAAACATGCTTGGTACGTTTAAAACAAATCTTTTGATACTATAATAAGTGTATAGTGTCAAAACATTTCAATCATAAATATCAATCATAGGCGGCATAGCTACCATCTACTATGTCTCCATACCAGTTCTACAATTAAAACCGAATTACACGTATTGGAAATTGGATTCCATCATGAGTCGAGGCAAGGGGCAAGCTCCTCTCCGCGTTCGAGACACTCTAGAAAATGTCCCAGGGCTACGCACTCTGGGCAACCCCTGGATGCTTCAGGGCCGGTCCTCACTTATGTTAGAGGATTATTTATTCCTGAACACACGTTTCCTGGTCCTTACAGACCTATAATCGAGGCGCCTCATCCAAAAACCACAAGGTGAAAAGTATATATATGTCAGGGCTGGTAAGTCACTGACACCACCAAAGCTAGAAAGAAACGTCGTGCTCTCCCTGCAGTCCGTATCCCGTTTTTGACTCATACCGAGGTGTGAGGCTCGCGAATTCACGTTATACACAAAGCTGCCACGTAGGCGTGCTTTGATCATCAACCACAAGACTTTGCTTTTCAACAGAAGCCTTGATCATTGCGTTTTAGCGTGCCACATAGGCAATTCATGCCATGCGACTGATGTCCATCGATATACAACCTCTGAGCTCGTACGTCTCAGAGAAGGGCGTTAAGCAAAAGAATAAATTCTCCGCTGCCAAACAGATGTATATTTAATAGAAATCAATCAACACAGAATAAAATCCAATGTCCGACACACAATCCATTTACAAGTCCGTTCTGGGTCTGAACGAAACCGGAGGCACTTTCCTCGCATATCCATCCATCTCCAGGTACGTCTGGACGACCACCGACTATTTCCATCCTCTTGGGTGTACTGCCCAATCAGGATCGTCAGTAATAATCCAAACGATGTGAAAACTTCCGGTCTTCGACCACCGTCTTCATCTTCGACATATCGTCGAATCGGTTATTCAGAATGGGTGTAAACCCGGACTTTCTGAACAACCCGCGTATATTAAAACCAAACGTTACACAAACACAACATACGCCTCATTCCAATTCATTAGTCACTAACCGCAAATTAGCAAGAGAACAATTTCCCAAACATTAACCCCGAAGGCCGAAACCAACATCAGATCAATACCCAGGAAACCATTCTTCTTAGCCAACCTACAGCTAGTTTCTAAATTCCACATTCTTAGGGAAAGGTTTCCATTAATTTTATCCAAGATAAATTCTTTAAAATTTATCCTGTAATCTTCCTTTGGATGTCATTTAAAACCAAATTATGGTTTTTCCAACTAGTCGAGATTAGCGAACCGTAACGAAGTAATTATTTATTTTATTTCCCAATCCCAACCTATTCATCCCATGAAGCAAAACTGGTAATACCCCATGTCTAACACCATGGTGTTATCGGTAAAATTAATTACCATTTCACGTTCAAATCTAATTAAAGATTTGACTATCGCTTTGGAGTAAAACTGGCGATACTCCATTCTCGCTCATTTCTAAATTTGATAATTTAGATTATAGATTCACATTTCAATCTAATTGCAGATTCGTTAGAACTCTTTTTACTGGGTTAAAGAACTAGGTGTTATTTAAAACACAGTTCACGACAAACCCAAATCACATTCTATTTGTTATCGGGTTAAAGAACTAGTGTTATTTAAAACACTGTTCACGATAAACCCATTTTAAATTCAATCAAATATATTAGAAATTCCGATTATTTAAAACCCCTTTTTAAATCTAATTTATTTATTTAAAAATAATTGGGTTTTAAATTTAGTTCAAAACTAGTTCATTTCGATAAAAATCTATTTTTATCTTTTCAAATATGGAGTTTTTCACCCCAATTTTTCCCAAATCATTTCTTATGATTTTACACAAATTATTACTACTTTTAATAATTTTATCAAGGCCCGTACAGTCGATTTCCATCAACGGCCATCGAACTGCACCTATAGCGACCTTTTTTGAATTTGATTTGGACGTATCTCCAAATCCAACCGTTAGATTTCAAATTTCCAATATTCGTTAGAAAGCTCTTTTCGATACGAACCCAACGGTTCCGGTTTTAGGAGAATCCGACGGTCGGATCTCCCATAATGTCCGTTTGAAATAAATGGTCGAAATTCACGAACTGCCGCGGCGCGGCGCGTTCTATTCAGGCCATTATATTATATATATAATATATGTTTCGTCGATTTCTATTTAAAACGAATTTTATAAATAGTTTCGAATTCGTTTCAAAAACAATTTCAACCTTTATTTCAAATTCAAATCAAAATTGAATTTCCTATTTTAGATCCGTTTTAAAATTCATTTCTATTCAGTTCAAGTTTCAATTCAATTTGAATTCATTCCACTTCATTTTAAATTCAATTTGAATTCGTTTTCAATTCGATTCAATTCAAAGTGGTTTTCTACTCGATTCAATTCAAATTGGTTTTCTATTCGATTCAATTCAAATTGGTTTTCTATTCGATTCAATTCAAATTGGTTTTCTATTCGATTCAATTCAAATTGGTTTTCTATTCGATTCAATTCAAATTGGTTTTCTATTCGATTCAATTCAAATTGGTTTTCTATTCGAATCAAATTCGTTATATATTCAATTGAAATCAAATTCGTTTTCTATTCAAATCAAATTTCATTTCAAAATATTCGATTTCGAAATCACTTTTCAATATTCATTTTAAAATGAATAAAATCGATATAAATATCGTTCACGTCAAAATGGCGCTAATCTGATCAACACGGCTTCATATATTTCTATTTTCAAATATTCTATTTCAAATATTTCTATTTCAAAATATTTCGTTTCAAATATTTCTATTATTAAAATATTTCGTTCAACACATGACTAATCTCAACGGATGAGTACAGTCAACACATGAACCTTTATATTGATAAAGATGTAAATTTTATTATAAAAATATTTCGTTCAACACATGACTAATCTCAACGGATGAGTATGGTCAACACATGAACCTTTACTTTATATTGATAAAGATGTAAATTTTATTATAAAAATATTTCGTTCAACACATGACTAATCTCAACGGATGAGTACGGTCAACACATGAACCTTTACTTTATATTGATAAAGATGTAAATTTTATTATAAAAATATTTCGTTCAACACATGACTAATCTCAACGGATGAGTACGGTCAACACATGAACCTTTACTTTATATTGATAAAGATGTAAATTTTATTATAAAAATATTTCGTTCAACACATGACTAATCTCAACGGATGAGTACAGTCAACACATGAACCTTTGTTTTATAATATTCTTTAATTTCTAAATTGGAATGAGGCCCAATCAATTACCATATAATGTTAATTATATGGATTTTCATACAACACATGTATATAATAGCATTGAAAAATAATCAACCATCAACCAAAGTGCACTACACTGTATAAGCATCAAATATAGATATCTAACGCTTATAACAGCCTGTCAATCAATCGATCGACATATTTAATCAATCAGGATGAGTGAACTTCAAATTTCATCCCAACACCCGTGTGGGGTTTCAAACAATCAAACACAGATTTTATTTGTGCAGTTGGGCGATGTGTAAAATTTATCGACCCAATCAATGTCCTTCAAATAGGTGTACATAAACAAACCGTCCGGGTTGTAAATGAATATTTATTTATTCAAATTCACTATATTCATATTCACGTTAAAAATTACATTTTTAACGATAAAACATTTTATTTTAACATATGAATTTCTATTCAGTTCATTCTTTAAATAAATTTATATTTTTATCTTCTAACTTATTTTAGAAAATTTCGGCGGCATAACGGCACGATACTAGAAACAGGACAAGGCCTAGCCTTATCCCCGGTCTAGTGAAGGCCCACGCCATTCACACATCAATCAAATCAATTTCATTTCACCAAACAATTCAATCCAATCAAATAATTAAACTAATTTTTTTGCAATCAAACAAACAAGTCCATGGTCTGTGGAAGATTGTGTCGGGTGCTACTAAACACCGTCTGCATCCTAGTATATATATATGACTAGAAAATGAAATTGAAAGGTGAGAAATTCTCACCGAAAGCTATCCAATACCACGACTCTTCATTTATAGAAATTTTCTCCGTTCTCGCCTTTTTGTCATCTTCGTTGCCGGGATTCTCTACATATGTAAAAATCGAATTTTTACTTCGCTATTCAATATATAAAAATTATATATTTACTTCGCTATGCAATATATAAAAATCAAATTTTTACTTTGCTATTCAATATATAAAAATCGAATTTTTACTTTGCTATTCAATATATAAAAATCGAATTTTTACTTTGCTATTCAATATATAAAAATCGAATTTTTACTACTATGTTATATAGATAAAAATTATATTTTTATCACGCTATTTTCCATATAAAGATTTCGCCTTTTCTAAAACAAAGATTTCGCCTTTATAAAAACATAGACTTCGCCTTTTCAAATTTAAAGATTTCATCTTTATAAAAATCTCATTTTTATTTTTCTACACATATAAAGATGATATTTTTAATATTCCTATCATGTAAAAATTATATTTTTAACTCTCTACCTAACCAAAAATCATATTTTTACATCTTCTATATAGTAAAGATCATATTTTTAATACTTTAAAAATATAAAAATCATATTTTTATTACTTTAAAAATCGCTTCTTTATATTTCTAAAAATCAGTTCTTCACTATGATAAAAATTTCATTTTTACTATGATAAAAATTCCATTTTTATCACATTAAAACCCTATTTACTCTAGCAAAAATCCTAATGTTATTTACCTTGGAAGAAAAAAAAGAATTTAAACAACAATTTTATTTTAAAGCAAATAAAAATAAGAAGAAGGACGCACCACTGGTCAGAGGGGGAAATGGCACGTCGGAGTTCGTCTGAGGAGGGCGCAGCAGGTGGTCGGGCTCGGCAGAGGAGGGGGGTTCGAATCAGGTCTGGGGGTGGGTCTTCCTGCGTCGTCGGAGGATGGTGGGGGCGCGGCCGATGAAGGGGAGGCGGCAGACGGTGTGCGGTGGCATCGGGAAGGGCTAGGGTTGCTGGCGACTCCGATTTGGGGATGTTGGAGTTTGGGGATCGTCGAGGCGGGCCAGGGTGCTGCGGAGGTCGAAGGGGGTGGCGGCGCAGGGGGCGGAGGGGGAAGGAGAGGCGGCGGCTGCGGCAGAAGGGGGAGGCGACGGGTTTCGTTTTTTTTTCTTCTTTATAAACTGAATCGAGAAAAAAAGGGGGGGGGGCAACCGGTTTAAAAGGGGAGAGAGAGAAGATTTTTTTTATATATATTTCTAATTCAAAAAAAAGTTGACTTTTGCATATGACCTCTAAACGAGGCCCACCGCCTGTCGTCCATAGCGTTTTACCCCCATTCCGAACACAATGGGATAGGTATCGCAAGCTGATTTGATCGTTTTGATCAGTTTCCGTTTAATTTACATTTAAATCACTATATTGAATTTTAAACGTACATTTCAAATTACCGGGGTCACATACTAACTCTAAAAATTCTCGAAAAATATTTTCTAGCTTCGTATTGAAGATACGGTCCTAACAAAACTAGTTTCGTTGAATTCTGAGACCGTTGGGAAAATGGTCATTTTCCAGTCGATTAAAATCAACTGAAACTGGTCAAACGCGTTTTCCTTTGCCACGCTCACATATTGATTCGAAAAATTATGAAATTTGGAATCTAGCAATAATTTAACATCACAGACCCAACAAAAGTGGTTTCGTCGAAATCCGAGGTCGTTTGCCAAATGTCTATTTTTAAGGGCCTGAATTCCATAGCGACTATTCAGAATTTTCAACTGGACATATCTTTCGATCCCCGCTATGAAATTTTGATTTTTCGGATTCGTTGGAAAGATATTCCCAATTAGATCCTATTGCTTTCGGTTTCACTAAAATCCGGATTGTTTTGCACCCGGTACATTCAAATGAAGTTTGAAATCGAATTATCGAACTACCACGCCATTTTCAATTCTATTATAATTATATATATAATTATTTATATTCTAACGACGACGTATATAATATATACGTCGAATTTCCATTCAAAATAAATTTCTCGTCGATATTATTTAAAATAATTTATTTTAAATATTCAAAATTCGCTAGAATTGCCAAAAATAAAAATTTTAAACTGGCCCAGATTTTCGGGTTATTACAACCCCCTCTTTTCATTTAAATTTCTATTTTATAATTTAGATGTATGATGTTGCAAGCCATATAATATAATCATATGTTTGAATGCTACTTAGTTCGTGTGTGTATAGGAATGTGTGATTTGGATGAGTAAAATCTTCACAGTAACTAAAACTGAAATGAAGTAAATATGTGTAACTAGCAATGAAAATCTATGAATACATATATGAGTAAACCCTTTTTCCTTTATTCCCTGTCTATTATATAAGCAAACTTATATAGAGATGTATAGATATACAAATTCGTGTATTCAACTTTTCTTGTCAAAACCTGAAATGATCAAACCAGAAAAATGAAAATAATGGTTAAAAACAGAGGAGCGCTAACAAGTAAGTAAAGATCCCTTTTATTTGTAACGACCCAGAAAATCTGAACCAATTTAAAATTTTTAAATTGGCTAAAATAATGGATTTTAAATATTTAAAATAAATATTTTAAATAATGGCAATGAAAAGTGAGTTTGAATCGACAATTGAAAAACAGATATAACTAATTCTAATTATAAACAAGGCTGGAAAAGGTTGCAGTTTCAAAAATTGAATTCAAACTTTGTCGGACTGTACCGGGTGCAAAACAAAACGGATTTTAGTGAAACCAAAAATATTTAAATCTATTAGTGAATACATTTCTAACAAATCTGAAAAATCGAATTTTCATAGCGGAAAGCAAAAGTTATGGCCGAGTGAATTTTCAGAAAGGTCGCTATGGAATTTATATAGCCCGTGAAATTGGCCATTTTGCATACGACCTCGGAATTCGACGAAACCACATTTTTTGGATCCGGGATGTGAAGTTATTGCTAGGTTTCAAATTTCATAATTTTTGAAGCTGATATGTGAGCGTGGCAAAGGAAAATGTGTTTTGGTCAATTACAGTTAAATTGGATCGACCAAAAATGGGCCTTTTTGCAAACGGTCTCAGAATTCGACGAAACTAGTTTTGTTAGGACCGTATCGTCAATACGTAGCTAGAAAATATTTTTTTGGAATTTTTCGAATCATTTTGTGGCCCTAGCAAATTGAAATGTACGTTCAAATCAAATATTGAATGTTATATATTTTAATTTGAAGAAAAACTGACTGAAACAGTCGAATGGGCCTTCGAAACATAGCCCATTGTGTCCGGGATGGGGGTAATTAGCTAGGGGCAATAGTCGTTGGGTTTGAAAAGGAGTTCGTTTGCGAAAACACTATTTTAAAATTAAATAAACCTCCCGGCCAATAGAAATTTTCCTTTATAATTTAATTTTTAAAAAATATCTCAAAAATCCCTCGTCTCCTTCCAGACCGACGGCGGAACTTCTCTCCCCCCTTCCCTTCCATTTTCTGGCGAATCCCTTCATCAAAACCCATAGCCCCTTTGCAACTTTTTGAAGTTCATCTCCTCCTCTTCAAATCAACACCAACCACACCACCCCTCGTCGCTCCACCAGCGAGGACCACCGCTCCAAACTTCGGAGCTTTCGACCGCCGCCTCGTCCTGATCTCGCCACCGAACGCCATCGCACCACCATGGAAAGGAACGCCTCTCCAAGCTCTTCGCCGCTGCGAAGGCCGATCATCCTAACACGCATCGATTCGCGCGAAATCTGGTGACCTAGTTTCGAACAAACCAAGAGAGGATCGGTTTTTATTTTCTGAACTGATTTTAACAGTTTAAAACCGTTGCAAACTTTGAAAAACCGTACCTTTTTCGTTCGTTAACGAAATTCGATGAAACAGGAGACATCGGGACCGTGTGGACGTCTTCTACCTTCTAGAAGAGACCGCATATTTTTCTGAGCCTCTTGCTATTTTTGGTGGAGTGGAACCCAATGAGAGATTTCTAATTTATAAACAATATGGAAGAAACGACGATGTATAAATTATATAGTCGATGTATGAGTTATATAAGCATTGTACACCTCATGTATAAGCGTTGTATAAGTTGTACGTTCGATGTATAAGTGTATATGCGTTGTAAAAATTAAATATGTGTTGAAATAGAAGTGAATTGCTATATATATATATACGCCCCTCGTCCACAAACCATGGACAATATTTATTTATTGTGATTGGTGTGAAAATTGATTGATAGCGAATGGTTGTTTGGGATTATTTGTGGTTGATATTGATTGATTGTGGTTGAAAATACCCATTTGTGGTTGAGAAATATTTGGTTGAAACCACATAGGATTAGTTTGTGGAAATGAAATAAATATATACATGCTGCATGCGTGCGAACTAGATGCATGATCCCCATTGTCAAAAACCGCGAGGTTTTAAGGTAGAGCGAGGAGCCGTACTAGGGACGGTCCCGGTTTTAACTACTCTACCGTTATGTTGCCGAAATTTTGAATAATATTCATGTGTTTGAATTATTTTCATTTGTTGAAACTATAATTATTCGTTGAATTGAAAACCTTCATGTGTTGAATCGATATTCATTCGTTGATTAGAAATTCATGTGTTGAATGGTATTCGCGTTTTAAATATAAAAATCACATTTTTATCTATATATAGAAACTATAGAAAACCTTCATGTGTTGAATCGATATTCATTCGTTGATTAGAAATTCATGTGTTGAATGGTATTGATATTTTGAAATAAATTGTTTTATAATAAAAATCACCCTTTTATCATCTATATGGACTATGTAAAATAATCTCGTTTTAAAATAAATTGTTTTATAATAAAAATCCTATTTTTATCACCTCTATAAACTATATAAAATAATAGTGTTTTGAAATGAATTGTTTTACAATAAAAATCACATTTTTATTATATACATGAATTGTTGAAATGTGAAGTGTTAAAAATAGCAACTCGTTCAAAATAAATATGCGTGAGTTAAAATATTCATTAATTAGCTAATGATATGATTTTTGCCTATGCCTGCAACATTAGAATGAATGGTGTTTTTAAACCAAATGAAATCAAATATGAAGTTGAATGGAAAACAATAAATGATAAGAACTGTATACATGTACATGCATATTTATTGAACAGGTTATAGCAAAGGGGCTAGAGAAGAGGAATAAAATTTTGTGCCCGACAAATAGGTACACATTTACTGTTTTGTTTGGGTGATGATTTTATGAGCCTGTTGGCTAGCCGCTTGGCTTTTTCTTTTTCTTTTCGACATGAGAGGCCCGTGTGGCTATTTGGGAATTTTCCCAGCCCCTCCCGTACAAAGGAGGTTATGGCGAAATTTTCCAAAATTTAAAGGCGTTAGTGAAATATTTGAAGTAAAAACGATATTGAAATTGTTGAATGAACTATATTTATATAAATATATAAATATATAAATATAAATAAAATTAAAACGAAACGTGGCCGTGCAGTTCATGATTTGAAACCGTGATTTCAAACGACTATACCAGGAGATCCGACCATCGGATTTTCCTGAAATCGCAACCGTTGGGTTTGCCTTGGAAAAATCTTTCCAACGGCACCAACTTTGTAAAAATACAACGGTTGGATTGTCTGGAATGTTTAATTCAAATTTGAAGAAAAACAGCGCTAGAAATGATTATATTTATTTATATTTATAAATATAATTATATTTAATCGAATAACGACGCTGCAGTTCATATTTTGAAATCGAAACTTCAAACGATTGCATCGGGAGATCCGACCGTCGGATTTTCCCGAAACTGGAACCGTTGGATTCGTTTTGAAAAGACCTTTCTAATGATGTAAATTTTATGAAGATCCAACAGTTAGATTTTCAGATATGTGTAAATCAAATCTGAAGAAAAACAGCGCCACGGCCGTGCTATGGCCCGAAGCGTCGTTTTGAATAAATTGGCTATTTTTAAATAAATAAAAATAGCGATAAATCGTTATAAAATATCATAAACAATATGGAATGGAAGTAAACTGAATTTGCTCGATTTATGTTGTATTTGATGGTTGAAGGTGTTTGGTGTGAAAATTACATTAAAGAACAAAATTGGTGTTGTCGAATGATTTAACCATTGAAATAAATTGATTTGAAATTCTAAATATACGTGAATTATTTGAAAAGGTCGAGTTAATTCTCATTTCAAATAATTGACCGACGATTGAAAGTCAAAGATGAAGACGATGGTCGAAGACCGGAGATCTTCACCTCGTTTGGATGGTAACCGAGGTCCTGATTGGGAGGCATCCCGAAATATGGATAATGAGTGGTGATCGTCCAGACGTACGTGGTGATCAATGGATTAGCGAGGTATTTAGTGCCTCCGGTTTCGTTCAGACCCAGAACGGACTTGTAAATGGACTGTGTGTCTGACATTGGGTTCTATTCTGTGTTGATTGATCTCTATTAAATATACATCTGTTTGGCGGCGGAGAATTTATTTTTTTGCTTAACGTCCTTCTCTAAAATGCACGAGCTCAGAGGTTGTATATCGATGGACATCAGTCGCATGGCATGAATTGCTAGTGTGGCATGCTTAAGTGGCTAATGATCAGGGCTTCTGTTGAAAAGCAAAGTCTTGTGGTGATGATCAAAGCACCGCCTGTGTGGCGTAGCTTTGTGTGTAACGTGAAATCGCGAGCCTCACACCCCGATATGAACCAGAAACGGGAGAAGGACCTCAGGGAGGGCTTGCGTTTCTTCCTAGCTAGGGTGGTGTCAGTGACCTACCAGCCCTGACATTTATATACTTTTCACCTGTGTGGTCGTTGCTGTTGCGAGGCGCCTCGGTTTGATCGGACGATCCGGGTCCGATGGAGCCATTCGTTGGCTCGTTTACGCCCCAAAGGGAGGGGAAACGTATTGTTCAGGCATAATAATCCACATCGGTGGACCGACCCTGTCGCTCCAAGAGGCAGTTGCGGCTGTTCCTGAGGCTCGGGCTAGGCAGTCTCGAATTCGGTAAGGACTATCTTTTGCCTTGGTTCATGACGGAAGTCCATTTTCCAAATACGACATCGTGCGAATTTGATTGTATACCTATATATGGCGACATAGTGGTATGGGGCATTAATGCCGTCTATGATTGATAGTTATGATTTGAAATTGTTTTCAAACATATAAACACTAGCAATAATATCAAATGCCTTTGTTTTATTCGTATCAAGCATATTTTGGCCGTTATAAGGTAAAAACTCTATCCTCCTGTTTGCATTGCATTGTGTGATGGGAACTGAGTCTTATAACAGCTTCATTTTTATAAAAAGTATAGCGATGTTTAAAAGAAAGATTTGTTTTAAAGCACTGACAATCAAATGGAGTAAACCCGTTCCATGAAAGTGGCGTGGTCTTGTGATTAGCCAAATTATATATGTGTTGGATAGATTTCTCATACCAGTCCCATGACTGACTCGTAGTTTGTTTCACTCTCAAACTCGGGTGCCCCTTTTTCTACACGGGCAGCCTTGTATTCAGGTTTAGCTGGTTCTTTCTGGATAGCTGGAGCTGAAGATGGATTCTATCATTTATCTCTTTTTATGCTGTTCAGCTCCTATTGTACATATTATGTTTGTTTTCCGCTGTAGACATTTATGTATAGCTGAACTGTATTTTTACTAAGTATGATCATGTATACCGTGTAACTCTGATGATTACTTTTATCCAGTATATTCTATTGTTTATTATCTGGTGTATTTATTTAATTCTGTTCTGCTATTATCTGTTTTTGTGTTATATTCCACGGATTACCCTTGCCACCGTCAGTGTGGGGTTTGGGGTCGTCTCAATTTTGTATCAGAGCTTTGGTTAAGCTTAGTTCTAGAATATGACACTTGAACGAACTCGTCAGAAATAGAACCTGTAGTGTCCTAGGATGGGTAACTCTATACAGATAGGATCAGCAGTATCCTAGTATAAATAAAGCAGAATGGAATACACCCCAGTAGACACATTTACATTGAAGTATTTGTCTCTATATTTTGAAATATCTTTTTGTTGACCTGACACTTTGTCTGCTAATTGCAAACGCACTAGAAAATGAGTGACAGGAACAGAAGAAATATTTGTATGGCTCGACCAGCTAATGAGCCAGTTGTGCTCCCGCAGCCAGAATCCGATATAGAAGTTCTATTCAAGAGATTTCGAAATCTGGGCGGATTGCCATTCTTAGGCAAGGAGTCCATTATGGAAACACAAGCTTGGATTCGTTCTGCAGAGAAAATCTTCGAGGGTTTAAAGCTGAGAGACGATCAGAAAAGATTACTGGCGTCTTGAGCACTCAAAGAAGAAGCTTTGTTTTGGTGGGATTCAGTTATTAAAGATAATCCAGAAGGTGATATCACCTGGGACAGATTCAAAGAGATTTTCTTAGAAAGATTTACTCCTCCCGAAGCAACCGAGCGATTATGTGATGAATTTTCTTATTTGATACAAGGTGATATGACCATCCCAGAATATCATAAGAAATTCAACGAACTTTCTCACTTTGCTCCTCATCTGATTCAAGATCCAAAGAGGAAAAAACTGAGATTTATTCATGGCCTGCAAAGGAGATATCAGAATAGTGTACTGAGGAATGTAAAACTTCCTTTCTCGGAAATGATTTATATGGCTTATCAGTATGAAGATCTCCATAAGAAAGGAATGTTGCGCGACGAAGAAGGAGTCTGTTGTAGTGACAAAGAAGAGTCGGAAACTAATATTCCTGAAGCCAGTTCGAGGTCGGAGGTCAGTGAGAAGCCCAATGCTAGGAGAAAAAGGGCTAAATCTGAAAAAGAACCGGCAACGACTGCCACATGGTCAAACTGCAATCAAAAGGGTCATTTGTCCAGGAAATGTAAGTCCTTGAAATTACAAAAGAAGGAGGGATCTAAATCAAAGGACAAGGTTAAAGAAAATAGAAAGTGTAATCTTTGTCATCAAGCTGGTCACGTAAAGCAAGACTGCTGGCCGTCGAAAAAGACCAATGTGGCTCAGGTAAATGAAATAGCAGAAACTTCTGGGCCCGTAGATGTTCTGGAAAGGCCCGATGTGTTAGAGGGCACGCTTACTGTCAAAAACATTCCAGTCAAAGTACTGTTTGACACGGGCACGTCACGAAGCTTTATTGCAAAGAGTGTCGCTAAGAAACTAGATTTGAATTTGAGGAAGCTCAAGGAACCAATGACTATCTAGAATCCGGTCGGGGGTTCTATCAATCTCAGTTGGATTTGTGCAGTACCTGTCTCCTTTTCTTGCTATAAATTCCCTATTATCTCTATCGTCATGAATTTTAATGAATTCGATATCATTCTGGGATTGGATTGGCTAACCAAATATGAAGCGGAGGTTAGATGCGCCGAGAGAGTGGTTAAAGCAAAGGCTCAATCGGGGAATTATATAACCATACCATGTGAAGGCCCGACTTCGAATAGAAAGGACTTCTGGGCAGCTTTGAAAGTTTCTCCATCCCAAATGGAAAATGTCCCTGAAATCACAGAGAATATACCCGACCTGGTGAAAGATATTCCTGTCGTCAAGAACTCTGCGGATGTGTTCGAAGAAGTTGTTCGCTTACCTCTGCAGAGAGAAATAGATTTCAAGATCGCTTTGATTCCCAATGCAAGGCCGGTAGTTCACGCTATTCGAAGCATGTCCTTGAAAGAGAAAGAAGAACTTGACAATCAAACACGACAGCTAGTATGGAAGAGTCTAATCAGGCCTAGTTTCTCTGATTGGGGTGCAGCAGTGGTGTTTGTCCCCAAATCTGACGGTACTCTACGTCTATGTGTGGATTATCGTGATCTGAACAAACAGACAATAAAGAACAAATATCCATTGCCGTAGATTGATGATTTGTTAGATCGATTAAATGGAGCACAAGTATTTTCACGAATGGACCTAGCTACAGGCTTCCATCAACTTCGAATTGCCGAAGAATGTGTTCCAATGACAGCATTCAGAGGTCCCGACTTATTCTACGAGTGGTTAGTAATGCCGTTCGGCTTATGTAACGCTCCTGCTTACTTCGTCGGTCTAATGAACAGAGTATTCAGAGGAGTATTGAATAAATTTGTTCTGGTTTTTATTGATGATATTCTAATCTTCTCTAAATCAAAGGCCGAACATGAAAAACATTTGGAACAAGTGTTAGAAATCCTCAGAAGGAATGTATTGAAAGCAAAATTTTCCAAATGTATATTCTGGCAAGATGAAGTGAGATTTATGGGCCACGTCGTATCAAAAGAAGGAATTGCTGTGGATCCAAGCAAAATCACAGCTATTCAGAATTGGAAACAGCCCAGTATCCCCACTGAAGTCCGCAGTTTTCTCGGATTGGCTAGCTATTACCGGAAGTTTGTTAAAAACTTTTCGAAGATATCTGGTCATTTAACAAAGCTTACAAAGAAGCACTCTAAGTTCAAATGGACTCCAGAAAGTGAGGAGGCTTTTGAAGAGCTAAAGTTGAGATTAACAAGTGCTCCAGTGTTAACCATCATCGATGGCAACCAGGATTTAAAAGTCTGGACTGATGCTTCTAGAGAAGGCCTTGGCGCAGTGTTAATGCAAAGAGGCCAAGTGATTGCTTATGCTAGCCGTCAACTGAAGCCGCACGAGAAGAACTACGTAACTCATGATCTTGAGTTATTGGCTATTGTGTTCGCTTTGAAAATCTGGAGACACTATCTGCTGGGTGAGAGATTCGAACTGTTTACAAATCACCAGTCGCTAAAGTATCTGTTCACCCAGAAAGACCTGAATTTGAGGCAGCAACGTTGGCTGGAGTTCCTTGCAGCATATGATTTTGAAATTATATATACTCCAGGGAAAGCCAATGTTGTGGCTGATGCGCTAAGCCGAAAGAATGTAATGATCGCCAGCTTTATTATTACGACTTCCTTGATTGACAAAATATCTATTCTTCAGAAGGAGGATAACTTTATTAAGGATATGATCAAAAGGATTCAGAAAGGCGAACCCTCGTGTTTTCAAATCGATAACGACGAGACCTTGAGGTTGAAAGGAAGGATTTGTGTTCCTGACATCTCCGAGTTAAAAAGGGAAGTGTTAGACGAGTGTCACAAGTCCAAGCCGAGTATCCATCCTGGTGTGGCCAAAATGTACAACGATCTTAAGCGAACATTCTGGTGGAAGGCTATGAAAAGGGACATTTCAATATACGTTAGTCAATGCCCCACTTGCCAACTAGTCAAGAGCGACCAACAGAAATTGGCTGGATTATTACAACCACTAGAAGTTCCTGGTTGGAAGTGGGAACATATTTCTATGGACTTCATTGATGGTCTGCCCAGAACCAGAAAAGGAAATGACAGTATTTGGGTGATCGTAGAACGCTTCACGAAGACCGCCCATTTTATACCTGTCAGATCAAACAGAACTGCTCAGAGTCTGGCGCAGATATACTTCAGGGAAATAGTTAGACTACATGGAGTGCCGCTCAGTATAGTCAGTGATAGAGATACAATATTCACTAGCAAATTCTGGGAGGCATTTCAAGTCGAGCTGGGAACGAAGCTGAACTTGAGCACCGCTTATCATCCTCAAACAGACGGTCAGACTGAGAGGGTAAATCGTATTTTAGAAGATCTATTGCGGGCTGGTGTTATAGATTTCGGTGGATCCTGGGAAGGCAATCTGCATTTGGCTGAATTCTCTTATAACAACAGCTACCAGGCAAGTCTGACAATGTCGCCATTCGAAGCGTTGTATGGTAGACCGTGCCGATCCCCTGCTTTTTGGGTCGAACCCGGAAATTGACTTGTGTTGGGTCCTGATATGATTCGAGAAGCTGCCGACAAAGTCGATTTTATTAAGAAGCGATTACTCGCCACTCAAAGCCGACAAAAGAGCTATGCCGATAGAAGAAGGAGAGATATATTTTAAAGTATCGCCGATGAGAGGAGTTATCCGGTTCGGTAAAACTGGAAAGTTGGCGCCCAAATTCATTGGTCCGTTTCCTATTCTGGAACGGATCGGAACTCTCGCTTATAGGGTTAAATTGCCTGATTGGTTGCCTGGAGTTCATGATGTATTCCATATATCTCAACTTCGAAAGCGCGTTCATGATCCAGACTTGATCGTGGAAGAAGCAGCTCAACAGGATATTGAAATTACTCCAGAATTAGCTGTGAGAAGAGAGCCGCTAAAGATTATCGGCAAAGAAACCAAAGAGCTGAGGAACAAGAAGGTTCACTTAGTCAAAGTGCAATGGAGTGGAGATCCGCGAGATTGTACTTGGGAAACTGAGGAGAGCATTCAGAAAGCTTATCCTAGATGCCGAGTGGATATCTCTGATTGACTCGGGTGTAAGGTACATTTACCCTACTTTGCATTGCCATTTAATCCTCTACTCTGTTGTTATTTTCTTTTCATGGATGTGAACTTTTAAATTCTATGGTCTGAATCATTTTAAAAGGAGTATAGAAATTGATTAGTATATTTTTGAAAGGTTGAAAACAATTGGATTGGTTGTTGTGTTGTGTGATTGTAGATTTATCAAACCACTTTCGACTTTGTTCCTTTTCGGGGACGAAAAGTTTTAAGTGGGGGAGATTGTAACGACCCAGAAAATCTGAACCAATTTAAAATTTTTAAATTGGCTAAAATAATGGATTTTAAATATTTAAAATAAATATTTTAAATAATGACAATGAAAAGTGAGTTTGAATCGACAATTGAAAAATGAATATAATTAATTCTAATTATAAACAAGGCTGGAAAAGGCTGCAGTTTCAAAAATTGAATTCAAACTTTGTCGGACTGTACCGGGTGCAAAACAAAACGGATTTTAGTGAAACCAAAAATATTTAAATCTGTTGTGAATACCTTTCTAACGAATCTGAAAAATTGAATTTTCATAGCGGAAAGCAAAAGTTATGGCCGAATGAATTTTCAGAAAGGTCGCTATGGAATTTATATAGCCCGTGAAATTGGCCATTTTGCATACGACCTTGGAATTCGAGAAACCACTTTTGTTGGATCCGGGATGTGAAGTTATTGCTAGGTTTCAAATTTCATAATTTTTGAAGCTGATATGTGAGCGTGGCAAAGGAAAATGTGTTTTGGTCAATTACAGTTAAATTGGATCGACCAAAAATGGGCCTTTTTGCAAACGGTCTCAGAATTCGACGAAACTAGTTTAGTTAGGACTGTATCGTCAATACGAAGCTAGAAAATAGTTTTCTAGAATTTTTCGAGTCAGTTTGTGGCCCTAGCAAATTGAAATGTACGTTCAAATCAAATATTGAATGTTATATATTTTAATTTGAAGGAAAATTGACTGAAACAGTCGAATGGGCCTTCGAAACATAACCCATTGTGTCCAGGATGGGGGTAATTAGCTAGGGGCGACAGTCGTTGGGTTTGAAAAGGAGTTCGTTTGTGAAAACACTATTTTAAAATTAAATAAACCTCCCGGCCAATAGAAATTTTCCTTTATAATTTATTTTTTAAAAAATATCTCAAAAATCCCTCGTCTCCTTCCAGACCGACGGCGGAACTTCTCTCCTCCCTTCCCTTCCATTTTCCGACGAATCCCTTCATCAAAACCCATAGCCCCTTTGCAACTTTTTGAAGTTCATCTCCTCTCTTCAAATCAACACCAACCACACCACCCCTCGTCGCTCCACCAGCGAGGACCACCGCTCCAAACTTCGGAGCTTTCGACCGCCGCCTCGTCCTGATCTCGCCACCGAACGCCATCGCACCACCGTGGAAAGGAGCGCCTCTCCAAGCTCTTCGCCGCTGCGAAGGCCGATCATCCTAACACGCATCGATTCGCGCGAAATCTGGTGACCTAGTTTCGAACAAACCAAGAGAGGTTCGGTTTTTATTTTCTGAACTGATTTTAACAGTTTAAAACCATTGCAAACTTTGAAAAACCGTATCTTTTTCGTTTGTTAACGAAATTCGATGAAACAAGAGACATCGAGACCGTGTGGACGTCTTCTACCTTCTAGAAGAGACCGCATATTTTTCTGAGCCTCCTGCTATTTTTGGTGGAGTGGAACCCAATGTGAGATTTCTAATTTATAAACAATATGGAAAAAACGACGATGTATAAATTATATAGTCGATGTATGAGTTATATAAGCGTTGTACACCTCATGTATAAGCGCTGTATAAGTTGTACGTTCGATGTATAAGTTGTATATGCGTTGTAAAAATTATATATGTATTGAAATAGAAGTGAATTGCTATATATAAATATATATATATACATATATATACGCCCCTCGTCCACAAACCATGGACGATATTTATTGATTGTGATTGGTGTGAAAATTGGTTGATAGCGAATGGTTGTTTGGGATTATTTGTGGTTGATATTGATTGATTGTGGTTGAAAATACCCATTTGTGGTTGAGAAATATTTGGTTGAAACCACATAGGATTAGTTTGTGGAAATGAAATAAATATATACATGCCGCCTGCGTGCGAACTAGATGCATGATCCCCATTGTCAAAAACCGCGAGGTTTTAAGGTAGAGCGAGGAGCCGCACTAGGGACGGTCCCGGTTTTAACTACCTTGCCGTTATGCTGCCGAAATTTTGAATAATATTCATGTGTTTGAATTATTTTCATTTGTTGAAACTATATTTATTCATTGAATAGAAAACCTTCATGTGTTGAATCGATATTCATTCGTTGATTAGAAATTCATGTGTTGAATGGTATTCGCGTTTTAAATATAAAAATCACATTTTTATCTATATATAAAACTATAGAAAACCTTCATGTGTTGAATCGATATTCATTCGTTGATTAGAAATTCATGTGTTGAATGGTATTGATATTTTGAAATAAATTGTTTTATAATAAAAATCACCCTTTTATCATCTATATGGACTATGTAAAATAATCTCGTTTTAAAATAAATTGTTTTATAATAAAAATCCTATTTTTATCACCTCTATAAACTATATAAAATAATAGTGTTTTGAAATGAATTGTTTTACAATAAAAATCACATTTTTATTATATACATGAATTGTTGAAATGTGAAGTGTTAAAAATAGCAACTCATTCAAAATAAATATGCGTGAGTTAAAATATTCATTAATTAGCTAATGATATGATTTTTGCCTATGCCTGCAACATTAGAATGAATGGTGTTTTTAAACCAAATGAAATCAAATATGAAGTTGAATGGAAAACGATAAATGATAAGAACTGTATATATGTATATGCATATTTATTGAACAGGTTATAGCAAAGGGGCTAGAGAAGAGGAATAAAATTTTGTGCCCGACAAATAGGTACACATTTACTGTTTTGTTTGGGTGATGATTTTATAAGCCTGTTGGCTAGCCGCTTGGCTTTTTCTTTTCGACATGAGACGCCCGTGTGGCTATTTGGGAATTTTCCCAGCCCCTCCCGTACAAAGGAGGTTATGGCGAAATTTTCCAAAATTTAAAGGCGTTAGTGAAATATTTAAAGTAAAAACGATATTGAAATTGTTGAATGAACTATATTTATATAAATATATAAATATAAATAAAATTAAAACGAAACGTGGCCTTGCAGTTCGTGATTTGAAACCGTGATTTCAAACGACTATACCAGGAGATCCGACCATCGGATTTTCCTGAAATCGCAACCGTTGGGTTCGCCTTGGAAAAATCTTTCCAACGGCACCAACTTTGTAAAAATCCAACGGTTGGATTGTTTGGAATGTTTAATTCAAATTTGAAGAAAAACAACGCCAGAAACGATTATATTTATTTATATTTATAAATATAATTATATTTAATCAAATAACGACGTTGTAGTTCGTATTTTGAAATCGAAACTTCAAACGATTGCACCGGGAGATCCGACCGACGGATTTTCCCGAAACTGGAACCGTTGGATTCGTTTTGAAAAGACCTTTCTAATGATGTAAATTTTATGAAGATCCAACGGTTAGATTTTTAGATATGTGTAAATCAAATCTGAAGAAAAACAGCGCCACGGCCGCGCTATGGCCCGAAGCGTCGTTTTGAATAAATTGGCTATTTTTAAATAAATAAAAATAGCGATAAATCGTTATAAAATATCATAAACAATATGGAATGGAAGTAAACTGAATTTGCTCGATTTATGTTGTATTTGATGGTTGAAGGTGTTTGGTGTGAAAATTACATTAAAGAGCAAAATTGGTGTTGTCGAATGATTTAACCATTGAAATAAATTGATTTGAAATTCTAAATATACGTGAATTATTTGAAAAGGCCGAGTTAATTCTCATTTCAAATAATTGATGGGCGATTGAAAGTCAAAGATGAAGACGATGGTCGAAGACCGAAGATCTTCACCTCGTTTGGATGGTAACCGAGGTCCTGATTGGGAGACATCCCGAAATATGGATAATGAGTGGTGATCGTCCAGACGTACGTGGTGATCAATGGGTTAGCGAGGTATTTTGTGCCTCCGGTTTCGTTCAGACCCAGAACGGACTTGTAAATGGACTGTGTGTCTGACATTGGGTTCTATTCTGTGTTGATTGATCTCTATTAAATATACATCTGTTTGGCGGCGGAGAATTTATTCTTTTTCTTAACGCCCTTCTCTGAAATGCACGAGCTCAGAGGTTGTATATCGATGGACATCAGTCGCATGGCATGAATTGCTAGTGTGGCATACTTAAGTGGCAAATGATCAGGGCTTCTGTTGAAAAGTAAAGTCTTGTGGTGATGATCAAAGCACCGCCTGTGTGGCGTAGCTTTGTGTGTAACGTGAAATCGCGAGCCTCACACCCCGGTATGAACCAGAAACGGGAGAAGGACCTCAGGGAGGGCATGCGTTTCTTCCTACCTAGGTTGGTGTCAGTGACCTACCAACCCTGACATTTATACACTTTTCACCTGTGTGGTTGTTGCTGTTGCGAGGCGCCTCGGTTTGATCGGACGATCCGGGTCCGATGGAGTCATTCGTTGGCTCGTTTACGCCCCAAAGGGCAGGGAAACGTATTGTTCAGGCATAATAATCCACATCGGTGGACCGGCCCTGTCGCTCCAAGGGGCAGTTGCGGCTGTTCCTGAGGCTCGGGCTAGGGAGTCTCGAATTCGGTAAGGACTATCTTTTGCCTTGGTTCATGACGGAAGTCCAATTTCCAAATACGACATCATGCGAATTTGATTGTATACCTATATATGGCGACATAGTAGTATGGGGCATTAATGCCGTCTATGATTGATAGTTATGATTTGAAATTGTTTTCAAACATATAAACACTAGCAATAATATCAAATGCCTTTGTTTTATTCGTATCAAGCATATTTTGGCCGTTATAAGGTAAAAACTCTATCCTCCTGTTTGCATTGCATTGTGTGATGGGAACTGAGTCTTATAACGGCTTCATTTTTATAAAAAGCATAGCGATGTTTAAAAGAAAGATTTGTTTTAAAGCACTGGCAATCAAATGGAGTAAACTCGTTCCACGAAAGTGGCGTGGTCCTGTGATTAGCCAAATTATATATGTGTTGGATAGATTTCTCATACCAGTCCCATGACTGACTCGTAGTTTGTTTCACTCTCAAACTCGGGTGCCCTTTTTCTACACGGGCAGCCTTGTATTCAGGTTTAGCTGGTTCTTTCTGGATAGCTGGAGCTGAAGATGGATTCTATCATTTATCTCTTTTTATGCTGTTCAGCTCCTATTGTACATATTATGTTTGTTTTCCGCTGTAGACATTTATGTATAGCTGAACTGTATTTTTACTAAGTATTATCCTGTATACTGTGTAACTCTGATGATTACTTTTATCCAGTATATTCTATTGTTTATTATCTGGTGTATTTATTTAATTCTGTTCTGCTATTATCTGTTTTTGTGTTATATTCCACGGATTACCCTTGCCACCGTCAGTGCGGGGTTTGGGGTCGTCTCATTATTTTCTGTTGTTCCAGTAAACCTTAAAACTGTGTATAGATCATTACAGACGAATTACATTAACGAAGCATGGATGAGTAGTTCAAAAAGGGTAACCGGAAATGTTTAATATGTGTTGGCTTGAGACTGAGCAACAGAGGATTGGTTCGGTGAGTAAACCTCTCTTCAAATCCCATTTATTGTTTATTTCTTGAATAGGTACTGTATAGTGAAGATTAGCTAAGTACTTGGACTTAAATATAACTTATATAAAAGACTGGATGCTTGTTAGGATTAAGAAACTGTTAGCAGGCCTGTGTATGTAAACAGGATTCTAAGTTCAACTATATATTATAATTTTCTTAAACTTTAAACCCACTGTGTATTTGACTTGAGTAATACATGAAAATGCTGATAGCTATATGGGGTAAATTTTAAAAAAGTGCCGCTTATATCATAATATATATCTACATACATTTATATATAAACAGACTAAACTCATGTCAACATATAAGATGAAATTGATTATGAAACAATACAGCACATCTCCGTGCTCACCATAGATTCAGCTTCCAATCGACCAAACCAAATTTAACTAATGAAAATTGGTGCAAAATTAAAGAAAATGGTGTCTTTCAGTCGACATGGGTCGATCGTGGAAGCGATGATAAATACTGATTATCGGATAATGAAAAAGAGGGACAAGTGAGGAAAGAAAATGAATGCGCAAGATTTAATTAGGAATTGATGTGTTTTTAAAATACGTTTAAATGGATGGAGTTCGAGAGTAATTCGCACTGTAGTTCACGGCTTGTCGCGGCTACTTCTAGGGAACCGTGGTGGAGGTGAAGGTAGCGTTCAAGGGGAGACCGGGAGGGTGAGTGCGTTGGTGAAAATAAAATGGGGTTGTGTGTGCATGTGGACATGTGCACTTTGTGTGTTCTGGTAGCATTAAAGAAGAAGAAGCAGTTGTGACTGCTGTGCAAAGGAAAGTAAGGCTAGAATGTATAGTTTGGGTGTATCAGCAAACAAGGGAAAGGTTGAATCAACAGTTAAGGAAAGGATGTCCACACACATCAAAAATAAAGAAGCAACTGCGTGTGTACAAGTTAGCACTAGACTGTTCCTAGATAAAAACCAAGTCATGGTCTATATATATATATATATATATATATATATATATATATATATATATATGTATGTATATTTGCACACTATGTAATCCATTACTGGAATTTGAATGAAAAACACTCAACTAATCTTCCGTTAAAAATTGGGCATTCAAATATTCAAGTCATGGTTTTGATGTCAGTTCGTTTGGAGCGCCTCATGCTAATGCATGGGTAAACGTCTGCATATATCTGTGTTTTTCCCTTCATATATATAATATATATAAATAATAATAATAATAAAACGAAATAAAACAAAAGGAAGGACACACAGCAAGTAGAAAATGGGATGGCAAAGTAGTAGCTAAATAGTAAGAAGAGAAAGGAACAGTGGGAGACATGAGAGCATCAGTCAGATTTTTGGTGTGTGCGTGGATAGTACCATGGTGCGTTGGTCCGCTAATAGGGCAACAAATCACGGTGCCAGGCAAATAGAAAACGGAAGGAAAGAAGGAAAGAAAAGGGTAGTGGGCTTGGTTCGTGTGTACAACTGATGGGCTTTGGGCTTGAAAAAAAAATATAAACTTAAAAGAAACCTGTTAGGAAGAGGAGATGGAACGGCTGTAAGAAAAAATAGTAGAGGAAAGGAAATGATAAAATGGGAAAATTTATATTTAAATAAAATAGAATTTTTATTTAGCCAATTTAGAAAAGAGAAGTGAATCAGGATTTAATACAGTTTTTGTCAAAAACTGAAATTTGAATTCAGAAGCTGTAATTTAATTAAAATTATAAATTTAATTTATAATTAGAATTAGAAATGATTTTCTAATGAAATATTCAAACTGTAAAGTCAACGAAAAGAGAGTCGATCAAGTGTAAAATATCAGATACGGTTTTGACAAAAGTCGAGAAGTCGGCACAGAAGTTGTAATTATAAATTTATTTTATAATTTAAATTAGAATTTATTTTCGAATGAAATGTTTAAAATTTTAAAAAAGGTAAAAAGAAACAGTATGCAAGACATACGCTCAATTTGTCGGTTCAAACTGTGGTCGAAATTCTCTAATACGAGTAACGAGGCAAGTACAGTTCTGTACTTTATAAAATAAGAACTGTAATTTATATTTAATCATTTTAGATTAATAATTTAGAAAGAGAAATTTTATTTAAATCAATGTATAGAAAGAAGGAGTAGATCGAATATAAGGAATCCAAGGGAAATTTGTCGAAACAATACAAAATGTAAAAGTTGTAAAATAAATTATAATTCATTTGTGAATAATCAGATTAAGGAATGATTATGAGTAATAATTTTCTAAAGAATGTTGTAAGTATTTTTTTTTCAAAAATTTGACGAACAAAATGAAAAGAAAGACCGTGTGTAATGCACATACTGAAATCGTTCATTTTTTTAGTGATGATCAAAATACCAGGATATAGACAAGAGGATCATATACTGTGTAATTTGACTGTAATTACATATGTAAATTTGATTATAATCTAGTAAGATTTATAATTTAAAAAGAAAACGATTCGTTAATCATATTAAAGAGGCCGAAATAAATATTTCACTTTGATTTGATTATACGCCGCATGTTAGAGATATTTAAAGTGAAGACGGCGATATACAAGGACTATTCTTGAATAGTGCCTTTGGTTTGTCCAGTCCCAGGACAACTTGTATGGATGAATGTATGACAAAGTATTTCCAAAGGAATCACGTACGTTGTTTTCTTCAAACGTACCAGTTGCTGGCACAGAAGGGAAACTTCTTTAGCCTGACAACCAGAGTACTTTTGTGGAAATCAATTAGTGATTTCCGATGGATTTGACGATGTGGCATTCAAAGAAATTAAACAGTGATGATGAAAGTGTAAGTCTAGCCTTAAGCCTCACACCTAGGAAATGACAAAAATCGGGCAGGCAGCATGGCTATGTGGGTCGCTCCCATTAGGGTGTATAATCACCTATCTAGAAAAATTCCTTTTGTTTCTTACTCTATCGATTCTGCCCAATCGGGAAACGGTGGTTTGAGTCCAACCGTTGGTGATATACATTCGATACACTCAAGAGTAATGAGTGGTCGGTCATGTGTGGGCCGGGTTGCAAGACGTTCTTGTTGAACCCATGTGTATTCGCCTCTAGAGATACATCATCGGAAGGTGGTCCCATACCTTGTCATAGTTGGAAATCCAATTTCCATAAGCGCCAAGAGATTTTTATTTGTATACTATATAGGGGAATGTAAGATGCAAGCATTCTTCTAGATTCTGA
Organism: Allium sativum; assembly: GCA_030737875.1. Classification (NCBI taxonomy): domain Eukaryota; kingdom Viridiplantae; phylum Streptophyta; class Magnoliopsida; order Asparagales; family Amaryllidaceae; genus Allium; species Allium sativum. The sequence continues at coordinate 111,233,398 of CM060913.1, forward strand.
TTTATTTGTGAAACAAATAGACACTATGATAATATATGATTTAAAATATACAAAGTGTTTTGATCTCATAAGGTAAAAATTCGTTCCGTAGTTACGACGTGGTCTTATGAGATATTTTTATTTGTTTTAAACTTGTTACTCATACCAGTCCCCTGACTGACCAGGAGTTTATTTTTCTGTGTTTCCCTTAAACTCTTGGGTATTCATAACACTTGTTATGAATAGACAAGTGAATCAGGATTGGATAAAACATGGAAAGATGGAATGGAACTTTCTGTGTGTTGGTCTACTTATCCTACTGACTGTATAATTAAGTCTATCAGTTGGTCATCAAGGATATGTATAATTAAAGATGTACTATGAATGGCTTGTATCACTGGATCTATAATGCTCTGATGTAATATATTCCGCTGTGTAATGTTATAAAGTATTATCTTTTGTAAAAAGTCCTCTGTGAGATTCTAACATTATGTGATTTTATCTTCTATCTATTCTTATTCTTATTATTGGCACAACTTCCGATGTGTTCGAAAGTTGGGTCGTTACATGAACATAATCTGGTTTTATCTCCTCTATACGAGGTTGTAAAGCTTGGATCTTCAAGTTGAGGCATTCAGCTTCATTTGAAGTAAATCTGCTATGCTTTTAAACAATTGAGCCTGGATCTGTGGACTATGATGAAGTAATTGAGGTGATTGCGATTTCTAATCTTTAATTCATCACGCGGTCTCTAAAAATTGCTTGCCGACAGTGTTTTGGTTAATACGTCATCTCGCCGATGTAGGAAGGTATATAATTTACTTGCAATTTTCCTTCCTTTACTAAATCTTGAACAAAATAAATGTCCATTTCGATATGCTTTGTTCTAGCATGCTGAATAAGGTTGCACGACATATAGATAGAACTTTGATTATCACACCAAATCTTATCTTAAGTGTCTGTGTTTAATTTGAGTTCTCTAAGTAGTAACTGTAACCAAGTAATTCGCAGCTATACTGGCTATGCTCCTTTATTCTGCTTCAACACTTGATTTTGATATTGTTGATTGGTTTTTAGAACTCTATGATATTAGATTATCACCAATGTAAACACAGTATCTAGTAACAGATTTTTCTGTCATATGGATTAGTAGCCCAATCTGAATCTGAATAACCAGTGTATTAAGATTTCTACATCCTTTAAGAGTTAATCCAGCATTAATTATTCCTTTTAGATATTTGAGAATCCACTTAACAGCTTTCCAATGTACATCTATTGGTTCCTGTAAAAATTGAGAAACTTTGTTAACACTAAAAGCTATATCAGGAGGTGTTATGGTAGCATATTGAAGTGCTCCCACAACACTTCTATATTGTTTAATATTACTTATGGATTCTCCCCTGAATTTGGAATAATGATGACTTGATATCATTGGTGTAGGTTGTGGCTTCGCTTTTTCCATGTCAGTTTTCAAAAGTAGCTCTGCTATGTACTTTTTCTGAAATAGAAATAATTCTGATTCTGAAAACCTTTGCACTTCAATGCCCAAAAAATATGGCACACTGCCCAGGTCTTTTATTGAGAAGGCCGGATTTAGATAATCAGTAATCTGCTTTATTTCCTCTTCATTGTTACCTGTAACAATCAGGTCATCAGCATATATCAAAATAAATACATTTGAAGTGCAAATGATTTTTGTAAATAATGAATTATCAGATTTAGTGGGATAAAAGCCAAGATTAACTAATGTTGATTTGAGTTTATCAAACCAAACCCTGGGTGAGTGTTTCAACCCATAAATTGCTTTCTTTAATTCACACACATGATTTGAGTCTAGTGTGTAGCCTTCAGGCTGTTGCATATATACTTCTTCTAGATTACTATTGAGGAATGCATTATTCATATCTAAATGCTTGATTCTCCACTGATTTTTCAGTGCAATGGTAAATATCAATCTTATAGTTACTGGATTTACAACAGAGACAAAGTTTCAGTATAATCAAGCCCATATTCTGGTGTGTAGCTTTAGCTTCTAATCTTGCTTTATATCTGTTTATGGATCCATCAGAATTTTTCTTTCACCTAAAAATCGATTTGCATCCTATTAAATTCTTATTATCTGGTTTGTGAACTAATTCCCATGTTTTATTTTTGATTAGAGCATTGTATTCCTCATCCATTGCTGCTCTCCAATATTTGTGGCTTGTTGCTTGACTATATATGTAATGACCCGTATTTTTAGTGGATAATAAATAATTTATTTAATTATTTAAATAATGGTTTGGTAATTTAAAATGACTAGAATTAAATAATATTGAATATTTAATTAATATAAATAATAAAATAATATATTTAATTTTTGAAATAGTCGGAAATAGTGGAATTCACAATATTGTGTGAATTGGATCATTTATAATATATAATCCAGTTTAGAGTTGATTTATGTTAACGAATATATTATATAAACGACAGTTGAACGTATAATTATATTATAATTATAATCGAGCTCGAAATGGCGTGACTGTTCGTAATTTGGCGATTCAAACTTTAAACGAATATACAAAATCTGTTTTAAGTCGGAATTCTATAAAACAAGAAACGTTCGGAGCTAGTGAACTATATTTTTCTAATGGAAGAGAAAAATCGAGATTTCGTCATGTAGATGGTGAGTTATGTCCAAATCAAATTTTAAAATAGTCGCTATGGAATTCCTTTATAATTTATAACGATTTTTAATATTATAAAAGGACTTTAAATATAAATCGAATATCGATATAATTGGGAACTTTGAAATATCAAGTTATAAATCCCAATATATTTATTTAGGAGCTGAATGATATTCTACGTGAAGATATACGTAAATATTAATTTTTTAATATTTAATTTAATTATTTTTAAATATATAAATATTTAAATGGGTTTATTTAGAGCTTTAAAAATAGCCAGTTTTGCAAACGACCTCCGTTTTCGATGAAACAATTTTGTTGGATCCAGAATAATAAATTATTTTTAGATTTCAATTTTCGTGATTTTAGAGTCAGTATGTGGTCGTACGGGATTTTAATGTGAAATACGGTCTATAATTTGACTTTAAAAATACGCTGTGTGAGCAAACGGACTCGGAATTCGACGAAACAAGTTTCGTTGGGTCCGTAATATCGAAACGTAGCTGCATGTCCATTTTTGTCGAATTTGGGTATTGTATGCGATGATACAGATATTTAAACAACAAACATGTATAGCGATTGATTATAAATTAATAAAATAATGAATATAAAATTATTTAAATTTTCCTATAAATATCCTACATTATTCCTAAACCCTAATCTCTTCATTCAGCGGTCAACCAATTTTCTGCCGCATCATCTTTCAGGAAAAACGTGAGGAATCTTCTTTAGAAAATCTTTAAAAAGGAAATCAAATCCTATAGATTCTAAAACTAAGATATTTGAGATCTTATTGAATGGGGCTTCAAGATGAGGTTGGTTTCATAGGGTGCGATCAGCATTTCTGGGGTTCACGTTTTAAAGTAGCTTTGCTAGGGTTCGAGTATACTGCAATTTGGATCATCGAGGTTAGCAATGGGTTTCGGAATTGGCCCTAGGATGGAAAACCACACCTGCCTGCAGCATTTGAACAGATTCCGTGATTTTCTTTGACAATTTCTGACTGCTCATTATCGTAGCTGACCTTTAGTCGCGACGCCAAAAGTTTACTCGAGTTCAATGATTTTGGTCATGGGGTGTTGAGGATTTGAAGAGATGTTTTTGTGTGATTTTTGTTTGAAATTAAATAAACGGAATAGGGAGAACGAGTTGTTTTTGGAATGGGTGATGGCCATAGTTTCTTCAGAAGGTCACGACATTAAGAAATTAGAGAGGGAAGACCATTGTTCATCATGGTAGGAACTTACGGATGGGCCGAATATACCAATAGTAAGGCCCAAATGTTTTAAATAGAAATGAAATTCAAGTTAATTTAAAATAGTATAATAATTTGTTATGTTAATATCTTATTCGTACGATATCGGAATCTGACGAAACAGGATCCGTTGGGATCGTATGGACGGTGGATATGCAATGGAACAGATTGGGAGTGAATCGGAGCACGTTACAATTTATGGCGAAATAAATTGTCTAATCTGAATTGACGATCACTTATCATTATTTAACGATAACCGACCAATGTGAGTAAATCTCACTAACTCTGGCCAGTTATATTTTTATAGATATAATCTTGTACTGACAAATGATGATTGATTATTGTGTGATGATTGTTTGGTTGAATTGCTGATTTAATTGTTGAAATTATAGATAACGATATATATATATATCGTTAATCAAATATTGATTATGTTTATCAGAATATTTCATATTGAAATGAAATCCATGTTATTTATATTGTTTAACATCTGTGGATGCAGGGAAACAGGTTGGAGGGATTTATCTGGATTCCTTAAATATTATTACTGTTTATTTTCATATATTATGATATATAATATGTGATTGATTATAATGACACTGGTCTTTTTAATTGGTATTTTAAATACCATAAGTGATACTAGAATGTATAAAGGTAATTTCAAAGTATATATTGAAATAAAATATTTATAAAAAATCAATGGATTTTTTAAGAGGAATACTTATTTAGAAAATAAATAGAATTATAAAAGGAATATTTATTTAGAAAATAAGAAGAATTATAAAAGGAATATTTATTTAGAAAATAAATAGAATTATAATAGGAATTAGAAAATAATTATAGTTATAAAAGGAATATTTATTTGGAAAATAAATAGGATTATAAAAGGAAATTGACGAGATATAAAAGAATTATGAGAAGATTGTTTAAAGTGGATATTAAATAGAAATTTGTTTTAACAGATAAATTGGAAAGATTAGTTTATAAATAATGTTTTATAAATTAAGTAAATTATTTATCATTGGATATATAAGTTTGAAATTATATGAAGAAGTAGAAATTGGTTTTAACACCGATATTTTTATGGGATGTAAACATAGCGTTTATAAAGGGATTTATAAACGAGGTTATAGGTGATTGGTGTAACGAACAGGAATTTCGGCCTCGAAAATCGACATAAGTACCTTTACCGTAACTCATGCCGACCTTCCAAACACCGAAAACACTGGACGTTATTAGAAAGAAATTAGAGGGTGAGGTAAGAAAGAAAGAAATATTAGAATAGAAGAAGAAGAAGAACCAACACAACACAGAGTCTCACATCGTAGCGGAACAAAATATAATACAGAATTTTTTTTTATTGAGAGCTTTAAATAAAACTTAAAATATCAGAGTACATCACACATCGGGACAGTTATAATAACCTGTCCTCACTTACAACACACAGCGGAATAGTAGCTATATAATATCATACGTCTGGATTCTTCTAGCTCGTCCCTTCACAGCATTCGATAACCTGAACCTGTACATGTCGGGCTAACCCGAGCATTTACAAAACACCGGGTCAATCTGGTGAACCAGAGTGAGAAAAACTCGCACAGTTTAAGGGTATCACACAACCTGATTTTTTAGTTAAAATCTTTCTGAAGAAAAGGATAATCGTAAGACCAAATCCACACATAATCATGGACGGTTTTTACCTTACGATAACCCAAAACATTTTTGAAGTCAATACCTTTTCTGATATTATCATAGTGTCTAAATACAAGTAGATAGAAATCTAGTAGAACGCTTGCATCTCACGCTCTACATATATAGTATACAATCAAAACCGCGGACGCTTATTGGAGATTGGATTTCCGTCTATGACAAGGTATGGGACCACCTGCCGCTCGTGTATCTCTAGAGACGAATACACTGGGTTCAACAAGAACGTCTTGCAACCCGGCCCACACATGACCGACCACTCATTTCGCTTGAGTGTATCGAATGTATATCACCAACGGAGATAGCTAGCCACCATCTTCCCGAAAAGGAACAGCATCGAAATTGATTTAAGAACAAAAGGATTTCCTTTAGATAGGTGATTATACACCCTAATGGGAGCGACCCACATAGCCATGCTGCCTGCCCGATTTTTGTCATTTCCCGGTTGATGAGGCTTGAGGTTTGAAATTCCTTTATAACATCTGGCCACCATTCACTTTGAATGCCACATCGTCAGATCCGCCAGATATCACCCATTGACGTCCACAAAAATACTCTAGTTGGGAGCTAACCAACTATAGCACGTTTGAAGAAATCAACGTACGTGATCCTTTTGGAAATACTCTGTCAGACATCCATCCATACAAGTCATCCAGGAACAGGATGAACCGAAGGCACTCTCCTACTGCATCTCATATAGGAATCACCCTAAGGATCAGTAGCGAGAAGTCCTTGCAACCCGTAGATTCCGACCACGACAGAACCACAGTACATCTCTGGCTGCAGACCAGAGATTATTAGCAGTTCTTCCGTTTACGAAAATCCACGGTCTTCAATGCTCCATCTCGATCATCTCTAATATCTTCACGTATTTGTTGGTCGGAATGGTTTTCGAATATAAATTCGATCCCGGTCTTTCATACCAACAATCGTATTGGGCAGATTCGATAGTCGGTGATTTAACTATCAAAATAAACAGTGTTTCAATCATGACAATCCAGTGAGTTCACTGGTTCAGTACTCAGCACCACTTGGCCTTTTAATTAAAACAAAAATATATTTAACTCTTAAATCTTTCGATATTTTAAATATCATTTTTCTTGCTTCCTTATTTAACATAAGATTTTCTTTAACAAGTTCTCTTTTTAAATATTTAGGAAAATCTTATATCATCTCTACTAGTTTCCCTTTCTAACTTTCAAAAATATTAGCCACATTCTTTATATAATGTCGGGAAATTCATTTAACCTGTTACTCGTAAACAACGTTACGAGATATCTTTAATTCATTATATGAAAACAATACTCCACGTTTACTCTCATAGAAGAAAGCTTATCCTTTACATTTCCCTTGTTAAACTTGAAAATGTCGTTATAATCTCACGCAACACCTTTTGTTTCCTTTTTACTTTAGAATCCACATTATATATATATATACTCCAAATTCTCAACAAGCGTTGCCTATATTTTTTCCCTAAGGAAATAATAAATTCCACTAACCTCTTTTACCATTACAACCAATACCATCTTCAGATAAATCCCGATGTTGTTCAAGTTGGGGTATTTTAATTACCTCTCAGACCTTGATCGACAACGTTCATATCTAAAGACAAATACGAGTTGTAATACCAAACATATATCTCATTCTAATAACCATACAAATTCTATTTAACTGAACTATTCAAAATACGGTTTTAGAAAATCTTCTTACGTTTTGAAAATTTCTCTCTCGGGTATGCCCGCTCTTTTCTTAATTCAATAATTAAGCACTTCCTTATAAACATCGTTAACAGATTCTAATTCATTCGCTTTTTAAATTGATCAGTTAAATAAAATAAATCCATTTAATCTTTTCTTAACAAAACGATTATCCAAATTCAACCGTTCGATTTTATTTCTATTCCTGTCCTCATAAATCTGATTAACATCAGAATCGCTTTTATAAAATCAATTAATATTAAACCAAAGCTTTTAGTAAATAAAATATTTATTTATTTCTCTTTTATAAACTTTTATTAAAAATAAAATATTTCAAAATCTATCTCCAGTTTTAAAATAATTTTATAACTTTATCTCTGTCGACTCACCTAACAGTGAATCAATATCAAACAAACGATTTACTTTTAGGCCGTTTACTGCCGATTACTCAACCAATATAGCCCATTGGTTAAAACACAACACAGGTTGACTTTTTAGTCAATGATCACTACTAAATCAATAACCCAATCACGATAGTTCATATAATAATATGAAAATAAATAATATATTTAAGGAATCCGGTTGGATCCCTCCAACCTGTTCTTCCCTGTATACAAACGGTTATCTCCGCACAATTCAAATCAATTCAAATAGATCAAACAATTCAGACCATTAAACATGTTTATTGATAACGTGACCAATAAGGCAAGTTACCTTTTATTGGAACCAATCGTTAAAATAACGATTTGGTATTTCACTGAAATTAAACGATGGTTTAATTTCGTCAGTTAAATCAGCAAATAAATATATACTTTGCAAACAGTCAACCATTGGCAGGTAGAGCACACAAATAAAAACCCAATTTATATAAAATATAAATGGGGAAACTGAGTGAGTTTAACTCACCTGATTCGTCCGTCGCTGAAACAGTTTATTTTAATTAAATTAAACCGACGTTTAATTTAATTAAAAATCCTCGTAGCTGTCCACTCTGACCAAACGAGTTTCACTCTGCTGTACACGTAGATACGGTTTCAACGTCTCTGGTTTCGTCTGATCCCGTTGCACTGTTTGACACCATTATGTTATAAATAAATAAATATCTAATCTATATTCAACGTTAGTACATTCTTCGTTCAGCATGGCTACATACGATTAAGCATATTTAGGCATTAGACAAAATATAAGGCATGCTACATACCATTTGGTATGTCAGTTACAAGATTTCAATGCGGATCCTAGAAACGTGTATATCACAAATGTCTAAACAAATAAATTGGCCACGTCCTTTTGTGGATGCAAATTAAAATATTCAGGAGCGTTATTTATGTGCTTAGGCAAATGTTATTTCGTATTGTCTCGTTAATCTATGTATATAGACAAACTTTGGGGTCAATACAAATATGTGTTAGACATAACTAAAGCCATTAAGCATTTGATAAAACATACCAGCTCACGCATATTTATGTGAACGCCTATAATTAGGCAATCCGAATGCATCTAGAACAATTTAAACCAGTTAGACACCTAACATAAACTAACAGACCAAATATTTATTTATTTAGTTTATCTTACGTTTAATGTAAACCGATAGGCACCTTAAAGTACAAAGCCAAATGGGTCATGGTGAATTTCGTTAGACAGGTACCCCATCATTATGCATGTTAAAACCTTATTAGGAACTTTAACTAGGATTAAGTATTACTAATTTCTTACAAATGGTCACGTTAAAACAGTCAGTATGTCATAAAAGAATTAGGCACTTTTCATTTTACTGTTCACCATTTTATACCTGCTATGTAATATCTCTCTTCGAGTTCGATCCTCCTGTCATCAAAACGCAAACTTCATCATCCGAACTACTTCTTCACGTTGCCGCCACCCATTCTCTCCACTGCTGCACTTTGAAACCACAGCTTCCACCGCCAGTGTATCTCCGAAGATCCAACGCTCCTCCTCCCACATGCTGAAACATTATTCCCAAATTCTTCCAGCCTTACTTCATTCACAATTCCAACTATCAGCACCCATCTCTACTGATGCAACACCCCACTACCTTGCGACTTCCCATATATATATATATATATATATATATTAATAGAAGAAAAGGTGCGGAATAAAACAAATATATATTATAGAAGAAAAGGTGCGGAATAAAACAAATAGGAGAATGGGTTTTCGGGTGCCATTTGCTGAAGCTTGGCGAGGTTATTTATAGAGGTTGAACACTTGGTGGCCAAGGAATAGCAAGCTATAGGGGGTAGGTTAGGAAGGTCTGCTGAGGTGATTGTTCACGGTGACGAGATTATACATGGCAGAGGGGATGGCCATATCTTTTAGGTTTGCAGTATTTGTATATGCATGGTGAACAGAAAGGTGGCTATAGGAGCGTAGGCTTAAGCTGATAAGATATGGAAATTGATTGTAAAAGATTTGAATGAAGCAGGGTCTAGTTTATGTAAGTCATAGGCAACAGTCTGTATTTTCATTTCATATAAACGTAGGGTCAACTTTATACACTAGGCCATGCGCATGTGCTTTTATTTCGTAGATGTAGATGTGTTGTTACATTTCACTCTTAGGATCTGCTATGTATTAGATGGGTAGGATTTCAGTGTTATGTCTATCAGCATAGATTAGTAGGGGCAATTTTTCAGCTGGTAGAACCAGTGTAGGAATTGAAAAGAAAATACAGATTTGGTTTTTATATTGAGGAAAAATATTAATTTATTATAAATGTGAAACTTCGACACGAAGTAACACGTAGAAATTACCACAAATGACTTCCGTCTTCTGATAATAAAACTAGTCTTGGTGTAAAAAGATATTCCGGATCTAATGAGACAAGTTTCGTCGAAATCCGACTTTGTTTGAAAAAATTTCCTTTATAAAACCAGAAATAAACACGCGTTTAATTTTTTCACGATCATCAGATAAATCAAATCAACTTGAAACCTTACCATCCAATAATAATTCTTCAATACGAACCCAAGGCACCAGTTTCGTCGCATTCTAAGATTGTTTCCCCGGTAGGCTATTTTTACGCGCACCGCAATGCCCTTTTGAACACCAAATTTGCCGGTCTTTAAAAATAACAAACTATATACCTATCCTGACGATAATCGACGATACGAACTCAACGGAGTTGGTTTCGTGGCTTAATTTGATGGTCTGTTTAAGTTATACCCAAATAACCCTTTATTAAATTAATTAAGCGCTATAGAAATTGAACAGGCGTTTATGGCTACCGTGGCCACATACGACATCGGTTTGCCACACCATTCAACACCGTACAATGATTTAACGATGCGGTTCTAATGAAACTGATTTCGTCGAAATCTGAGTTCGTTTGCAAAATGGTCATTTTCAAGGTCGATATTTAAATAACGATTTTCACAGCGACTATTTCAAAATTTGATTTGGCCATATTTAACAAATTATAACACAAAATCTGAATTTTTCTCTTTCATATGAAAATTATTGTCAATACGGTTCTAACGTTTCTCATTTCACAAAAATCCGACTTATATCGGATCCTGTACATTCAATTAAAGTTCAAAATTCAATATTACGAACTGCCGCGCCGTTTCAAGCTCGATTTATATTAAATATAAATTTAACGTTCAAATATCGTTTTTAATAATGATTTAAATATAAAAATCCATTAATACGCCAAATATAATATTTAAAATAATAAATTAAATTAAATATTCGACGACCAAAATACGGGTCGTTACAATTGGAATTGAAAATAAGATTTTGTATGAATAATTGTATAAATAGAAGTATAAATAGAATTTGGAAATGGGATATTGTTTTTAAATGAAAAATCAAAATGTGTGATTATATAAAAGAAACATTATTCACATTTGATGTGAATAATGGTTTAAAATAAATATTTTATAAATTAAAACATTTATAAGGAAACTTGGGTTTTGAAATACGAATTCAAATGGGAATTTGAGTGAGATAGGAAACAGGGTTAAAACAATATTAGTTATTCGAATAGAGTTAGTCGAATATTAGTTATTCGAATAGAGTTAACCGATTATTAGTTATTCGAATAAAGTTAATCGAATATTAGTTATCGAATAGAGTTAATCGAATATTAGTTATTCGAAAAGAGTTAATCGAATATTAGTTATTCGAAAAGAGTTAATCGAATATTAGTTATTCGAATAGAGTTATTCGAATATTAGTTATTCAGAGAGAGCTAATCGAATATTAGTTATTCGAATAGATTTAATCGAATATTAGTTATTCGAAAAGAGTTAATCGAATTTAGTTATTCGAATAGAGTTAGTCGAATATTAGTTATTCGAATAGAGTTAGTCAAATATTAGTTATTCGAAAAGAGTTAATCGAATATTAGTTATTCGAATAGGGTTAATCGAATATAAGTTATTCAAAGAGAGATTATCGAATATAGTTTATTCGAAAGAGAATTATCGAATAGAGATTATTCGAGAGAGAGTTATACGTTGAAATTAGATTATATCGAAGGTAGGAAAGTACTATTTACTTTCGGGTTTTTAAATCAAAAATTATTTATTTAATAAATCGTTTGTTTATTTATTTAAATTAAGGTATAAAAGTTATATTTAAGTTATTATATTTCGGAAGCATGGGATTATAACACTATTATTATAGTCAAATGATTTCTGTAAAAGAAGTGGACTCGTAAATAGAATCCGAGAGTTACGTAAGGAAGTTTGTTATAGATTTAAAAGGTGAAATTTTTCTATTTCGAGGTTAAAGATGTTGTTCAGTTAAGGTTTGAGAGGTAGTTATACCCCCAACATGATTGACTTCATTTTTAACTAAGGAATGGTTAAGGTTTGATAGAGTAGGTTGGTTAAGTGAATTTAGTTAATGAGTGTAATGGTTCGAGTTGGCATAGCGATGTTTTATTTAAACATGTATTTAAATCCAATAAAGGAGTTCTGGAAATGTTTTCCAAATAAGAATCAAAAATGTTTTCTAATATAGAAAATAAGAAATGAGAGTAAATATGGAAATGTTTCCCAATGTTAATAATTTATATTTTCTAAATTTAGAAAATTAAGAATTTATGTATATATAGAAATGGGAAATGGAGAAATGATTAAATCAATAGTAAATTAATTTAAAAGGGGAAATGTTGATTAATGATTGATCGATAAAATTTCCATTTGGAAATAAGATCGTTGTGTGTATGGATTGTTTTGCTTTGATAGTTAAATAACCGACTATCAAAGTTTTGACCATTTTTCCGTTGTCAATACAGAGAGATCAGAATCAAATTTATTATCTGAAAACCAATCTATATGGGCGTTAGCGTTGCGAATCAAATATGATGAAGATGATTGAAGACAGAGTTTATGCAAGGGTCGTTCTGGAAAATCCTATGTAGAAATTGCGTAAAATGGGTTTACAGAATAGTGCCTTCGGCTTGCCCAGTCCCAGGACAACTTGTATAGAAAAATGTATGACAGAGTATATTTGATAGATCGCGTAAGTTGATCTCTTTAAACGTATTTACGTTTGGTGGCAGAGGAATTCGCTTCTCTTAGCTGTATACCCATGGTATTTTTGGGGAAATCAATTTGTTATTTGGCGGGTATGACGATGTAACATTCAAAGTAAATAAAGGTGTGATCTATACGTTATGACCTCTAGCCTCACAACCAGGAAATGGTATAAAATCGGGTAGGTCGCATGGCTAAGTGGTTAGCTGCCAATTAGGGTGTATTATCACCTGATCTAGAGAAATTCCATTTACTTCTATAACCTATTTTGATGCTGTCACTTTCGGGAAATGGTTGCTGATCCCATCCGTTGATGATAATACATTCGGTACACTCAAGCGAAATGAGTGACCCGTCATGTTTAGCCTGGGTTACAAGATGTTCTTGTTGAACCTGGTGTATTCCTCTCTAGAGGTACAATGTCGGAAGGTGGTCCCATACCTTGCCAATTGGAATCCGTAACCCAATAAGCGCCCATGGTTTTTGATTATATATTATGTATGTGGAATGTGAGATGAAAGCGTTTTGCTAATGATTATTTAGTTGTGGTTGGTAGACACTATTATAATATCAAATTATGTTTTGATATAAAGATTATCATTTCTTTCAAAAGGATTTTGAAAGTCAAATCAAGTGTTTTGGATTTTCATAAGGGAAAAACCTGTTCCGTGTTATACGGCGTGGTCTTATGAGATATCGTTATTTTCTCAAACTATTTTAAATTGTTTACTCATACAAGTCACATGACTGACCATAGTTTATTTTGTTTTGTTTTCCCTAAACTCTTGGGTGCCCAAATTTGTTCGAGCAGTCAAGTAGTCAGGATTTATAGATATACTTGAAGAGCTGGAGCAGGAGGCTTTAGGATTATATAACTATTATTATTTCCGATGTGTTGTAAGTGTTGTACTCCAATAATGGTATTGTATACAGATACTGTTTTATTTCAAAGTTATGTTATATAATATATTTATTCATTCCGCTGTGAGATTCATGTTACTCTGATTCTGTTGTTGTTCATCTCCTTCTTCTATTCTAATTTTCCATCTTATCTATTCTCACCCTCTAACTTCTTTCTATTTACTATCCGGTATTTCTGATGCTTGAATAGTCGACATTGAGTTTATGTCGATTACCAAAGATTGCAAATCCCCCGGGTCGTTACAGTATATAACTAGTTCATCACAACTGATGCTAGCTACATATGTCTTTGGTTTAAGTATGCCACTTTTGGCCCTTGACATCATGGGATGTCCAGTATGAACTGTGTAACGACCCGGATTTTGAGCGACTTTGGTTATCGACGTAAGCCCGACGCCGATAACCAAACCGTCGAAAAATCCTGGTAGTTAGTGAAAGAAATTAGAGGGTGAGGAAAGATAAGATAGAAAATTAGAATAGAAGAAGAAGAAGAACACAACATCAGAGTAACACGAATCTCACAGCGGAACGAATAAATATATTTCATAACATACTTTGAAATACAAATCTGTACTTGAATATACATATCATTGTCAAAGTACAGCACTTACAACACAGCGGAAATAACTATAGCTATATGATCCTGAAGCCTCCTGCTCCAGCTCTTCAACCATATCTGTAAAATCCCGACTACTTGACTGCCCATACAAATTTAGGCACCCAAGAGTTTAGGGAAAACAACAAAATAAACTCCGGGTCAGTCATGGGACTGGTATGAGTAAAACAGTTTAAAAACAGTTCGAACAGGTAAACGATATCTCATAAGACCACGCCGCATAACAGAACGGGTTTTTCCCTTATGAGAATCCAAAATAACTTTATATCAAAAAAACCTTTTGATATTATAATAATGCCTATCAATCACAGTATATATAATCATCTAGCAGAAACGCTTTCATCTCACGTTCTACATATATAGTATACAATCAAAACCGCAAGCACGTATTGGATAATGGATTTCCAACTATGACAAGGTATGGAATCACCTTCCGCTTGTGTACCTCTAGAGAGGAATACACTGGGTTCAACAAGAACATCTTGCAACCCGGCCACACATGACCGACCACTCATTTCGCTTGAGTGTATCGAATGTATATCACCAACAGTTGGGATCAGCAACCGTTTCCCGAATGGGACAGCATCAACAATAGATTTTTAGAAATGAATGAAACTCTAGATCAGGTGATTATACACCCTACTTCGGTGCGACCGACTTAGCCATGCTGCCTGCCCGATTTCTGTCATTTACCGGATGATGAGGCTAGAAGCTACGCTTTATCATCACATCAGATTCACTTTGAATGTCACATCATCAAATCCATCCAATCACTGATTGACGTCCTCAACAATACATTATGTGTTAGCTAAAAGAAGTTTCCTTCCTCGCTTCCACTCTTGGTACGGTTGGAGAAATCAATATACGTGATCGTCTGGACATACTCTGTCAGACATCCGTCCATACAAGTCACCCAGGAACAGGATGAATCGAAGGCACTACTCTGTAAACAGGATAGCCCTTGCATAACTCCGTCTTCAATTATCTTTGGCATATATGATTCGCAACGCTTATGCCAATACAGAGTGGTTCTTTGGATAATAATCCAACCGGTCTCTCCATATTAACAACGTTAAAATGGTCAAAACTTCGATAGTCTGTGATTTAACTATCGAATAAAAATAGGTGTGCAAACAATGATATTATTTCCAAATGGAAATTTTATCGATCAAACATCATATAACATTTCATCTCTTTATCTCATGAATTTACTTATTTCCTGTTTCCCTACATTCAATATTCCTTATTTTCTAAATTGGGAAAATATACGTTATTAACAATGGAAAACCTTTCCATTTCTCGTTTTCTTTATTAGAAAACATTTCTGGTTTCTTCTTGGGAAAACATTTCCAAAGCTTCTTCATTGGACTTAGGCAGACGTTTAAACAAACCATCGCGATGCCAACTCAAACCATTTCCTCTACTGTCGAACCTTAACTATTCCTTAGTTAAAAACGAAGTCAATCAAGTTGGGGTAGAACTACCTCTCAGACCTTAACTGAACAACATTTCTAACTTTGAAATAGGCAAAGTTCACTTTATATCCCTTTAACTAACTTCCTTTCTTAATCCTCCTTTGAATAGCTATATTCGATTGACTCTTATCAATTAACTCTATTGGACTAACACTATTTGACTAACGCTATTGATTTACTCATTTCGCTTAACTCCTTTCGAATAAACTATATTCGATAATTCCTTTCACTTTCTATTCGAATAACTATATTCGATTAACTCATTTGCTTTAACTCTAATCGATTAACTAACATCGACTATCTCCTTTTACTTTATTCTCAAATCGATTAACTAATATCGATTAACTCCTTTTACTTTAACTCTAATCGATTAAACTAACATCGATTAGTTCCTTTTACTTTAACACTAATCGATTAAACTAACATCGATTAACTTCTTTTACTTTAACACTAATCGATTAACTAACATCGATTAACTCCTTTTACTTTAACACTAATCGATTAACTAACATCGATTAACTCCTTTTACTTTAACACTAATCGATTAACTAACATCGATTAACTCCTTTTACTTTAACACTAATCGATTAACTAACATCGATTAACTTCTTTTACTTTAACACTAATCGATTAACTAACATCGATTAACTTCTTTTGCTTTAACACTAATCGATTAACTAACATCGATTAACTTCTTTTGATAAACTACGTTTTCCGTTACAACTATTTCCTTTTTATAACGTTTACTTACCGTTACAAATATATCCTATTTATAACTTCTATTTACCGTTACAAATATTTCCTATTTGTAAATTCTATTTACCGTTACAAATATATCCTATTTATAACTTCTATTTACCGTTACAAATATATCCTATTTATAACTTCTATTTACCGTTACAAATATATCCTATTTGTAACTTCTATTTACCGTTACAAATATATCCTATTTGTAACTTCTATTTACCGTTACAAATATATCTTATTTATAACTTCTATTTATTTTCTAAATAAATATTCCTTTTCTATTTCTATTTATTTTCTAAATAAATATCCCTTTTATAAAACCGTGTTCGTTTTATAAATAATTCCTTTTATAAAATCCTGTGATTTTATAAAATTCCTTTATTTCAATGTACATTGAAATACTTCTTTTTACATCCCAGGGTCCTTTATGATATTTAATATATCGAATAAAAATGATCAACATCATTCTAACACCCATAATCCATAACAGATTATATAACACATCATATATCACAATATATGAAAACAGTAAAATAAATGTTGAGGAATCCAGTTGGATTCCTCCAACCTGTTTCCCTGCATCATAGATGTTAAACAATATAGATAACATCACTTTCAGTTCCATATGATATATTCTGTTAAACAGAATCAATATAGAAAATTTAACTAACTGACTAGCAGTTCAATCAAACAGTCAACATACAGTCAATCAGCCAATATCTAACAGTTCTAAAAATACAACATGAAATTATAAACTGTTCAGAGTTAGTGAGATTTACTCACTTTGGCAGTTCATCGTTAAAGAACGATAAACTGTTTATTTGATCTGAATCAACAATTTATTTCACCATAATTTCAGACGAGCTCCAATCCACTTCCAGTCAGTTCCAGTGTGTAGCGCTCGCCCATACAATTCTAACGGATCTGATTTCGTCTGATTCTGATATCGTACAAGATTGTTATTGATTTTACAAGTTCACGACTATTATAATTTAAATTAAAACTAAAGCTTTAATTAAAACTTGGGCTCACACAAATCATAAGGCCCAACACCCTCCACGTTACCAGCCCACACCCAATCCTTTCTTCCCCAATTCATCTTGACTCCCAGGAACCGAATACACTGACATTTCGAATCCTTTAACCCCAATTCGCACTTCCACCATACTCTTAAACTTCAGAATACACTCATCACAATTCATCTCGTTCGATGTGCTTCCCAACCATACCAGTATTCTCCACTCCAACTTCCTTTTCTCGCCGCGACGTCATGGTTCTCTACAGACCCAACGACATGAAATGGAACCGAACTTCACCAGTTGTTGCCAATAGGTGCGGCATTCCACAAGAAACCCCAAACAAACCTCCCAATTGCAAACCGATCACCACACCAACCAAAAATCGAACCCTAACTCCTCGCTGCTAACGTCGAACTCCACCGAAGATGAATCGTATGTCTCCATAGTGGTACTGATATCAAGAGATTTACTTAGTGAACTCAAGTATACACGTATTATGATTTTAGAGGATTTTAAATGATTTGTTTTTATTTTATTTTCAAAGAGATCTACTTTTGCTGTGAACAAATAAACACGGCGGAATAAAAGTGTTGACCAAAAGTGAACTGAAATTAGGTTAAGGAAGGAAGTAGTGGTATTTATAGTGTTTGTAAATATCTAGATATTTTTCTTTTAACCTTTTTATATCTGTTTTTGCCCTTTTAAAATTCGTGTGATCACCTATGATACCCAAAAATCACGAAACTGGACCTACTGCTAGAGTTCGACATTACGGTCCCAACGAAACTGGTTTCGTCGAATTCCGACTCTGTATGCTCACACAGCGTATTTTTAACTGTCAAAATACTAACTGTTTTCCACTCTAAAAATCCGTACGGCCACACAGTGACTCTAAAAATCACGAAACTGGAAATCTAACAACTATTTGATGTTGCGGATCCAACAAAATTAGTTTCGTTGAATTCCGACTTCGTTTGCAAAAGTGGCTATTTTTAAAGCCCTAAATAACCCATTTAAATATTTAAATATATTTAAATATAATTAAATTTATATTGTCGTATATATATTCATAGTGGAATACCATACAGCTTCAGAAAAATCCAATATGAATTTCTAACTCGATATTTCAATCTGGGTCAACCCGATATTCATTTTATACTGAAATCCCTTTTTAAAATATAAATAATTTCTTTATAAATTATAAAGGAATTCCACATCGACTTTTCTAGAATTTGATTTGGACATATCTAAAAATCTACACGACGAAATCCCGATTTTTATCTCCCACTAGAAAGATATACTCTGCCAGCTCCACACGTTTCTTGTTTCACAGAAATCCGATTTAAAACGAACTCTGTACATTTAGTTGAAGTTCAAATCGCCAAATTACGAACTGCAGCGCCATTTCGAGCTCGTTTATAATTATATTATAAACTATACGTTCAACTGTCGACGATTGAATATATTCGTTATTCAAATTCAATTCTAAGCTGAATTAAATATCACAGATGATCTAGTTCACACCATATCGCCATTTCAGCCAATTCTGATTATTTCAGAATTAAATATATTATTTAATTTATTGTTTTAATTAAATATTCGCCTTTATTTAATTCCTCGGCTATTAAATTCACTATATCACCATTGATATAATTAAATAAATTAATCATAATACCCCTGCCAATGCGGGTCATTACAATCTTCCCTACTTAAAATAATTTCGTCCTCGAAATTTGCTAGAAGGTAGGGGACGACCCTATCGACTGGTTAGAACATATTTGTTCACTTCTGAACTTCAGTTTCAACTGAACCAATTTAATTTCAATTAAATATTTAATTAATTCTTATCAACGAAAATTCTCAAAAATCTTGAAAAATTTCTAACGCCTTTACACTTCGAAAAATTTCGCCGGCACCTCCTTTGTACTGGTCAATCGGTCAAACTCCAACTCGCCTCTCTGGGCCATCTCCAACCCAAAAGAAAATCAAACAGCCAAGCGGCTTGCCAATTCGGCTCATAAATCTTATATCTAATAGAAATATAAACTTGTACCTTTTGTCGGGTAAATCAACTCTATCACTTCTATATGCTATCGACTCAGCATATACCAATGTTATCCCCAATCAAATTCTGCAATAACATTTATCTCAAATACAAACATTCGCGTTATGTCCACCAAATATCCTTTCAAACTCGAGTTTGATTCTCGATTTCAAACTCTTAACTTGGTTACCAATTTACACTTTGAATTCGAATCTCACAATCCCATTTGTCTTGATATCATTCTAATTCAATCTCAGTTACCACTTTACTGGCTTTACTTTAATTCAATTTTGCTTTCACAAATTTCTGTTTAAATTTGTCCTTAATCCAAACAGTCTTTCCCTGGGAGTTTTCAAACAGTCTACTCTTTTCAAAAATCAAATTTTCCTCTTTGAAATTCAACTGAGCCTATAATCAATATTCCATTAGTTAAATCACTTCTCTATTTCTTTATCAATATTTGTTAACCAAATATTTTCAATAACCATATTGGCCTTTTATGTTATTTGGAAAACATTTCCGAATATCGCCTTCCTTTATTTTCTAAACTTTAGAAAATATATGCTATTTCTAATTGGAAAATATTCCAATTACTTATCTCTTTTCCGATTTCGTTTATTTCTATACTTAGGAAATACTTATTTTTCTATTTCCAAGCCTACACTTATTTGGGTTAAAACAGATGTTGTGTAAAATATCGTTACGACAACCCAAATACTATATTCACCAACTCTTATCCAATATTGATCTTCGAGCCTGAAATCTTACTATTTATTTGTTAATAATGAAATCAATCAAGTTGGGGTATAACTACCTCTCAGACCTTGACTGAATAACATTTATAACGTCAAAACAGATATGACTACTTACTCGAATAATCAATACCATACAACTACTTATTCACTTTTAAACACGTATATGCTTCCACCTCCTATTCTTACTAGATTTTATTCCAGACTTCCTTTTTGATTATACTATTCTATTTCTAAGTTCGTTTCCTTATCGACTTCTATAAATATATCGATACGTTGATTTCTAACTATCAAATTATCTTAAAAATATTCTAACTCCTTAAATTCCCGGAAAAATTCGCCATAACCTCCTTTGTACTAGGAGCATCGGGATATTTCAAATAGCCTCCCAAGGCCCTTACCAATCCAAAAGAAAAAGAAAAGGCCAAGCGGCTAGCCGATACGGCACATAAAATCTCATATATGAATTAAATACATACCTTTTTGTCGGGCATTCTATTTATATACCTTCATACCTTATCCATACATATCTCATGTATATTTATACATTTCTAATTCATTCCAACTTAATCCAATCATTTTAACTTAGTTCGTTAAGTGATTTTTCAAATTACTGGTTTTCCCATTCCACCTTCATATTTGAGTATAACATGTTCAAATATAGGTTTAACTTGTTTATCAACTAATTGAATTCCATTTCAATTTTCTTATTCAAATTCTATATTCAAATTCCATTGAATTATATATTCCAATTTCCATTTCAACTCTATTTGAATTCTATATTCAAATTCCATTTCAAATCTCTTATTCAAATTCCATTCGATTTCTCATATGTCAATTTTATTCGATTTTTCATATGTCAAATTCTATTTGATTTCCCATATGTCAAATTCTATTAAATTTCTATATTCGAATTTTCCTCTATTCAAATTCTATATCACTTCCATTGAATTTCATATATTCAAACTCCCTTTGAATTTCTATATTCAATTCCTATTTCAATTCCATTGAATTTCACATATTCAAACTCCCTTTGAATTTCTATATTCAAATCCCCTTTAAATTTTCTATATTCACATTCTAAGTTTGAACTTCCTTTATTCAAATTCCTTTTCAAACTTTCTTTATTCATCCTTTACATAAGTCTCGATTTCAATTCCTTTTGAAATCGATATTACTACCTTAGGAAAATAGATTTCCCTTTCCATCTCACACTTGTATTTTTATTTCTGAATTATCCAATGATAATTCTTTCCACTTCATTTATAAACTTCGTTTATAAAAGAACTATTTATAAACTTCGTTTATAAAGGAACTTCTTGTTTTATTTCCTTTAAAACAAGTTAATATTTCAAATCCTATATTATAAATCCCATTTTGAAATTCAACACAACTTGTCTTTCCCAAACAAATTCAAAACAGTATCTCTGGTAGTAATTCGTCACTTACAACTCGAAAATGAATACTGATGATGCAGCTGTCATTATCAGAATCTATTTTCCAGCGATCGAAGTGAGTTCAATACTATAAAACCATTTTTAAACATTTCCACTTTGAAATCCATTTCAAAATATAATTCACACTGCTTGTAAAACAATATTAAAATCTCCCAGGATCTTAAATTTTCCTTATTTTTAATCCAAATCCATTTACAAACACTTATCCAATTCTCCAGAGTTTTATTTCAATTTCTGGTTTAAATTTCAGATTTAACTCATCTGATTTCACGTATTTCACTTATATGAATTCTGATTGGTTATTTACATAACCATTTTATTTATAATCTTACTCGATTATAATCGCAACCAATATATCCAATATATTCAAAATATACGATGGGTAAACTAATTTCGTTTACCCTTTTTCAAAACATACCATGATGGTTCATCGTATTCAAGTGTTTAGTAACTCCTACCGATACAGTGGATCAAACTGATCGACCAGAATTCATAAACGATTCAACCAATGAATCTCCACAATATAAAACAAATTTTTATATCAATAACAAATACGTTCACTCGTATATATACACTCAATCTCAGTCTAGGGTATTACTAACCCTATCTCTACCGAGTCACGCCACAGAGCCAAGTAATTCTTAACTTAAGCTCTGATACCAACTGTAACGACCCGGATTTTGAGTAGGCTTTGCAACCATCCTCTCCATCCAAAGCAGCAAGGTAATACCCCACTGTGGCTTACATTGGTACCCCAGCACCACATTTTACGGCCAGCCTTTCGACTTCGCACTAAGCAACCAACCCACTACTGGGGACATGTAGGAGTAAGAGTCTCCCGTTCGCCACCTAACGAAAAGCGAGAACCCCCTATCATGCGACACATGCCTTAAAGCACGCAACATGGACTGGTATGAGTAAAACAGTTTAAAAACAGTTCGAACAGGTAAACGATATCTCATAAGACCACGCCGCATAACAGAACGGGTTTTTCCCTTATGAGAATCCAAAATAACTTTATATCAAAAAAACCTTTTGATATTATAATAATGCCTATCAATCACAGTATATATAATCATCTAGCAGAAACGCTTTCATCTCACGTTCTACATATATAGTATACAATCAAAACCGCAAGCACGTATTGGATAATGGATTTCCAACTATGACAAGGTATGGAATCACCTTCCGCTTGTGTACCTCTAGAGAGGAATACACTGGGTTCAACAAGAACATCTTGCAACCCGGCCACACATGACCGACCACTCATTTCGCTTGAGTGTATCGAATGTATATCACCAACAGTTGGGATCAGCAACCGTTTCCCGAATGGGACAGCATCAACAATAGATTTTTAGAAATGAATGAAACTCTAGATCAGGTGATTATACACCCTACTTCGGTGCGACCGACTTAGCCATGCTGCCTGCCCGATTTCTGTCATTTACCGGATGATGAGGCTAGAAGCTACGCTTTATCATCACATCAGATTCACTTTGAATGTCACATCATCAAATCCATCCAATCACTGATTGACGTCCTCAACAATACATTATGTGTTAGCTAAAAGAAGTTTCCTTCCTCGCTTCCACTCTTGGTACGGTTGGAGAAATCAATATACGTGATCGTCTGGACATACTCTGTCAGACATCCGTCCATACAAGTCACCCAGGAACAGGATGAACCGAAGGCACTACTCTGTAAACAGGATAGCCCTTGCATAACTCCGTCTTCAATTATCTTTGGCATATATGATTCGCAACGCTTATGCCAATACAGAGTGGTTCTTTGGATAATAATCCAACCGGTCTCTCCATATTAACAACGTTAAAATGGTCAAAACTTCGATAGTCTGTGATTTAACTATCGAATAAAAATAGGTGTGCAAACAATGATATTATTTCCAAATGGAAATTTTATCGATCAAACATCATATAACATTTCATCTCTTTATTTCATGAATTTACTTATTTCCTGTTTCCCTACATTCAATATTCCTTATTTTCTAAATTGGGAAAATATACGTTATTAACAATGGAAAACCTTTCCATTTCTCGTTTTCTTTATTAGAAAACATTTCTGGTTTCTTCTTGGGAAAACATTTCCAAAGCTTCTTCATTGGACTTAGGCAGACGTTTAAACAAACCATCGCGATGCCAACTCAAACCATTTCCTCTACTGTCGAACCTTAACTATTCCTTAGTTAAAAACGAAGTCAATCAAGTTGGGGTAGAACTACCTCTCAGACCTTAACTGAACAACATTTCTAACTTTGAAATAGGCAAAGTTCACTTTATATCCCTTTAACTAACTTCCTTTCTTAATCCTCCTTTGAATAGCTATATTCGATTGACTCTTATCAATTAACTCTATTGGACTAACACTATTTGACTAACGCTATTGATTTACTCATTTCGCTTAACTCCTTTCGAATAAACTATATTCGATAATTCCTTTCACTTTCTATTCGAATAACTATATTCGATTAACTCATTTGCTTTAACTCTAATCGATTAAATAACATCGACTATCTCCTTTTACTTTATTCTCAAATCGATTAACTAATATCGATTAACTCCTTTTACTTTAACTCTAATCGATTAAACTAACATCGATTAGTTCCTTTTACTTTAACACTAATCGATTAAACTAACATCGATTAACTTCTTTTACTTTAACACTAATCGATTAACTAACATCGATTAACTCCTTTTACTTTAACACTAATCGATTAACTAACATCGATTAACTCCTTTTACTTTAACACTAATCGATTAACTAACATCGATTAACTCCTTTTACTTTAACACTAATCGATTAACTAACATCGATTAACTTCTTTTCCTTTAACACTAATCGATTAACTAACATCGATTAACTTCTTTTGCTTTAACACTAATCGATTAACTAACATCGATTAACTTCTTTTGATAAACTACGTTTTCCGTTACAACTATTTCCTTTTTATAACGTTTACTTACCGTTACAAATATATCCTATTTATAACTTCTATTTACCGTTACAAATATTTCCTATTTGTAAATTCTATTTACCGTTACAAATATATCCTATTTATAACTTCTATTTACCGTTACAAATATATCCTATTTATAACTTCTATTTACCGTTACAAATATATCCTATTTGTAACTTCTATTTACCGTTACAAATATATCCTATTTGTAACTTCTATTTACCGTTACAAATATATCTTATTTATAACTTCTATTTATTTTCTAAATAAATATTCCTTTTCTATTTCTATTTATTTTCTAAATAAATATCCCTTTTATAAAACCGTGTTCGTTTTATAAATAATTCCTTTTATAAAATCCTGTGATTTTATAAAATTCCTTTATTTCAATGTACATTGAAATACTTCTTTTTACATCCCAGGGTCCTTTATGATATTTAATATATCGAATAAAAATGATCAACATCATTCTAACACCCATAATCCATAACAGATTATATAACACATCATATATCACAATATATGAAAACAGTAAAATAAATGTTGAGGAATCCAGTTGGATTCCTCCAACCTGTTTCCCTGCATCATAGATGTTAAACAATATAGATAACATCACTTTCAGTTCCATATGATATATTCTGTTAAACAGAATCAATATAGAAAATTTAACTAACTGACTAGCAGTTCAATCAAACAGTCAACATACAGTCAATCAGCCAATATCTAACAGTTCTAAAAATACAACATGAAATTATAAACTGTTCAGAGTTAGTGAGATTTACTCACTTTGGCAGTTCATCGTTAAAGAACGATAAACTGTTTATTTGATCTGAATCAACAATTTATTTCACCATAATTTCAGACGAGCTCCAATCCACTTCCAGTCAGTTCCAGTGTGTAGCGCTCGCCCATACAATTCTAACGGATCTGATTTCGTCTGATTCTGATATCGTACAAGATTGTTATTGATTTTACAAGTTCACGACTATTATAATTTAAATTAAAACTAAAGCTTTAATTAAAACTTGGGCTCACACAAATCATAAGGCCCAACACCCTCCACGTTACCAGCCCACACCCAATCCTTTCTTCCCCAATTCATCTTGACTCCCAGGAACCGAATACACTGACATTTCGAATCCTTTAACCCCAATTCGCACTTCCACCATACTCTTAAACTTCAGAATACACTCATCACAATTCATCTCGTTCGATGTGCTTCCCAACCATACCAGTATTCTCCACTCCAACTTCCTTTTCTCGCCGCGACGTCATGGTTCTCTACAGACCCAACGACATGAAATGGAACCGAACTTCACCAGTTGTTGCCAACAGGTGCGGCATTCCACAAGAAACCCCAAACAAACCTCCCAATTGCAAACCGATCACCACACCAACCAAAAATCGAACCCTAACTCCTCGCTGCTAACGTCGAACTCCACCGAAGATGAATCGTATGTCTCCATAGTGGTACTGATATCAAGAGATTTACTTAGTGAACTCAAGTATACACGTATTATGATTTTAGAGGATTTTAAATGATTTGTTTTTATTTTATTTTCAAAGAGATCTACTTTTGCTGTGAACAAATAAACACGGCGGAATAAAAGTGTTGACCAAAAGTGAACTGAAATTAGGTTAAGGAAGGAAGTAGTGGTATTTATAGTGTTTGTAAATATCTAGATATTTTTCTTTTAACCTTTTTATATCTGTTTTTGCCCTTTTAAAATTCGTGTGATCACCTATGATACCCAAAAATCACGAAACTGGACCTACTGCTAGAGTTCGACATTACGGTCCCAACGAAACTGGTTTCGTCGAATTCCGACTCTGTATGCTCACACAGCGTATTTTTAACTGTCAAAATACTAACTGTTTTCCACTCTAAAAATCCGTACGGCCACACAGTGACTCTAAAAATCACGAAACTGGAAATCTAACAACTATTTGATGTTGCGGATCCAACAAAATTAGTTTCGTTGAATTCCGACTTCGTTTGCAAAAGTGGCTATTTTTAAAGCCCTAAATAACCCATTTAAATATTTAAATATATTTAAATATAATTAAATTTATATTGTCGTATATATATTCATAGTGGAATACCATACAGCTTCAGAAAAATCCAATATGAATTTCTAACTCGATATTTCAATCTGGGTCAACCCGATATTCATTTTATACTGAAATCCCTTTTTAAAATATAAATAATTTCTTTATAAATTATAAAGGAATTCCACAGCGACTTTTCTAGAATTTGATTTGGACATATCTAAAAATCTACACGACGAAATCCCGATTTTTATCTCCCACTAGAAAGATATACTCTGCCAGCTCCACACGTTTCTTGTTTCACAGAAATCCGATTTAAAACGAACTCTGTACATTTAGTTGAAGTTCAAATCGCCAAATTACGAACTGCAGCGCCATTTCGAGCTCGTTTATAATTATATTATAAACTATACGTTCAACTGTCGACGATTGAATATATTCGTTATTCAAATTCAATTCTAAGCTGAATTAAATATCACAGATGATCCAGTTCACACCATATCGCCATTTCAGCCAATTCTGATTATTTCAGAATTAAATATATTATTTAATTTATTGTTTTAATTAAATATTCGCCTTTATTTAATTCCTCGGCTATTAAATTCACTATATCACCATTGATATAATTAAATAAATTAATCATAATACCCCTGCCAATGCGGGTCATTACAAACTGGCTGATTAGTTGTGGATGGATTTTCATTGTCAGGACTGATAGCACTGACTGGTGAGGTAAGGTTTGATCCATCGGCACTATTTTGCCTCTGTGGAGTGTTATCATAGCTGACATTATTATTATCTTCACTTATAGGTAACTGAGTGGCGAGGCTGGGTGGCTCATTATTTCACTGCCAACTAAATTGGTTTTAGTTTATGTTACTTGTTGACTTTGAGCATCAACAGCAATTCTACTATTATCAGCCTGTTGTAAATCAATAACTCTTGGCACAAAAGTTATATTCTCTTGCAGTTTATAAACTTTGATTTCATTGGACCTATAAGGGAATATAGTTTCATTGAAACAACATGTCTACTGATAAATATTTTTCAGTTTTCATCAATACATCTATACCCTTTCTGGTTGGTACCATATCCAATAAAAGTACATGGTTTAGATCTATAAGCTAGCTTGTTTGTATTGTATGGTCTTAAACATGGAAAACATAAACATCCAAACATTTTTAGACTATGATAATCAGGTTTAACATTATATAGCTTTTCAAATGGACTTAAATCTTTCAAAACATTTGTGACCATTCTGTTTAGTAAATAAACAATAGTATTGAAAGATTAAGACCAAAATTTTAATGGTAATGATGCCTGTGCTGATAATGTTAACCCACACTCAAAAATATGTCTATGTTTTTGTTCAACAATGCCATTTTGTTTTGAAGTATATGGGCATGTTGTTCTATGAAAGATTCCCTTAGTTTTAAAATAATTACTAAGGGATTTGTATTCAGTTCCATTGTCTGACTGAATAATGTTTACTCTAACCCTAAACTGGTTCTCTATCATATAGATAAAATTAACCACTAACTATGTGTTTCTGATTTTCCTTTCATAAAATATATCCAAGTATATCTAGAAAAAGCATTTATAAATGACACATAGTATTTATATCCAAAATCAGAAGAGATTGGGGAAGGTCCTCGAAGACCAGTGACAATTAAGTCAAATGGTTTAGAATAAGCTATAGAGGAATCTTGGAAAGGTAATTTGTGATTTTTTCCTAACTGACAATAAGAACATACATATGGTAAATCAGCATCATTAAAGGAAATATTATTGATAATGAGAATGTTTTTCACAACACTGGCATTAGGATGACCCAATTTATAGTGCCAAAAATCAAAAGAATTTATACTAATTTCACTCTGATTCAATATAGATTGTAGCATTGAATTTCTTTCCCGGAGTTGTTGTTATTTCCAAATCTGAACTTGTAGAGTCCATTTGCTTCATTACCCTACAAAAGAATTTCATGTGTTGCATGTCTTTGATTAAACAATACTTAGGATAAAATTCAAAGTACACACTATTATCTTTTGCAAATTAAGATACACTCAATAAATTATTTTTAATTTTTGGTACCCTTAGTAAGTTATTTAGAAATAGTTGTTTGTTACATTTTATAACAGCATTACCAGTGTGAAAAATATCAATACACATACCATTACCCATGCTAATACATTGTTTACCTCTGTATTCCCTCTTTCCAAGATTAAGATTGTCCAAATTATTTGTCATGTGATTTGTAGCACCTGAATCAGGATACCAATTATCATCTTGAATATGCACTGTTTTTGCAACTTCAAATTGATTGCATTCTTTGTTACTGCCTTGTGTTGAGTCATTATGTGTTTGTGCAATGTTGGCATTTGCATTTGATCTCTTTTGACTGCTTTCTGTTTGTCTTGAGACATAGTTGGTGTTAAATCTAAATAACATTTCATTTCTGTATGCCCAATATTTTCACAAATCTGACATCTGGGTTTATTATTTGCATTCCATTTGCCTCTGCCACAATTGGGAAAACCACCTCTGTTTGGATTGCCACCACCTCTGGTAAAACTTTGTCCCTTATTCTTATTACTAGCAGCACAGTTGAGTGATAAATCTGATTCTGTAGATCTTTTACTTGTAATTCTTGCTTCATGTGATAGTAACATTGAATGTACTTCATCTAAACCTGGTGTGATTTTCTGAGATGTCACAACAGCCATTATTGCTTCATAATCATCACCGAGTCCATTTAGTAGGTATAACACATGTTATGATTCATCAATGTTGCTTCCTGTAGCTTTCAACATATCACAAATATTTTTTTTTCTTGGCTAAATATTCTCTCATACTCATATTTTCTTTCTTGCAATTCTGTAACTGTCATTTATAGAACAATGTCTTGGCAGATGATTGTGTGTTGAAATTTCTTTCAACAACACACCATATTTCATTTGCTGTTTTACAGCCAATAACATGAGATAATAAAATTGGTTCTATTGAAGCAAGAAGCCAAGCATTGATTAATCTTTCTTGTCTGTGATATTTAATAAAATCTTCATTACTAACCACATTATTTGTTGTGTTAGTTACAAACTCTGGAGGAATTGGTATTGTACCGTAAACATACCCTTCAAGACCATATCCCTCGATTGATGTTTCAACTTGAAGCTTCCAGAGGAGATAATTATTCTCACCGAAACGAATAGTGATGAGTTGGCTTTGTGGGCTAATGACATTTTTAATCAACTGTTCAACATTGGAACGTTGAGATGTCCCTATAGAAGAAGAATTGCTATCTTGTGCCATATTTGATCCAATACTTATAAAAACTGGCGGCTTAGGAATGAAAAACAGTCTCTAATCTTTTTACTTCGTGTTGAGAATAGTAAGAACATATTTGTAGTCTTGATAGACCTTTGTTGAAAGTTTTAAAATGATGAATGGGTAGATTTACCTTGAGTGTTCGAAGATAAACCTTTTTCTGAATACTTTTTTGACTGGATTTGTCAATTCTATGAACAATCTTGCTTTTCTTGATCAGAAATGAATGTTTAGAACTGTTTTTCACGATTTGCGCGATAAAATATTGATGCAGCCAGAGATAATACAAGCGAGGCATAGTATCTTATCTTCATATCAACTCAGATGAATAGATGAGAATGAATCCAAATGATAAAAATTCTATGATGGATCAAATACAAACAACCCCAACAGGTTTTGGATCAAAATGCTTTGATACCATGTTAAATTGTTGAAGAGATATGCGGTTGAATGGATATGCAATGAAAAGTTGATGATAGAAATTGAAGACATAAATTTTATTGATGAGAATTATTGATAAAGATTGCAAAAGTTTGTCAAAATGACGAACTCAGTTATTGCATACTGATATGTACATTATATAGACAATTTGGCTTATTGGGCCAAGCCCATTTGTACAATATAATGTAAAATGTATTGGGTAACCTAGAATAAGTTAACTCGAATATAAATGTGAATATAACATCGGTTAGCTTCCTTTTTCTCATTTTAAGAGAAGCCATTAGAGAGAATAAAAGAGATGAGGGAGAGACCTTTTATTTATATTGATTCATATGTAAAAACAATGTAAACAATCCCTCTATATATAGAGTTTACATGCCATGTAAATTGCTGTAAAGTCCCATAGCATATTATCATATTCACCCTTGTTACTTATACATTTTACAACACTTGCCCTTGAATATGCATATGTAAAGATGATAAAATTAATTCTCCTCATTAAAACCTTTTTAATGAAAAACCCTAGGGAAAATAATAAACATGGAAAAGATTGCAATTTCATCTTTAGGTAACATGTTTTACAATGCTACAATGAGGGTTGATACTTCGGGATCAAGATAATGCCTCATTAATAACCTTACTAACAAAAACCAAGTGGGAAAAATATAAGAGAAGGAAAAGAGTAAATTATAGCATAATTTTATATGTTCTCCCGATTTATAGTGCATTATTCAATTAGTCTATTGATGTAGTAACGATTGCAATTTTGTATACTATCTTCTGGATTGTTGATTTGGAAATTGCCTTTGAGAACATATCTAACCACTTTTCTTGTAACTAGATTTGTTTCTCCCCTTTCCTGTTGTCCTTTCATGTTTTACATGTGAAGAGAAATTTAGAAGAAATGTGTTTCATCCTATCCCCCTTGGTATAATTCAATTGAATCTGAGTCATGCAAGCTGCCATGTCTTCATAAATAATAGTTACTGCATCAAAATATGTTTGATACCTCTTCCGAATCAAAATGTTGCCTCGTTAAACCTTATTAAGAAAGCCCTGATGGGAAAAATCTTTATGAAGGAAAAAGAGTACAATGTAAAATGTCATATTTACTAAGTCAAAAGTAGTATGATACTTCCGGAATGTTTCAAACCATATAGTGATCGTCTCAGTTTTAATGAGTACATCTACTTTGATTTTGCTTCATGCAACTTATATCCATCTGGTATCATGTAAATATCGGTATTCAATTCACCGTATAGATAAGCTATTACAACTTCAATTTATCTTATATCAAGCTTCTCAAAAATTAAATGCTTACCAAATATTGAAATGATATGACATCCATTATAGGGGAGTATGTTTCTTTAAAGTCAAAACATGATCTTTGCAGTAAACCTTATGCAACAAGTCACGCTTAGTATTTCAAAACTTAACATTTAGATTTCTTATTTAAATCCCTTCTTTTTACGATTTGTATGCTACTAATATTCATTTATGAATATATTTCATGTTCTTATAATTTTTTGTTTCAACCAGGTTTGCATATTGCAATACACATTTGATGAATAAGGTAAGTTTCATTACAACAACACTAAGCAGGAAGTAATCTACTCATCTTGAATTATATCAAGATTTTTATTACAACAATACTTAGAAGAATTTTGTAATTTATCGTCCATGTCCTTGTCATTCTTTATAACAACAAATGTTATTTATATTTTTCTAGAACATGTATATTTTAATAGGTTTTGCATATCACAACTACCGCTTCAATCAAAATTATGAGTTTCATTACAACAATTCTTAATAGCAGGAAGTGGTCTACTCATCATGAATTACATCAAGATTTTCATCACAACAATGCTTAGAGAATGTTGTAATCTACATTTCTTGTTCTTTGTAGTCTTTGTCACTACCAAAGTTATTTAAATTCTTCCGGAATTTGTATACTTTCATCATTTATACCTTTAGGGTATTGTAAACCTTTTGAAACACTTTCATTACTTTAATAAATTTAATTGTCGTTGAAAGTACAATTCTCATGGCACATAAGTTGTTGACACCGTATGTTGTTTCAATAACTTTAGTGTGCTTTTGTCATTTTATACATTTCTAATTTTATCTTATGGACTACAAGTCCATATATCTTATTTAGGAGAATTTCATGATGGTCAATCATGTTTCTCTCTAATATGGTATTTTAATCCATTTATAAATATAAGCGCTTTATTATTTATTAATTTATCATCGATGATTATTTCTTGTCAGTTCTATACATGATCTACTGAGATCTTAAAACTTATCATGTTCTAGGTACCTAAACCACTTCTAGGGTTATTTGAAAATCATGTCATGAGTTTCTTTCAAATCACCCTTAAGTGCTTCTTCAAGAACATTCACCTTCTTTATTTCGCATCTTTATGACTTAATCCAAAAATATTTTAAACTGGCTTTTATACCACCTTCCAGCTATGGTTTACACCTTTTGATCCTTTAGGGATTCAAATCTATATTGAAGAAAGTCTATTAGGGACATAATTGATAATTTATGAAAGTTACTTAATACTTTGCATAATTCTATATGTTTGCAAATATTTAACACCAATGATCAACATGAACTTATATCCCTTTATCCTTCCCCTCAATGTGGACAAACATTATCACATTAAATAATAATTCATCTTTGGATTCTCATTTTTGATCTATTATCACATTATTACTAGCATATACATTATATGTGTCTCAATTATAGGAGGATAATGCTCTTATTAGTTGATAAGATGCATTCATATTGTATTATTTATTTTCTTTCATTAATCTAGTAACTTGGAGGAATTTTCTAATTATATAGATCATTTGAATACGCACATGACTTCAGGTCATTCAATATTGATGTCAATCGACCTTTTGAATTACTAACTAAAATATGCATAATTTATAATATGAGCTCATAATAACTTCGGGTTGTTAATTAAATATTCGTATATATGTGTATATACGTGCATCATTGTATTACATATATAACTGATTTGCATATTCTTTCTCATTTAAGTTGTTGCTTTTATAACAATTTTTTTCTAAGGGTCCAAATCATTAATTTTTGCTTATCAAGGAATGTCAATGTGAATCTTAAAGACCGTATTATAATGTTCATAACATTTGGTTTGGAACTGTATTGAATTTCTGGTTCGAATAAAATATATAAACAACTTCATGTTGTTAAAATTTATTCTTCAATACAATATGTAAATGCAAATATATAAGTAAACTACAACTCATTTTGAAACTTTTGAAATCTTTGGATGCATCGTCATTTCCCCATATGATGTAACTTCTTTAAGAAGTAAAATGTTATTATTCCACACAGTTTCAATGAAGTTTCAGGCTTTTAAATTATGAATTATTTCAAATTCATCAATCGAGGAACTTAAGATCCATAACGCATATATATGCATATGTATTTCAAGCTTATTAATTTATGATGAACTTCTGGTTCTCAACCTTTTTGCTTACTTCTAAGTTAGAAGTCTTTACATTCTTGTTTATTAGGAAAAAACGATAAGATTTCAAACCTATGAACTTTATCTAAAAGTCTTTTTTCTTTCAATAAATCAAGATTTCATGTCCCAAGCTTTGAGTCATACAACTTCTAGTATAACAAAATTTATTTGCACAACTTCAGGTTGTGGTTCTACCCTTTTTATTTCTTTCATAACATTAGATATTACTAGCTAAATACATCGAATAATAAAACATATGTTTATTCTTATTCCAACCACAAATATACATCTTTAACTAACAATAACTAATGCATTTAATACATTTATAAAAATAAGTTAATATAATATATTATCATAACAATGCATCTGATACATTTATTATAATATCTAGAAAGTTGACTAGAGGATTATAATCACATAAGCAACATTTTACATTCTCGAACATGCACGGTTAAATTTTTTGCAGATCTGTACATAAAATTGACAACTATAAACAAAAATAACTGCACGTATCAAATTCAATTGTTTTTTCATAAGGAAATTAAATAAAAATTTATTATAGTCATTAACTCAAAGAAAAAAATTGGTTTTTTAAACAACAAAAAAATTGTTTTTATTTAAAGAAAAAAATAATATTTTTTTCATTCACTTCAACTGTGTTAAATCAAGATCAATATTTTATACGATCTTCGGGATTTGTATTTTCTATATTAAAGTTTTTCTAAGAAAAATAATATATTTCTTCTGAAAATAGAATTATATCTCCAAACACCATCCAAAATAAAAAGTTTTCAAAATGTAAACTGTATTATAAAATACATGCAGATCTGGAAAGTTAATATCAATACAATGATATCTGAAAAATAGAACTGTTGAAACATAATTCCAAATTTGAAAAGTTAAGGAATATATCTAGAATTATGAATCATGAATACTTAAATCCAAATCTTAATTTACTGCAAATAACAAATCTAAATTTTTTTTGTAGAGAATTTCAGATTTGATTTCGATAACTGGGTAAAAGGAAGAGATAGATCCGATTTCAGTAATCCATTAAGAAAAGTTTATGCTTTGGACTACATAAACTTCACAAAAATGATATCATCCTTACATTTTCTAAAATTACTATAATAAAATTTCATGTCTTATTATAATTTACATATCATTATTGTATGTTTTAAATCGAAGCAACTGGTCTAGAAAGTGCTTTTATTCATGTACGAGTGTCATTTTACTATTTTTCTTCAAGAAAATAGTATTTATTATAAACGTAATGATCTCTTCTAACAACACATTTCTTCAAGAAATTATGTGTAACATAAAGTTTGAATATGAGCCTTTCACTTTTCATTGATTTTGTAAATCTTTCCTATTATAGGTCATTTGCTATAAGCAAATATTAAATGCAATTATATGCTTTGAGGCTTTATTTCATGTTTCTTATTTGCATATGAACTTCAGGTTCCTCATTCGCATATAAACTTCAGGTTCTGCATTTGAAAGAATTTGTATATGAACTTCAGGTCATTTGCATATGAACTTCGGGTTCCTCATTTGAAAGAATTTTTTTTACATCATGAGTTTTCAATTTCACTTCCAGTGATAAATCAATATCGGTGTTGAGTTTAAATGCTACATCATTATATTTTATACCCATAGTTGTGTTCGGTATACATTAAAAAATCATTTTTTTTTCTTTCAAGAGATATTATGTATTCAATCTTTCCAAAAGAATTATATATGAAAAGTAATAGTAGACCGGGAAAGATAAAATTAGATCAACTCCATATCACCAATAATGAAAACAATCATGTATAATCAAATATCCATCAAATTGGATTAGAAAAACTCAAAATTAGATCTGCAAAGAATAGATCTATATACATATTTAGGGTCAATAAAAATATTAGGATCTAAAAGAAATAAATCCATTAGAACCCAATTAAGATCTATAAAAAATAAAAAAATAGATCTAGACGTTTGAATCAGATCTAGAAGAATAGAAGATGTAACTAATTCATATATCCATTAATCAATGATTCTCAAACAGAAAATAATTGCAGAACAAATCTAGAAATCCATGGATTAATAATTCTTAATGAAAATTACTTACATGACAAATCCATAGATGTAGATTTAGAAGATTTCAAAAAATAGCTCTAATAGAATCTCACGTTGATAATGTGTTATAAAATAAAACATAACAAATAATAAAGAGAAGGCATTTGAGAGAACAGAAGAGAACATAAGAGATAAGGGAGAGACCTTTTATTTTTATTGATTCAGATGTAAAAAAAAATGTAAACAATCCCTCTATTTAAAGAGTCTATATCCATGTAAATTGTTGTAAAGTCTCTCAGCATATTCACCCTTATTACTTATACATGTTACAACATTTTATTTTTATTTTTTTTACCATTATGTATTGCTTTGTTTAATTTACTTTTAGCCGTTCAGATAATAGGAACATAGATCATTGATTTATTTCAGTGAAAACTTATAACTGCTTTATTTTAACCCCAATAGTTAAATGGTCAGTTAATCGAGCATATTAACTAACTAAAAAACAAACATCCAATCTTTAAGGATACAATAACAAATTAAGTTGATCTACTTAATTAAAAACTCGTCCATGCAGAGAAGATAAATGAATATGTTCAGAGTTAGGAATGTAAACAGGATTTGATGTATTGTAAAACAGAAATTGTATATGGAAGATAATGGACAAAGTGATGTTGTAATATTGTATTAACCGTAACAATCTCGACTGATATGGACCGATATATATATATATATACATACATACATACATATATATATACATACACACACACACGCATATATATATATATACATATATATATGAGGAGCATTCCGGGGAACTCCTGTTTTATAGCACCCATATCTGTTCGTAAGCTATGGTAATCCAAATCCAACAATAATTTGTAGATGTTCAATCTGAAAAGTCGGGTGTGTACGCGACTTGTGCAGGATCTATAATATGGCTCCAGTCCTACGTCCAGTCCCGAAGCTCCTCTTCGGCTTTTCACTAAACAACACCCTCGCTTCACCCGGAGGAACAAGTTCACAACTACTTGATTTACGGGCTACAAGTTTACCCACTTGATTTCACGGGCTACAAGCTTATCCACTTGATTTACGGGCCACAAGCTTACCCACTTGATTTCACGGGCTACAAGCTTACCCACACAGGACAATTACAAGAGTTTGACTTCTGATTGTGTTCTTCTTTCAACACTGATTTGCCAACGATTGAGTACACCCTTCCTATAATCTTATCCTCAAGTATATGATTTGAATGCAAAGATTTAAGGAAGAAAGATTGCTTGTTGAATCAAATGATATAAAACTGATTCAAGGATTCAACAAGTATTGA
Organism: Allium sativum; assembly: GCA_030737875.1. NCBI lineage: Eukaryota > Viridiplantae > Streptophyta > Magnoliopsida > Asparagales > Amaryllidaceae > Allium > Allium sativum. Next base: position 111,270,931 of record CM060913.1, read on the forward strand.
ATATTTGAGAGAGATTTTAGAATTCAAGAGAGTATAGAGTTAAGATCAGAAAATAGAAGAAGATTCGGTGATTTGAAAGTATGATTTCAAGTCTATTTATAGTGTAGAATAGTTGCATTCCTTCATGAAGAGTTTCTATAAAGAGTTGTGTCCATTTCTCTTGAAATTGAATAGAAATCTCTTCACAAAAAAGAAGCATCCTTTCAGAAAAATTACAGCAAGAAAAAAGGTCGACAGGTCGAAATTAACAGGTCGACAGGTATTTGAAAAAAATAGCCGTTATGTGAAAAAAACAGCAGGACCGGTCGACAGGTCCTTTTTGGGCGGTCGACCGTTTTCTTGCTGTGGACCGGAGTACCTCGGTCCACTGTCTATATCACTCTGCACTCTTTCCCGGTCGAAGCCTTGACCGTTTGGGCTTTTTCTGTGACTTTTCAATTCCTCAAATATACAGATTTCAGCCCTAGCTAATTTCAGTTTCTAAATTGTTTTGTGCATTCGTGTTATACTTTGAGGATAGATTTTAACATAAATCTAACACGACTCCATACCTACATATATATAATCTTAGCTCCATGTCATGATTTCCATTGATCTTCACTACGATCTTCATTGATTTCCACTTTGATAAATATGAATTCAGCTCGTCAATGATCTCTATTTCTATGTTGTCATTAATCAAAATCTTGTGTATCAACATTCTCCCCCTTTTTGATTGATGACAATATCTTGCATATATTTTTGAGATACTGAGTAGCTCCCCCTGAATATATGCTTATATATTTTTATCTCCCCATGTCTAAAAGCTTTCTTCGGGAGATATTGGATCATGTGCAATTTGATAAACTGAATTTTGTTTTCAGAGACATTTGGAGAAATCAAAATCGCCTTCCTTTTATTGTGGTGTACCTGCAAAAAAAAGTAGAATATATATACTTTGGTACCCACTTGCTTTGTTTGGGTCCATGGGTTAGATGGAAGGTAACCATACCCAAGAGGGTTTAACGGAACCTTTAAAGATAAAATTTTGGTTATTAACTACCGAATAAAAATAATCATCGATATATCTTTCTCTGTTTTTCCAACTTACAGGAACCCAAATACTTAAGTAATCTCTATTGATATTCCTTTTCGTACTTCTAGATCTATTATACAGATCTCTAGTCATAGAAGTATTCGAATTTCTGTAATAATTGGATCTAGGATGAGCATTAGTACTAGCAGTAATATTTTTATTGTACATGAAAGCATATCTAGTACTATTTCTAAGATTAGTTTTATTATATCCTAAACCACTTTTGTCATGTAAAGGTCGAGATCTAGATAAAATCATATTTAAATCATTTTGACATTTATTAAATTTTGCGAACTTATTTGCACTTTTATCAAATTTATTTCCAAAGCCGCTATTGACATTTTCAAAAGAAATTTTGTTATTCTTTAAATCATCAATTTCCTTATTTAATTCAGAATTTTTCCTTTTTAAAGTACCATTCTCAGTTTTGAGACCTAAAATTTGAGATTCTGAATTATCTAAAGAAGATTGTAACTTTTCAAAATTTTCTTTTGAGTCAGAAATTTCATTTTGCAAAATATTATTATTCACCTTTAAAAACTCACATTCTTTAGATAGTTCTAAATTCTTTTCAGTTAAAGCTCCATTCTCTTTTTCAAGAGACGAAATTAAAGAACTAGAATTATTTAAAGAATCTTCTAATGATATATTTCTATTTTGCAAAAGATCGATTTCCTTTAAAAGAACATTGTTTTTATCTTCTAGTTGCTCAATTTCTTTTTGAAGGAAATCTTTTTGAGAAACAAGCTCTTCTAAGGTATCTTCAAAACATTTGGCTTGTTTTACCAAACGATTGTTTTCTTCTTTTAATTTGGAATTTTCTTCCTTATACTTTTTTGACATAGCTAAAACAATTTTATGGAGTTTCAATAATTTTTCATGGTCAAACATAAGATCTTTATATAATGAATCTGTACATACCGATTGTGATCTGACTTTAGCCATGAGACATTTGTTTCCTTGCTCTCCTGATTCTGCTTTGTTGCTCTTCCATTTTCTATATCCCTGACTAGATTTCTTTATTGCCATTTGTTCTAAGATGTTGTTACGATCTCTAGAACAACCTTGCTCTGATACCAATTGAAAAGTCGGGTGTGTACGCGACTTGTGCAGGATCTATAATATGGCTCCAGTCCTACGTCCAGTCCCGAAGCTCCTCTTCGGCTTTTCACTAAACAACACCCTCGCTTCACCCGGAGGAACAGGTTCACAACTACTTGATTTATGGGCTACAAGTTTACCCACTTGATTTCACGGGCTACAAGCTTACCCACTTGATTTACGGGGCACAAGCTTACCCACTTGATTTCACGGGCTACAAGCTTACCCACACAGGACAATTACAAGAGTTTGACTTCTGATTATGTTCTTCTTTCAACACTGATTTGCCAACGATTGAGTACACCCTTCCTATAATCTTATCCTCAAGTATATGATTTGAATGCAAAGATTTAAGGAAGAAAGATTGCTTGTTGAATCAAATGATATAAAACTGATTCAAGGATTCAACAAGTATTGAATATTTGAGAGAGATTTTAGAATTCAAGAGAGTATAGAGTTAAGATCAGAAAATAGAAGAAGATTCGGTGATTTGAAAGTATGATTTCAAGTCTATTTATAGTGTAGAATAGTTGCATTCCTTCATGAAGAGTTTCTATAAAGAGTTGTGTCCATTTCTCTTGAAATTGAATAGAAATCTCTTCACAAAAAAGAAGCATCCTTTCAGAAAAATTACAGCAAGAAAAAAGGTCGACAGGTCGAAATTAACAGGTCGACAGGTATTTGAAAAAAATAGCCGTTATGTGAAAAAAACAGCAGGACCGGTCGACAGGTCCTTTTTGGGCGGTCGACCGTTTTCTTGCTGTGGACCGGAGTACCTCGGTCCACAGTCTATATCACTCTGCACTCTTTCCCGGTCGAAGCCTGGACCGTTTGGGCTTTTTCTGTGACTTTTCAATTCCTCAAATATACAGATTTCAGCCCTAGCTAATTTCAGTTTCTAAATTGTTTTGTGCATTCGTGTTATACTTTGAGGATAGATTTTAACATAAGTCTAACACGACTCCATACCTACATATATATAATCTTAGCTCCATGTCATGATTTCCATTGATCTTCACTACGATCTTCATTGATTTCCACTTTGATAAATATGAATTCAGCTCGTCAATGATCTCTATTTCTATGTTGTCATTAATCAAAATCTTGTGTATCAACATTCTCCCCCTTTTTGATTGATGACAATATCTTGCATATATTTTTGAGATACTGAGTAGCTCCCCCTGAATATATGCTTATATATTTTTATCTCCCCATGTCTAAAAGCTTTCTTCGGGAGATATTGGATCATGTGCAATTTGATAAACTGAATTTTGTTTTCAGAGACATTTGGAGAAATCAAAATCGCCTTCCTTTTATTGTGGTGTACCTGCAAAAAAAAGTAGAATATATATACTTTGGTACCCACTTGCTTTGTTTGGGTCCATGGGTTAGATGGAAGGTAACCATACCCAAGAGGGTTTAACGGAACCTTTAAAGATAAAATTTTGGTTATTAACTACCGAATAAAAATAATCATCGATATATCTTTCTCTGTTTTTCCAACTTACAGGAACCCAAATACTTAAGTAATCTCTATTGATATTCCTTTTCGTACTTCTAGATCTATTATACAGATCTCTAGTCATAGAAGTATTCGAATTTCTGTAATAATTGGATCTAGGATGAGCATTAGTACTAGCAGTAATATTTTTATTGTACATGAAAGCATATCTAGTACTATTTCTAAGATTAGTTTTATTATATCCTAAACCACTTTTGTCATGTAAAGGTCGAGATCTAGATAAAATCATATTTAAATCATTTTGACATTTATTAAATTTTGCGAACTTATTTGCACTTTTATCAAATTTATTTCCAAAGCCGCTATTGACATTTTCAAAAGAAATTTTGTTATTCTTTAAATCATCAATTTCCTTATTTAATTCAGAATTTTTCCTTTTTAAAGTACCATTCTCAGTTTTGAGACCTAAAATTTGAGATTCTGAATTATCTAAAGAAGATTGTAACTTTTCAAAATTTTCTTTTGAGTCAGAAATTTCATTTTGCAAAATATTATTATTCACCTTTAAAAACTCACATTCTTTAGATAGTTCTAAATTCTTTTCAGTTAAAGCTCCATTCTCTTTTTCAAGAGACGAAATTAAAGAACTAGAATTATTTAAAGAATCTTCTAATGATATATTTCTATTTTGCAAAAGATCGATTTCCTTTAAAAGAACATTGTTTTTATCTTCTAGTTGCTCAATTTCTTTTTGAAGGAAATCTTTTTGAGAAACAAGCTCTTCTAAGGTATCTTCAAAACATTTGGCTTGTTTTACCAAACGATTGTTTTCTTCTTTTAATTTGGAATTTTCTTCCTTATACTTTTTTGACATAGCTAAAACAATTTTATGGAGTTTCAATAATTTTTCATGGTCAAACATAAGATCTTTATATAATGAATCTGTACATACCGATTGTGATCTGACTTTAGCCATGAGACATTTGTTTCCTTGCTCTCCTGATTCTGCTTTGTTGCTCTTCCATTTTCTATATCCCTGACTAGATTTCTTTATTGCCATTTGTTCTAAGATGTTGTTACGATCTCTAGAACAACCTTGCTCTGATACCAATTGAAAAGTCGGGTGTGTACGCGACTTGTGCAGGATCTATAATATGGCTCCAGTCCTACGTCCAGTCCCGAAGCTCCTCTTCGGCTTTTCACTAAACAACACCCTCGCTTCACCCGGAGGAACAGGTTCACAACTACTTGATTTATGGGCTACAAGTTTACCCACTTGATTTCACGGGCTACAAGCTTACCCACTTGATTTACGGGGCACAAGCTTACCCACTTGATTTCACGGGCTACAAGCTTACCCACACAGGACAATTACAAGAGTTTGACTTCTGATTATGTTCTTCTTTCAACACTGATTTGCCAACGATTGAGTACACCCTTCCTATAATCTTATCCTCAAGTATATGATTTGAATGCAAAGATTTAAGGAAGAAAGATTGCTTGTTGAATCAAATGATATAAAACTGATTCAAGGATTCAACAAGTATTGAATATTTGAGAGAGATTTTAGAATTCAAGAGAGTATAGAGTTAAGATCAGAAAATAGAAGAAGATTCGGTGATTTGAAAGTATGATTTCAAGTCTATTTATAGTGTAGAATAGTTGCATTCCTTCATGAAGAGTTTCTATAAAGAGTTGTGTCCATTTCTCTTGAAATTGAATAGAAATCTCTTCACAAAAAAGAAGCATCCTTTCAGAAAAATTACAGCAAGAAAAAAGGTCGACAGGTCGAAATTAACAGGTCGACAGGTATTTGAAAAAAATAGCCGTTATGTGAAAAAAACAGCAGGACCGGTCGACAGGTCCTTTTTGGGCGGTCGACCGTTTTCTTGCTGTGGACCGGAGTACCTCGGTCCACAGTCTATATCACTCTGCACTCTTTCCCGGTCGAAGCCTGGACCGTTTGGGCTTTTTCTGTGACTTTTCAATTCCTCAAATATACAGATTTCAGCCCTAGCTAATTTCAGTTTCTAAATTGTTTTGTGCATTCGTGTTATACTTTGAGGATAGATTTTAACATAAGTCTAACACGACTCCATACCTACATATATATAATCTTAGCTCCATGTCATGATTTCCATTGATCTTCACTACGATCTTCATTGATTTCCACTTTGATAAATATGAATTCAGCTCGTCAATGATCTCTATTTCTATGTTGTCATTAATCAAAATCTTGTGTATCAACATTCTCCCCCTTTTTGATTGATGACAATATCTTGCATATATTTTTGAGATACTGAGTAGCTCCCCCTGAATATATGCTTATATATTTTTATCTCCCCATGTCTAAAAGCTTTCTTCGGGAGATATTGGATCATGTGCAATTTGATAAACTGAATTTTGTTTTCAGAGACATTTGGAGAAATCAAAATCGCCTTCCTTTTATTGTGGTGTACCTGCAAAAAAAAGTAGAATATATATACTTTGGTACCCACTTGCTTTGTTTGGGTCCATGGGTTAGATGGAAGGTAACCATACCCAAGAGGGTTTAACGGAACCTATAAAGATAAAATTTTGGTTATTAACTACCGAATAAAAATAATCATCGATATATCTTTCTCTGTTTTTCCAACTTACAGGAACCCAAATACTTAAGTAATCTCTATTGATATTCATTTTCGTACTTCTAGATCTATTATACAGATCTCTAGTCATAGAAGTATTCGAATTTCTGTAATAATTGGATCTAGGATGAGCATTAGTACTAGCAGTAATATTTTTATTGTACATGAAAGCATATCTAGTACTATTTCTAAGATTAGTTTTATTATATCCTAAACCACTTTTGTCATGTAAAGGTCGAGATCTAGATAAAATCATATTTAAATCATTTTGACCTTTATTAAATTTTGCGAACTTATTTGCACTTTTATCAAATTTATTTCCAAAGCCGCTATTGACATTTTCAAAAGAAATTTTGTTATTCTTTAAATCATCAATTTCCTTATTTAATTCAGAATTTTTCCTTTTTAAAGTACCATTCTCAGTTTTGAGACCTAAAATTTGAGATTCTGAATTATCTAAAGAAGATTGTAACTTTTCAAAATTTTCTTTTGAGTCAGAAATTTCATTTTGCAAAATATTATTATTCACCTTTAAAAACTCACATTCTTTAGATAGTTCTAAATTCTTTTCAGTTAAAGCTCCATTCTCTTTTTCAAGAGACGAAATTAAAGAACTAGAATTATTTAAAGAATCTTCTAATGATATATTTCTATTTTGCAAAAGATCGATTTCCTTTAAAAGAACATTGTTTTTATCTTCTAGTTGCTCAATTTCTTTTTGAAGGAAATCTTTTTGAGAAACAAGCTCTTCTAAGGTATCTTCAAAACATTTGGCTTGTTTTACCAAACGATTGTTTTCTTCTTTTAATTTGGAATTTTCTTCCTTATACTTTTTTGACATAGCTAAAACAATTTTATGGAGTTTCAATAATTTTTCATGGTCAAACATAAGATCTTTATATAATGAATCTGTACATACCGATTGTGATCTGACTTTAGCCATGAGACATTTGTTTCCTTGCTCTCCTGATTCTGCTTTGTTGCTCTTCCATTTTCTATATCCCTGACTAGATTTCTTTATTGCCATTTGTTCTAAGATGTTGTTACGATCTCTAGAACAACCTTGCTCTGATACCAATTGAAAAGTCGGGTGTGTACGCGACTTGTGCAGGATCTATAATATGGCTCCAGTCCTACGTCCAGTCCCGAAGCTCCTCTTCGGCTTTTCACTAAACAACACCCTCGCTTCACCCGGAGGAACAGGTTCACAACTACTTGATTTACGGGCTACAAGTTTACCCACTTGATTTCACGGGCTACAAGCTTACCCACTTGATTTACGGGCCACAAGCTTACCCACTTGATTTCACGGGCTACAAGCTTACCCATACAGGACAATTACAAGAGTTTGACTTCTGATTGTGTTCTTCTTTCAACACTGATTTGCCAACGATTGAGTACACCCTTCCTATAATCTTATCCTCAAGTATATGATTTGAATGCAAAGATTTAAGGAAGAAAGATTGCTTATTGAATCAAATGATATAAAACTGATTCAAGGATTCAACAAGTATTGAATATTTGAGAGAGATTTTAGAATTCAAGAGAGTATAGAGTTAAGATCAGAAAATAGAAGAAGATTCGGTGATTTGAAAGTATGATTTCAAGTCTATTTATAGTGTAGAATAGTTGCATTCCTTCATGAAGAGTTTCTATAAAGAGTTGTGTCCATTTCTCTTGAAATTGAATAGAAATCTCTTCACAAAAAAGAAGCATCCTTTCAGAAAAATTACAGCAAGAAAAAAGGTCGATAGGTCGAAATTAACAGGTCGACAGGTATTTGAAAAAAATAGCCGTTATGTGAAAAAAACAGCAGGACCGGTCGACAGGTCCTTTTTGGGCGGTCGACCGTTTTCTTGCTGTGGACCGGAGTATCTCGGTCCACAGTCTATATCACTCTGCACTCTTTCCCGGTCGAAGCCTGGACCGTTTGGGCTTTTTCTCTGACTTTTCAATTCCTCAAATATACAGATTTCAGCCCTAGCTAATTTCAGTTTCTAAATTGTTTTGTGCATTCGTGTTATACTTTGAGGATAGATTTTAACATAAATCTAACACGACTCCATACCTACATATATATAATCTTAGCTCCATGTCATGATTTCCATTGATCTTCACTACGATCTTCATTGATTTCCACTTTGATAAATATGAATTCAGCTCGTCAATGATCTCTATTTCTATGTTGTCATTAATCAAAATCTTGTGTATCAACATTCTCCCCCTTTTTGATTGATGACAATATCTTGCATATATTTTTGAGATACTGAGTAGCTCCCCCTGAATATATGCTTATATATTTTTATCTCCCCATGTCTAAAAGCTTTCTTCGGGAGATATTGGATCATGTGCAATTTGATAAACTGAATTTTGTTTTCAGAGACATTTGGAGAAATCAAAATCGCCTTCCTTTTATTGTGGTGTACCTGCAAAAAAAAGTAGAATATATATACTTTGGTACCCACTTGCTTTGTTTGGGTCCATGGGTTAGATGGAAGGTAACCATACCCAAGAGGGTTTAACGGAACCTTTAAAGATAAAATTTTGGTTATTAACTACCGAATAAAAATAATCATCGATATATCTTTCTCTGTTTTTCCAACTTACAGGAACCCAAATACTTAAGTAATCTCTATTGATATTCCTTTTCGTACTTCTAGATCTATTATACAGATCTCTAGTCATAGAAGTATTCGAATTTCTGTAATAATTGGATCTAGGATGAGCATTAGTACTAGCAGTAATATTTTTATTGTACATGAAAGCATATCTAGTACTATTTCTAAGATTAGTTTTATTATATCCTAAACCACTTTTGTCATGTAAAGGTCGAGATCTAGATAAAATCATATTTAAATCATTTTGACCTTTATTAAATTTTGCGAACTTATTTGCACTTTTATCAAATTTATTTCCAAAGCCGCTATTGACATTTTCAAAAGAAATTTTGTTATTCTTTAAATCATCAATTTCCTTATTTAATTCAGAATTTTTCCTTTTTAAAGTACCATTCTCAGTTTTGAGACCTAAAATTTGAGATTCTGAATTATCTAAAGAAGATTGTAACTTTTCAAAATTTTCTTTTGAGTCAGAAATTTCATTTTGCAAAATATTATTATTCACCTTTAAAAACTCACATTCTTTAGATAGTTCTAAATTCTTTTCAGTTAAAGCTCCATTCTCTTTTTCAAGAGATGAAATTAAAGAACTAGAATTATTTAAAGAATCTTCTAATGATATATTTCTATTTTGCAAAAGATCGATTTCCTTTAAAAGAACATTGTTTTTATCTTCTAGTTGCTCAATTTCTTTTTGAAGGAAATCTTTTTGAGAAACAAGCTCTTCTAAGGTATCTTCAAAACATTTGGCTTGTTTTACCAAACGATTGTTTTCTTCTTTTAATTTGGAATTTTCTTCCTTATACTTTTTTGACATAGCTAAAACAATTTTATGGAGTTTCAATAATTTTTCATGGTCAAACATAAGATCTTTATATAATGAATCTGTACATACCGATTGTGATCTGACTTTAGCCATGAGACATTTGTTTCCTTGCTCTCCTGATTCTGCTTTGTTGCTCTTCCATTTTCTATATCCCTGACTAGATTTCTTTATTGCCATTTGTTCTAAGATGTTGTTACGATCTCTAGAACAACCTTGCTCTGATACCAATTGAAAAGTCGGGTGTGTACGCGACTTGTGCAGGATCTATAATATGGCTCCAGTCCTACGTCCAGTCCCGAAGCTCCTCTTCGGCTTTTCACTAAACAACACCCTCGCTTCACCCGGAAGAACAGGTTCACAACTACTTGATTTACGGGCTACAAGTTTACCCACTTGATTTCACGGGCTACAAGCTTACCCACTTGATTTACGGGCCACAAGCTTACCCACTTGATTTCACGGGCTACAAGCTTACCCACACAGGACAATTACAAGAGTTTGACTTCTGATTGTGTTCTTCTTTCAACACTGATTTGCCAACAATTGAGTACACCCTTCCTATAATCTTATCCTCAAGTATATGATTTGAATGCAAAGATTTAAGGAAGAAAGATTGCTTGTTGAATCAAATGATATAAAACTGATTCAAGGATTCAACAAGTATTGAATATTTGAGAGAGCTTTTAGAATTCAAGAGAGTATAGAGTTAAGATCAAAAAATAGAAGAAGATTCGGTGATTTGAAAGTATGATTTCAAGTCTATTTATAGTGTAGAATAGTTGCATTCCTTCATGAAGAGTTTCTATAAAGAGTTGTGTCCATTTCTCTTGAAATTGAATAGAAATCTCTTCACAAAAAGAAGCATCCTTTCAGAAAAATTACAGCAAGAAAAAAGGTCGACAGGTCGAAATTAACAGGTCGACAGGTATTTGAAAAAAATAGCCGTTATGTGAAAAAAACAGCAGGACCGGTCGACAGGTCCTTTTTGGGCGGTCGACCGTTTTCTTGTTGTGGACCGGAGTACCTCGGTCCACAGTCTATATCACTCTGCACTCTTTCCCGGTCGAAGCCTGGACCGTTTGGGCTTTTTCTGTGACTTTTCAATTCCTCAAATATACAGATTTCAGCCCTAGCTAATTTCAGTTTCTAAATTGTTTTGTGCATTCGTGTTATACTTTGAGGATAGATTTTAACATAAATCTAACACGACTCCATACCTACATATATATAATCTTAGCTCCATGTCATGATTTCCATTGATCTTCACTACGATCTTCATTGATTTCCACTTTGATAAATATGAATTCAGCTCGTCAATGATCTCTATTTCTATGTTGTCATTAATCAAAATCTTGTGTATCAACACAATCCACGCATATATTACCATCTATCCAAAATTTGAGGTCATTCCAACATTAGTAAAATAATATATTTGATGTTTAAATTTAATGGTTTGATTAAATATCTGAACGGCGAATAATTGAGTTAAGATTTTGAAAATGTTATGAATGTCAGAACAAGCTTAATTTTTGGATTGATGATAATATATACGTGGATTGAACATCAACAAATTCTTGTTGGATTTAGCTTATCATAGCTCATGAATGGTTAGGGATGCTACAAAACAAGGGTGACCCAGAACGCTCATATATATACATATGTATGTCAGTACAATTTGGGCTTAATAGAATTAGCCCATTATCCAACAATGCAAATAAAAGGAGGAATCCTCACATAACACAACCGACACATAAATTTCGATGCTTTATTTCACCCTTTTCAAATTAAGAATAGGGATTTCTTCGAACCCTAGTTTGCCTAGCGTTCTGATGAAAGAATGCATGAATTCTTCATGAGTTGAAATATGAAGGAGGATGTGAGTAGCCAAATTGAAAACATGTCAATACGGTTGGATTTGAAGTTCCTCGATGGCAACCATTAAACAAGTTGTGTTATTCTTTGATTTCTAGTTCTTTTCTAAGTCGAATGAAGTTCTTAGCATATAAAGCTTTAGTAAAAGTGTCTTCTCTTTAATAATACGTGGGTATGTAGATAACTTGTAGATTTTATTTTTGCAATTGCTCACGAACAAAGTATATGTCAATCTCTATATACTTCGTTCGGGCATGCTGGATAGGGTTTGCAGACATGTAAATGGTGCTTTGGTTATCACACAATATTGTAGGTTTCCATTCTGATGTTAGCTTTAACTCCTTAAGAATTGACAACAACCATAAAATCTCTGATGTAGCACTGGCTAAACTTTAGTACTCGGCTTCTGCACATGAATTGAGATTGTAGGTTGTTTCTTTGAACGCCATGAAATTAGACTGTCTCCAATATAAATGCAGTAACCAGTTATAGATCTTCTATCATCAGTGTCGTATTCCCTATGTTTTAATGTTAAGTTGTTTGATAGCTCTTAGGGTTAAGCCATAACTAATTGTCCCTTTTAGATATCTAAGAACCCTCTTCACAGACTTCAAGTGCTCGTCAAGTGGATTCTGCAAAAAATGTTACACTTTATTAATGCTAAATGAAATATCAGGTCATGTCATAGTTGCATATTGTAATGCACCAACAACAGTTCTATATTGTTTGACATTAATTATGGCTTCTCTCATATTCTTATAGTGGTGTTGATTTGATATCATTGGTGTTGGTTGAGGTTTGACATCAGACATCTTTGCTCTAGTCAATAATTCTGAAATATACTTCTTTCGACAGATTTGTATTTTAGGACCTGATTTCCTTTTGACTTCAATTCCAAGGAAATACGAGATGTCACCCGGGTCTTCAATAGAAAACTTCTTATCCAAGTATAAAGTTAGTTGTATGACTTCATCTTCATTGCAATCTGTAATAATCAAATCATCAACGCATATTAGTATATATAATGTTGATGAATTATTAATTTTAACGAAAAGAGAAGGGTTGGATTTGGTTGGGTGGTATCTCATAGTGCCTAGAGTGGCTTTTAGTCTGTCTACCCACACTCTAGGTGCTTGCTTCAGACCATATATGTCTTTGTTTAATTTGCAAACTTGTTCTGAATTTTGTACAAACCCTTGTGCTTGCTGCATAGGTATTTCTTCCTGTATAATGTCATTCAAGAAGGCATTGTTAACATCCAAATGCTTTATTTTTTTTATCCCCTGCTTAAAGTAATAATAAATATAAGTCTGATGGTTGATGGCTTGACCACTAGAGAGACTGTTTCGTTAAAATCGAAACTGTACTCTTGAGTGAACCCTTTAACAACCAGTCTAGCTTTGTATCTATTTATTGATCCATCTGAGTTCTTCTTCAATCTATAAGTCCATTTACATCTAATTATGTTTTTGTTGCTAGGAGGGTATACTAATTCCCATGTGTTATTCTTGATGAGGGCGTTGTTCTCTTTATTCATGGCATTTCTTCAATTTTTGTCCTTAACCGCTTGAATATAACTGCTTGGTTCATCTATTTTGACAATTGTAGAGTAAATTTTGCGCTTGAAAATGTCTCTCTTGTCTTTTTTCGTCATAGGATGTTCAGTTTGATTTTGAGCAGAATTGGATGGTAAGTTTCTTTCATCTCTCTGAATAGCATCATCATTTGAGGTGTTTTATTCACTGTTGTCACTCATTTGAGTATCACTATTTTCTTCTGACACTTTATCTTTATTTTGTACAGGTTGCTTACTGGCATGGCTGGGTGGCTCATTGTGTTCTTGACATTACTGGTGATCACTTTGAGCATCAACAACCTTAGCACCATCCATTTCGTGCCACATACTGCTATTGATTGGTAGTTCAGGTATAGACCTTTTGTTTATATCTCTTTTTTGAAGTTTCCCATACCATAATCTTTGTATGAAAAAATATTCTCATTAAACACTATATGTCTACTAATGTAGACTCTGCCAATAGTGTCAATACACTTGTATCCATTATGACAATGCAGTAGCTAATAAAAGTACAAGGATTAGATACAAAGACAAGTTTATTGGAGTTGTATGGCCTTAAATAGGAAAAACATAAGCATCTAAACATTTTAAGCCTGTTGTAATATGGTTTTATCTTATATAATTTCTCTATGGGACTTGTTTCAATTAAAATTTTGGTTGGCATTCTATTTATCAAGTAAATAACTGAGTTAATAGCTTCTAGCCAAAATCTTAATGGTAAAGAAGCTTATGATAATAAAGTAATCAGATTCAACTGTATGCCTATGTTTTCTCTCAATTAGCCCCATTTTGTTTAGAAGTGTATGGGCAAGTGGTTTTGTGAGTTATGCCCTTTATCTGGAAAAAATTACTGAATGGTTTAAATTCATGCCACCATCAAATTAGAATATCTTAATTGTGCAAATGAATTGATTTTCAATAATCTTCACATAATTTAACACAGTATTAGTGGTTTCAGACTTGGACTTTAGCAAGTATAGCCATGTATACCTTGTGTAAGCATCAATGAAGGATAAGTAATATTTGTACCCCAAATTTGAACTTATTGAGGTTGGACCCTGTAGGTCTGCAGCAACGAGTTTAAATGGTTTGGTGTAGTATGTCAGAGAATTAAATAAAGGAAATTTATGACTTTTCCTCATTTGGAAATATGTGCAAATATGTGGTAATTTGACATTACTGAATGGTATTTTATTATCAAGAACAATTTTATTTACTATGATAGTGCTAGGGTGTCCTAGTTTAAAGTGTCAGATACTAAAATTAGACTTATCATTACATTCAGAGTTTGTTTCGACATCATCTACAGTATTACAACATGGTCAAACCTTTACAGAGTTATTGCAGGTATCAAAATTAAACTTGTATAGTCCCTTAACTACATCATCCCACAGAAGAATATCTCTAGTTAGTATGTCTCTTACTAGATAGTAATTTGGATAACATGGGAACACATATTATTATCACTAACAAATTGTGAAACACTAATCAAATTATTCTTGATTTTGGATACTCTTAGCAAATTATGCAAGAATAATTGTCTTTTACCTCTAATGCTACCTTTGCCAATATGTGAAATATTGATACACTTATCACTTCCCATGGTGGTTGTTTGATTATCTTTGTATTCTCTATTTCCAAGATTTAAATTTTCTAGGTTGTTAGTTATATGATTTGTTGCTCCAGAATCAAGGTACCAACTATCATCATTAATATGATCCGTCCTTGCTGCTTCATTCTGATTTCTTGATGCATCTGATTGAGTATTATTGTTAGATTGAGTGTGCTGGGTTAACACCGAGATTTGACCCCCTTTGATAGTTGTACCCTTGATTGTTTGCATAATTTAGGTTGAACCTAAAGTAGAATTTAGGTGTAGTGTGTCCTATCTTCTCATATATCTGATACAATGGTGTGTTATTATTTTTGTTCCATCCGCCGCTTCCTCTACCACAATTTGAAGAACCTCCTTTTTTAGTAGGTTGATCTGGTTTGTTGTTATTGCCTTGATTTTTGTTCCTGTTATTACTTGCATTATAGTTTATGTTGAGTTCATTTTCTTGTTCCCTTTTACTCTCAATTTTGGCTTCATGTGACAATAGTATAAAATGTACATCATCCATGGAAGAGAATTGCTTTTGTAATGATATGATGGCTTCAACGACTTCATATTCATCACTTAACCCATTCAAGATAACAAGAACTTGTCCAGATTCCGAAAATTTGTGCCTAGTAGCCTATAACACATCACATATTGATTTAATATTGCTCAAACACTCTCTAATGGTAATGTTTTCCATTCTGACCTTTCGTAGATGCCTTTTATAAGGCATAACTTTGGCATAGGACTGATTTTTCAACCCTTTCTCGATGGTTAACCATATGTCATTTGATGTTTTACAACCAATCACTTATGGCAAGAGATTTTGGCTTATAAAAGATAACAGCCAAGAACTAATTAATTATCTTGTCTATGAAACTTGGTGCACTCTTCGTTGTTAACCACTTGATTTTCTCGATTAGTTATGAACTTTGGTGGTACAATGAGGGTACCCATGGCATATCCTTCGAGACTGTATCCTTGCATCGCTATCTCGATTTGTAACTTCAATAACAAGTAATTATTTTCATCGAGTTGAACAGTAATTAGTCATGATTGAGGACTAACCACTGTTTTTTATTAATCTATCTGTAGCACTGTTACTTTCTTGAGGTCTAGAGACATTGACAGAGGCTGAGGAAGTGCTATCATTTGTCATGATGAAGAACAATGTGTGGCGTACCAGATTATGATAGAAACTGAACCAAGGGTATTGATCAGGGGTTGGAAGACTTTCTAAGATTTAGTTGTTGCAATCTGGTAATCACTTTAATGAAATAGTCTCTGATTGATTTCCTGAATGACATAGTTGAGTTCTTGGTGGTTTTTCCTGATTTCTAGATTTGAAGATAGAAGGCAGTGAACTGAGATTCAGATGTAGTCACCACTCTGTATACTTATGGGGCAATAAAGCAATACAGTCGTGTACAGGGAGGTTGGCGAGGCACTGATTATCAGAATATCTCTTCACCCTCTTTGATGATGGAAATTAACCAAGGAGAGAGAATTCACAACAAATACTATGTGAATTCTCAAGGAAAATGAAAATCAGGATCATAATGATGTAAAGCTGATGATTGCTCTGATACCAAGTTAGAAATGTAAACATGATTTGGTGTATTGTAAAACAGAAATTGTATATGGAAGAGAATGGACAAAGTAAAGTTGTAACATTGTATTAACATTGACAATCTCGGATGATACATACTGATATATATATATAACAACATAATTTGGGCTTAAAAAGAATTGGCCCATTACCCAACAATGCGAATAAAAGGAGGAACCCATCACATAACACAACCGACATATAAACTTTGATGCTTTATTTTTAGTGTGACCAATTTTTATTGCTATACAAAGCATTCAAAGCATGGATAAATTATGCATTATAGCTTGTCTAGTTAACAAAGACAACATGGCATATGGTGCATATTACCATACTAACCACTTAAAGGTGTATGATTATCCTATACACCACTCAAAAAATTAGAGTTGAGTGCAATCAAAAGAATACACCACCAAAAAAGCAACTGGAAAAATAAATACAATATTAATAATGAAAAGATAGCTTACCTTTAGATCCTTATTTTATTTAGCTGATATGAATTTTTATACGAGCAAAAGGGGAAAAAGTATAAGAAGCAAGTTGGATGAGTTTAAGAAAAACTGCATAAATCTATCAATAAACACAAACTTGTGTCATTATCTCACAATGCAAAGTGCATACAATGAATCAGATCAACTATTCCAACTCATTAAAGACATCTCGAGCTTAAACAATAACCGTTAAACAAATCAAAATTGAAAAAGAGGCCTATATCCGTGTTTAGTTTTTATCCAAGTCAATCAAACAAAAAGCTGAACTTATTGTTTGATTTTATTTTTCTCATCTAAGAAATATTTGATCCATCATACAATAGAAGTACATCCACAAAATTTACATATATATTCTTAACTAAATGAATGATACTCACCTGATCGTAAGTCAAGATAGTTCAATTTATAGCATCCATTAGGTCTGCATTTAAGAAAACATCAATATCACTGATAATAGCTTATTTACATCAGACTTTGAATAATCTTTTAGAACAAAATTTTAGTTCAAGCGTTGTATTACCGGCTTAGCAAAAAAAAATTATACACTCCTAAACCATATGGAAAACTCTATCAAAACTAAATGCACCATCTTCTACCTTCTTATGCCTATTATTATCGAAATACAAATTACACTAAACACTTGAAAAGTTCATTTTTCTAAAACTAGAACAGTAATAATTTGAGAAGGTAATCGAACCTTAAAAACGCAAAAAAATTGCTTCAGATAGTGAAATCGTTTCATCGGTTTCTTCTTACTTAAAATTTGAGGCTTAAATCAAGCACAATAAATTTTGTTCCTTCTCATATTCGTTGAAAAAGTTGCCTAACATGTCATATCCCCATTGATTTTCTTCTACCTTGAATCTAGAGGTTGAATCAAATATGAATAAAGAACTCGGGGCAGAATTTTGAGAGGGAGTAGAGACGGAACAGAGACAGATAGGAAAATAAATGACGGCACACCCATTATTTGGGAAAGGGAATGCGACTTACGAAGAAGAGGCCTGGAAAAAAATTAGGTAAAGTTACAGCATACTCCACCGCCATAACAATACGATTCGTAATATTATGGTTCATTATTCAATGTTCGACCCACCAGGCGGGCGACGATTAAATCAGCACTTAGCCATTAGACGTTGTTTTAGACAACTCCTTATGGATGGACACAGATTTAATCAGCACCTAGTCATATGGCCCTGATTAAATCCATGTCCGAGCTAGAGCACTGTTAAATAGTGCCATACCGTCCATTTTTCATTTCCACCCTCATAAATTTCGTTTTTAATATTTTAAATTAAGTATCACGTTAGGACGCCGCCTTGCGTCACCAAAATCGCTAGACGAATCGTTCCACCATAGATAGACCAGACAACTGGTCCTGCACACATTCCCCCTGAGCCGGAGATGACGATATTCGACTTATGGAATCTCCAAGAGTTACCTGGGTGTTACTCTCACCGTATGTTCACAGCTCTCAATATCATTAAGGTATGATTTCTGAAATTAACATAATTTTTAGTGTATACATTAATCATCTACCACATTACATAGTCATTTTGTAGTGTTATTTATAGTATAATAACCAAGAACAAATGTCTTTTTACTAGTCTTGCTATCTCAACTTTCGTGGTAGTTGGTCGAGGTGTATTACACGTCTTTTGGATGTAGTCCATCAGGTTTTTCGAGATAGGCAACGGACTAGTCCATTTGGACATTTCTTAGAGATTAGACCTGCCCAGTCCTTGACGGCCCACTACTAGGTACCTTAGTCGAGAGATGGTGGCCTGCTACACATACCTTTCATTTTCCTGATTTTGAGCTTGGTATCACTCCAGTCGAGTTTTATATTCTTATGGGGATTGAGATAGGCAGTTGAGATAAAGTGCCATACCTTTTTGACTCAAACTTTGGGTCACTTGAGTCGTGCGCATTGTACTTGCCTGATTTCGCCCCTGATCATATCTCATCTGGAGTCGTTACCCTGACATATTCACAGGAGTATATTTTAGCTCATATGGGTACCGAGGCCATAGAGGATGCTGTATTTCGGGCTTTACTTTTATATCTTTTCGGTTTGACATTCTTTTCGAATCAAAAGAGTATGATTCGAATGAGTCACCTAGCAGCATTAGCCGATTTAAAGCATCTGCATACAATAAGACTGGAGTTCGGCTATACTAGGTTGTCTTTACACTACAATAGACTCCTTTGCTTTTAGGGTGGTTACTCAGATGTTTGGTTTCTTGTACATGTTTTCATACTGGTACTACGAGCACACGACCAACATGCATCCATGCATTGTTGAGGCCGTCAGTCATGCAAGATGATTCATATTTTTCACACATGCGTCAATAGGAGAATATCCAACTGGTTATGCACACTCCTACCGATGTTAGGCACGACCCGATGGAGGCCCGATCTCAGATTGATCTAAGGTCTAATGCTAACAGTTTACGAGAACCGTGGGCCTCTTATTTGATAGCTCTTACACAGGCTGGTCAGCTCCATGACGTACATACCCTCTCCATTTTTCTGAAGAATCTTGCTTGAATGGATTTTGACTTTTACTTTATTTTATATATTAACTTGAACTTTGTTCCATAAAATTACGAACTACCACAATGTGATGAGCTAGATATAATTAATTTTAGTTTATTTGTTAAGAATTAATAAAAAAAGAACGACCTAAATGTTTTAACTCATTACGAACCCAATTTTAATTATCT
This sequence comes from Allium sativum, assembly GCA_030737875.1. Lineage (NCBI taxonomy): Eukaryota > Viridiplantae > Streptophyta > Magnoliopsida > Asparagales > Amaryllidaceae > Allium > Allium sativum. The sequence goes on from CM060913.1 coordinate 111,290,514, forward strand.
AACTTGGAATCTTGTATAACTCAAGAGAGGATGACCTATATTGTTTAACTTCGTATGTAATATAAAATATTCAATTTACTTAACTAATTAGGTATGGTTACTACATGAACTAACCACGATTTTTTTTAAAATTTAATTTACTCATATCTCATAATGTACAAGACCAAATCACAGATTGGGACATTCATTTGAAAGCTCTATTCGAATAAGTCTTGAAGAATCTTACTTCGTTGAATTCCAACATTTTATTTTATTTTATATATTAATTTGAAATTTGTTTCTTAAAATTATGAACTAGTACAACACGGCGAGCTTGAAATAATTATTTTAGCTTATTCGTTAAAATTTAATAAAAAAGAGGATAACTAAATGTGTTAACTTATTATGAACCTAATTTCAATTATCTAACATGGAATCTTGTTTAATTAAGTAGAGGACAATCCGTATTGTATAACTCCATAATTTAAAATATTTGATTTACTTAATTAATTAGGTATGGTTACAACACAAACTAACCGCGATTTTTTTGATAATTTAGTTTATACATATCTCATAATGTACAAGACCAAATCACAGACTATGATATTCATTTGAAAGCTCTATTTGAATAAGTCTTGAAGAATCTTGCTAGGATGGATTTCAATTTTTTTGAATATATATATTAATTTGAACTTCGTTTCATAAAATTATGAACTACCACAACGTGACGAGTTCGATATAATTAATTTAGTTTATTTGTTAAAAAGTTGTTATATTGACAATTAAGTAGTTACAACAAAAGGAATAAAAGAACTAACTACAATTTAGGAAACTTTGATAAAATAATCTGCTTTTTGAGTCCCATCCAATATTCCTTCTCATAGTTATCCGTTCTAATCAAGTCTTTGGCCATTATTTCTTTCTCTCCTCTTTGTTGTTCTATAGCCTGTTGATGTTGCCTAACAGCTAACTCCTACATTTGAATTTGCAACTTTTGCTACTCAAGATTAACAAATTTGCTCATTACTTCTATTTTATTCCGAGCTTGAAAGTTCTATCTTGATGTGTATGCTCATTACCTTTTTCTTCCTTTTTGCAGCTTTGACAACCAATGTTTTTAATCTTTGCCATGTCTTTGACTAAATTTATCAAGTTGGTTTTCCCTCTGAAATATAAAATCTCTTCTCGACCACTCTCCATGACTAGATGAATAAGTGGATTTGAAAGCTTTGGTCTTTCCCTTTGTAGATGTTTGAACATCACATAGGCCCTTAGTAGTATCAGAGTTCTATTTTGGTTGATAGGTAAGCAGCTCATAACAGTTCGAGAACTGATAGTAATGTGGTCATTTTTCCCTATTTTCTCTAGCGAATAGCTTCTTGAACTCTTCTTTTACCACTTGTTTTTTCGAACAAAAAATGGAATAAATGCTTAAATAAAAATTATTAAATCACTAACATACATTTTATAGAAAATATAACAAATGATTCTCACCTCCTATATGCCACTAGGATTTGCTTTCTTTATTTTATAAACTTGCGATTCATATAACGATGCTTGATGGTTTATTTTCCCGAATCGACGTTGAAATGCCGAAAACATACGTGTGCTTTCAGGATACTTGTGGTTGAAGGCGTTCTTTATTTCTTTTTCCACTACTTATTGCATGAATGGTCGTTGTCGATAACCGAATCTTGTGAAAAATGGCAGTATATGTTGCGTAGATCGTAGTCCTCCCGCTTGTCCATGGAAGAATTGATTGTTTGCTCGGAGGAGTAACTTGATTCATTCTAAGTGTTGTCTTGGAAAACATAGCTTTTGGGTATCGTTGGATGTGAAAGTTCTCCAAAAGGTAAAGATATTATAATTTTGTTGTTGTTTTGAGAGTAATAGATAGAAGGAAGATAAATTGTGTTGCAATTTTGTATGTGTGAAAGTTGGTAATTTATGGTTAAAAATAAAGCGGTTGTAGTTGGAATATTATGGTTATATAGTCGTTAGAAGTGAGTATGACCGTTTTATCACCGTTGGAGACGAATATAACAGTTTTATAGTCTTTAGGAGGTGAAATATGATCGTGTAAAGTTTGAATTGGTTTCGCACTGATTAAATAAGCGCCCATTATAGGACGCTGATTAACTCATGGCCTAACATTTGGGCGTTGATTTAATCAGTCCCTGGGACCAATTCAGAATCATAAATTGATCCCTGAATTTTTCCCTAAAGATTTAGGGAAAATTTTGGTATTGGGAATGAATCGTTCCAACAATTCTGAATTCAAATAAGTAATTCGAAACTATTGGATATGTTCTTAGAATGGTGTACAAGCAAAATAAGAATATATATATATATATATGTCTTAAAAATTGAATATTTCATTTGATACACACGTAAAACTAATCTAGTTGGGGCATTCCCACTAAATTGGGGTTCGGTTGAATGTCAGCACATTGCTTTGTCAAATCTCTAGGTTGTCAAAACAACCGTAGCTGTTTGGGCAACCTGCCTTTTGCTGATTTTTATTTAGTCAGCTAAGGGCGAACAATTCTTAAAAAACCAATTATGCATGTTTACAGTGTGGATCATTTCACCAGTTTCTTCGTCGGCTAAGGACACACAACAATCCCACATTGGGGTTGCTATGTTTTCTCTCGTTGGGTGTGGGTGGAGTGTCGACCGAGGTGGGATTTGATCCCGGAAAACCCACCCCGTTGGGAATGGTCTTATAGTGTATACAACAATCCAATCACTCTACTACATTTGGCCTATAAATCCATCAAAAATAAAACTAACATAGATTTATTTTACTAAATTTATCCCCATAACATAACTAGCTTTAGATTTCTAATTTCTTTTTTGAGCTTTCTTCTTCTGATTCTGATCTGGAAAAATGGTAACACAACAAAATCATGTATATAAATTTAAATGACCACTCAAATCTTCATCTAGCAGATGTCTACTTTAAAAATATTAATGAAGTGTGACAAAGTTTTCAATATTGATCCACAAACAATAAATTATACAACCACTATGCAAATCAAATAGAATAACATCATTGCCATCAAGATTTACCTTACATAAATAGAAGCAAGCATCAGAAACTTGACCAACTAAGAAAGAGAAAATGGTTATGTAGCTTCATTCACTCATAATCTACATCGTTAAAATTACCATCATCGGTAAAGCAACTTCATATTACGAAAAGCCGAAGAAAGACTAAACTCATACTTAAATAACTACGGTTTACAGACAAAATTCAAAAACTAGCACGCAAGATTGAAGTAATGAATTTGCTATACATACGTGAGCAAGTAACAAACATGCAAATGCTTTAACAACTAGTATAAAAAGAATATACAATCTGGGTTTCTTCAGAACAAAATAGATTCAAATGTATTAAAAAAATGAGACTTGGCAACCAAAAGTTTCAAGAAACTATCCTGAACATGATGTTACAGTTGTAAACAATGACATAGACAATAGTGGGCTAGATTTCTTAGAAATATTTGCTAATGACACAGATTTGAATGAACAAATGATTACATGAACCCTTTGATATGGATGCTTGCATTTAGTTGAAAATATTGATGAATTCAGAAAAAATTATAATAGTGATAAGCATGTGGGGGGTTGTATATTAAATGACTATTGTAGTTATCTCATGCTCAGAGGAAATCTCCATTAATCCCCAAGGTTTAACTGCTACTGCATTTATCAATCAATAAGTCTGAAACAATTTTGTAAATTGGCATTTGTATTACACTTAACATCAACCAAGCATAGTAGCTAAAAGGAATATCATTTGTAATGTGTTTGACGGTTTTCTATGGATTAGAAAAGCGTAAATTTATTATAATTTAGTGCAAGTGCACATGTGTGTAGTTTGCAGGTCAAATACAGGGAGGAAAAATAAAATTTATTATTTATATAATTTTGTGGGCGAGTTAGACAAATTATAGGATTTGATTGAAATAAAAATTGAAATTGCAATTTGATTCAAAACAAATCTAATTGAACAGATGACCAAATCACAATTATTAATTGAAACAGGAAAAATAAGTAAACTACTATTGAATTCACTACAGATTTGAATCTAATCAAATCTATAGTAAATTCAATATTACTTAGGAAAGCAGAATAAAATGCAAAAATAACAAACAAAAAGTAAAATTAGGATTACTGTTGAATCTAATCAGACGGTCAATCACAAATGAGAAAAGTAAATTGCAATAATAAATTGTGCTCTACCAAATCTAATTTAATAGACAACACAAATTTACTTGACCCAAGAAGAGTACAGAAAACAAAAGAAAAACTCTCAATTCTTGGATAAAGTTTACAATGAGAATACATAGGTATTTATATGATAGATTAGCCAACGTATAAACCCTAATACAATCACAAATGGGCCTTAGTTAAATCTGGTAAGTTTTAAATTTGGTAAGTTATGAATCTGTGAAGTTTTAGCCTTTCCACTTTTCCTCTTGCTTCCTTGAGAAGCCTTCCTTGATTTGTGATATGCATATTCTTTCTACCAATTATTTTCTTGTCCAAAAGAAAATTGATGTGAGATCTTCATCTACAAGTCTTCATGTATATATACACAACAATTTGATCTCTATTTGCTATTTTTCTAACTGCATGTGGCTTAGTTGGCATATCTGTAAAAGTGATAAAATAATAGCTAAGTAATATTTATTTATACATAAAAGATAAGATATAAGAGCATAAAATAAACACTTTTATATGTTAACCAAATACTCTCACACTTATCTTTTACTCGTCCTCGAGTAAAACAAACAATGAAAAACTAAACTAGATAGATCACACTTTCGTAGGAAACACGATTGCATTGAGCATATGCAACAAGCCGTTGAACCTCTAGGTGTCCCTAGTAGGACGAGTGGTGTCTCGTGAGGGTTTTTAGAGGATACTACCCATAGAATCTAAATGCAGTATGTTATGGTTCTAATGCAACTACAAGAATGCAATAGAAATATGCAAATGAAAACAGAAAATGAAAACACGACTTGTTTCAAAAAAGTTGCAACATAGTAGTATACAATTAGAAATCAATCTTTAGGAATTTTTGGTTCCTCAACTCATCACAAATTTTCAACATAATACAAGTTTTCATACGTTAAAATTCTAGTTTGTCCAGTTGGTTCGGTTGATAACATAGTGCAACCATGAAACAAATTCTTAATTTGCTAGTTACAGTTTGCCAAGTGATATTGTTATTTCCTTATGTATGGTTAGTCAATTTTATAAGGTCAAGAATTGTTTGGGCATCATTGCTTATTCTCTATATTTATAAAAATGAAGATTTATAATTAATTACACACACCTAACTTAAAAGACAAAGGTATACCACCCATGTACTGCCTCACGGGCTTACGTGAGAGTTTGGGACAGAGTTTGGCGGATTGTGTAGACTGACGCTGACTTTGTCAACAAGATGTCGGTAATCCTTAGGTGTTCAACTCATAAAATAAGACCAAGTTATACCACTCATGCACTGCCTTGCTGGATGACGTGAGAGTTGGGAAAGAGCTTGGTGGGTTTGCACACCAACGCTAGATTTACAAGCAATGTTATACCCTTGGAATACTATTATTATTGAATGTAAGAAGAAGAGAGAGTTATGCAATTTTAGCTTAACACAACTTAGTTTTAAAAACTCAAAAAGCTAATACATGCACTTTAAGTCCTCTAATCATTAAACAAATATTACAATTTAGAATAGACTTCATGGCCATCACCTAACAGTCTCCCTATATACTAGTTACATTATTATCGCTCATAATTCAAATTTTATCATATTTCTTATTCGATCTTCATTGAGAGAAAAACATTACTATCAGCTGATTAAAAAAGTTGTTAACTTTCTTCGTTGTACCAATCTAGATGATACGTATTTCAAAAAAAATATGTGGTGTGTTACTATGACCTAAAATGCATAAAAAAGAAAAAAATTAACTAAAAATAAAAAGAATGAAATGCAGACTCCCCCTCCTCTGCACTTGGAAAAAACAGTGTCCACACTATAAACTCGTTTCTTAAATGTGAAAGATAGAACCTAAAGACGGATTAAATGCAGAATGATTTGTAACATTAAATGCAATTTAACAATTATATGTGAATGCCAATCATATGCAAAATGATATCTACGAAGATGATGAATGTTCTGTTAAGAAATGATGTTTCCTTTCCCCCCACACCTGCTCTATCGAAAACGATTCATGATGATTTATTAATTGATTTGTGAAGTACAATAGGCATGTCAGTGAGTTATGTAATCAAAATCTTTCCTATGAAAATTTTGTCATGCCAAGGGTTTATACCATTCAATTGAAGATTATCATAATCCCATAAACTTGAGTTTTTAATAACAATTTCATTCGATGGTATGGAACTAATATTATCTTCGAGACATTCCCTAAATTTATTTTCATTATTTAAGAATTTAAGCCCTTCTTCGAATAGTTCTTCGAAAGACATAGTGGACATATTTATTGAGGAAAATAAAGCTTGCCAAGGAGATGAATCAGACGTATCATCTAAAACTGTTTCTATTATGTCGATTTCTGATGAAAAATATTCAATGGTAAAGTGCCCAAACGATAGTCGAAGTTAGACGTTCTACAATTTATGATAACATTCGAGGTGGTCAAGAAGGGACAACCCAAAATCAATAGAATTTGACTATCAGGATCGAAACAGGCTTGGTTTCAAGAACAATGAAGCCGACAGAGAAATAAAATTGCTCAATTTGAATAAAAACATCTTTAATTATACCCAATGGCTTTTTAACAAATCGATCGTCTAGTTGAATTGTTATGTTCGTGGGTTTCAATTCTCCTAGTCCAAGTTGATGATAAACAATGTAGGGAAGAAAATTGACACTTGCACCAAGATCAAGTAGGGCATGACTGATGTAAGTATTTCCTATTTTACAACCGATTATAGGGCAATTGGGGTCCTTATATTTGGTGAAGGATTCGAGTAAACAGAGCTAGTACTCGCAGTCAAGAATGCAGTTTTAGGAACATTAGTGGTTCGTTTTCGGATGCAAGGCTCTTTCAAACACTTGGCGTATTCAGGAATTTGTTTGATGGTGTCTAAGAGTGGAGTATTAACATGAACTTGTTTGAAAATTTCAATGATTTTTTAAAAATTTGAATTCTTATTATTTTTAAGTCTATGAGATATGGAGCTACTGGTTTATAGACTTTTTCAGAATTATGATCGTTCAAAGAAGAAGGTTTCGATATGGGAAGTGAAGGAGGTACATGTATAGAAGATGAATTGTTGGGATTGCCAACATTAGAGGAAGAGATATTGTCGAGGTTGTCGACATTAGAAGAAGAGATGTTAGGATTGCCAACATTCGAAGAAGATGGAGATTTGAAAGGTTCAAAAGAATTGGCCTTAGTTGCCATTGGACGAGCGTCAAGCTTTTGAATTGGAGTTGGGGTCGAAGGATTATCGGGGTTACCGACACTGTTGTCAATCGTTTTTTTGGACCTAAGGGTGATGGTCGAGTCGGCCGAATTATGTTTTCATCCTCATAAGAATTCACCTTGCAAGAATTATATTTTGGATTCAGCTCAGTTTGATAAGGCAGTTTCCCTTTGTCATCACTTTTCATTAACTCCTTTATCATATTCATCATTTGTTCGAGTTTAGCATCTTGATCGTTTATTTGTTTTTCTGACCAAACAATTTATTGTGAAGGTTGAGAAGATAAAGGAGATTGGAAGTTAGAATGCTTATATGGTTGGCTTGAAGGCTTGGATTAAAGTGGAATTTGAGAAGTTTGAGGACTAGAAGCAAGCGGAGCTTGGTAATTCGAATTTGGTATCATGTGTGATGAATTTGCATCATTATTGGGATTAGGCCACGAGAAATTTGGATGATTTCTCCAACCAAGGTTATACATAGATGAGTAAGGACTATTTTGAGCTATGACATTGACTTGGTCTTGAGGGTGATAATGGGGTATTCCTTCTATAATTTAAGGAGTTTGATTTTCTAACGGAAAATGAATTGGATCCACGACATGCATTCCTCTAGTAGAAGTATGAATGGGAACACGAATTGATTCCCATTGCATGTTATTTTCAGAATAATCCTCTACGAATTCCCAAGCTTCACCTGCCGTTTTAGACATAAATTCTCCTCTACACATTAATTCTAATTGTGTTCTAGTTTGATAGTTTAGCCCTTCACATGCAATTTGACATAAGATGTTTTGGAATTGCATGACGAGGACAACTATACAGTAGTTGGTTGAATCTCTCAAAGTATTTTGAAAAAGATTCTCCTTAGTTCGAGAAAATTGATTTATTTCGGTTCGAAATTCTAAAATTTTATGGAACGGGAAAAACTTTTTCAAGAATATAGTAACAAATTCATCCCAACTTCTTATGGAATATTTTGGAAGAGAATTTAGCCATCTTTTAGCGCTTTCAAATAATGTGAATGAGACTAGCCTTAGCTTGATTGATTCATTAGACAATTGTTGCATTTTAGTTGTGGATGAATACAATTCAAATTCACTTAAAAATTCATAAGCATTTTCAAAACCAGTAAATTTTGGTACCCCTTGAATAAAGAATGTTTAAGCTCAAAATTTCCTTCAACTGGTGGAAATACTACGACAAAAGATTGAACAGTCCTAGTTGGGTAACATCTATCTCGAAGAGATAAGAGTGTATCCATTTCGACATTGAGATTTTGAAAGTTGTGATTAATTTAATTTTGATCCATCACATTTAAAAAAAATTGGTTTATTCGAGACTCCCTAGGATAATTATGGTGGCTAAAACTTTTTTCACTCATTGCTATCAAATGCAAACAAAGAAAATCTTAGACTTAAGGTTGACAAAATTAGCTCCTATTCAAAATAAATAACGTACTCAAGTATATCTTATTAGTTGATAATCTCAATTTGAAGTGGGAAGAGGGTCTTATGGTCGTTCACGTATAGTATGAATACTAAGGGATACGACCAATGTTTTACGGGTAGTATGAACCTCTTTAGCTTGAAGTTCAGTAAAATTAACTAATATATATCCACGATCAAAACCTTGAGAGAATCAATTTCACAAAATACACTCTTGTAGTTAAATATTTTGCAACGTCTAATCAAGTTTTATTGTTGAAATCTAAAGAGTATGATGACCTGATGAGTATGATGACTTTAGTTATGTAAATTTCAGCCAACCACAACAATTAGACAATAATAACTACAGAAAAAAAAAAAATGTACAAGCAAGTTGTTGTCCCTGCAGAAAATCTTTACAAGCAATTTCTATATTTTTAAGCAGCAACGATTAAAATCCTACTATTTACAAATTGTTTGACCTCTGAATTCCTTTGATCTTTGTTTTTCATTTCCATTTTTTTAAAAGAAAATAAAACAGCAAAATAAAAAAATGATATTAAAACAAGAACTAGACTAGAAGGAAAATTTAAACTAAGCTAACACCAAAAAAGAACCAATAGACACTCCGACAACAAAAACAAATCAAAATAAATGAAAGAGCACACAAACTCACTCAAACAAGAACGCGCAAACCACATAAGCTAAAACAAACATTTTTTAATAAATGGACTCTCCGGGTTACAATATAATAAAATAATGACTTATTAGAATAGAGAACAAAAGGACATTCAAATAACAGATGCCTTAAAAACAAGTCACACTCCATCCCAAGTGTACACAGCTACAGACGCAATCGAACCAAATAAGTGAATAAACTCTTCTCAAAAACCCAAAACATTCGGCCTAAAAGAAAAAATAACAAACACTCACGCCCTTATTTTTATCCAGTTTCTCGAACTAAAAGCCAACAAAAGAAGTTTCCTCTTTTTATTCTTTTCCCAAAGCCGATGAGAATTGAGATCGAACGTACTCGGATATGATTTATAGTTCGGGTTTTTGGGTTTCAAATTAGGTTTTCTACTTGGATTTAGGATTCGAATTGGCGGTTGGGTTCTTAGGTGTTGCAATCGATTCAGCTTGTTGAGGTTTTTTTCGAAGTGGGTTTGACTTGTGGATGATGGAAGCTGGTTTTGTGAACTTCAGTCGCAGGAAGAAGGTGCGATTGTGACAATGACAATCAGGCTTTGGCGAGGTTGGTGATGAAGGTTTCAGAAAATTGTAGGTGGTAGATGAGGGGGTATTAGTTGCGTGGATTGGGTATGTGAGGGAGGTTGTCGATCTGAAGTTTGGTCAAAGTTGTGAATGTGGTTTAGTGAATGCGTGAGCTAGGTTGTCGATGTTGTTGTAGTGGGGTGGGGATCAGTGATGTGGGTTGCTTTGTGGTCTGAAGGAAGGACTGTTGTGGCTTAATGAAAAAAGGGATTGGTTATGGTTTTACGAAGGGTTGACAAACATGGGTTGTTGCTTGATGGGGGCATGTATATGGCAGTTGTGGGTAGAAGACAGTTGTTTAGGACAGCGTGATCAGAGTGATCTGTTTGGTGTTGTGATGAGAAGAACATGGTTTGATGGAGTTGGCAGTGGAATTGATGAACTTAATTCAAGTAGATGGTGATGAAGCACTGTTGTGATGACTAATGAGATTTGATGTAATGGAGGTTGTTGTAGTTTGAAAATTAATGAAGACAAGAGAAAGGACTGGCAAAAGAAATACAAAGCAAGAAGGAATTGCAAGTTTAGAAAGAATTCTTTTTGTTTTGTTTTGGAAAAAGGAAAGCAATTGTAAAGAAAATTTGGAAAAGAAATTGGAAAGTGGAAAGAAATAAAGAAAAAAATGGCAAGATTTTTTTTCCTCTTGTTTAGATGATTCTAGTACCAATGTTTGATACGAAGTCAACTAATCAAGATTTTTTTAAAACAAAATAAAAACAAGAAAATAAAAAACTAACACGGATCGGAAATTTAAATAAATAATAAATTTAGTTATTACCTCCCGGCAACAACGCTAAAAGGTTTGTTTGACACTTTTCTATGGATTAGAAAAGCGCAAATTTATTATAATTTACTGCAAGCGTACAACTACGTAGTATGCAGGTCGAACGCATGAAGGAAAATTAAAATTTATTATTTATATAATTTTGTGGGCGAGTTAGATGAATCGGAGAATTTGATTGAAATAAAAATTGAAATTGCAATTTAATTCAGAACAAATCTAATTGAACCGATGACTAAATTACAATTATCAAATGAAATAGAAAAAGAAGAAGAAGTAAACTACTATTAAATTCACTACAGATTTGAATCTAATTAAATCTATAGCGAATTCAATATTATATAGGAAAGCAGAATAAAATGCAGACTTTAAAATTGCAGAACAGAAATAACAAACAGAAAGTAAAATTAGGATTATCGTTGAATCTAATCAGACGTTCAATCACTAATGAGAAAAGTAATTTGCAATAATAAATTGTGCTCTACTAAATCTAATTGAATAGACAACACAAATTTACCAGACCCAAGAGGAGTATAGAAAGAAAAAGAAAAACTCTCAATTCTTGGATAAAGTTTACAGTGAGAATACATGGGTATTTATATGAGAGATTAGCCAACCTAAACCCTAATACAATCACAAATGGGCCTTAGTTAAATATGATAAGTTTTAAATCTAGTAAGTTATGAATTTGTTAAGTTTTGGCCTTTTTTCTTTTCCTCTTGCTTCCTTGACAAGTCTTCCTTGATTTGTGTTATGCATATTCTTTCTACTAATTGTTTTCTTATCAAAAAGGAATTTGATGTGAGATCTTCATCTTCGAGTCTTTATGTATATATACACATCAATTTGATCTCTATTTTCTATTTTTTTGACTGCATGTGACTTAATTGACATATCTATTAAAATGGCAGAACAATACTCAAGTGATATTAATTTATACACAAAAGATAAGATATAAGAGCATAAAATAAACACATTTACATGTTAATCATAATGTCTTCCCACTATTTATAACCTCGTATGAATATATATCATTTAGTGTGGCGGTAAGACATTCAGGCAATAAAGTACAAGAATATGTATTCTTGCGATTTCTGAGTTAAGCTTTAAAAATGCAAGTGCTTAAACAAGAGTTGGAAAAATAACAAAAAAATGGAAGATATATAAGGAAAATTATGCAAAAAAGCAACTGGTAAGCTGGAAGTTTACATGGCAAAAAATGAACCAGATAATGCAACAAATCATAGTTAACTTAGTGAACTAAAATTCAACAAGACATAATACACTTCTTGTAATCAGGGGTGGAGGGAAGTAATGCTTGGTAAGGTCACGTGACCTCACCATAAATTCAATTCATATAAAAAAAAGTAACTAAACATAACGCGTTTCTCTACAGAAGAAAAGAAAGAAAAAAATAACAGAGGAAAGAAGAACAGAAGAACCCGCGAAAAAAAAAGATCACGCTGTTTCTCTTCAGATCTTCAAGCGCAAGGTGTCACCACTCTACACTGTTTCCTACTATTCTTCGCTGATGGGTAATAAGCTAACCCTAATTTTAATTTCAACTGATTTGAATTTAACTGGTTAGGGTTTTCTTGAATCAGTCTTGAATCAGTTATGCAAGTGATTTCTATCTGATCTGAATGAGTTGAATTAATTTGTTGGAATTGTCCCACATTGGGAAATTTGCTACCCAATCTTCCTTAAAATATAAGGAGTTCCCCCTTCACATTGTCAATTGGTTTTGTGATAATATGAGGGCACCATCATTCAATCCTTCTCTTTAACTCTTTATCATGGTATCAGAGCAGGTTTAATTCGTGTGTGGATAACTACCACGCTTATCCACGTTCCCCACTCCATCCAAATACTATGTACATGTAGATGGCTCAAATACGCCACATGTGAAGGGGGAGTGATGAAAAATAATAGTCCCACATTGGAAAATATGCAACTATGATCCTGGATATAAACTAAGATGTTCCCCATCACATTGCCAATTGGTTTTGTGATAATTTGGGGTTCTCTAACATGGTATAAGAGCAGGTTTGCGTTCGTCACACATCATCCCATTCATCCACGTGTTAGGCTTATGTATGCCTAACACGTGCGGGGGCGTGTTGGAATTGTCCCACATCGGGAAATTTGCTACCCAATCTTTCTTAAAATATAAGGAGTTCCCCCTTCACATTGCCAATTGGTTTTGTGATAATATGGGGGCTCCATCATTTCTAACATAATTAAATTAGAATAGGACTGATTTTTATCTTGAAAATTTGCTGCTATTGTTCCTGAATGCGGGCAGAAATCATGATTATTGTTCCTGAATATTATTTAGAGTGTAAATATTAAAACTAAATTTTTATTTTTTATCTCAACAAGCCTATGGATTTATTTGTTTATAATGAATTTTTTGTTTTTTAGATTTGCGTTTTTTTAACAAGATCATTTGAAAACATCTAAAATGAAGTGGGTTCTTCTACAATTTCCTACTCCGACGGATAATGTCCCTAAAAATAAAAGTCAAAACTGTGGTCTTCCGAACTTGATAACTCGAAGTCGTCTTGAATTTGATTTATCGAATCTTCCTTCCGATCCTAATTTACGACATCAAATTTCTGATTATGATCCAAATGATCAAGACATAGTCCGAAGGGCATATTTATTGAAAGGTCCTTGTCAGCCTTCTTTGAAATCGTCTCCCCAAATCTTGATCGGTGGTAAACCTCATCATTTTAATCAATCATGGTTTAACGATTACAAAAATTGGTTGGAATATAGTGAGAAAGAAGATGGCATATATTGTTTGTCATGTTATTTATTTCGTCCTCAATCGATGAGTAGAAATACAAATGACGCATTTCTCCGAGGTGGGTTTAAAAACTGGAAAAATTATCAAAGGCTTCAAGTTCATGCTAATACAGATGCTCATATTGTTGCATACATGAAGGGTGAGAATTTAATGAATCAAAACCAACATATCGAGACGGTAATTGAGATACAATCAACACAAAGTCAAATTGATTATCAAATTCGTTTAGAATCAACTCTTTCTTGCATTTGATATCTTTTACATCAAGGTTTGTCATTTCGTGGCCATGATGAATCTGAAGACTCGATGAATAAAGGAAATTTTCTTGAACTTTTGCAATGGCTAGCTAATGAGAAAGCCACAGTTAATGCGGTTGTGTTAAAAAAATGCACCTCATTAGAATGACATCACCAAATGTTCAAAAAAATATAGTGAAATGTATTGCAATTGAAATTGTAGATGTGATTCTAAAACAACTTTCTAAAGGATTGTTTGCATTACTTATTGATGAAGCTTGTGATTCTTCAATTAAAGAGCAAATGGCGATAGTTTTGCGATTTGTGGATGAAACTGGAAGTATCTTTGAAAGGTTTATAGGCATGGTACATGATCCTAATACAACATCAAGTTTGTCTAAAAACATCACTTGAAGATTTTTTTTAGCAAACAAAGATTGAGCATGACAACGCTTTGTGATCAAGGTTATGATGGTGCAAGTAATATGCAAGGCATGTTTAATGGGCTTAAAACACTTATCTGAATGAGAACAAGTCTGCTTTCTATGTTCACTGTTTTGCACATCAACTTCAGTTAACACTTGTTCGTGTTGCTAAAGATATTTATCACATCTCTGAGTTTTTTTACTTTGTCAATAATTTGGTAAACCTTGCTGGAGCATCATGCAAACTTGGAGACATACTTAGAGAAAAAGAAGCAAATCGAATATTTTGTCAATTACAAAGTGGTGAATTTTCTAGTGGTCGAGGATTGAATCAAGAGCGTAGTTTGAAACGACCAGGGGATACACGTTGGGGTTCGCATTATGGTACACTAATTTGACTGTTATGTTCCCTTCAGTTATTGATGTTCTTGCCGATCCTGTGAATGTATGTCGGGTGATAAAAAAGGAGAGGCTTTGAACTTGATAAAAATGTTGCAATCTTATGATTTTGTATTTATTTTACATTTGATGAAAAATGTACTTGCAATCACTAATGGTCTATCCAAAGCTCTACAACGAAAAGATCAAGATATCATAAATGCTATGATGTTGGTGAAAGTTTCTAAAGAACGTTTACCAAAAATGAGAGATAATGGATGAGATGCTCTTTTGGATGATATTGGATCTTTTTGCACAAAACACAATATTCCCATTTCAAATATGGATGATAATTATCTTCTTTTGGGTAGATCAAGAAGAGGGTCGGCAATGAAAATTTTACATCATTATCGAGTTGATTTGTTCTATCTTTGTTTAGATAAGCAAATTATTGAACTTAATAATCGATTCGACGAGGTCAATACAGAATTGCTTCTTTGTATGTCGGCGCTTAGTCTGGTAGATTCATTTGCTGCTTTTGATAAAATAAAATTGGTTTGTTTGTATGAATTTTATCCTTATGATTTTTCCGAGGCAGAGCGTATGAACCTCTCCAATCAACTGGAAAGTTATGAGATGGATATGAAATCTAATGATAGGTTTAAAGATGTGAATGACATTAGTGACTTGGCCAAGATGATGGTGTTAACGCGAAAAATCTTCATATATACTTTGGTTTATAAGCTCATAACTTTACATTTATCTTACCAGTTTCTACTGCAATTGTGTAAAGAGCATTTTCTGCAATGAATATAGTAAAAAATGATCTACGGAATCGAATGCGAGATGAACGGTTGATAGATAGTTGTGTTGCATACATCAAGAAAGACATATTTACTCAAATTAGCAATGATGCAATCGTGGACCGGTTTCAAAATATGAGAACCCGACATGGACAACTTTAGATTATTAGTATTTATGCTGAAGATGTTTAGTTTGAAATGATCAATATAATTGATCGTTTTGTAATCAAATGATATTTTGTCACTTATTATATATTGTCGTTCAATGGTTTATTAAAAAAAATTCTTCAATTTTTGTCGTATACATGGTAAAAAAAAAAATTGGGTTATCGCCCCCAAATCCCATTAGTCACCTCACCAGGCTTGAATCCTGGCTACGTCACTGCTTGTAATGATTCATGTAGCTTACGTATTAACAGTTTTTTTTTTAATTGCTCATTCATGTATGGATGTGTATAAACATACATACACAATCAAGGGCGGACCCAGGAATTAACAAAGGGGTGGACTGATTTATAGTTTGGCTAATATACTGTTTAATGGTAATGCATTTTGTAATTTTGACATTGAGTAAGTAATAATGCATTTTTTTCCGATACTGGGCTGCAAACTAGGCCCGCCCGGTGCTAGCTCCGCCCATATACACAATATACATAGTATATTGCGCACACACAAACACATTATATAGAAAAACGCCACCCTGACATCCTTATATAAAGGAAAATGCAATTATAGGAATAGGCAGATTTAAGTTTGTATAGTTATGAATACATTTATGCAGTTTATTTTCAAATTTATTGATCAATATAGGAAGTATTGATTATTGCATTTATTTGCTAACGGCTAGGTCATAAAATTAAGTAAGAATATACAACCATTCAAAATTTATATCCAATGACACGATTAATTTATTTGAGTCGAATTTTTTAGGAAATCTATTTAACATTTGATTTTACTTATCATGATGAATTATTAACGCCAACAGTCCTTCTAATCAATCTACTTACCATTTGATAAAACATTACACGGTAAACTTAATAATTTACCATTTAAAATTATCAAGATGAATTATTACCATTTTAAATCATCATGATAAGTTTAATGTAAGTTTCCTAAATATGCCAGTTTTAATATTGTGTATTATTAACATGAAATAGTCTCGTAATCGCATCCTCCCTTTGAGTTTTACTACTTATACTCCTCTTTCATAATATGATTCTTCATGTTGTACGAAAAAGATGATGACAGGAATTTTGTTTGTCCAAGGGAAAAATAAATATGCAAATGGAACAACTAAGTAACAAACTACATTGGTTATTGATGTTGCTTAACCTTTTGACCAGAATAACAATAATGGAAATTTGAAAGCAAGGTCTTGCTATAAAAAAAAGGAAAACAATATGATTTTTTTTTCTTAATAAAAAACAAACAATTACACTCATGAAGGTACAATGTTACAGAGCTACCTACATCAGTTTTATTCGTATGCTTTATAGATTATCATAAGCAATGTTACAATATTTCAAAATTAAAAGGTATCTCGGATGTGACGACATGCACAACTACACCAAAACTTCAAGCATCACTGAAGAGAAAATGCTTCTTTTTTGCTAACAAATTCCATGCTCATTTCAAGCTCTCGGCGTACTCTATAGCTTTCTTCTTGACATATTCAATCCTATCTTCATCTCCATGGGATTTCTCATAGCTGAGGCATTTCTTGAACAAGAACTCAATTTTCCGTGGAGGAAGGCTCAACGAGGTAACCCTTTCGAATAAGGCTCGAATCACTTCTTGATCGCCCAATCGAATCTCTTGATCTATGTAGTCACTCCAAAGATCGGTTCTCTTGGGAGAATCTCGTAACATCTCTTCAAATTTGGTTTTACCACGTTCAGGTTCCCCGCATTTGAATTTGAGAATTGCATATCTTGAAATAAATTTTATCTGTTTTTTGGGAGGAAGATGTAGAATAGCACGAGCAATGATGGCATCTATGTCCTTGCTTCCCCTCTTCTGCTTAAGAAGACTTTCCACTTGATGCAGCCATACCTTGCATGAGGTTTTAATTTCTTTTGACATCCTTCTGTATATTTCTTCGGCTAGGTTGTGTTGAGCTGCCCTTTCATACACTTCGATGAGAGCAAAATATACTTTTTTGTGATCCAGTGATTGCATTGCTCTAGTAAAGATTTTTTTACTGCTTCCTCAGGGGGATTCCCATATCGAAGTTCAAGATTCAAATAAGCTGTCCAAATATTGAGCTTTTCATTTTCTTCTCTAAAGTTTATAGTTCTTAGTGCCCTCTCAGCAACAGAGCTTGCTTTGTCAATATCACCAACTTTTTCCATAAAAGCCATCAATTTTACCCAAACATAACTGCTATTTGGCGAAGCTCTCACTAATTTTTCAAATTCATCCTCACTTTGTGGCACCTCCTTCCTTAACATTCTCTCTTCAGCGGTCCTTATTTCAAGTTCTCTTTGTTCCTTTGCTTTCCAAAAAAAAAAAAAAAAAAAAAAAAAAAAAAAATCAGTTTATTCTATATGGTGAATAAAGCATAAAAAATTTCAATCTAGACCGACTGTATGCAATTTTATTTTGGATGCATATAATCTATATTGAAATTATGAGTTTTTGGAACATGATTCAAACGGATGCACACTTTTCTTTTGTAATCAAAATATCAATGATAACAGTGTTCATTAATAAACTGGAATTTTTCAGGAAGCTAGCTAGCTAATATCTCATATATGTTTTTTTTAACATGGAAGATAATCAGTCTTGCTGAACATTTGCATAACCACGCCGATAACAGAATTACGCACACATTCTAAGCATTAATTAACACACCCATGCAAATGCACTCAAATAAAATGTGCTGCCAGAAACTTTTCAATGCTAATATATTTTTTGTTAAAACAAGTCTTCTTACTCTTTACTTAAACTTTTTTAAGAGTCTTCTAAGAACCTTAAGTTATTGTAGGTGACTGCCAAATATGAAGCTGCTCATTGTATATCGTGTCACATCCCAGATTATGAAGCACCATATTTTCGGACAGATATATTTATTATCGAAACATCCTCATTGATATAATTTCAATCCATAGTTTGAATGCAGTTAAGATAAAAGAAGAGGCAAATATTCTGTTTTCTTATAACTTATAACACATCTCAGTGTTATAAACTTATAAAGAAAAATCATATACTTTTAAAGTAAGTTTAAGACGGAGAAAAAGAAAATGCAGACTAAACCAGTTTCACAACACTGCAGTAAATCAGTTAAGAAATGAAGTCAAGCAATGAACCTACCAACCGGTCATTCTAGAGAAAACTTTGTTGATTCTCTTCGTGATTAGATAATTTAAGCAATACGAGCAAAATGTATGAATAAACTGGTTGTAAGAGCATCCCCAACAGGGGGTTGCTCGTGGTCAATTCGAGGGGGTTGACACGAGCAACTCCCCCAACGCGGTCAAGGGTTAAAACCCTTGGCCGGTGTTGAGAAAACCGGTTAATGTTAACCGGTTTTCCCAACACCGGTTAAGGGTTTTAACCCTTAACCGCGTGTCGGGTCCCCCCTCCCCCTATTTGTTTGCACCCGTATTCAATTGCTCTCAAACCCTTCGCAGCCGCCGCTCCTTTCTTCCTTCTTCCTCCGCCGAAAGCTCCAATCCTCTTAAAAAAAACAATGAGAAGATTGGGTAAAGCTATTTTTGGTTCTGAAAGTCGTAATGTCTCCAACAACAATGCACAAGCGGAGAATGAACTGGTTGAAGACTCTAGTCCGTCCGACGCTCGTCGTTCAAAACCCGTTCGGAGAAGACGGGTTGCTAAAGCCGGTGTTTATGCTACATTGAATCCACACATCGATGTTAATTTGTCTGCAGAGAAAAAGTTGGCTGATTTTCGCGAACTGCCTGAAGGGGAAAGACACCTTACCGATAACTTGAAGTCGTATTTTGAGGTATAACTTCTTAAACTGGTTAGTGTATTAGTCGGTATTTGATCAAGAAGTGTGTCGTACAAACATTAGTTATTTTTTTGTATGTTTTAGGCTCGTAATGATCGTACACGAGGATCGTGGGTTAGTATCATCCGTTTGTATACGATGATTCGTGCGTACGACACAGACAGAATTATTGCAGGATATCTTAGAAGTATTGGTTTTGGAGATTTCTTGAGTACGTAATTTTGATGAACCCACTTACATATTACGTATGTTAGAAAATGAAATATATTTTCTTGATTTTAATACTTTTAATTTGCATCCTTAGGTATTGAAAACCTGTACAATAATGATGTTCAATTATGTGGTGCTTTAGCCATGTGTTGGTGGAAAACGACACATACATTTCACTTTAGTTTTGGAGAGATGGGTATTACGCCACTGGATTTTACCATGCTTACTGGCATACCAATTGGTCAGGGTGCCACTTTACCATATGATGAGCTATATCAACAGTATGATTTATTGGCTAGTATATTTCCACATTTGAACTTACGAGGGGGAGGCTTAACAAACAATCATTATATCAGAGCCTCTTTCATGAAGCAAGCCGTAATGGACTTAGTGGAACGTCAGCCTGCAGATCACCATTTAGAGATTCTTAGATTGTTTGTATTATATATGATGGGTAATTTATTCTTCACGAATTCATCAAACACATTGCCATGTGGATATGTAGCTATTGTTGCCGGCATGTCGGTCGATAGTACTCCTATTTCATATGACTGGGGTACGCTGATTTTAGCTCATTTGTATAGGGGTTTGGACCAGCAGTGCACTATTAGGACTCGTGGGTCGTCGATTACAGGTTAGTTCTGCAGTATTGGTATTTTGAGTACTTTCATAACATGACATTTCCGATATTGGATCCTACACTATAACTTTTCTACCCTCGTGCGAAAGATTGGTCGCCCGACAACCGGCGGGTTGTACCAGGAGGTGATTGCGGTCATGTATTTGCATTGGCTCGTACTTAGATAGAGATGAGGACCACACGAGAGTCAGTTCTGTGGCGTCCTTTTATCGATTCGCCGTTCTTGCTAGGCCCAGCGCAGCAGCACGCTCTTTTTCTGTCTGGTAGACGATTTCCTCTGGTATCGGCCCCACCTGGTTTAGGATGTTACTGGTACTTGGGCTAGCGCTGTTGGCGACAGTTACGCGATGTCGACGTTGTTCCTGATGATCCCCACCCTGATACAGGTCATTTACGGGTCTATTCCAGTGCTGATTTACAGCAGTATGCCGGTGACTGGTGGCCAGTTGATAGATTTATCATTACCGGTAGAGATTACATTACTTTTTGGGGATCTTTTTATGAGCCTACTAATATGGCAACGTTTGTACATGCCGCCGGAGTTGAGTTTGTTTGTCCTTCCGCCTACACTCCTTTTGGTGATCCAGGTGTTTTACGTGACATGTCTCAGAGTACCCTTACTATGTATAGGCCTCCTCAGCCCCCTCAGGCTCCTCGTCATCAGCCTCCTCAGCCCCCTCAGCCTCCTCGTCAACACCCTCCTCAGCCACCTTACTCGACTACGACGACGAGTTATGGTTGGACCGTGGGCATTCCTGGGACATCTGGTCCAGACACGTATGTTGATATTTCACGGCCTACTGTCACACAGTTTCCAGATCCCGTTGTTCTTCCCTACGAGGAACTATATCGTATGCATGTTGGTCTTCGAGATACGATGTATAGAGAGCATAAGCGCGCGTAGTTGATGAGTTGACGGCTCGCATTACCGAGCGAACTGCTGCGGATGACGAGCGATATCATCCTGTACGACGAGTAGATGACGATGACGATGATGATGATGACGATGACCATGGCTATAGTGGAGAAGCAGCACCTCTTGCGGATGATTCATTGATATTTGGTGATATACCTTAGATTCAGTTTACGTGATATGTTAGTATTGCTATATGTACTCGTACGTTATCCTTTAGTGTGTTGTAGTTGTAATTTTATGTAGTATGTGCGATCTGGTTGTTATCTTATTTGTTAGACTGTGATGGTTGTATTGTAGTTATATGTGTGTAAAAAGCATCTAGTTTGGGTTTAGTGGTTGTATTGTATTGTTATCTTCATGTCTCTTTCTGTTGTACCTGGTAACTTATCTTGTTATTAAGATTACTTGTATTGTTTATTTTTAATAATAACACAAATAGATCAAATAATAAACTTAAGGATAGAACACCGATACATTCAACAATAAGCGTAAAGATACAAAAGCTTGTAAAGACACAACAGGTAACGGTAGTAGATTCAGTACGCAAACACATTAATTGTTACGCTCATTCAAAGTGGTTTGAAGTCGCCTATTCTCTTGCTCTAACTCTTTGGCGTAAGAAATTGCCCTTTGAGGGAAACGCTCGTCTATCCACTCAAAATAATTGCATCCGTTATGCCATAGCGAGCATAAATGGATCCTGCGACCAATATTCTCTCCATCCGCTCGGACTACCACCTCTACCGCGTAACCACAGTGGCAACAAACGGGATAGGAGTTAACTTCCTGCTCGTTAGGAGCCTGGTTAACTGAAACTCGTCTTACCTCTTGATGACCTACATATGGTGTAGTCGTAGTACGAGGGACTGTAGACGCTTGTAAGTGTTCTTCAGTTACAGTTTGGACTACTTGATGACCTACCTCTGGAACAGGTGCAACTGGTGGACGAATCGTCATGCGGGTGAACTCCGGGTAGACTTGACGCAATTCCTCATAGTTCCGCTCTTGGTACTCGATATTCCAATCAATATCTGTTCTTGGACTCGAAGGAGGACGCTCTGGAAAGTTTTGATCATAGTTCGAATCCATTGACGATGGCCATGACCATGAAGACATTTTTTATTTTGATGAAAAGTTTGGTTCCAGCTAACTACAACGTAGTAACCGTACATATTTATAGGGCCAACATGTGGAGTAAATATGAAATGTTGCAATTCCTAATACGGACTTGTCTACTATGGAAATCCGTTTACCATTCAACGTTGTAGGGTTAAATTTGTAAACTTTATCGTTTCAAATTCCAATACTGACTGGTCCATTCGCTGGACAAACGTGATAAAGTGACAGAAAGGTGAAAGTGATATAACCAAACTTTGTAATAAAGTGACATAAAGATAAAGTAACGCCAAATTCCAAGTAGAAGGAATCCACCCTATCCACAGAACACTATACACTGTACACTATACACTACACATCAAAGCATATAATTATTGATGTAACTGGACACTATAGGCTTTGAAGATCTATTTATATGTCCCAGTTGTGTGCTGTATTAACTCATAAGTAAATTACCACACAATTACAATTTGAAAGGTAATATTCGTTATCAGCAAGGTAATATTCGTTATCAGCAATACTTCATACTTCTAGTTAATCCAGTTATTTTACTGATGCATAGGTTACATGGACGATTCCGAAATAAGTAATGAACATATGGGAAGGATTTTTGATGAGTACGAACGAAACCTACTCAACGATAATCGAGTTGGAGTAGTTCAAGATACACAAATCGAAGAGGTGCCTGGACCGAATCAGCATCGAGCGATTACAGCTCCGCGTCCATCTCCACTAAATCAACGACCTAGTGATAGTGTTCAAACAACGAATTCTGCAACTCGAGATTTTTTTCCAAGGATT
This sequence comes from Allium sativum, assembly GCA_030737875.1. Classification (NCBI taxonomy): domain Eukaryota; kingdom Viridiplantae; phylum Streptophyta; class Magnoliopsida; order Asparagales; family Amaryllidaceae; genus Allium; species Allium sativum. The sequence continues at coordinate 111,313,746 of CM060913.1, forward strand.
TGCTTGCCCTCGTAAAAGTCAAAATTGACGTTGAAAAAAGAGATGAGCTACTAATGCAAGGTGGAGGGGGTTTAACATATGAAGAAAGATGGGCACTGATCACGCGGCTGTACAACAACCATCGTTCCCGGCCGACTAGACGAACATCAGTTGAACTCCAAATAGGTAATCATCGTTTTGCATACGCTTGTGATCAGTATACAAAGATTATCGAAACTGTTGAATACGAAAATATTTTTAAAACAAACCAAGCAACTTATGATTCTCGTTACCTTTTCGTGTACGGTGAGGAATTTGTTGGCTACAAAGCGTATAAACTCCGCAACAGTTGGTTGACTCGCTATGGAATGGAGTAGTCTTACGGTATTATGATTTTAATGTTGTTTGAATGTTTGTTTAATTTGATGTGTGTACGTAGAATCTGGAGTTATATGTAATCCTTGTTATGTCAACGTGATATTTAACTATTTTGCATTTCTATTTAACTAATTTGCATTTCTATTTATATGTAATCCTTGTTATGTCAAATTCCAGTAAAGACTGGTTTAAGCTGTGGAGAAACGTGATAAAGTGACATAAAGGAGATGTGAATCCACACTATACACTATACACCCACTATGACAGTGAAACAACATAACTTTGCAGTACAGTGACTTAAAGATAAAGTAACGCCATCATTTATGCTATAGGAATCCACACCATACACTATACACTGGCATATAAAACAAATCAATGTTTCGTCTCCTAGTTAACACTTTTACTTTATCCACCATCCTTCGTAGGCCCCCCTTCATTCAACACTTCTTCTTCACCCGTGACTTGTTCAAACATAAACATATTAGCCAAAATTCCTACACTTTTAACAACTTAATTATGTCATGTGCTGGGACCCTGGGTTTGCTTTATAATAACCGTAGTGTTGTTCTTCCAACTCATCCAATTATCATTGCTTAGAAATCATCGTTCACACCATGAATGGTTTAAAGCGATTATGGTGCTTCACAAATTCCTCATCATCTTCGTCTTCTGGTTCAGATGAAGTCGAAGAACAGTACAACAAACAATGGCTAACGTACCAACGAGAAACTTTAAACGCGATGCAACATGATATAGCAGAGAGCTCCAAATCAATCAAAGGAGGCAGCCAAGTGGGTAGAAGAGATATACGCTACGGACGTGACTATCCAAGTGGGCACAATCAGTTGATGAAGGACTACTTTGTGCCAAACCCAGTATATGGCGGCGTTTACTTTCGTCGTAGATTTCGTATGTCGCGGACAGTGTTTGATAGAGTCCTCAACAAGGTTTCTAAGTCCAATGTATTGTTTACTCACCGACGAAATGCTATCAAAAAACTAGGAATTTCACCTCTACAAAAAGTAACAGCGGCACTGCGTATGATTTCATACGGAAGTTCAGCTGATTCGTTAGATGATAAGTTACGAATTGGTGAATCAACGACAATTCTATGCTTGAAAGAGTTATGCAAAACAGTTGTTCGTGTATTCGGTGAAGAGTATCTACGATCCTCCACTGCACGCGACGTCGAACGATTGTTAAAAATGGGAGATCAATGTGGTTTCCCGGGTATGCTGGGCAGCTTAGATTGTATGCATTGGACGTGGAAAAACTGTCCAGTTGCACTACAAGGCCAATACAGAGGCCACACAAAAAAGGCAACGTTGGTGTTAGAAGCAGTCGCTTCTTTCGATTTGTACATATGGCACGCATTTTTTGGTGTTCCTGGATCATTAAACGATATTAATGTTCTTCGTCAATCATACTTGTTTAATGATTTGTACAACGATCTGTCACCGCCGTGCAACGAAAAAATTGGTGATACAGACCATTCAATGGGTTATTATTTGGTTGATGGTATATACCCGAAATGGAAGGCACTGGTGTAGGCATTTAAAAAGCCGAACAATGCCAAAGAGGCGAAATTTACGCAACAACAAGAGAGTCTAAGAAAGGACGTAGAACGAGCATTTGGAGTTCTACAGGGACGGTTTCATATTTTAAGAAATGAGGTGCACTATCACGAACAAGCAGTTATATCAGATATCATGTACTGTTGTATTGTACTACATAATATGATAGTTGAAGAAGAAAGGGGGGATTCGAACTACAACTTAAAAACTACCCGGATATAGCAGTGGCGTTTAGAAGTAAGCCGTACAAGGACCCGAATACTTTTGTCGAGTACTTGCAGCGTATCCAGTACGTTAGAGATCCCCAAGCACATCTACAATTAAGGGACGAATTAGTCGAACAATATTGGGAGCATGCCGGCAATCATTAGGAAGTGGTGAACTCTATCTGGATGTTTAAGTTAAATTACGTTCGTTGTTTAGTTATATGTTTTCCTTAATGCTTTAATGTACCTTTGCTTGCTACAGTGATGAAATATTACGTTAATGTTCTAGTATTACAAGTTCATGCTTGCAAGATTGCTAGTGACAATTAAAAAAGGAAATTCACACACATTTAATAACTTTTACTCCTACAACATTGGTACTTAGTAATTAAAAACTACATAACGACATAGCAACAAACAACTACAAGGAAACGATCAAAACATAAATACGTCCTATCCCATGCGTCTTTTGCGGCACGCTTCTAGTTCTTGCTCCAGTAACAATCGTTGCATCGGATTTAATGTATCCATATTGATATTCATTAGTGCCCTGTCATCAATTCGTTCGAGGCGAGCTAATTCACGCTCCCTAACATCCAGGTCATGCTCTCTTGATATTTGAAGTTCTTCGTGTCTACGTTGCTTCTCCATGGATCTCTCATCTCTCTTAGCTTCCCTCACTTCCGCCAAAAGTCGGTTTGATTCTTTTGAAGCTACCATTTGACTGTGTATTTGTTTGTAGTACGAACTGTAATCTGCAACGGATTTTTTTCTTACCTTTGTATTTAACAGGAGGCCTACCACCAGAACTTGTAGAAAAAGGGTTGTTTTCTTGAGGATCTGGACTTCCCGGGCTTGATTCCGCCATTGGCCTTCTTGGCATAAATCGCGCTGCAGAATGTTCTTGGCGTATAGTGCTCCATTTTTCCTCTCTATATAAGATGGCGTAGCAATTATGCAAATTGAATGGTTGATTTTTGTGCTCTGCCATATAAACTTCATTCGCACTCTTTAGCTGTATGTGTTGACGAAACGTAAGGTGGTAATATTATATAGTAAAACATATTAACCATTATTTAAGTAATCAAAATTTACCAAGTCCGTCTCATTGGCACGGATTTTCTATCTACTTAGTAGTCCAGCCATAATCTGATTCCAACTTTAACAGTTAGCGTTGATTCTCTTCCACGACTGTTCCAAAGAGTCGACTGTTCTCGATGGGTTTTCGGGACTACGGCTGTTAAACAGTCTTGAAACAGAACTCCAAAATGAATTATCGGAATGACTAGTCCCTTTAAGATTGTCTTTGGAGCACTCCACCCAACAAAACGCTAGTTCTGCTTGTTCTTCTGGAGACCATTTCACTAATTTTTTTGATCTTCTCATTGGTTTGTTAGGAAAAACATCTGTATTTTCAGTATCATCGACTTCTGTTTCTTCATTCAAGCCACTGTTATCTCCAAACATACAATTCAAATTTCTTGACAGATTTGGAGAAGTTTCAGGCGGGACTAACCATTGTTGGCTGCTTGGAGAAGCGTAGTGATGCTCACTACAGTTTTGCTGAAAATACGCGTTTTGACCGGATCCAGAATTTTGAGTACTATGATAATGATTGGTGTTTTGCTGGGATTGATAGAAATTCGGGCTCTGTTGAGGATAATTAGAGTTCGGAATATTCGGGAAGTTACCATAACTGGAGTGTTGATTCTGCTGGAACGACGTATGGATAGGAAACTGGTTGTTGTCGGATTGATTAGGGTGTTGCTTCTGTGCAGAATTGGAGATATCCTTCTTTCCTTTACCAATGTTTGACATTGCAAATAAGTTGAACATAAATTGAATAAAGAATAGAGGTGTGGTTTGATGTAGAAATGTTGTGTGTTATAATGTACAAAGAAATGATGTACATATAGATTAAAATCAAACGGTAACATAAAACAATGGTAAAGAAACAACGGTAAAATATACACAACGGCAAGTTTAAAAAAAAAATTATTAAACCGGCTTCTATGAAGCCGGCTATGGGGGAGATAAATTAACTCCCCCCACCATGGCCGGCTTCTTAGAAGCCGGCCATGGCATAACCGGTTTTCCCCAAGCCGGCTATGGCCGGTTGCTGGAGCAACCGTTCGGTTGCCCCAGCAACCTCCAGGGTTGCCAAAGCAACCCTGGCCCCCCTCTTTCATCCCCGCGTTGGGGGTCGGTTGTTTTTCAACCGACCCCGCGTTGGGGATGCTCTAAGGCTTATAGAGTAAATACTGATAAAAGGGTTCCTTGTAGAGCTCTCTGAAAATAATAATAATGCAGTGCAGTAGGTCTGGCATACTAACAGCAGTGAGCATGCTCTTTTATATGAAGAATATGACTATGAGATGAACTGCAGTATGATTATGTGATGTGTGAGAAGAATCATTGACAAAGCAATATCACACTAATGCAGTTTGCAACCAAATCAAACAGGTGCCATTCTTACTATAACGTCTTTCATACTTCTCTGAAGGACTTTTTACGTACTTGGACTTGTTTTTGTATAATATAATACTAATGGACCTGTTTCAAAAGTAATTACACATATAGGCCTGTTAGGTTTCTGAAGGCGAGTTTTCAAAACTCGCCTTCGGAAAAATACGAAGGCGAGTTTCCAAAACTCGCCTTCGTGTTTTTCTGCACACAAAAACCCTAACCCGAGACCACCTTCCCCATTTCCTTTTCACTTTACTCTTTCTCTCTTCTTACCCAGCTACGAAAAAAAACTAAAATCAACTCTATTTTCGCCCATTTTTCATCTGATCCATTCGTAAAACACAACAATGGCTAGCACATCCGGCGTACAACACAAAATCGGTAAGATTCTAAATCTTAATTTTCAATTTTGGTTGGTTGGTTATACATGTTCAATTTTGTGGTTGGTTATGGTTGGTTATGGGTGTCATACATGTTCAATTTTGTGTACACAACATTGAAATTAGGTCATACATGTTCAATTTTGTGTACATTGTTTGCATTTACGATTTGGGGGTTTTTGTTCGTATATTGTTGACATTATTGAATTGGGTCATGCAGAGTATGTGGAGATGGAGCCCGGACCAGTAGATCCGAGCGTGTTATATTTGCAGCCGCAACACATGACATCGAATGCTACTCGAACGCGGGTAGCAATTTGTTAATATTTTCATATTTTGATCTTCAGTTTTTTAGACGTCAACCCCCAATTTTTGTTATCTGTTAAATTTGCAGAGTGTCAATGCTGATTTTGTCATAGACCACTCGTCGTCACTTTCGAAAGTGACGTCCGAGGATGCTCGCGTACTTTCAGAGATACAGAGGGCTGGATTCCTGCATATTTTTCCCTCAGGTTACATCCAGCTAGATCATAGCCTTGTCGGTGCTTTACTGGATAGGTGGAGGCCTGAGACATCCACGTTTCACCTACCATTCGGTGAGATGACTATCACATTGGCAGATGTTGCGGTTTTACTAGGACTGCCTATTAGCGGCAATGCTGTTGCGTTCGATGGTGCGGTACATGATTATATGCAGCTAAGTCACGACCTACTAGGGCTGGATCCACCAGCCAATCAAGTAAGGGGTGACCACATGGTTAATATTAGATTGTACCGTAATCAGTTGGCGGGTGATATTTCTGCAGATGCCACCGAGATAGAGGTTGAGCAACGGGCTCGTTGCATTTTACTACATATTATTTTCTATAGAATGACGGTCGACCATGCCAAGACCCGCATAGATTTGAGATGGCTACCTTTTTTAGCTGACATCGGGTAGTGCGCTACATATTCGTGGGGTAGTGCAGTGTTGGCCTATGCATATCAGGAACTGTCTAAGTCCGCGCTGCAACAATATAACTGTGTTGCCGGTTGCCCGACACTACTTCAGGTATGAACCGAATTTCTATAATTTACTGTTATACAATGTGATATGCATCATTCTCTTGTATAGTATATTCTTGTGTACTTAGCTTTTGTCCTGGACTTATCTTCCCGTCGGAAGATTAGTAGTGACTCCTGATCCCATCGACGCATCGATGCCGCTTGGAGCTAGGTATACTTATTTGAAGATTTTTTGTATTAAACACAACACATACCATTTCCAATATATGTACCTTTTATTATCGTGTAACAGGTGGGTTGGAAAAAAGGACACGCGACATACACCGAGACGAGAGCTGGCTTTTTACCGCAATGAGTTGGACGTCATTATGGACGAAAAGGTTGCATGGTATCCGTACTCTCAGGAGCCACTTGCAACGCTACCAGCCGTGTGCAGAGCTCATAGGTACCTCTGGACGGCGAGAGTACCTATGATAGCCTATAGCTTCACTGCTTGGCACCTTCCCGATAGGATTATGAGGCAGTTCGGCATGAGGCAGCATATACCGGATGATGCACCGCCTTACATTGAGGGCTACAGTGCGCAGGACTTTCACATGCATCATGCTATGTGGAATTCCCGCGATGACTATATTCAGTTCGAGAGGGAGCCCCCCATATCCACGGCGAAGTACATGAGGTGGTACTGGAACATTACACGATGCTACGTCCTTAATGCCAGAGTAGATACTGCGTTAGCACCGTATGTTCCTAGAGCACCACTAGAGAGGAACGTGGTAAGTTGATGTGTGTACCATTAAATACAATCAGTTTTATTAATTCACTCTATCTAATATTCTTTTAAATTTGCAGGTTGCCGGTATTAACTGTGCGTAGGAGGAGGTAGAAAAGCTAAAAGAGAGGTAGACTGACGACGAGGGAAGGGCGACGTGCACGAACATACAGAAGATTTTAAACGTGATTCTATGCAGGAACAAGCTAGATCGACCGAAACAGCCATCTCCTCCACCTCCTCCTCCTGCAGGTCCTCCTCCTCCTCCTACTGGTTCTCCTGCACCTCCAGCAGCGCACGAAGAATTTGTGCATGGTCCATCTCAACCTGCACCTACATTACCACGTACTAGTAGTGCATGACGCACTAGGAGCAGCAGCGGTAGTGGTTCGTCTTCAACTTCCACACCACTAGTCACGCGGCCAAGGCAAAACTAGATAGTAGTCTTTTCTTCTTTTGTTCGATCTAGATTTCTTATAGACCTTGTTTTGTTCGATCATACGATGTAACCTTTTCTTGTTCGATCTAGGTACAAAATATGTAGTGTTTGTGTATTATTTTTCTATGTTTGGTTGTGTATGCATGTTCAAAGTTCGGAATGTAATTACATTCACTCGTTTTATCAAATGGAAGTGGTTACAACTAGCTGTCTTAATGAGAGATGTTCCTGAAGTGAAGTATTGAGTTCAGGTTTGCAGTTCATGTTTGAAGTATTGAACTGGAAAGTATTGAGTTCTTGTTTGTAAGATTTGTGTATCCATGTTCAAAGTATCGAGTTCAGGTTTGCACTGAAGGCGAGTTTTGGAAACTCGCCTTCGTATTTTTATGAAGGCGAGTTTTCAAAACTCGCTTTCAAAACTCGCCTTCAGAAGCACAGCAGACCAAAACAGGTCTATTTGTGTTATTATTTTTGAAACAGGTCCATTAGTGTTATATTTTACAAAAACAGGCTCAAGTACGTAAAAAGTCCTTCTCTGAAATGTCCACTTCAACAAATTAACAAGCATTTGTTTCTCTGAAACATAATATAGTATAAATGAATCAAAATATGAACTGCCCAACCAGTACCAGGACAGGCTAGAAGAACGGATGGAAAGAACTTCTGAAAACCCATAAAATACAGTGGAAACCCTGTTTGCTATTAGTTTGAAGCAAACAACATATTATTTTTGCTTCTGTTCAACTATGGACCATGCAAAACCCTAATTCACCAAAAATAAAGAAATAAAAAAAAACGTCAAATCATTCGCGCTTAATCCTAGATATTAGTAGTTTGAATCAACTGATATAACAAAGGAATAAAAATCGAATTTACCTGACTTTTCATGATTTTGAGATAAATTCTGAAGAATAAGGCGATTTGGCTTGTGCGGCAATAAAACAGTACTAGGGTTCTGGTACGCGCTGTTTAAATTTGGGTTTTTAGTTTGGTTTTCAGGCTTTTCATCTTGGGTTGAAAAGTCAGAAAACAAAATTAAATGGTTTTTAATTTTCTTTATGAAGCTCATTTTGAGAAATGGTTGTTTTCAAAATAAATTCTACAAAAGGGTAATGCAAACAAGTATTTATCATTTTGAAAAAAAAAATAAAAAACTAAAAGTGTGTTGCTATTCACACCCCCATTTAGACTACTGGGCACCTTTAAAAAATTAATATATTGAATTATTTTTGACCCACTTACTACCACCACTTTATTTCTTTTCACTCAGTCAATAACAGCTTTACTGTCTCTTTTCTTCTCTTCTCAAACAATGTAAATTCTCAGATATCAAACCCTAAACCATAAGATTTTTTTTTTGGCTGAGTAGAGGATGGAAGATAAAGAGAAAAAAAGGTTAGTTTTATATATCATGCTGCATAATCTATTCTGTTGTTATAGATTTTTTTTTAGGGTTTTGTATTAATTTTTGTAGGAGTTTTCTTTCACCCTTCTCTCTACTTCGAGTTTGGAAGACATTAATTTCGATGACGTTGTAATAGAGAATGACATTGTAAGTTATTGAATTTTAGCGTTTTCTTCATACAATAACAATTTATATGTCAAAAATTACAAAAAAATTCATTTTAATTATCTTTATTTGATTTTTGTAGGATGATAATGTGATTGACGTTGATAACTATGTGGATGATAGAAATAGGCCGCAAGATGATCGGTCAAATACCGTTGAAGACACAAAAGTTGATTTGACAGATCATTTTACAACTGATGAAGTATGTAGTTTGTACTTAACTTACAATCACTATTATTCATGTAAAACCGGAAGTATGTTAATTTTTTTGTTAAACGATGTGATTTCGGGTATTTGATTCGTAGAACGTGCTGATTCGATGATGTAAAACAACAGGTAAAAGGTTGAATACTTTTGTAGAGCGATTCGAAGGTGTTAATCAGGTGATTAGACGCTTGAAATTGCGTAGATAATTTAGGGAAATCTTCAAGCTTGTAGAGCGATGGAGAAAATTTCACGAAGAAGATTTTTTTTGGAACGATGAAGAATTAAAGTCAGAGGTGGTAACCGATTAGAAATTGAATAATTTATGTGGTGTAAAGAAGTAGAGAGACATAAAAAAGAGGTGGTCTTTAGTACAGGTAGCCAGTAGTCTAAATGGGGGTGTGAATAGAAGCACACCACTAAAAAATCCCCAAAAATGGGCAACCAAACGAAGCCATACATTTTGTATAGTTTTAGAAATATCAGGCATTCTAGAGTTGGCAATGTATAGAACCATTCTTTTTCACTAAAACCCTTGCTACCTCTATAGACAAACAATGTGCTTCTATTCAGGTCATTGCACTGATCAGAAGATGAAACAAGCCCAAGAATCTAGCCTTCCCATTTCAGGGGATTAAGATTTGATGGAGGTCAGGGTTTTAAGCAGAACTGGGTAAAGTAATATGGGTGGTAAGATGTTTGAGGGGGGTCAACTGCCCCCTATACCCAATACATAGATTCGCCCCTGCAAGCCGCCATGCCAACACAAGAAACCACGAAAGTCATAACTATAGGTAATACAACAACAGTCTTTTAAACAATTGGACTTACGGTAAGAAGCACTTCTACCTTGTACAGTTTTAATGTTACTAGGCATTCTAGTACTAGGCCTTATGCAGAACCAATCTTTTTGCACCCTGATCTTGTGTATCCAAAAAAGCCTCTTGGTTAGGCCAACTGCCCAAAACCTAACCCGGTAAAGAATTTTCAGCAAAAGCCCTGATACTTTTATAAAATGAAAAAACCACCTCACCATAGACAAGACTGTACCGCCAAAAGTGTAAACATCACACTCTATAATCATTTAAGTCTCTCTCGATTCTTTTATAACATTTTACATTTAGTACATATTTTACAATTAATTATGTATAATTAAAACTATTTAAACAACTTTAGCAAACTATATTCCATTGGTTCATCTAATAAATCACATCGAGATTATCCATATTCATATTAACAAAAATGAAAAAAAAATCAAATATATAAACACGTAAACCACATAACATTAATTATACACATAAGTAACTATCACAAGTTCAGAATTGAACTCATTATGTCAATATATTTATCATGTATTGCATTGTAATATTAATATCAAGTGCCTATATTTTAAATTTTATTTAGTTATACAAACACTACAAAATATCACTTAACATTGTACGTTTAAGACAATGTGTTTAAATTAATTAAGTGGTTTTGAATTTAACAAATGAATTCAATCAATTAATTATTGTTAATTCATCTACTTAACGCTTAGTGTGATATTTTAAAATGTACACCATGTTCATGTCAACAAAAATGGTAAAATTTGCTTTCTTTCAAATATAAAGTTAAATAAGTCACACGATTTAAACAATATATGTAAACAATAATAAAAAAATATTATACACTTATCTTAACAAATTTATCATAAATTGAAGAAAACAATTTCCAATTTAAATACTTTCATTTTAACATTTTTGCAATTATTTGCTGGGCCTCCTCAATTCTTTCATGATATTTTATATTTCAATCCACACGTCTAAACTACTGATGAAATCTTAAATAATTATTATTCAAATAATCTTAGAGTGTATTTAATTAGTCAATTTTTCTAATAGCTCTTAAAAATATATGTCAATTTTACTATGTATATTCACATTAAAAATGTAATTTTCATGCATCTATAAAGTTGTATAAATCTCATAACTTGAACTATGTATATTAATAGTAATGACAAAGTTAATATCTATGTTAGTTATGATTTATTTATATCAAGAATTTACCATATATTATATCATAAAATTCTTCCTTAACATCAATGACTCCACAACAAATTTATACATTATTTTGCTAATTTTTTTTCAATTCTTCCTAATATGCTATACATGTAAACTAACTTCGTAGTTTTATATTTAACTTATTTAAACAAATTTTATTAAATAATGTTTACCCTATTATAAACACGAAGAAGTTACACAAGAGATGTTCAAGAATAAACAAGATAGCATCTCCTCAAAATCAGTTCAAACTCGACCAAGGGACCCAAAATAGTAAGCAAAGCCAACACACGAAGTTCCATGCAAAAATAGTCTAACTCGATGGACTGATACCAGTCCATGGCCTATGGACCGATACCGGTCTGTAAAATAGGTTACTTTTGGCATGGAGTTTGACCCACTTTAGTCACTATGCTTCATATAGCCCAATGCCCAAGTTTGAAGCCAATCAGAGAAGTTTAGCTACGGGTACTCAATGGATCGAAGGGAAAAGTGTATGCAACGAAGCAACGAACACGCAAACACCATCAAACAATGCCAATTATTGCTAATCTTTGCATACAAGCCTAAAAGACCATAAGGAATACAAATGTGAAGTCAAATTGCATGCCATACGAGTTACCATCCTGGACCGGTACAGGTCCATTGCCCATAGATCGGTACTGATCCATAGGGTTAGGTCATATGACATTGAAATTTCGGATGCGGCTCTCTTGTGCAATTACCAGCCTCTATCCATACAAGCTTGACCCAACTTCGTCTATAGCTCCTATAGATACACCTTATGCTAGAAAATGAAAGAGGATTGAAATTTGCATTGCCAAAACGCTACCGAAGTCAATCTCCAGCTGTTCTTCATCTCCACCAGCCGTGCTTCAACCCCAGCAACCCTATTACATCTCCAAAGAAAGCAAAATCAAGTCATCTGAGTTGATTATCGAGATTTACTCCGATAATCAAACTTTTTTGTAACTTCTTGTGTATCTTTACTGTGGGAAATATTGTAATTTTTCGAAATTCGTTGTATTCTGGAATGGAAAGGATAATAATAAAAGTGTTCAAAGTGGATGTAGGCTTGATCTCAAGCCGAACCACTATAAATTTGTGTTTCTCCTCTTTTCTTTCCTTTTTCCATTTATCTTATCTCTTATATTTTGTTTTACCATATTGTGAGGTGGTGCTTTTGCATTAAACCATGTGTTACCATCATTTTAGAGTTAACGTTTGGTGTTTTCATTGAGAATTGATCTAAGGTCTAAATCTATGCTTCTATTATAGATCGTCAAGGTCTACAAAGCAGATCCACAGAGAAGATTTCACCGAGAACCCAGAGATATCATGGCTCCTTCAAAGAGAAAGACAAGTAGGAGCAAGTCAGGTGCAGCTACAACTTCTGGGAATGTAGCCAATGATACTCAAGTTTCCCTCATGGCCAATAATCATGGAATAACTCAAGCTTTAAGAGAATTAGTAACACAAAGAGAACTCGATACCATAGTAGAAGGAATGAACCGACTTCTAGAGGCCGAGAACAGAGCTCTAATGGAAAAACTAGATGCTTTACTTAATGCAAGGCCAAATTTGGGAAATAATAGAGTAGAGCTTGATTTGGAAGCGCAAGCACACTTATCTGCCTTTGATCGACGTAAAAGGAATCAAGGGGCAACCCAGAGGGTGTACATAACTAATGTTGCACGAACTATCATCAGAAGGAATGGAGACGCTCTTCTCAGAAATTTGAATATGGAAGATGATCCTGATTACCAAGTCAAATGTTGATTAAGATTTGGATAGAATATCGGTTTTTGGTGAAGATTATGGTCATAATGCTGATATGGACGATCCGAAAGTTAATGCTAATCAAGTTAAGAAAAAGCAACCCGTGAGACAATCTTCTCAAAATATTGCAAGCACCAGCAGAGGGGAACCCCCACGAATTAGAGAAACAAGACCCTAGCTAGCCAACCGAGGCTGTCTACCAACTCAGACATGTGGAAAAGGAACCGACATCCACTGTAACGACCCGTATTTTTACGGTATAATAATTAATTTATTTAATTATTTAAAATATGATTTAGAGTTTTAAATGGTCATTGAATTAAATAATAGTGAATATTTAATTAATATAATAATTAAATAATATATTTAATTTTGAAACAATCAGAATTAGCTGAAATGGCAATATTGTGTGAATTGGGCAATTCAGAATATATAATTCAGTCTAAAATTTAATTACGATAACGAATATATTTAATTAACGAGGTTAGAGCGTATAAATTATAATATAATTATAATTGAGCTCGAAATGGCGCGGCAATTCGTAATTTGGCGATTCGAACTTTAAACGAATATATAGAATCCGTTTTAAGTCGGATTTCTATGAAACAAGAAACGTTCAAAGCTGGTGAAGTATATTTTTCTAATGGAAGAGAAAAATCAAGATTTTGTCATGCAGATTTTGAGTTATGTCCAAATCAAATTTTCAAAAAGTCGCTGTGGAATTCCTTTATAATTAATAGCGATTTATTTATATTATAAATGGATTTTTCAATATAAATTGAATATCGATTCAACCGGGATTTGAATATCGAGATATAAATCCAATTGAAGCTATATGATATTCTATTGTGAATAATACGATAATATTAAATTATTAATATTTAATTTAATTATTTTTACATATATATATATATATATATATATATTTAAATGGGATTATTTAGAGCTTTAAAAATAGCCAGTTTTGCAAACGAACTCTGTTTTTGACGAAACAAATTTTGTTGGATCAGTAATGTTAAATTACTATTAGATATCAAGTTTCGCGATTTTAATGTGAAAAACAGATGATAATTTGATTTTAAAAATACCCTGTGTGAGCAAATGAACTCGGAATTCGATGAAACCAGTTTCGTTGGGTTCGTAATGTCGAACTGTAGCTGCATGCCCATTTTCATGATTTTTGGGTATCATATGTGATCATACGGATTTTTAGAATACAAATACAAGTAACAGTTCATTATAAATCAATAAAATAATAAATATAAAAATATATAAATTTCCTATAAATACCACTACCATCTAACTTAAACCTAATTTCATTTTTCTGGTTAAAACTTTTGTCCGCCGTCAGTATTTCATTTTCCAGAAAAATGTCCACCTTTAAAAAAATCAAATCAAATCCATGAAAAATCTATAAATCTCAAAAGGATTATATTCGAAACCCTCTTGTCATTCCCTTCAAACTGATATGTTATTCAATAGGTTCCATATACTTTTTCTTCGCACCTGTAAACGTGCGTGAGTTCTAAGGTTAATCGATTTTGGGAATTCGAAGCAGTAATTAGCGAATTCGAGTTTGAATTAGTGTTGAGTGAATCAAATGGCAACTATGGTGGTTTTTTTGTGGATTTCATGATAAAAGTTGTCGATAATCTTCCTGTAGCGATGTGGGGCTCGAGATCACAGTTTCGGAAGGGAGTGCGAGTTGGAAGTTCTTGTGTGGAGGTGGGAGAGCTTGGGAAGGTGGTGCTAATGGTGGAGTTGTTGCGGATTTTAGTGGAGCAGGGAGTGAAAATGTGGGAGATGAAATAGCGGCAATGGCCATGTTTTTATGTTGGAGTGAAATACGCAGGAGGAAGGAAGGGAAGGATTTGCGGAACCGGGCTTTAAGATTTGGGTATGGGCTGAATTCAAATAATAAGGCCCGATTGAAAAAAAATACTTAGTTTAATTTAATTTATAATAGTACATAAAAGTATAATGACACTAACTTGCTCATATGTTAACGGAATTTAGAAAAAACAAGATCCATTAGGATCGTATGGAAGAAGACTACAAAATGGAACTAACTGGGAGTGGATTGGAGCTCGTTTGAATTTATGGCGAAATAAATTGTTTGATCTGAATCAAACAACAGTTTATCGTTATTTAACGATGAATTGCCAAAGTGAGTAAAACTCACCAACTCTACCAGTTCATATTTGTATAACGTATATTTAGAATTGATAAATGATGACTGATATATGTGTGTTGATTGTTTGATTGAATTGCTGATTGATTGGTTGAAATATCGATATAGTTATATATATATCATTAATCAAATATTGATTCTGTTTATCAGAATATTTCATATTGAAATGAAATTGATGTTAATTATATGGTTTAACATATGTGATGCAGGGAAACAGGTTGGAGGGATCCAACTGGATTCCTCAATATTTATAATACTGTTGTTTCCATATATTGTGATATATGCTGTGAAATATAATCTGTGATTGATTATGATGATACTGGTCCTGTATTAGGTATTTTAAATACCATAAGAAATACTGGAATGTATAATGGGAATTTTCGAAGTGTATATTGAAAGGAAAATATTTATAACATCAAAGGATTTTATAAAAGGAATGTTTATTTGTTAAATAAATAGAATTGAAAAGGAATATTTATTTGTTAAATAAATAGAAGATAATAGGGATATTTATTTGTTAAATAAATAGAAGATAAAAGGAATATTTTTTTGTTAAATAAATAGAATTGAAAAGGAATATTTATTTGTTAAATAAATAGAAGATTTGTTAAATAAATAGAAGATAAAAGGAATACTTATTTGTTAAATAAATAAAAGATAAAAGGTATATTTATTTGTTAAATAAATAGAATAAGAAAAAAGGAATATTTATTTGTTAAATAAATAGAAGATAAAAGGAATATTTATTTGTTAAATAAATAGAATTGAAAAGGAATATTTATTTGTTAAATAAATAGAATAAGATAAAGGAATATTTATTTGTTAAATAAATAGAATAAGATAAAGGAATATCTATTTGTTAAATAAATAGAATTAGATAAAAGGGATATTTACTTGTCAAATAAATAGAATAAGATAAAGGAATATTTATTTGTTAAATAAATAGAATAAGATAAAGGAATATTTATTTGTTTAATAAATATAATAAGATAAAAGGGATATTTATTTGTTAAATAAATAGAATAAGATAAACGGGATATTTACTTGTTAAATAAATAGAATAGCATAAAGGAATATTTATTTGTTAAATAAATAGAATAAGATAAAAGGAACATATATTTAGAAAGTAAATAGGATTATAAAAGGAATTAGAGTTATCAAGTAGAGTTAATCAATTAGAGTTATCAAGTAGAGTTAATCGAGTAGAGTTAATTGATTAGAGATAATCGAAATAAAGTTAACCGAATAGAGTTATAGAGTTATTCGAAATAAAGTTATCAAATATAGTTATTCAAAATAGAGTTATAGAGTTAAGTCGAATATAAGTTATTCAAAGAGAGATTATCGAATATGATTTATTCGAAAAGGAGTAATCAAATATAGCTTATTCGAAAGGAGTTATCTAATATAGTTTATTCGAAAGGAGTTAGTCGAATATTAGTTATTCGAAGATAGGAGTTATCGAATATAGTTTATTCGAAAGAGAGAAACTCAAATATAGTTTATTCGAAAAGGAGTTATCGAATAGAGATTATTCGAAAGAGAGTTATATGTTGAAATTCGATTATATCGAATTCGGGAAAGTACTATTCACTTTTCGTTTTAATCAAGATTTATTTATTTATTAATAAATTAGTTGTTGGTTTATTTACCCAAATTAATAAATAAAAGTTATACTTAAGTTATTATATTTCGAAAGCATGGGATTATAACACTACTGTTATAATCAAAATGATTTCTGTAAAAGGAGTGAATTCGTAAATAGAATCCGAGAGTTACGTAAGAAAGTTTGTTAAAGATTTAGAAGGTGAAGTTTGTTTATTTCGAAGTTAGAAATGTTGTTCAGTTAAGTTCTGAGAGGTAGTTATACCCCAACTTGATTGACTTCGTTTTAACTAAGGAATGATTAAGGTTCGATAGTGAAGGTTGGTTAAGTGAATTTAGTTAATAAAGGTAATGGTTTGAGTTGGTATAGCGATGTTTTATTTAAACGTCTGTTTAAATCCAAATAAAGGAGCTTTGGAAATGGTTTTCCAAATAAGAATCAGAAATATTCTCCAACGTTAATAACGTATATTTTCTAAATTTAGAAAATAAGGAATGTTGAATATATGGAAACAGGAAATAAATAAATTAATGAACTAAAGAGATAAACGTTAAATGATAATTGATCGATAGAATTTCCATCTGGAAATAATATCGTTGTTTGTACACATATTTTTCTTTGATAGTTAACTCACCGACTATCGAAGTTTTTGACCATTTTTCCGTCGTCAATATGGAGAGATCGAGATCAGATTCATGACCTGAAAAACCACTCTGTATGGGCATTAGCGTTGCGAATCAAATATGATGAAGAAAACTGAAAACGTAGTTATGCAAGGGCTGTTCTGACGAACCTCAGTAGCAATTGCCTAAGATGGATTTACAGAATAGTGCCTTCGATTTGTCCAGTCACAGGACGACCTGTATGGAAGAATGTCTAACAGAGTATATTTAATAGATCGCGTAAGTTGATCTCTTCAAACGTATTTACGTTTGGTGGCGGAGGAATTGTTGCTCTTAGCTGTATACCCGTGTTATTTTTAGAGAAATCAATTTTTGATTTGGCGGGTATGACGATGTGACATTCGAAGGAAATAAACGTGTGATCTGTTAGAGATAAGCGTGGCCTCTAGCCTCACAACTGGGAAATGACAAAAATATGGAAGACAGCATGGCTATGTGGGTTGATTCCATTAGGGTGTATTATCACCTATCTAGAGATATTCATTTCATTCTTTAATTTATTTGATGCTGTCCCATTCGGGAAACAGTTGCTGATCCCAACCATTGGTAATATACATTCGATACACTCAAGCGAAATGAGTGGTCGGTCATGTGTGGCCGGGTTGCAAGATGTTCTTGTTGAACCCAGTGTATTCCTCTCTAGATGTACACTATCAGAAGGTGGTTCCATACCTTGTCATAGTTGGAAATCCATTATCCAATAAGTGCTCGCGATTTTGATTGTATACTACGTATGTAGAACGTGAGATGGAAGCGTTTCTGCTAGATGATTATTATATTGTGGTTGATAGACACTATTATAATATCAAAAGGATTTTGATATAAATATTATCTTTTCTTTCAAAATGATTTGAAAGTTGAATCAAATTGATTTGGATTCTCATAAGGGAAAAACCCGTTCCGTTATGTGGCGTGGTTTTATGAGATATCGTTTATTTTCTCAAACTATTTTAAACTGTTTTACTCACACCAGTCCAATGACTGACCCAGAGTTTGTTTTGTTTTCCCTAAACTCTTGGGTACCCCATTTTATTCGGGCAGTCAAGTAGTTAGGATTTTTCAGATATACTTGGAGAGCTTGGAGCATGAGGCTTCAGGATTATATAGCTATAGTTATTTCCACTGTGTTGTAAGTGTTATACTATGATAATGTTAATGTATACATATACTAATTTTATTTCAAAATTATGTATCTATTATATGTTGTTCGTTTCGCTGTGAGTTTCGTGTTACTCTGATGATGATGTATGTTCTTATTCTTCTTCTCCTATTCTAAGTTTCTATCTTATCTATTCTCACCCTCTAATTTCTTTCATGGATTATCCGGTGTTTCCGATGTTTAGGTATTCGACATCGTGTTTGGTGTCAATAACCAAGGTCGCGAAAAATCCGGGTCGTTACAGTGGTATCCGAGCTGAAGGTTAAGTAATTACCTTGGCTCTGTGGCGTGACTCGGTAGAGATAGGGTTAGTAATACCCTAGATTGAGTTTGATTGTATATATACGAGAGAACGTATTTGTAGATTTCAATATAAAATTGTTTTATATTGTCGAGATTTATTGGTTGAGTTGTTTATAAGTTCTAGTAGATCAGTTTGATCCACTGTATCGGTAGGGGTTTATAAACACTTGAATGCGGTAAACCGACATGGTATGTTTTGAAAAAGGGTAAATGAAATAATTTTACACTAATTATATTTTGATATAAAAGAAATCTGTATCTTAGAATTAGTATAGTATATTGGATGTTTTAGTTGTTATTATAGTCAAATAAGATTATAATGGAGATGGTTATATATATAACCAAATAAAATTCATATAAGTATTACGAAGTGAATTAAATTCGAAATTTAATCATAATTGGAATTAAAACTCTGGAAATTTGTGGAAGTGTTTGTAAATGGAATTGAATTAAATATATGAGAATTTTAAAATCTTGAGAGATTTTAAATTGTTTACAAAGCACTGTGAATGGTATTTTGAAATATATTTCAAATGGAAGTGTTCAGAAATGGTTTTAAAAGTGATATAGTATTGAACTCACTTCGATCACTGGAAAATATATTCCGATGATGACAGCTGCATCATCGGTGCTCATTTTTGAGTTGCTAAGTGACGGATTACTACCAAAGATTTTGTTTTTGAATTGTTTTGTGAAAAGCAAGAGTTTTGAATCCTGAAAGGGGATATCTGGTTTTAGAAAAGGTATACTGTTTGAAATTCCCTGGGGAAGATTGTTTGAATTAAAACAAATTAAACTAGAATTTGTAAAAGCAAATAGAAATAGAAATTTGATTGAAACCAGTTAAGTGGAAAATGAATTGAGATAGAAAGTATCGAAGTAGATTGGATTAAAGATAATCTGAAATGGAATTTGGCTGGTAAGTTAAGAGTTGAAATTAAAAATGGAATCTGAGTTAAGAACAGAATTTGGCTTAGGTATAACCGAATGATTGGGATGACATTGGTATATGCAGAATTGGTAACAGTTGGAAAGGATGTATTGATATGCCCGACAAAAAGGAACCAGTTTATATTTATATTGGGTATGAGGTTTTTATGAGCCAAATTGGCAAGCCACTTGGCTATTTGATTTTCTTTTGGGTTGAAGAAGGCCTAGAGAGGCAAGTTGAAGTTTGAGCTATTGACCAGTACAAAGGAGGTGTTGGCGAAATTTTTCGAAAATTAAGGTGTTAGAAAATTTTCGTTAATAGGAATGAATAAATATTTAATTAAAATTAAATTGGTTCAGTTGAAATTGAAGTTAAGAAATGAACAAATAAGTTCTAACCAGCCAATAGGGTTTGTTTTCTACCTTAGCAATTTCGGGGACGAAATTATTTTAAAGGGGGAAGAATGTAACGACCCGTATTTTTACGGCATAATAATTAATTTATTTAATTATCTATAATATGATTTAGAGTTTTAAATGGTTGTTGAATTAATTAATAGTGAATATTTAATTATTATAATAATTAAATTATATATTTAATTCTGAAATAATCAGAATTAGCTGAAATGGCAATAATGTGTGAATTGGACAATTCAAAATATATAATTCTGTTTAAAATTTAATTACGATAACGAATATATTTAATTAACGAGGTTAGAGCGTATAAATTATAATATAATTATAATCGAGCTCGAAATGGCGCGGTAGTTCGTAATTTGACGATTCGAACTTTAAACGAATATACTGAATCCGTTTTAAGTCGGATTTCTGTGAAACAAGAAACGTTTAGAGCTGGTGAAGTATATTTTTCTAATGGAAGAGAAAAATCAAGATTTCGTCGTGTAGATTTTGAGTTATGTCCAAATCAAATTTTCGAAAAGTCGCTATGGAATTCCTTTATAATTTATAGCGATTTATTTATATTATAAATGGATTTTTCAATATAAATTGAATATCGATTCAACCGCGATTTGAATATCGAGTCATAAATCCAATTAAAGCTGTATGATATTCTATTGTGAATATATACGATAATATTAAATTATTAATATTTAATTTAATTATTTTTAAATATATTTATATTTAAATGGGATTATTTAGAGCTTTAAAAATAGCCAGTTTTGCAAACGACCTCTGTTTCGACGAAACTAATTTTGTTGGATCGGTAATATTAAATTATTGTTAGATATCAAGTTTCATGATTTTTGAAGTCAGTATGTGGTCGTACATGATTTTATTGTGAAAAACAGACGATAATTTGATTTTGAAAATACCCTGTGTGAGCAAATGAACTCGGAATTCGACGAAACCAGTTTGTTGGGTTCGTAATATCGAACTGTAGCTGCATGCCCATTTTTATGATTTTTGGGTATCGTATGTGATCATACGGATTTTTAGAATGTAAATACAAGTAACGGTTCATTATAAATCAATAAAATAATAAATATATAAATATATAAATTTCCTATAAATACCACTACCATCTAACTTAAACCTAATTTCATTTTTATAGTCAAAACTTTTGTCCGCCATCAGTATTTCATTTTCCAGAAAAATGTCCACCTTTAAAAAAATCAAATCAAATCCATGAAAAATCTATAAATCTCCAAAGGATTATGTTCGAAACCCTCTTGTCATTCCCTTCAAACTGATATGCTTTTCAATAGGTTCCAAATACTTTTTCTTCGCACCTGTAAACATGCGTGAGTTCTAGGGTTAATCGGTTTTGGGAATTCGAAGCAGTAATTAGCGAATTCGAGTTTGAATTAGTGTTGAGTGAATCAAATGGAAACTATGGTGGTTTTTTGTGGATTTCACGATAAAAGTTGTCGATAATCTTCCTATAGCCGAGTGTGGGGATCGAGATCGCAGTTTCGGAAGGGAGTGCGTGTTGGAAGTTCTTATGTGGAGGTGGGAGAGCTCGGGAAGGTGGTGCTAATGGTGGAGTTGTTGCAAATTTTAGTGGAGTAGGGAGTGAAAACGTGGGAGATGAAATAGCCGCAATGGCCATGTTTTTATGTTGGAGTGAAATACGCACGAGGAAGGAAAGGATTTGCGGAGCCGGGCTCTAAGATTTGGGTATGGGCTGAATTCAAATAGTAAGGCCCGATTGAAAAAAAAATACTTAGTTTAATTTATAATAGTACGCAAAAGTATAATGACAATAACTTGTTTATATGTTAACAGAATTCAGAAAAAACAAGATAGAATCGTATGGACAACGACTACAAAATGGAACTAACTGGGAGTGGATTGGAGCTCGTTTGAATTTATGGCGAAATAAATTGTTTGATCTGAATCAAACAACAGTTTATCGTTATTTAACGACAAACTGCCAAAGTGAGTAAAACGCACCAACTCTACCAGTTCATATTTTTATAATGTATATTTAGAATTGATAAATGATGACTGATATCTGTGTGTTGATTGTTTGATTGAATTGCTGATTGATTGGTTGAAAATATCGATATAGTTATATATATCGTTAGTCAAATATTGATTCTGTTTATCAGAATATTTCATATTGAAATGAAATTGATGTTAATTATATGGTTTAACATATGTGATGCAGGGAAACAGGTTGGAGGGATCTAACTGGATTCCTCAATATTTATAATACTGTTGTTTTCATATGTTGTGATATATGCTGTGAAACATAATCTGTGATTGATTATGATGATACTGGTCCTGTATTTGGTATTTTAAATACCATAAGAAATACTGGAATGTATAATGGAAATTTTCGAAGTATATTGAAAAGAAAATATTTATAACATCAAAGGGTTTTATAAAAGGAATATTTATTGTTAAATAAATAGAATTTAAAAGAAAGATTTATTTGTTAAATAAATAGAAGATAAAAGGAATATTTATTTGTTAAATAAATAGAAGACAAAAGGAATATTTATTTATTAAATAAATAGAAGATAAAAGGAATATTTATTTGTTAAATAAATAGAATTGAAAAGGAATATTTATTTGTTAAATAAATAGAAGATAAAAGAAATATTTACTTGTTAAATAAATAGAAGATAAAAGGAATATTTATTTGTTAAATAAATAAAATAAGATAAAAGGAATATTTATTTGTTAAATAAATAGAAGATAAAAGGAATATTTATTTGTTAAATAAACAGAATTGAAAAGGAATATTTATTTGTTAAATAAATAATATAAGATAAAGGAATATTTATTTGTTAAATAAATAATATAAGATAAAGGAATATTTATTTGTTAAATAAATAGAATAAGATAAAAGGGATATTTACTTGTCAAATAAATAAAATAAGATAAAGGCATATTTATTAGTTAAATAAATAGAATAAGATAAAGGAATATTTATTTGTTAAATAAATAGAGTAAGATAAAGGAATATTTATTTGTTAAATAAATAGAATAAGATAAAAGGGATATTTACTTGTTAAATAAATAGAATAAGATAAAAGTGATATTTACTTGTTAAATAAATAGAATAAGATAAAAGGGATATTTACTTGTTAAATAAATAAAATAAGATAAAGGAATATTTATTTTTTAAATAAATAGAATAAGATAAAGGAATATTTATTTGTTAAATAAATAGAATAAGACAAAAGGAATATATATTTGGAAAGTAAATAGGATTATAAAAGGAATTAGAGTTATCAAGTAGAGTTAATCAATTAGAGTTATCAAGTAGAGTTAATCGAGTAGAGTTGATTGATTAGATACAATCGAAATAAAGTTAATCGAATAGAGTTATAGAGTTATTCGAAATAAAGTTATCAAATATAGTTATTCGAAATAGAGTTATAGAGTTAAGTCGAATATAAGTTATTCGAAGAGAGATTATCGAATATGAGCTATTCGGAAAGGAATTATCGAATATAGTTTATTCGAAAGGAGTTATCGAATATAGTTTATTCGAAAGGGATTAGTCGAATATTAGTTATTCGAAGAAAGGAGTTATCGAATATAGTTTATTCGAAAGAGAGAATATCGAATATAGTTTATTCGAAAAGGAGTTATCGAATAGAGATTATTCGAAAGAGAGTTATACGATGAAATTCGATTATAACGAATTCGGGAAATTACTATTCACTTTCCGTTTTAATCAAGATTTATTTATTTATTAATAAATTAGTTGTTTGTTTATTTATCCAAATTAATAAATAAAAGTTATACTTAAGTTATTATATTTCTAAAGCATGGGATTATAACACTACTGTTATAATCAAAATGATTTCTATAAAAGGAGTGGATTCGTAAATAGTATCCGTGTAACACCCCACCTCCGCTAGGTTCACTCACAAAGGGAATGCACTAGCTTTGGTGGAGCATTATCTAGGTAAGCATACACAGAAATATTACAAGACAGAACATATAAAATAGCGGAAGAAGAAACAAATTTCATTGCTTTAAAATCTAGAAAGGTCTAAAGCCTTTTTACATCAAAATGCCATTAAATCCATTACATCGAAATTTGTCTTGCAACAGTAAAGAAGCATAAAACCATAGTCATAAATCATTTCCCAAGTAAAATAGTAAAGCAGCCATAGCCAAGAAGGGTCCAAGCCATATATGATGATCTTGAAGCAGAAAGAAGTCCAAACTAAGTAGTAGTGTTTACCTCCCTGAGAACCTAGGGGGAACGAAAGAAAAAGAGGCGAAAGAAAACGGGTCAGTCATAAAGACTGGTAAGTCCTAGTGACTTTTAGCATAGAAACAAGTAAAGATAACATGACATGCATAAACTGAAAGTAAACATAAGGATGATGACAAGATAGGCAAGTTAAACTAAGATGACAAGATAAACTATACTAACCAGATAAACTACGGTAACAAGATAAACTATGCTAACCAGATAAACTACGGTAACAAGATGAACCATGCAAACCAGATAAACTACGTATAGCATCGCATGTTTAACATTCTTTGCACCAACTGTACTAGTACTCCAACCCGTATCATCCTTTCCATGTATATGTACAGTCCCTTGTCGTATATCGTACGGATATCATCACGTATTTCTATACTACTTCAACGTAGTGCCACTATTCTTGAAATCGTTTGGACTGCCACCCTTGTTCTGGATAGGTTTCCTTATCATGAACTATCACGTGTTCAACTAGGATTTATGCCACCTAGGACCACTAGGGATTATGCTACCTATTGAACGTTTTCTAGATTCGATTAGGGTTTATGCCACCTAGGACCACTAGGGATTATGCTACCTAACGAACAACAACCTTTTTCCACGTAACGATCTATTAATCGATCGGCTTCCTACAAGTCCTAGCTCATTCATCTGTCTGTGTCATACGGCCCAATCACGAAATGTGGTCACCTGTGCTAGGTCGACCCTAGGGTGTATCAAGCCCTAGAGTGCCAACCACCGACATGAATCAAGCACGCACAGTGTAAACCTACCGGTGCCCAATGCCTGCTTTTTCAACTCCGGACTACATATACGACCATAGTCTGCCTGAACCTACAATGGTGCACCAACTCAGCCGTCGTTCTGGTCGCTTACAATCAGTCCAGTAATCGTGCCCCACCCTGCCTTGTTCCATGGTATCGTGATACATCTAGTGGGTTACTGCTGAAAAGAACCGCGTAACTAGGGTTTTCGTCCAGTAGGTTAAGTGTTGTCATTTAAATTCGAGACTTAACCCCATCAGTCTAGCATGTCAAGTTGGTTAAGTTTGGTCATTCAAGTTCGTGACTTAACCCGCCTACGTGTCATGTCAAATTGGCTATGTGTTGTCGTTCAAGTTCATGACTTAGCCCTACGAATCATGTGTCAAGTTGGTTAAGTATATTCAAGCGGTTCATGACTTAACCCAATCAAATCATCGTGTCAAATTGGTTAAGTATATTCAAGCGGTTCATGACTTAACCCTATCAAATCATCGTGTCAAATTGGTTAAGCATATTCAAGCGGTTCATGACTTAACCCTATCAAATCATCGTGTCAAATTGGTTAAGTATATTCAAGCGGTTCATGACTTAACCCTATCAAATCATCGTGTCAAATTGGTTAAGTATACTCAAGCGGTTCATGCCTTAACCCTATCAAATCATCGTGTCAAATTGGTTAAGTATATTCAAGCGGTTCATGACTTAAACCTATCAAATCATCGTGTCAAATTGGTTAAGTATATTCAAGCGGTTCATGACTTAACCCTATCATGTGGCATTAATTCATTAATGCACCCCAACAACTCACATCAGACCTGTTGTTGTGGTCACTGGATATGTCGGGCGGTTCCGGGAAGAATTACACCACAACTCAGTCTGACCTCGGGTTTTCAAGTGCGATATGACCAACTACCCACATTGGATCCTATTGTTTGCAGTAACTGGATTTTCTGGGCGGTTCCGGGCAGAATTACACTGCAAACTCAACCCAACCTCGAGTTGGCCATTTTCAAGTTCATACTAAGCGTCATGTTCATGTTTCATGTCTAGTTACAACAATGTTCAAGTCATATAAACATCACATCAATTATGCCAAATAACCCTTTTTCCCCGTTGTCTAACTAACGCATTCATATATAGTTCTACGGTCTTTAGGCTATTAATTAGCCTAATTATAACGGCGAAAAAGATGACTACGGTGATTCAACTTTAGCACAAACATAAACTTGTATATAAGAGGGTACAAGTGAACTTGATGAACTTGGCAAATCTTGTGGCAATTTACAATTCTAGCAATTATAATTCAAACTATCATAATTGGGATGACACAATATCCTACAAGTTCTGTGATGTCATAATGACCAAAATTGACAGCTCGTAATGTCACAATAACTTATCAAGATCTAGGTTGACAATCCTAGCCCAATTGTGATGTCACAATAGCATGACAAGATCCAAAATAACTTGTAACGTCACAATACTTATCAACAACTTATAATGATATAATGATCTGAATTAACAATCTAGAGGTTCAACTAGTCAGGTTCAACAAATTGGGTACAAGGTGATGAACCAAATCTAATCACTTTCGACGTCCCCATAGTTTAGATCCAAGATTATATATATATATATATATATATATATATATAAATCCAAGGTCCATACGACAATTCTAGACTTTGTGAATTACAATAATAACTGATTCAACATCGTAGTCATGACAATATTATGGACATGAGGGGTCTAGATCTACAACATGAATAGGCTCCAAATCAATTTCATATCAATATTCCCACAAGTCAAGATTCAAGATGAACAATAATAGATCCAAGGTGAATACTAATAGATCCAAGATAATTATCATACATGAGTTCAATTTCAATTTATAACATGTCCATATTAGGTTTAAGTTTGAATCTAAAAGTAACTGGGGCTTACAGATCGTGGTTTGAGAATTAGAAAATAAAAGTCGATGTTGAATCTTGAGTCTAACAGAAATCCCCTAATTTGTAAAACTCTACATGTAGTCTTGATGGAGAAGAAGAAGTCCCTTTTTCTCTAACTTTTCAACCAGAATTTAAGCAGCATAAGGCCAGAGAGAATTTGTGTAGAGAGTAAGGGGCTAGGGGGTTGCTTATATAGGTTTAGGATCATGAACCTGGACTGAAAACGTGTCCAAAAACATCAGAATGAATCTGGGCTGAAAACCAGATTTTGGCACCAGTTCGACCATAGGTTCGACATGGTCCCTAGGAGGTCGACCATAGTGAATCGACCCCCAGGTCGACCTGGTCCTGGGCAGGAAATTTCCCGCCCAGTCTGCCCTGGGGTTTGAATTCGAATTTCGAGCTGCTTTCGATTCTGGAAATTCCTGAAACTTCAGAGGGTCATAACTTGGTCATACGGACTCCAATTTTCGGAAACTCAGACTCGATTTCATGCAGAATTCCGAGACGAACGCAATGGCGCAACCTGTTTCCCTTGTTTCTTATTTTAAAATTTAGTTCTGCCTTGATTTATGGTTATAACATGTTAGGAAAATACAGGTTGTTACATTCTACCCTCCTTAAAGGATTTCGTCCCCGAAATCTCCAAGTTAAGGAGAACGTATCCAACCATCCATCATCCATCTACTCAAAACATCACCCATAAGCAATCATTGTCCTTAAAAAATTTCTAATGTTGTATGAACATATGCGAGAGAGTGTGTATTTGTACTTATCTAATGCAATAGATCAGGCGGTTACTGATTCAGTAAACCTCCTTAATGCAAAGTATGTTAGTGCGATGAGTCCAACATGTATGCAAAATTCCTATTACATTTCACAATTTCTACATGAGTGCTCAAACATTCATTCATATGCAACATCCAAATGATAGCATATCAAGTTTCCATCCATGTACAAGTATAAAACATTCATGCATATGCAATATGAGATGTGACTGAGCCGATTTAGTGCCTAATGTGTGTTCATGCATCCACGAGCAACAACTAGCAACCACTTGCAACCATCAACCATAACATGTCTCAAACACATGTTTACATCCATTAGTTCCTACCTAAAGGTATAGTCGAAGCAGTAAAGAAAAACTTTGTACCCATTAGGCAATGTCAAAACTGGAAATCTTCCTCACATGTATACTGATTAGGAGAATAACTCCCCTAAATACCAGCCTAAATACCAATATATATGATTCTAGGAAACCAAGCATGATAAACTCCTTTTAGGCTGCAAAAATCCCTTCCTAAAACCAACCCATATCTTATAAAGCCCAAAAAATTTAGTCAACCCAACAGCCACCCTCAAACCCCAACATATATCACAACCAGATGAGTCATACTCCTTATGGGGTTTGCAACAGAAATAAGATTGAGGATAGGACCAAGAGGATATACATAAAAGATAGCATGCAAGTAAGCTCTACAGGAAAAGAGGGATCAAGGATATACTCTTAAAAAGAGATATGATGCGCGTATCTAATCTTCAATCTTCTAAGCCGCATTTCCTTGAGCTTAACTCCATTGTGCTTTGTCCGCCTTTAGCTTCATAATTTCGTAGCTTCTTAATTCTTGTTTCCAAAATATGAGTTGGAACTCATTTCACTGTTGCCTCTCGTCCCACTTTCCCTTATCCTCCTTCTAGTATACTCGGCTCAAACATAACTGCGTACTCATGGTTTCATGTAAGCTCTCCAAAATTCACTAGTGAATCCTGGATCTCATTTACCCACTATAGGGTATTTCACGCAGAAGAATTATCTCTTGCAAATAAACAGATGTCAGCCATGTTGCCAAATGTACTTACTAAGGTGATTTCCTATAACTCATGCCTAAGCGAAATGAACCATCCACCTTAGTGGCGAACACTACTCGAGATCAACAAATGTATCAAGAGATTCTAGGTAACCAAGCATGGCAGAATCCTCAGGGTTACACTAGACTTCGAGGGTATTACCACGGCAAGTCAAGAGTCTAACTACCCTCTTTTCATACTCAAGAATGGCACCAATATTGGATAACTATTCAATCCCTAGAATCGACCCGTAGCCCAAAAACATAAGCATTTCTTCTAAACTCAACACTTAGCATAGACATTCTCAAATCCAAACAAGTCATGAATAAATGAGCTGATTCCCCAACAGGATTTTTAGAAGGGAAAAAAATGGGATCCTCTACTATGCTAGTACTAAGGTGCAGAGACTCAACTATTGAAGCAGAAACAAAAAGGATGCGATGTACCATAATCAAAAAGGATATGGACAGGATACAAAGATAAACTAGGCTTTCCTACAGAAACATTTCTACCTTCTTGTTCTGAGCCCCATTCGCCTTAACCACTCTTATCCCCTCTTATTTAACGTGTTAACAGGTCTCTTGAGAATTACCTCCATCGCACGGCAACCCTTCAAAGCTTGAAATAAGATTAGTCGCAGATGGAACTAATGTGACTACAGATGGAGGAAAGAAAGGGAAAAGGATTCAAACAAGGAAACAAAGGATAATGCTAATGGCCTTTGGGGAATAGCCTTTAAAAATAAAACTTTTCTTGAAAAATGCTTCTTTGTAAATGGTTTTGAAAATAATTTCAAAAGGTTTTAAAAAAAATTGCCCAGTCCGGTAACCTTCTGCTCTGATACCAAATGTAACACCCCACCTCTACTAGGGTCACTCACAAAGGGAATGCACTAGCTTTGGTGGAGCATTATCTAGGTAAGCATACACAGAAATATTACAAGACAGAACATATAAAACAGTGGAAGAAGAACCAAATTTCATTGCTTTAAAATCTAGAAAGGTCTAAAGCCTTTTTACATCAAAATGCCATTAAATCCATAATCATAAAACCATAGTAAAGAAGCATAAAACCATAGTCATAAATCATTCCCCAAGTAAAACAGTAAAGCAGCCATAGCCAAGAAGTGTCCAAGCCATATATGATGATCTTGAAGCAGAAAGAAGTCCAAACTAAGTAGTAGTGTTTTCCTCCCTGAGAACCATGGGGGGGGGGGGGGAACGGAAGAAAAAGAGGCGAAAGAAAACGGGTCAGTCATAAAGACTGGTAAGTCCTAGTGACTTTCAGCATAGAAACAAGTAAAGATAACATGGCATGCATAAACTGAAAGTAAACATAAGGATGATGACAAGATAGGCAAGTTAAACTAAGATGACAAGATAAACTTTACTAACCAGATAAACTACGGTAACAAAATAAACTATGCTAACCAGATAACATACGGTAACAAGATGAACTATGCAAACCAGATAAATTACGTATAGCATCGCATGTTTAACATTCTCTGCACCAACTGTACTAGTACCCCAACCCGTATCATCCTTTCCATGTATATGTACAGTCCCTTGTCGTATATCGTACGGGATTCACCACGTATTTCTATACTACTTCAACGTAGTGCCACCATTCTTGAAATCGTTTGGACTGCCACCCTTGTTCTGGCAAGGTTTCCTTATCATGAACAATCGCGTGTTCAACTAGGAATTATGCCACCTAGGACCACTAGGGATTATGCTACCTATTGAATGTTTTCTAGATTCGATTAGGGTTTATGCCACCTAGGACCACTAGGGATTATGCTACCTAACGAACAACACCCTTTTTTCACGTAACGATCTATTAATCGATCGGCTCCCTACAAGTCCTAGCTCGTTCATGTGTCTGTGTCATACAGCCCAATCACGAAATTAGTCACCTGTGTTAGGTCCATCCTAGGGTGTATCAAGCCCTAGAGTGCCAACCACCGACACGAATCAAGCACGCACAGTGTAAACCTACCGGTGCCCAATGCCTGCTTTTTCAACTCCGGATTACGTGCACGACCATAGTCCGCCTGAACCTACAATGGCGCACCAACTCAGCCGTCGTTCTGGTCGCTTACAATCAGCCTAGTAATCGTGCCCCACCCTGCCTAGTTCCAGGGTATCGTGATACATCTAGTGGGTTACTGCTGAAAAGGACCGCGTAAATAGGGTTTCCGTCCAGTAGGTTAAGTGTTGTCATTTAAATTCGAGACTTAACCCCATCAATCTAGCATGTCAAGTTGGTTAAGTGTTGTCATTCAAGTTCGTGACTTAACCCACCTACGTGTCATGTCAAATTGGCTAAGTGTTGTCGTTCAAGTTCATGACTTAGCCCTACAAATCATGTGTCACGTTGGTTAAGTATATTCAAGCGGTTCATGACTTAACCCTATCAAATCATCGTGTCAAATTGGTTAAGTATATTCAAGCGGTTCATGAATTAACCCTATCAAATCATCATGTCAAATTGGTTAAGTATATTCAAGCGGTTCATGACTTAACCCTATCAAATCATCGTGTCAAATTGGTTAAGTATATTCAAGCGGTTCATGACTTAACCCTATCAAATCATCGTGTCAGATTGGTTAAGTATATTTCAAGCGGTTCATGACTTAGCCCTATCAAATCATCGTGTCAAATTGGTTAATTATATTCAAGCAGTTCATGACTTAACCCTATCAAATCATCGTGTCAAATTGGTTAAGTATATTCAAGCGGTTCATGACTTAACCCTATCAAATCATCATGTCAAATTGGTTAAGTATATTCAAGCAGTTCATGACTTAACCCTATCAAATCATCGTGTCAAATTGGTTAAGTATATTCAAGCGGCTCATGACTTAACCCTACCAAATCATCGTGTCAAATTGGTTAAGTATATTCAAGCGATTCATGACTTAACCCTATCATGTGGCATTAATTCATTAATGCACCCCAACCTCTCACATCAGACCTGTTGTTGTGGTCACTAGACATGTCGGGCGGTTCCGAGCAGAATTACACCACAACTCAGTCTGACCTCGGGTTTTCAAGTGCGATATGACCAACTACCCACATTGGATCCTATTGTTTGCAGTAACTGGATTTGTCGGGCGGTTTCGGGCAGAATTACACTGCAAACTCAACCCAACCTCGAGTTGGCCATTTTCAAGTTCATACTAAGCGTCATGTTCATTATTCATGTCTAGTTACAACAATGTTCAAATCATATAAACATCACATTAATTATGCCAATTAACCCTTTTTCCCCCGTTGTCTAACTAACGCATTCATATATAGTTCTACGGTCTTTAGGCTATTAATTAGCCTAATTATAACGGTGAAAAAGATGACTATGGTGATTCAACTTTTGCATAAACATAAACTTGTATACAAGAGGGTACAAGTGAACTTGATGAACTTGGCAAATCTTGTGGCAATTTACAATTCTAGCGATTCTAATTCAAACTATCATAATTGGGATGACACAATATCCTACAAGTTCTGTGATGTCATAATGACCAAAATTGACAGCTCGTAATGTCACAATAGCTAATCAAGATCTAGGTTGACAATCCTAGCCCAATTGTGATGTCACAATAGCATGACAAGATCCTAAATAACTTGTAACGTCACAATACTTATCAACAACTTATAATGATATAATGATCCGAATTAACAATCTAGAGGTTCAACTAGTCAGGTTCAACATAATGGGTACAAGGTGATGAACCAAATCTAATCACTTTCGACGTCCACATAGTTTAGATCCAAAATGATATATATAAAAATCCAAGGTCCATATGACAATTCTAGACTTTGTGAATTACAATAATAACTGATTCAACATCGTAGTCATGACAATATTATGGACATGAGGGGTCTAGATCTACAACATGAATAGGCTCCAAATCAATTTCATATCAATATTCCCACAATTCAGGATTCAAGATGAACAATAACAGATCCAAGGTGAATACTAATAGATCCAAGATAATTATCATACATGAGTTCAATTTCAATTTACAACATGTTCATATTAGGTTTAAAGTTTGAATCTAAAAGTAACTGGGGCTTACATATCGTGGTTTGAGAATTAGAAAATAAAAGTCGATGTTGAATCTCGAGTCTAACAGAAATCCCCCAATTTGTAAAACTCTACACGTAGTCTTGATGGAGAAGAAGAAGTCCCTTTTTCTCTAACTTTTCAACCAGAATTTAAGCAGCATAAGGCCGGAGAGAATTTGTGTAGATAGTAAGGGGCTAGGGGGTTGCTTATATAGATTTAGGATCATGAACTTGGACTGAAAACGTGTCCAAAAACATCAGAATGAATCTGGGTTGAAAACCAGATTTTGGCACCAGGTCGACCATAGGGTCGACCTGGTCCCTGGATGGTCGACCATAGTGTCGACCCCCAGGTCGACCTAGTCCTGGCAGGAAATTTCCCGCCCAGTCTGCCCTGGGGTTTGAATTCGAATTTCAAATTCGAATTTCGAGTTGCTTTCGATTCTGAAAATTCCGGAAACTTCGAAGGGTCATAATTTGGTCGTACGGACTCCGATTTTCGAAAACTCGGACTCGATTTCATGCAGTATTCCAAGATGAACGCAATGGCATAACCTGTTTCCCTTGGTTCTTATTTTAAAATTTAATTCTACCTTGATTTATGGTTATAACATGTTACGAAAATACGGGCTGTTACAATCCGAGAGTTACGTAAGGAAGTTTGTTAAAGATTTAGAAGGTGAACTTTGTTTATTTCAAAGTTAGAAATGTTGTTTAGTTAAGGTCTGAGAGGTAGTTATACCCCAACTTGATTGGCTTCGTTTTAACTAAGGAATTATTAAGGTTCAATAATGAAGATTGGTTAAGTGAATTTAGTAAATAAAGGTAATGGTTTGAGTTGGTATAGCGATGTTTTATTTAAACATCTGTTTAAATACAAATGAAGGAGATTTGGAAATGTTTTCCAAATAAGAATCAGAAATATTCTCCAACGTTAATAATGTATATTTTCTAAATTTAAAAAATAAGGAATGTTGAATATATGGAAACAGGAAATAAATAAATTAATGAACTAAGGAGATAAACATTAAATGATGATTGATCGATAGAATTTCCATCTGGAAATAATATCGTTGTTTGTACACATATTTTTCTTTGATAGTTAACTCACCGACTATCGAAGTTTTTGACCATTTTTCCGTCGTTAATACAAAGAGACTGGGATCAGATTCTTTACCTGAAAACCACTCTGTATGGGTGTTATCGTTACGAATCAAATATGATGAAGAAAATTGAAAACGAAGTTATGCAAGGGCTGTTCTGACGATCCTAGGTAGCAATTGCCTAAGATGGATTTACAGAATAGTGCCTTCGATTCGTCCAGTCCCAGGACGACCAGTGTGGAAGAATGTCTGAAAGAGTATATTTAATAGATCGCGTAAGTTGATCTCTTCAAACGTATTTACATTTAGTTGCAGAGGAATTGTTTCTCTTAGCTGTATACCCATGGTATTTTTAGAGAAATCAATTTGTGATTTGGCGGGTATGACGATGCGACATTTAAAGGAAATAAATGTGTGATCTGTCAGAGATAAGCGTGGCCTCTAGCCTCACTATGTGGGTTGATTCCATTAGGGTGTATTATCACCTATAAAGAGATATTCATTTTATTCTTTAATCTATTTGATGTTGTCCTATTCGGGAGACGGTTGCTGATCCCAACTGTTGGTGATATACATTCGATACACTAAAGCGAAATGAATGGTCTGTCATGTGTGGCCGGATTGCAAGATGTCCTTATTGAACCCAGTGTATTCCTCTCTAGAGGTACACTATCAGAAGGTGGTTCCATACCTTGTCATAGTTGGAAATCCATTATCCAATAAGTGCTCGCGATTTTGATTGTATACTATGTATGTAGAACATGAGATGGAAGTGTTTCTGTTAGATGATTATTATATTGTGGTTGATAGACACTATTATAATATCAAAAGGGTTTTGATATAAAGATTATCTTTTCTTTCAAAATGATTTTAATGTTAAATCAAATTGATTTGGATTCTCATAAGGGAAAAACTTGTTTCGTTATACAGCGTGGTCTTATGAGATATCGTTTATTTTCTCAAACTATTTTAAATTGTTTTACTCACACCAGTCCCATGACTGACCCAGAGTTTGTTTTGTTTTCCCTAAACTCTTGGGTGCCCCATTTTATTCGGGTAATCAAGTAGTCAGGATTTTTCAAATATACTTGGAGAGCTTGGAGCAGAAGGCTTCAGGATTATATAGCTATAGTTATTTCCGATGTGTTGTAAGTGTTATATTATGATAATGTTAATGTATACATATACTGATTTTATTTCAAAATTATGTATCTATTATATGTTGTTCGTTCCGCTGTGAGTTTCATGTTACTTTAATGATGATGTATGTTCTTCTTCTTCTATTCTAAGTTTCTATCTTATCTATTCTCACCCTTTAATTTCTTTCATGGACTATCCGGTGTTTTCGATGCTTGGATAGTCGACATCGTGTTTGGTGTCGATGACCAAGGTCGCGAAAAATCCGGGCCGTTACATCCACCCTATGGAGCAATGCAATAATGAGGGTATATCTCTGGGATGATCAAGCAAATAATGAAAGAAATCCTATTAAGAAAGGATGATGAGGAAGACTGGAGATTTTCCCCTAGTCAAACCCCATTCACATAAAGAATATTGAATTTGAAGTATCCTAAGAAATTCTTCCCTCCTACTATGCCAACTTATAATGGAATGACCGATCCTAATATTTTTTCTCTTTAAGTATGACTATCACATGAATGGTTCATAGGAAACAAACGATTTAAAATGCCGATACTTTCCGGTGTACTTGGAAGGGGTTGCATCGCTTTGGTGTAAGAAACTTGCAACAAAATCTATTGATAAATTCAGAAACTTGGCTCGTAAGTTCAAGCAGCAATTCAGGTTATACACTTCAAAGGAAAAAGGTATTATGTCTATATCTGGAATGACCCAAGAACCTGGAGAACCATTGAAATCCTTTTTGAATTGCTTCAGTACCGCAGTAATGGAAGTCGGCGATTCTAGCCAAGAATGGTGTTGATGGCTTTAGTACGAGCCTTAGTAAAGAAACTGAGTTTGGAAAATGAGCGAAAATGAAGGAACCTAATATGCTTGAAATATTCTGTAAGAAAGCTGATGAATTTATAAGGTTGGAAGAGACAACCTCGATAGTTGGAAGCATTTGTGGGATGCTTGCAAAACCAAAAAGTTGTTGATCCAAAGGAGAATAATGATACCCAAGACAGTGGGAAGAAGTCGTAAAACCAGAAGAGAGGAAATGAAGGTAAAGGAATAGGTAAAAAGTATGGGAAACGTCTTTAGTATTCTAGACCGGAATATTTTACTCCTCTGAACGAGACTCCAGAAAAATCTTACTGGCTACCAAGGAGATGAAACACATTCGGAAGCCACCTCCCATTATAGTGTCCGACCATCAGAAGAATTTTGCAAGATTTTGCCGTTTCCATAATCAACCGGGTCAAAAAACTAACGAATGCCATCACCTGAAAAGTCTAATACATGAGCTCATCAAGGAAAATAAACTACAACAATACATTAAGAAACCTCAGGTAGCAAAACTGTCCCCAACAGCCCAAGGTTAGGTTATCCCAACCAACCAACCAAGTCCTAGCAACCAGAATAGCGGTCAGAATAATGGAAGGATGGTCATCTATACCATTTTAGGTGGACCACATTCGAAATGAAAGAGTTGGGGAGAAATGGAAAGATACTCCAACGCCTTGAAATATTCCCCAAAAGACGAAAGTTGCCTCACCTTAGAGGGCACTAATCCAGTTAAGCAGCAGAAAACATTCAAAGATGACATAGCCTTCAGGGCTCGGGATTCAGAGGGCATCGAGGCTCCAACACTTGACCCTTTGGTGGTGACAGTAGGGATAGGTCCGACAGCGGTAAAAAGGGTACTTGTCGATTGTGGAGTATCGGTGAACATTCTCTTTAGAAACAAATAAAATTGTGTATGACAGACGTATTGGCATGTCAGATAAAAATCCAAGGATTCTCCGGCGAGTCATAACAACTGATTGGAACAATTGACCTACCTCTTGAATTAGGAAATGGTGGAAGGAGGGTTGTGTTGACTCAAACTTTTGTTATAGTGGATGTGATTTCTGCTTATAATACATTCTTGGCAAAACACGCATTGACGGATTTTAAGATTGCCTTAGCACTGTGGTGCATTGTGATGAAGTTTCCCTCAAAAAACGGGGTCAGAATGATAAAAGGAGATCAAAATGATGCTTGCGAATGCTACATATTTGAGTTGCGAGAAGCTTAGAAGAAGGAAAATGGTAAGAATGTAGAGGGATCCCTTCGCATTTGGGAACCTGTCTTGTAGAAACTAGAGGGAAACTCCTGCATAGGGGAACATAGTCGTGCTCGTAGGGCTATGGACACCAGGAAAAATAGTGTAGAGGACCATAATTCAATACCAACAGAGATTAGATGCATGTCCCAGTAGACCCTAAAGATCCAACTCAAGTTCTGAATATCGGATCACGGCTTGTCCTGAGGATGTAGAGAAGATTAGTGATTTTTCTTAAAGATAATCTGGATGTGCTCGCATGGAGTCATGTAGATATGTGTGATATTTTACCAAAGGTCGCAATTCATGCTTTGAATATTGATCCTCAGTACACTTCAGTGAAACAGAAGAGATAGCCTTAAGGTCCAGAGAGATCAACAGCTTTGAAAAAGGAAGTTGATAGGTTAATGGAAAAAGGGTTCATCAAGGAATCAAGATATCTGGATTGTGTTTCTAACCTATTACTAGCTATTAAGGCGAATGACAAATAGCGAGTATGCCTCGAATTTTCAGACCTTAAAAAAAAGCGTGCATGAAGGATAACTTCCCGCTACCCCGAATCGATCAGCTTGTAGATGGGATAGCAGGGCATGAATTACTATGCTTTATGGACACATACTCCGGGTATAACTAGATTATGATGCACGATCCCGATCAGGAGAACACTAGCTTCATCACCGATTTGGAACCATATTGCTACTGCATGATGTTGTTCAGTCTAAAGAATGCAGGGGCAACTTACTAGCGATTGGTTAATATAATGTTCAAATCTCATATCGGCAAAACCATGGAAGTGTATGTGGATGATATGCCGGTTAAGTCCAAAAACCAGTCAATCATGTAGATAATTTAGCCGAGATGTTCAAAATCTTGCGAAAGTATGGTATGAAGCTCAATCTGTTAAAGTGTTCATTTGGAGTCTCTTCTGGAAAGTTTTAGGGATTTATGGTCAGCGCTAGGGGCATTGAAGCTAACCCGACACAAATTACAACCCTAAGAGATGTAAGAGCCCCCAGGAATAAAAGGGAACTTTAGAGCCTGAATGGAAAATTTGAAACATTAAGTAGATTCATCTCGAAGGCAACCGATAGATGCATTCCTTTCTTCGACGCTCTGAAGAAAAGGAAGAATTTTGAGTGGACTACATAATTCCAGACTACCTTCGATGAATTGATAAGACACATAGAGACTCCACCAATGCTTTCCAAACCTAACGATTAAGAGGATTTGTTTATTTATCTAGCAGTATCTTCCCATGGCTTGAGTGCATCCCTAGTACAAGAGGAATCTCACGTCTAGTAGCCCGTGTATAACATCAGCAAAAGATTCACTGGGAAAAAAAGAATTATCCCAAACTCGAGAAAATCGCCTACTGTTTGTTGATTGCATCAGAAAATTGCGAACTTACTTCAAAGCATACCCGATTAAGGTACTCACCGCCCAACCATTGAAGCAAGTCTTGTTCGCCCTGAAACTTCGGGCCGGTTATTGAAATGGATTGTTGAGCTAAGACAATACGATGTAACATATTATCCCCAAAGGGCGATTGATGGACAAGCCTTGGCTGATTTCATTGCTGAATTTATTTTTCGAGACGGTGATGAGGAAGAGATGGTTGAATTGGTTGTGTAGTGTAATTGTACATCGATCGAGCCATGAATGAGTATTATTCAGATGTGGGAGAGAGTCTCTCGAGGGGCTTCCTTTTGTTATGTTCTATGATTAGAATTCTGGACCACTAATAATGAAGTAGAATATAAGGTCTTAATCGCATGGCTAAAAATAGAAAATGAATTAAATCTCCGAACTCTTCAAATTTTTAGTGATTCACAGCTCGTGTTGTGCCAAATCTGAAGAGTTTCAAGCGAATGAAGGAAACATAGCCCCATATTTGTCAAAGGTATGGTAACTGGCAACAACTTCGATTATCACACCATCACTCACATTCCGAGGGAAGAGGATATGAAGGCCGATTCATTTGCAAAGTATGCTAGTTTTGGAGATGCCTAAAACTCGATCTTTGTGCCGGTGGTAGTCCTTACTAATCTGAGCACCAGCGACAGGGTAGTGAAGTATGTTATGGAAACTACCGAGGAACCAGAGTCGCGAATGACCCCCATAAAGGAATACCTGAATAACGTAACACTCTCGGCAAGTCAGATGGAATGGAAGAAGCTACTCGGGAAGGCTCCAAGATTCATTATGCAAGATGGAAAGTTGTATAAGCGGGGATTTTCTATGCCATTTTTTCGGTGTGTGGCCTGAGATGAAGCAAGAAGGATCCTGGACAAAGTACATGAAAGTGAATGTGGAAACCATTCTGGTGGACAGACCCTGGCTAAAAAAGTACTTCGATATGGCTACTTCTAGCCTGAGCTGAACAGGGATGCTGCAGATCGTACTAGAAAATGTGATAGATATTAGAGATTATCCAAAATCCCAAGAGCCCGTCATCAGAATTAACATAGATAGTTAACCCATAGAGATTTGTTGTATGGGGGATTGATTTGATAGGAGTGTTAGCGATGGCAAAAGCAGATGCCAAATATGCAATTGTTGTTGTTGATTATTTCACGAAGTGGGCCGAAGTGGAACCACTGGCCATGATAATTGTTAAAAAAGTTATTAACTTTGTGACTAAAAATATTATTTGCAGGTTTGGTGTTCCACAAAAGATGTTCACCGATAACGGGACATAATTTGAGAGTGAGGAGTTTCGAAGCTTTTGTAAACAATATCAATTCCAGAAAAGCTTCGCAGTTGTAACGCATCCGTAGGAAAGTGGGCAAGTCGAAGTGGTCAACAAGATCATTAAATCTACTATCAAAAAGCGACTGATGGAAGCTAAAGGTGGATGGATGAATGAATTGCCACTTGCACTATGGGCTTATCGGATAACCCACGAATCAACGATTGGACACATGTCGTTTTCCTTGGCATTTGGTTTAAAAGAAATGATACCCGCGTAGTTAAAAGTCCCAACTCACCGGAGGATTCATTTCAAGGAATTGATAAGGCACAATGAGGCTCCGCCAATGGTCTCTAACCCAGTGGCGGAGAGGATATGTTCGTATATTTGGCAGTATCTTCCCATGCCTTGAGTGCAATTTTGATACGGGAAGAATGACACGTCCAATGGCCTGTGTATTATATCAGCAAGAGATTTACTAAGGCAGAAAAGAATTACCCCAAAATCAAGAAACTCGCTTACTGTTTGTTGATTGCGTCGAAAAAGTTGCGATCTTACTTTCAAGCACACCCGACTAAGGTACTTATCGACCAATCACTAAAGCAAGTCTTGTTTCGCCCTGAAACTTTGGGACGACTATTAAAATGGAACATCGAACCAAGCTAGTGTGATGTAACATATTATCCTCGAAGAGAGATTAATGGACAAGCTTTGGCTGATTTCATCGTTGAAATTACATTCGAGATGATGATGAGGAAGAAACAGTAGAAGTGGTTGTGCAGTGGAAGTTTTATGTTAATGGGGCAATGAATGAGTATTGTTTTGGTGTGGGTGTGGTCCTGGAAACTCCCGAGGGGTTCTCATTTTGTTATGCACTTTGATTGGAATTCCCAACCACTAGTAATGAAGCAAAATACGAGGCCTTAATTGCTGAGCTAAATATAGCAAAGGAACTGAACCTCCGAACTCTTCAAATCTCCAATGATTCGTAACTCGTGGTGTGTCAAGTCCAAAGGGAGTTCCAAAGGAGAGGAAGAAATTTAGCCCCGTACTTGTCAAAAATGTGGGATCTTCTCAATGACTTCGAGTATTACACCATCACTCACATTCCTCAGGAAGAAAATATGAAGGTCGATTCACTTGCGAAGTATGTCAGTTCCGGAGATGCACAACTTTTGGGCCTTGTGCCGGTAGAGGTCCGCACTAATCTGAGCATCAGCGACATGGAAGTAGAGTACATTATGGAAGCTACTGAAGAACCAGAGTCATGTATGAACCCCTATAAAGGAGTATCTGAAAAATGGAACATTCCGGACAAGTCAGATGGAACGGAAGAAACTGCTCAGAAATGCTTCGAGGTTTGTTGTGCAAGATGGAAAGTTGTGCAGGAGGGGATTCTCTATGCCATTGTTGCAGTGTGTAACGCAAGTAAAAGCAAAAAGGATCCTATAAGAAGTACATGAAGGTGAATGCAGGGACCATTCTGATGGATAAACTCTGTTGATGTCAAAAATTGGTCTAACGACAATCAAACCCCAAAGTGTGTAATCCACACACAAGTCTCAAGATATTACCACAATCACAATCACAGAATGCAAAAAAATAAATACAGGGGACACACAAACACTTTATAGTGGTTTGGCTTAAACCAAACTTATGTCCACTTTATAACCTCTGATTATACTGTTGACTACAGGTTATAGTTGCTTTGGTTGAAAGAAGGCAGAGAAAGAAGTTGTTTATACCCAAAATCCTTGTGTTACAATATTGTTCGATCGAAGTGTATGGTGGTCTATTTTTAGGAAACCAACCTTGAACTTTTTAGAAAAAGATCCTCCTTTTCCATTTCTGGAAAAGGTGTATTTATAGACAAAAATCTAGGTCGATCGAAGTGCTATGTGGCAGCTATCCGATCCTGGCTCAACCACGTGTCGCTCGATCCAGAATATCTGCTGTAGGAGATGGGACTTGGTCTCCTATTCGGGAATAGTTCTTCTCAATAACCAAAGCACATGTGGAACTTGGAGCAAGGGAATAGGCCTGGTTTGACTGATAACACAACCTTGAGAATCGTGCTTTGTTGTGTAACATCGGTGGTGGATCGATATAGCTGGGATCGATTAGTTGGATCAATCGAACCGATCCTTGAATTATGAACCATGCTCGAAGAAAGGTGTTTCTTCTTGAGACACGATCGATTTGAGTCGAACCAAGATCTAGTCGACCCAAATGAAGATCGATCCAGTAGAGAGATGGTCCAACCTTAGTAAGAACTTAAGTTGTAATGGCTTTTACCAAAAAGTTGGTCAACACTTTGCCCCCCCCCCCCCCAACCCAGAACACAATTTTCTTAATAAAGAAAGGTGTGTTCTGGATCTTCTTGAGAATGATGCATAGAAGTCCAATATATAGAAATCCAGAAAGCCAAGGTTACGCTGGTCAGGTCCAGAAAACCAATGATCTTTGACGATCGTATTAAGGCCGAAAGAGAACCAAGAAAATCATGACCTCGCCTGGTTCATCTAACTACGAGCACAATCTGTACCTGCACCGCAAAAGAGGAAAACAAATATGTCAAATCCTGACAGTACTGCTTAGCCTTTTCGAGCGTAAACCATGCTTAGAGATTTGTTTAGAGTATAAGCCATACTCAGGCAGTGATTAGATTAACTTGTCAAATCCTAGCAAGATAGTTCAACCCTTCAGGTATAGGCCATGCCAGAAAATTGAGATTGAGCATAAACCATGCTCAGGGTATAATCTATACCGAGAAATTGAGTATAAACCATACTTGAGCTTTAGTGGTATTTCCTTCTCAAATCCTGACAAGGTAGTTTGATTTTCCTAAGTATAATCCGTACATGGTAGTCTGATTCGAGTATAATCAACATCCATTTTAAAAAAAATGTGTTTGTCACATCCAAACAAGTGGAGTTTCAATTTAGGTATCAACCATACCTCCGGTAGAGGAACGAGTATAAGCCATACTCTGGTTTCGTTTGAGAATCTTGACAATTCCTGACAAGATACTCATATTGATCAAACATAATCCATGCTTGAGAAAATAGGTTTTATTTATTCCAAAGATTATAACATAGCCAAAACAAATCCTGAATGGTTTATGATTGAATCCAGAGCATGCTTTGGAATTACATCCTAATTCCATACGTGTGTACTTCATCTTATTCTTAAAGTAGTTGTACTGCTAAGAATGCTGCATGCCTAAGAGTTAAAGCGTATACCCCTTGCGCAAATGAGTCAACATAGCCATTGGAAAAATTAAAAAGCGGTGCATCTCTTATATCCTAAGAAATGTAGTAAATTCTGAATGATCTAATCTAGATCAGTTGATGATGATGCTGCGACTGGTAGATTCGGGATCTTTCCCATTCCAAGGAGCATGGGAACCATTCTGAGGAGCATGGGAGGGTAGAAGTGGTAGTGCGTATGTCGCAGATTTATTTACATACTTGGGTAGCTCTCCACGTATAACGAATTCTTCGATGAGATCACGCACGTGTCTACAATCATTGGTGCCATAACCTGCCATATCATGAAACATGCAATGCTTTCCTGATTCTTGTTCTCCTTGAGTTGACTCCCTCCTAAGAGGCTTAGGAAAAGGAAGAGTTCCTTGCATGTCGAGGTATATGTCTAGCAGTGACTAATTGAGCTCTGTATATCTATCATGTTTGGGTTCTCTTCGGAACCGCACATTCTTTTCATTCTTTTCTAGGGCCTTTCCCATTCCTTTATTTTGGACAATAGTGGATGGTCCTCCATCCTTTATAGCAAGTACGTCGAGATTATCTATCTCGATGTCAGCATCCTCTTGCAGGAGGAAGCTATCTGCCTTAGAATAAAAGTCACCAATGTCTGTGGGAGGATCCCTTTGAAGGGAGATTTTGAAGTCTATTCTATCCAAAACACCAGCCATACCTGCTATAAGTACCATGGATGTCTACAATTGATCGACTGAGGATACGGCTGCATTGAACCTTCCTAGGAAAGAGCGCAGGGTCTCACCGGACCGCTGCTTAATAGATGTGAGGAACATGACACTCTTGTGAGGAGATATGTGAACTCTGAATTGCTCAATAAAGCGAGTAGCCAACATGTTCCAGGTGTTTATCGATTCATTTGTTAGCTATCGAAACCACATAACATTTATATGAGTCAGGTAAAGGGGGAAGCACTTAGCCATGACATTAACCAATGCCGATATTAATTCCATGTGATGCATATATCGCACAGGATGTATAGTAGGATTTGTCCTTTCTTTGTATGGTTCCAAAGCTGGAAGTTTAAAGTCAAGCGGGTTACGAGAGTTCCTGGTTTCTCGTGTAAAAGTACAACGATGGACGTTATCTACGTCTCGTCGAGAAGTGGTGCCTCGGGTGAAGCGCTTAATGATGCTGGTGATTTGATTTCTGTCCCCGAGAAGTCGTTGCCACGATACCAATTTTGCATTGGTGGCTTCAGCGCGAAACTTAGTGGAAGCGTGCCTTGTAAGCTCGGGGTCGGCCTGGCGCGGCCTACGAGTGATGGGTGAAGGTGGTCCACAACCTTCGTTGTTGATTCCAGATTGTCTGGGACCCCTTTGTTGGCTTGCGTGTTGGGCCGAACCATATCCATGCTGGTAGGATTGGACCGACTAGGGATAGCAATATCAGTTCGAGGTTCGACCTTACCCCCGCCTGGGGCAATGACAGAGTGGTAAACAGTAGCGTTTCCCTCCGTTATGTTGGGACTTAATGTGGTATTGCGGTCTTGGAGAGACAGAAAGTTGCTGCCCCTAGCCGTGCTTGGATCGCAGTGCTAGCGAGGTCAAGTCAGAGGTGGCATAGGTCCAGTTTGTGGTAACATGTTGGACCAAACCAAATGTTGCATTAACCATGATCTGGTCGATCCTTGAGGTTGCATCAATCGATCCGGGAACTGAGTCAAACCAGGATCTGGTCTACCCGAAAGCTGAGT
This sequence comes from Allium sativum, assembly GCA_030737875.1. Classification (NCBI taxonomy): domain Eukaryota; kingdom Viridiplantae; phylum Streptophyta; class Magnoliopsida; order Asparagales; family Amaryllidaceae; genus Allium; species Allium sativum. Next base: position 111,358,728 of record CM060913.1, read on the forward strand.
CGATCCAGATGGTGGCAGAGCAGTGGACTATTCTGGGGCTTGGATTTCATCGACCCGAAAGTTAGCTGCTGCCCCAGCTTCTCCTGTGGCAGGGAGTGATGCGAGGTTGCTCGACCTTCCTTCCATCCGAGCGATGAAACTGTCCATCATCTCCTACTGTTTTTTGAGGAGTCCACCCTGGTATGCCATTTGTGCTTGGAGCTCAACTGGAACTCTATCCATCTCATCCCAAGTCAAGTATAGGGATGGTTCTTCGTGCAAGGAAGCCTTCAGGCTTGCCCCCGTTGCTGCACCCATAGTGCCTGTTGCTTGAGTGTGAGAAGATGTTCCATCCTTCTTTCGTTTCACCATTGCTTCTTCAACAAATATCTATGCAGATCCTTTCAAGCTTAGAAATTGTTAAAGGTGTTTGCAGCCCCCTTCCTGGCACGCCAAAGTGTTGACATCAAAAATTAGTCTAATGACAGTCAACCCCCAAAGTGTGTAATCTACACACAAGTCTCAAGATATTTTCACAATCACAGAATGCAAGAAAATAAATAAATATAGGCGACACAACAACAACTTTATAGTGGTTCAGCTTAAAACAAGCCTATGTCCACTTTATAATCTCTGTTTATACTGTTGATTACAGGTTACAGTTGCTTTGATAGAAAGAAGGTGGAGAAAGAAGCGGTTTATACACAAAATCCTTGTGTTACAATGTTGTTCGATTGAAGTGTACGGTGGGCTATTTTTAGGAAACCAACCAAGAACTTCGTAGAAAAAAATCCTCCCTTTCCATTCCTGGAAAGGTGTATTTGTTGACAAAAATACAAGTCGATCGAAGTGCTATGTGGCAGATATCTGATCCTGGCTCGACTCGTGTTACTCGATCTGGAATATCTGCTGCAGGTAGTGGGACTTGGTCTTCTGTTCTGAAACAATTCTTCTCGATAATCAAGGCACACATTTACCTTGGAAGTTGGAGCAAGGGAAGTTGAATAAGCTCGGTTTAACCGATAAAGAAGCCTTGCGAATCGTGCTTTGTTGTGTAGTGTTGAGGACAGAACGTGTAACAGCCCGCATTTTACGTATCGGAAGATCGTAAAATATTTTTATTTTATTCCCTGAGGGTTGGATCATTCTCATCTTTTGATACGTTGCTTATGGGGATGTGTGACATGTCCATAATTTTTACCGATTTTGTTTGTGACCGTTTTGCCCCTGTTAGTCTTGTACTGGGCATAACTTTTGACTCAGGTTGAATCAGAGGGTGAGACCTGTGCCATTGGAAAGGAATTGATGATTCCCTTTCCGTAGAGTGGTTACATTAAGGATTTGGTTCAGCGGTTTGGGAGAAATAGCTGTTTTAAGGTTTTTCAGTTGGCTGTTCAGGTTTTGGAAGGCTAATGGGCTGATTTGGAAAAGGCCCATTAGGGGGTTGGTGGAGGCTATAAATAGGGGGTAAGGGATATGGAGAAAGGTTGGCATTTTCCATTCTCTTATGGGGAGGCTGTGATCTCCTTCTTCCTCTAACATCTTTCCACCATTAAAATTCTAAAATCCAAGGAGGGAAATCGAAGATCTACACCATAAAAGGCTAGATCTACATCGTTTCAAGGGCGAATTCATCGGATTGAGGAGTTTGATTCGAAGTGTTCGCTGTCCGGATTGCTTTTTCATTGTTTTTGCATCGATTTGAAGAATTGGTGAGTGATTTACATCTCTTATTCGGATTCATGCAAGTATATGGGTTTTAGGATGTTAATTTCATCATTTCCATGTTATTTTCCTTAGATCCACACCATGCTAAGTCCATTTTATATATGAATCACCTTAGGATCTGATCTAGATAATTTAAATGGTTAATTTTATGATTTTTCTCAAGATTATGCAAGTTAGATCCGTTTTTATGTTCATATGATTCACTTATCATGTTTTGGGAGATTTATGTGTTTTGATGGAAATTGTTAGATTGATGATATTGTTGGTTGCATAACATGTTTGTGATTGCGTTTGGACGAATCGGATAAGCTGGTTTCGTCGGATTCGTCGTTTGGCGAAGTTTTGGTCGAAATCGGAGTCGAATTGGAGATGTGCAGGTTTCTGGTCGTCCTGGAGTTGGTCGGGTCGGTCTGGAGTGAGGTGGTCGGTCATAGTATGGCTTGGGAAGCAAGTCAGGGAGCTGGTCGATTTAAGCTGGTCGGTCCAGAAGGAGCAGAAGTGTTTCTGGTCGGTCAGGTGGAGCAAAATCTGGTCGGTCTTGACGGGGTCGATCCACAGCTGGTCGGTCCCAAGGAGGTCGAGTCGATCCAAAGCTGCAAGGAGGTCGAGTCGATCCAAAGCTGCATGGAGGCGGGTCGCTCTGGAGAAGCTGGTCGCTCTAGAACCCTGGTCGTTCTGGAATTATGGTTGCTCTGGAATCCTGGTCGCTCTGGAATCCTGGTGGCTCTGGAATCTTGGTCACCCTGGAGCTAGTCGTTCTAGAGGAGCTGGTCGGTCAGATGGGGTAAATCTTGGTCGGTCAGGTGGAAGCATATTCTGGTCGGTCCCAAGGGGTGGGTCGGTCCAAGGATGCAGGGAGGCGGGTCGGTCCTGGAGTTGGTCGGGTCGGTCCTACCCTGGTTGGTTAAAAATGGAGGGGATTTCTGCAGCGCTTTTGAATGCTGTGGTGAATGGCCTATGTGTTGTCGTTTGCTTTCTCTAGCAAGTTGATATGATGCTATGGATTGTTTTGATCCTTATGATTGATGCTTACTTCGGATCAAAGGTAGTGCTAACTTCGAGGTGGTTCAAGTAGGAAGGCTCGAAGTGGTGAATGTGTTCGTTGATCAAGGTGGATCAACGAATGTAGTGACAACTCTAAAGTGTCTTGAGTTGGGTGATGAGGATTGCTCTATGGTGTTCTGAGCATGACAACTCTAAAGTGTCCTGAGTTGGTGAACAGTCGCGATTGATAGCGATTGGAGATGCGAAGGCCGAGAGATTATTGTTATCATGGGTTCTAGCGGGCTCAGAGCAAGGGTTATACGATTTCGTTGTATGGTCGAATACCCTGGGTTTCGTTGTATGGCCAAGAATACATTTCGTTGTATGGTGTATGGAGTTTCGCTAGAACCGGGGTTTCGAGTATGGCCCTTGACGGATGGCAATATGGGCTAGTCATACGATAACGATGGTTTCGAAGCAGGATTGGCGGTGATAGCCAGAGTCAGTCATGGATGATTGGTTGTTCTGTTTGTACTATCTCACATAGATTATCCAAAGTCGAGGGAGATGTTCTTTGAGTGCTTAAGTGATATTGGTCTAGGCCTCTGGCGAGAGTACTTGAGGAATGTTAAACTCGATTAGGGTTGTCTGTGTGAGACCTATATAATCTGGATGTCATGTGTGTTATGTATGATTGAATGGGTGTTCTGGTTTCTATGGATGAATGGTTGAAATGCTTGGTGTAAAGGCTATCACTGTCCGATGTGGGGAAGATAAGGTTGAGTTCTTCTCTGGTGATGTGGGTAGATAAGTTGTTCATTTACCCATTCTCATATACTTTCTTGTTGAAGTTTGTTAGTTGTATTATCGCTCACTAAGACTATTGTCTGACTCAAGGTTTTATGTCTCCTCTTATTACCTTGGGCTGTTCATCCGGTTGTGGATGGGCAGACTAAGTAGCAGGTTACAGGTAATGGATCTTTGTGATACGAGGAAGCTGAGCGATGACGAGCAGGAGGCTGGCGTACCAGTTTTATTACTATCAAGTATTTTTGTTTCCGCTGTTTGAGTTGCTTGAGAGCTGTAGTGAGGCCTTATGTACAAACTTTGATATTAGTTGGATAATCTTTCTGGATGTTGAGAAAGTTTCAAAAGTTTGTTATATGATACCTCATTACTATCACCTGTTGTATAAGTTCTATTATATTTTATCCTTGCGCTGTGAGTTCTACGACAGGTTTCGATGTGTTTACCTACTCTGATGATCGTCCATAGCAGCCTGACACACCTTTAGTATATTATTCCTCTTGTTTAGTGCGGGGGTTATGGGCGGTTGTCACATTTGGTATCAGAGCTCTGGTCAATGATTTTGGCCAAAGTTCGAAGACGTAATTACGTATGAGAGACGTATTTGTAGATTTCAGTTGGATGTTTACTATATATATTGTATATATAGTAGTAGCGGTTGTATCTCTTTAGCAGTTTTCTTGGAAGTGGCTAATTATTCTAAATTGCAGATTTAGAATGAGTAGACGACCATCAAGACACGCTGCTAGGGGAGCTAATACTGGAGGGGGAAATGGTGGTGAACCAGATTACCCGGCCATGTTTGAAGCCATGGCAGAAGCAATTATGCGAAGGGTACCCGCTCCAGTGGCGGCTACGGTAGATGTAGGTGTGCGAGTTCCTAGGGTAGATTTTGCAAAGATGTGCAAGGACTTTACATCTCTAGGAGGGAAACCATTCAAGGGAACTGAGCCAACTGAAGAGGTTCAGAGGTGGATGGATTCATGTGTTCGAATCTTTGGAGACTTGGGTATTGAGGATGCAATGAAGAGAAAGCTTGCATCAAGGCAGCTTCAGAGTAGAGCCATGGAATGGTGGAATTCCGTTATACTCGAGACTCCGGAAGAGGAGATTTTATGGGAGCAATTCCAAGCTAAGTTTGAAGCAAAGTTTATCTCCACTGCTCAGAAGTCCGTCCTCTTCAAGAAGTTCGTAGAGTTGAAGTAGAATGGCAGATCAGTTCTTGACTATATTTCTGATTTTGAGGCTTTGTCTAAATATGCTCGTTCATACATTGATACACCCTATCAAAAGAACGAGAAGTTTGTCTTGGGTTTGGATGCTTATATTGGGAAGCCACTGGTGGACCATCTTGATGATTCATTTGAGAAGATTGTGGAAAAAGCTATTCGCCATGAAAGCTTGTTTCCCAAGGAAGCAAATGTTGTCGCTGCAACTAAAGGAGATCAGAAACCACAGCCGGGTGGTAATAACAATAAGAAGAAGAGGCAGCAACAACAGGAAGGGGAAAGTGGACAGAAGAAGCAAAAGGGTGAAGTGACTTGCTATAACTACTGGCAGAAAGGCCATTTTGCTAACGAGTGCAAGAATCCCAAGGCTGAGAAGAAGTGCTTCAAGTGTGGAAAGTCTGGACATGAGAAGAAAGATTGTCTGGAAGTAGCTAAGGGAAACCAGATCGTGAAGGCTTATGCTTTGGAAGCCGTGCCGTCTTCTTCGAGGGGTCCGACTGTTGAAGAGAAAGGAAAGGGTGTCGTGGTGCAAGGTACTCTTTCCGTTAAAAGTGTTTCAGTTCGAGTGTTGTTCGACACTGCAGCTTTGCCCTCATTTGTTCGTTATAAGCATGTGTGTCGCTTGGGTTTGAAACCCGAGATGTGTGATAGGCCAATCCAGCTGAGGGTTCGTCTAGTTTGTGTATGTTTGGCATGCTCTTGCTTTGTCGAGTCATGGTTGTTTTTGCGATGATCTCCGCTGGATTTGGGATCATCTTGGGCATAGTTTGGCTCAAGAAGTATGCGGCAATGGTGAATTGCGAGAAGCTAGAGGTGAGGGTCGGGGATGTGGAAGGGCGAAAGGTGTTGATTAGATGTAAGCACGAAGACGGGGTCTTCGTGAGTTATCTATATTCGCTTGGGATTTCACAGGAAGACCCATCATCAGTGCTGATCGCTAATGAGTATGTAGATGTCTTTGATGAGGTCAAAGGGTTGCCGCCGCATCGCGAGATCGAGTTTAGGATCGATTTGGTCGAGGGTGCGAGACCAATTGTTATGCCACTTAGGCAGATTGCGCCTAAGGAACAGCGAGAGTTGGAGGTGCAAGTTAGAGACCTTTTGGGAAAAGGTTTCATTCGGAGGAGTGTTTCCGAATGGGGTGGTTTCTCCAGGGTAGTATAAAACCTAGAAGTTGAGTCCGTAGTTACGAGACCTCGTAAGCTGCTTCGTGTTTGAGAGGAACAACACGAAATAGCTTAGGAGGTATACGGTCATGTTGTTGACAGAATTCCGCGTGCTAGGATAAGGCTATGGATGCATGGATTGATGGTTGCTAGTTTGGATGATAGAATTGGCTTCACATGGATGATAGGCATGCGGAATTGTTATGGTTGCTTGTGTTTGCTTGGAATTACGGGGGCGAAATTCTTAAGGGGGGGAGAATGTAACAACCCGCATTTTACGTATCAGAAGGTCGTAAAATATTTTTATTTTATTCCCTGAGGGTTGGATCATTCTCATCTTTTGATATGTTGCTTATGGGGATGTGTGACATGTCCATAATTTTTACCGATTTTGTTTGTGACCGTTTTGCCCCTGTCAGTCTTGTACTGGGCATAACTTTTGACTCAGGTCAAATCAGAGGGTGAGACCTGTGCCATTGGAAAGGAATTGATGATTCCCTTTCCGTAGAGTGGTTACATTAAGGATTTGGTTCAGCGGTTTGGGAGAAATCGCTGTTTTAAGGTTTTTCAGTTGGCTGTTCAGGTTTTGGAAGGCTAATGGGCTGATTTGGAGAAGGCCCATTAGGGGGTTGGTGGAGGCTATAAATAGGGGGTAAGGGATATGGAGAAAGGTTGGCATTTTCCATTCTCTTATGGGGAGGCTTTGATCTCCTTCTTCCTCTAACATCTTTCCACCATTAAAATTCCAAAATCCAAGGAGGGAAATCGAAGATCTACACCATAAGAGGCTAGATCAACATCGTTTCAAGGGCGAATTCATCAGATTGAGGAGTTTGATTCGAAGTGTTCGCTGTCCGGATTGCTTTTTCATTGTTTTTGCATCGATTTGAAGAACTGGTGAGTGATTTACATCTCTCATTCGGATTCATGCAAGTATATGGGTTTTAGGATGTTAATTTCATCATTTCCATGTTATTTTCCTTAGATCCACACCATGCTAAGTCCATTTTATATATGAATCACCTTAGGATCTGATCTAGATAATTTAAATGGTTAATTTTATGATTTTTCTCAAGATTATGCAAGTTAGATCCGTTTTTATGTTCATATGATTCACTTATCATGTTTTGGGAAATTTATGTGTTTTGATGGAAATTGTTAGATTGATGATATTGTTGGTTGCATAACATGCTTGTGATTGCGTTTGGATGAATCGGATAAGCTGGTTTCGTCGTTTGGCGAAGTTTTGGTCGAAATCGGAGTCGAATTGGAGATGTGCAGCTTTCTGGTCGTCCTGGAGTTGGTCGGGTCGGTCTGGAATGAGATGGTCGGTCATAGTATGGCTTGGGAAGCAAGTCAGGGAGCTAGTCGGTTTAAGCTGGTCGGTCCAGAAGGAGCAGAAGTGTTTCTGGTCGGTCAGGTGGAGCAAAATCTGGTCGATCTTGACGGGGTCGATCCACAGCTGGTCGGTCCCAAGGAGGTCGAGTCGATCCAAAGCTGCAAGGAGGTCGAGTCGATCCAAAGCTGCATGGAGGCGGGTCGCTCTGGAGAAGCTGGTCGCTCTAGAACCCTGGTCGTTCTGGAATTATGGTTGCTCTGGAATCCTGGTCGCTCTGGAATCCTGGTGGCTCTGGAATCTTGGTCACCCTGGAGCTAGTCGCTCTAGAGGAGCTGGTCAGTCAGATGGGGTAAATCTTGGTCGGTCAGGTGGAAGCATATTCTGGTCGGTCCCAAGGGGTGGGTCGGTCCAAGGATGCAGGGAGGCGGGTCGGTCCTGGAGTTGGTCGGGTCGGTCCTACCCTGGTTGGTTAAAAATGGAGGGGATTTCTGCAGCGCTTTTGAATGCTGTGGTGAATGGCCTATATGCTGTCGTTTGCTTTCTCTAGCAAGTTGATATGATGCTATGGATTGTTTTGATCCTTATGATTGATGCTTACTTCGGATCAAAGGTAGTGCTAACTTCGAGGTGGTTCAAGTAGGAAGGCTCGAAGTGGTGAATGTGTTCGTTGATCAAGGTGGATCAACGAATGTAGTGACAACTCTAAAGTGTCTTGAGTTGGGTGATGAGGATTGCTCTATGGTGTTCTGAGCATGACAAGTCTAAAGTGTCCTGAGTTGGTGAAAGTCGCGATTGATAGCGATTGGAGATGCGAAGGCCGAGAGATTATTGTTATCATGGGTTCTAGCGGGCTCAGAGCAAGGGTTATACGATTTCGTTGTATGGTCGAATACCCTGGGTTTCGTTGTATGGCCTAGAATACATTTCGTTGTATGGTGTATGGAGTTTCGCTAGAACCGGGGTTTCGAGTATGGCCCTTGACGGATGGCAATATGGACTAGTCATACGATAACGATGGTTTCGAAGCAGGATTGGCGGCGATAGCCAGAGTCAGTCATGGATGATTGGTTGTTCTGTTTGTACTATCTCACATAGATTATCCAAAGTCGAGGGAGATGTTCTTTGAGTGCTTAAGTGATATTGGTCTAGGCCTCTGGCGAGAGTACTTGAGGAATGTTAAACTCGATTAGGGTTGTATGTGTGAGACCTATATAATCTGGATGTCATGTGTGTTATGTATGATTGAATGGGTGTTCTGGTTTCTATGGATGAATGGTTGAAATGCTTGGTGTAAAGGCTATCACTGTCCGATGTGGGGAAGATAAGGTTGAGTTCTTCTCTGGTGATGTGGGTAGATAAGTTGTTCATTTACCCATTCTCATATACTTTCTTGTTGAAGTTTGTTAGCTGTATTATCGCTCACTAAGACTATTGTCTGACTCAAGGCTTTATGTCTCCTCTTATTACCTTGGGCTGTTCATCCGGTTGTGGATGGGCACACTAAGTAGCAGGTTACAGGTAATGGAGCTTAGTGATACGAGGAAGCTGAGCGATGACGAGCAGGAGGCTGGCGTACCAGTTTTATTACTATCAAGTATTTCTTTTTCCGCTGTTTGAGTTGCTTGAGAGCTGTAGTGAGGCCTTATGTACAAACTTTGATATCAGTTGGATAATCTTTCTGGATGTTGAGAAAGTTTCAAAAGTTTATTATATGATACCTCATTACTATCACCTGTTGTATAAGTTCGATTATATTTTATGTCACAACCCGTATTTTCAATAACCTGTTGTAACGTAAATCGAGGCAGAATTTAATTCTAAAATCTGAATCAAGGGAAACGGGCTATGCCATTGCGTTCGTCTCGGAAAAATACGCGAAATAGAGTCCGAGTTTTCGAAAATCGGAGTCCGTATGACCCGATTAAGGCCCAACAAAGTTTTCAGAAAATTTCTAAGTAAAAACAGATTTCAAATTCAAACTTGAATTTGGAAAATTGGGCCAGTTTGGGCCAGGCGGGAAAATTCCCGCCAGAGTACCCAAGTCGACAGCCCTGTCGACTTGGGAGTCGACTTGGTTGGAACCAAGTCGACAGCCCTGTCGACTTGGCTGTCGACTTGGTCCAGCCGGTCTGTTTAGCCTGGTGCACCATTTTGAGATTGTGTTGAGCTTGGGGGCCAGATTCGGTTTTAAGGGCTGAGATTGCAACTAGGGTTTAATCCTATGGCCTAAAACACTTGCCTAATCTATAAATAAGACCCTAACCTAGCCCTAAATCATCATTAATCTATCCTACAACTAAACTATGGCAAAATCAATCCTCTCATGGCCTCCACTCTCTTCATACAATTCCTAAATAAATTTCTAAGTGATTTTCCATGCATACAAGTGTTTTCAAACTTGTATGAGCATCATTAGCTTGCATTCAAGTCAAGTTTTTATATTAGCATCATAAAGAAAGAGTTTTGATCATTTTGGCTCAAGGGTTTTTATGTTAGAGCTTGCATTTTGGGTTTGATTGATTTCATAAGGGCTTTGTCATATTTTGTGACTTCTTAAGCATTGTAAGCCCTATTCTACTTTCATACTTAAACTCTAAAGTTAAATGTATGATATGCAAGTTTACTATGCTATGAAATGCAAGTTTATCATGTTGTGATATGCAAGTATGCCAAGTTATGTTATGCAAGTTTGGGTTGAACATTTTGTTCATGCTATCATGTTATGCAAGCTTATCTTGGGTTTATGAACATAAAGCTTCAAGCTTTATGCCAAAGGTTGCATTTTGGCAACATGTAAGTTATCATATCTCTTATGACAACTTGCATGTGAGGCTAAATGCGAACTTATGGCGATGTCTACATGTCATTTAGCACCATGTATCTCCAATATGCCAAGTTTGGTCTTGTGCATGCTTTTGGGGCCTAAAAATGTAATATGAAAGTATATGAACATATGTACATTTCATATGCCACCATGTTGAACTTGTGGCTTCAACACCTTTTATGTCATGATTATGCCGAGTTCCCTCTTTCTATCCTTTATGCGCTATTGCGATATGTAAGCGATGGGATTGCGTTTGGGGTTGGGTAAACTTAAAAGACATAAAAACATAAGCTTGGGAATTTACCTATTAAGTTAGGTCTACCCATTGGGAATTTACCTATTAAGTTAGGTCTACCCAATTGCTTGAAAACTTGTAACATGTTTTGTAAACATGATGGACATGACACTTAGAAAAGATAAGTGTGGCCAACTCGAGGTTGGATTGAGTTTGTAGCGTAAACCTACCCGGAACCGACCGGCTTAACTAGTTGCTACAAACAATAGGACCCAATGTGAGAAGTTGGTCATGTTGTACCTTGAACCCGAGGTTAGACCAAGTTGTGGTGTAAAGCTACCCGGACCCGCCCGGCTTAACTAGTAACCACAACAAGGTCTAATGTGAGAGGTTAAGGCGCATTAAATTAATTAATGCCTCGTGATTAGGGTTAAGTCATGGTCCACTGAATACTTAACCAACTTGGGCTTGGTAGATTAATCGGGGTTAAGTCGTGAACTCATCGTTACACTTAACCAAGTTAATCCATGATTAGCAAGAGGGTTAATCCGTACTTAACCCACTAGAAAACCCTAGCAATGGGGGGCCCACTCCGCAGTAAATCCCCAAAAATTGGTATCATTAAGGCCCTAGGGACTAGGCTAGGGAGGGGGCACGATTACTGGGCTGGAGGTAAGCGACCCAATAAACGACGACCGGGTGGTACGCCGATGTAGTTCCGGACGGACTATGGTCGTGCACGTAGTCCGTATTTGGAGAAGTCACCCATGGGTACCAGTAGATCGAGACTGTGCACTCATGTTTATGGTGTCCAGGGGTTGGCACCCTAGGGCTTGATACACCCGAAGGATGTACCCGGCACAATTCGACTACAATTATGTTTGGGCCGTATTGACACCAACACGCGACGAGTTAGGCTTAGGGAGCCGATTGACTAGACCATTTGGTTGGACCTTGTATTAGGGTCATTTCATGTTATTGGGCCAAAGCATGCGCCAAGGGATCAATACTTGTTTATTCCAGTCATGTTAGTTTGCTAGTACACCTGTGGTGCAAAACCTTAATCCTGATTATGCGATGACACGTTTATCTACCTTGTTAGTTAGTCATCATGCTAGTATGTTGTTATCCTTATGATCATACCTGCTGCTCATGCCAGTTAACTTTATCAGTTTACATTGATTGTAGTAGGGCTTACTCAGTCTTTTTGATTGACCTGTTTTCTTTCGCCTATTTTCTTCCGTTTCCCCCCCAGGTTCTCAGGGAGGGAATATTGGAGCTTAGCTGGATTTCTGACCGCTTGCTTGTGGGATTTAGCTCATGTACGGTTTGACATGAAGCTAGCTATGGCTATCACTTCTTTTGGGGATTAGTACTTATGTATTTCAGTTTTTCAGTTGATGTTGTTTTATCTAGACATGTTTATTTGGAAAGCTATGTTGTACCAGACTTGTTTTGAAATGGTTTAAAATCTTCCGTTGTTCTATCTATGTTATTTACTCTGTTTACTTATATACACATGTTCTTGTTCTGCCTTGATATATCATTATGCATGTTTACCTGATTCAAACGCCCCTCCAAAGTCAAAGTGCTTGCAAGAGCCACCCTGGCGGAGGTGGGGTGTTACATTTGGTATCAGAGCATATGGTTTACGAGAAAGAACAAAAAGGTTTTTAGAAAACTTTTGGAAAACTATTTTCAAAACCAAGTATAAAGTATTTTCCAAAGAAAAGTCTAGTTTATTTTAAAGGCTATTCCCCAAAAAGCCATTAGCAAAATTCCTTCGTTTTTTTGCCATTCTGAATCTGTCTTTTTTCTTCGTTTTCAGTATGGCCGATAACTTTGCTATTCCGGAGGGAGTGCACATACCTGTTTGGTATAGGAGACTTTTGGAGGCTAGGGCGACCGAAGCCGGCCCCGCAGATGTCCCTCCTCATCCTCCTCCAGTAGTTAATGTTCCTCCTCCTCCTCCTCCAGTAGTTAATGTTCCTCCTCCTCCTGTCGCTGAGGTTCCTCTTCCTCCTCCCCCTCAGCATCCTCAAGCTGACTTCGCAAAGACTTGCAAAGATTTCAAAGCAATGGGTGGCAAGAACTTTCAAGGCACTGAGACTTTTGTAGAGGCCAGAAATTGGTTGAAAGAGACCGAGGATTTATTTGCTATCTTTGGGATAGACGATCAGAGGAAGGTCTTGTTGGCGGTTTGGCTTATGAAGGATGAAGCCGCTTATTGGTGGGAAGTCACCAATGGTACTAGGCCTGTTGAGACTTGGGCCAATTTCAGGGCAAGGTTCGTGCTTAAGTTTCTATCTTCTGCTGAGGAGAATCTGCAAATGGAGAGGTTCATAACTTTGAAACAAGGAGATATGTCTGTCAAAGAATATGTGAACAAGTTCAATCAGTTAGCTCGTTTTGGCTTGGATATGGTGAATACTCCTCAGAAGAAGGCTCTTCGTTTTGCTAGAGGATTAAATGAGCCATTGCAGGGATTGGCTATGTCACATATTCCCCATGGGGCCACGTTTGAGAGCTTGGTTGATATGGCGTTACTTCAGGGAGATGTCAAGAAAGAGACCAAGATAAATGATACTCAAGCCAAGAAGACTGATTCCCAGGGAAAAGGAAATCAGGGTAATCCAAGTGGTCAAAGCAGTCAAGGCAATCAGAACAAGAACAAGGGTCAAGGCAACAAGGGGAACAACAACAAGGGCAAGAACAACAAGGAGAAGTGCCATTATTGCGGTTCAGTTGGGCATCTTATTAAGGAGTGTAAGAAGAGGAAAAGGAAGAATGGTGAATGCTTTTTCTGCGGTAAGACTGGACATTTCAGTAGGGATTGCCCGAAGAAGCAAGGGCAAGGCCAGGGTCAGACTCAGCGTGCTGGACCTTCAGGAGGGCAAGTTCATGCTCTCAATGTCGCTCCAGTTCCCGATCGAGGTAGTATTTCTGTTGAGAGCCTTGTATATATTTCTGATTTTCCAGTTTGTACCTTGTTTGATTCTGGTGCATCGCATAGCTTTATCTCATCTGATCTTGTTGATAGTTTGCACCTTAGTACTAGCTTGGTAGATGATCCCGTCTGTGTCTCAAATCCTATTGGGGGTTCTGCCCATTTGTCTATGATATGTGGGGATTTGAGGATCTCTATACTGAGTGTAGAGTTCTTGTGCAGTGCTTATGTTCTTGGTTTTAGGGGATACGGATTGATATTGGGCATGGATTGGCTGTCCAGATATGGAGCCATTCTTGATTGTGAGCATAGGGTTGTGAGGCTCGTGACTCGCCTCGGAAACACCCTAGAGATTTCTTGTGATCCGAGAGGTCCCGTCATGTTGTGCTATCTGGAATCACTCGACTCGTCAGTGGAAACTCTTCAGTCTGTGAGAGTGGTTCGTGAGTATCCGGATGTTTTTGATGAAGTTAGGGGGTTGCCCCCTAAGCGAGAGATTGATTTCCGCATTTATCTGGTGGATAATGCAAAGCCGGTTTCTTTGCCTGTTCGGCATATGGCTCCGCGTGAAAGGCGGGAGCTAAGTAAGCAAGTGAAAGAGTTGCTTGAGAAGAACTTCATTAGACGAAGTATATCTGAATGGGGAGCGCCTGTGGTATTTGCTACCAAGGCAGATGGTTCTCCCCGACTTTGTGTTGACTATCGAGAGTTAAATAAGCTGACTAAGAAGAACAGACACCCGTTACCGAGGATTGATGATCTCTTTGACCAGCTTGTCGGTGCTTCTGTTTTCTCTCAGCTTGACCTTGCTACTGGATTTCATCAGCTCAGGGTAGCTGAAGATAGTATAGAGAAGACTGCGTTCAGAACTCCAGATGGATTCTTCGAATGGCTTGTCATGCCGTTCGGCTTGACTAATGCACCCGCATATTTCGTGGACTTGATGAGTAGGGTGTTCAGGGAGTTCTTAAACATGTTTGTCGTGGTCTTCGTAGATGATATTCTGATCTTCTCTAAGGATGAGGAAGAGCACGCAAGGCATCTCGTGGAGGTGATGGATACGCTTAGAGCGCATCAGTTGAAGGCCAAGTTCTCCAAGTGTCACTTTTGGAGAAGGGAAGTTAGATTCCTTGGGCATATAGTATCTAAGCAAGGCTTAGCGGTGGATCCCGCTAAGGTAGTTGCAGTTCAGGATTGGAAGACTCCAAGGAATGCAACCGAAGTGAGAAGTTTTCTAGGTCTTGCGGGTTTTTACCGGAAGTTCATCAAGGACTTCGCGAAGATTTCTGCTCCTCTCACTAAATTGACGAAGAAGAATTTAGTTTTTGCTTGGAGCATAGAATGCGAGCTTGCTTTTCAGAAACTCAAGAGAGCTCTTACATCAGCACCTGTTCTAGCTTTGCCCGATGGAGGGAAGTTATTTACAGTATACACCGATGCATGTGGCACGGGGTTAGGAGTTGTTCTTATGCAAGAAGGAAGAGTGATATGCTTTGGCGGTAGACAACTCAAAGTACATGAGAAGAATTATCCCACTCACGACTTAGAGTTGGCAGCAATAGTATATGCACTCAAGGCTTGGCGCCATTATCTTCTGGGAGAAATATTTGAGCTTTATACCGATCACAAGTCATTGAAGTATCTCTTTTCTCAGAAGGATCTGAATCTGAGACAACAAAGATGGATGGAATTCTTGGCGTCCTACAATTTTGAGATAGCTTATACCCCTGGCAAGGGGAATGTGGTAGCAGATGCATTGAGTAGAAGAAGGTTGACCCTAAGTCCTCTATTCGTTGAGATGAAGAATTTAGAGTATGTGGCAACCTTTGATTTCTCTTTGGCGGTTGAGTCCATGACCGGTTCTTTAGCATCTCTGGAACTCAGACCTACCCTTCTTGATCAAGTTGGGGATTCGCAGAGAGAAGACCCTCAGATAGTTGAGATTATGGATAAGCTGATTCGAGGAGAGACGTCTAGTCATCTCGCTCGATATTCTATTGATGACAAGGGTTGGCTGAGGAGAGATGGAAGGTTATGTGTTCCAATGGTAGAAGATTTAGTAAGAAAAGTTCTGGAGGAAGCGCATCGCTCTAAGTTGACTATACATCCGGGCGGAGATAAGATGTATAAAGATATGAAGCGCATTTTCTTTTGGCCTGGGATGAAGAAGGATGTGGCAGAGTTTGTCTCTAGATGTATCATTTGCCAGCAAGTTAAGGCCGAGTCGAAGAAGCCCGGTGGGCTATTGCATCCTCTAGACGTTCCACTTTGGAAGTGGGAGAGTATTTCCATGGATTTTATCGATGGGCTACCAAGGTCAAGGAAAGGGAATACGAGCATTTGGGTTATTGTGGATAGACTTACGAAGAGTGCTCATTTCATTCCGGTAAAGGGCAAGAGGACCGCATCTTGGCTAGTGTCTGTATATCTTCGTGAGATTGTGAGACTACATGGAGTCCCTTCTAGTATTGTCAGTGACCGTGACCCAATCTTTACAAGTCAATTCTGGAATAGCTTGCAAGAAGCCATGGGCACGAGGTTGAATCTAAGTACGGCTTATCACCCACAGACGGACGGTCAAACCGAAAGGGTGAATAGGGTACTCGAGGATCTGTTGAGGCTTTGTATTCTGGATTTTGGTGGTACTTGGGAAGACCATCTTCCTCTTGTTGAGTTTGCATATAATAACAGTTATCAGGCAAGCATAGGGATGGCACCATTCGAAGCTTTATATGGGAGGCCGTGCAAGTCCCCTACATGTTGGTGGGAGACTACAGATGAGCTTATACTTGGGCCTGATATGATCAGAGATACATCCGAGAAGATCGAGTTGATTCGGAGACGGATGAAAGCGGCCCAAGACCGACAGAAATCCTATGCTGATAAGCGAAGAACTGATTTGGAGTTTAATGTTGGGGATATGGTTTTCGTGAAGGTTTCTCCTTTGCGGAATGTGTTCCGATTTGGAGCCGTTGGGAAGTTGGCACCGAGGTTTGTTGGACCATTCCCTATTTTAGAGAGGATCGGGCAGATGGCTTATAGAGTGAAGTTGCCCGAGAAGCTTGCCGGAGTACACGATGTTTTTCATGTCTCGCATCTCCGGAAGTGTTTACATGAATCAGCAGAGGTTGTTGAGCCGAGTGTTCTGGAAGATGTGGAAGTGGAGAAAGAGGCTACCTTAAGGAGAGCTCCGATTCGTATCTTGGGGACAGAGACCAAGAAGCTAAGGAATCGAGAGGTCAAGTTGGTGAAAGTTCAATGGGGTGAAGCCGAAGAAGACGCAACTTGGGAAACCGAGGAGAAGATGCGTGGGCTTTATCCATTCCTTTTTGAGGGTACACTCTCAATCTCTTTTCTTTGTTAGCATATCTTTCTCTTTGATATCCATGTTTATCTAGTTTATCGTGTTCATCTTGTCATGAGAACCTTAGGTAGAAACCCTTTGGATGAAACATGTGTTTGAAACATGCTATGCTTGATTGTTGCAAGTGGTTGCAAGTGTTTGCAAGTGGTTACTCGTGGATGCATTATACACGTTAGGCACTAGATCGGCTCACACACTCCTCATATTGCATATGCATGAGTGTTTATGCTTATTCATGGATGAAAATTTTTGTGTTATCACATGGATGTTGCATATGGATGTATGTGATGTGCACACATATAGATGTTATACATTATGTTAGGAATTGCATACATATGGATTCATTTCACTAACATAATTTGCAGTGATGATATTTGCATTAGATAAGTACATATACACACACCTTTGCATATGTTCATACAACATTCAGAATCTTGTAAGGACAATGATTGCTCGTGGATGATGTTTTGAGTAGATGGATGATTGGACGGTAGGATACGTTCATCCTAACTTGAAGATTTCGGGGACAAAATCCTTTAAGGAGGGGAGAATGTAACAACCCGTATTTTCAATAACCTGTTGTAACGTAAATCGAGGCAGAATTTAATTCTAAAATCTGAATCAAGGGAAACGGGCTATGCCATTGCGTTCATCTCGGAAAAATACGTGAAATAGAGTCCGAGTTTTCGAAAATCGGAGTCCGTATGACCCGATTAAGGCCCAACAAAGTTTTCAGAAAATTTCTATGTAAAAACAGATTTCAAATTCAAACTTGAATTTGGAAAATTGGGCCAGTTTGGGCCAGGCGGGAAAATTCCCGCCAGAGTACCCAAGTCGACAGCCCTGTCGACTTGGGAGTCAACTTGGTTGGAACCAAGTCGACAGCCCTGTCGACTTGGCTGTCGACTTGGTCCAGCCGGGCTGTTTAGCCTAGTGCACCATTTTGAGATTGTGTTGAGCTTGGGGGCCAGATTCGGTTTTAAGGGCTGAGATTGCAACTAGGGTTTAATCCTATGGCCTAAAACACTTGCCTAATCTATAAATAAGACCCTAACCTAGCCCTAAATCATCATTAATCTATCCTACAACTAAACTATGGCAAAATCAATCCTCTCATGGCCTCCACTCTCTTCATACAATTCCTAAATAAATTTCTAAGTGATTTTCCATGCATACAAGTGTTTACAAACTTTTATGAGCATCATTAGCTTGCATTCAAGTCAAGTTTTTATATTAGCATCATAAAGAAAGAGTTTTGATCATTTTGGCTCAAAGGTTTTTATGTTAGAGCTTGCATTTTGGGTTTGATTGATTTCATAAGGGCTTTGTCATATTTTGTGACTTCTTAAGCATTGTAAGCCCTATTCTACTTTCATACTTAAACTCTAAAGTTAAATGTATGATATGCAAGTTTACTATGCTATGAAATGCAAGTTTATCATGTTGTGATATGCAAGTTTATATGCAAGTATGCCAAGTTATGTTATGCAAGTTTGGGTTGAACATTTTGTTCATGCTATCATGTTATGCAAGCTTATCTTGGGTTTATGAACATAAAGCTTCAAGCTTTATGCCAAAGGTTGCATTTTGGAAACATGTAAGTTATCATATCTCTTATGATAACTTGCATGTGAGGCTAAATGCGAACTTATGGCCATGTCTACATGTCATTTAGCACCATGTATCTCCAATATGCCAAGTTTGGTCTTATGCATGCTTTTGGGGCCTAAAAATGTAATATGCAAGTATATGAACATATGTACATTTCATATGCCACCATGTTGAACTTGTGGCTTCAACACCTTTTATGTCATGATTATGCCAAGTTCCCTCTTTCTATCCTTTATGCGCTATTGCGATATGTAAGCGATGGGATTGCGTTTGGGGTTGGGTAAACTTAAAAGACATAAAAACATAAGCTTGGGAATTTACCTATTAAGTTAGGTCTACCCATTGGGAATTTACCTATTAAGTTAGGTCTACCCAATTGCTTGAAAACTTGTAACATGTTTTGGAAACATGATGGACATGACACTTAGAAAAGATAAGTGTGGCCAACTCGAGGTTGGGTTGAGTTTGTAGCGTAAACCTACCCGGAACCGACCGGCTTAACTAGTTGCTACAAACAATAGGACCCAATGTGAGAAGTTGGTCATGTTGTACCTTGAACCCGAGGTTAGACCAAGTTGTGGTGTAAAGCTACCCGGACCCGCCCGGCTTAACTAGTAACCACAACAAGGTCTAATGTGAGAGGTTAAGGCGCATTAAATTAATTAATGCCTCGTGATTAGGGTTAAGTCATGGTCCACTGAATACTTAACCAACTTGGGCTTGGTAGATTAATCGGGGTTAAGTCGTGAACTCATCGTTACACTTAACCAAGTTAATCCATGATTAGCAAGAGGGTTAATCCATACTTAACCCACTAGAAAACCCTAGCAATGGGGGGCCCACTCCGCAGTAAATCCCCAAAAATTGGTATCATTAAGGCCCTAGGGACTAGGCTAGGGAGGGGGCACGATTACTGGGCTGGAGTAAGCGACCCAATAAACGACGGCCAGGTGGTACGCCGATGTAGTTCCGGACGGACTATGGTCGTGCACGTAGTCCGTATTTGGAGAAGTCACCCATGGGTACCAGTAGATCGAGACTGTGCACTCATGTTTATGGTGTCCAGGGGTTGGCACCCTAGGGCTTGATACACCCGAAGGATGGACCCGGCACAGTTCGACTACAATTATGTTTGGGCCGTATTGACACAAACACGCGACGAGTTAGGCTTAGGGAGCCGATCGACTAGACCATTTGGTTGGACCTTGTATTAGGGTCATTTCATGTTATTGGGCCAAAGCATGGGCCAAGGGATCAATACTTGTTTATTCCAGTCATGTTAGTTTGCTAGTACACCTGTGGTGCAAAACCTTAATCCTGATTATGCGATGACACCTTTATCTACCTTGTTAGTTAGTCATCATGCTAGTATGTTGTTATCCTTATGATCATACCTGCTGCTCATGCCAGTTAACTTTATCAGTTTACATTGATTGTAGTAGGGCTTACTCAGTCTTTTTGACTGACCTGTTTTCTTTCGCCTCTTTTCTTCCGTTTCCCCCCCAGGTTCTTAGGGAGGGAATATTGGAGCTTAGCTGGATTTCTGACCGCTTGCTTGTGGGATTTAGCTCATGTACGGTTTGACATGAAGCTAGCTATGGCTATCACTTCTTTTGGGGATTAGTACTTATGTATTTCAGTTTTTCAGTTGATGTTGTTTTATCTAGACTTGTTTATTTGGAAAGCTATGTTGTACCAGACTTGTTTTGAAATGGTTTTAAATCTTCCGATGTTTTATCTATGTTATTTACTCTGTTTACTTATATACACATGTTCTTGTTCTGCCTTGATATATCATTATGCATGTTTACCTGATTCGAACGCCCCTCCAATGTCAGAGTGCTTGCAAGAGCCACCCTGGCGGAGGTGGGGTGTTACATTTTATCCTTGCGCTGTGAGTTCTACGACAGGTTTCGATGTGTTTACCTACTCTGATGATCGTCCATAGCAGCCTGACACACCTTTACTATATTATTCCTCTTGTTTAGTGCGGGGGTTATGGGCGGTCGTCACAGAACGACATAGCTGGTGTCGATCAGTTGAATCGATTACCCTAATCCCTGAATTCCGAACCATGCTCGAAGAAAGGTATTTCTGCTTGAGGCCCGATCGATTTGGGTCGAACCAAGTTCTGGTCAACCAGATGATGATCGATCCAGTAGAGAGATGATCTAACGTTAGTAAAAACTTAAGTTGTGACGGCTTTTATCAAAAAGCTGGTCAACAAACTCTGGCCAAGAAGATACTTTGATATGACTACTTTTGGCCTAAAGTAAACAAGGATGCTGCAGATTATGCCCGAAAATGTGACACAGGTAGAAGTTCACCAAAATCCCAAGAGCCTTTTTATCCGAATTAACACAGATGGTCATCCCATGGCTATTTGTTGTGTGGAGGCATCGATTTGATTGTAGTATTACCGATAGTAAGAGCAGATACTAACTATGCTATCAGACGCTAAAGTATTATCGATTTTGGTTATTTAAAACCATTTCTAATCTAATTTATTTATTTAAAAATATTGAATTATTTTTCTTGTTAATAACCAGTTCGTTTGGATAAAAATATATTTTTATCTTTCCAAATATGGAATTTTTCATCCCAATTCTTTTCAAATCATTTATTATGATTTTACACAAATTATTAATATTTTTAATAATTTTATCAAGGCCTGTACAGTCGATTTACAAAAAGGGTCATCGAACTGCACTTACAGCGACCTTTTCCAAATTTGATTTGGACATAATTCCAAATCCAATCGTTAGATTTCAAATCCCTTATATTC
The DNA here is from genome assembly GCA_030737875.1 of Allium sativum. Taxonomy (NCBI): domain Eukaryota; kingdom Viridiplantae; phylum Streptophyta; class Magnoliopsida; order Asparagales; family Amaryllidaceae; genus Allium; species Allium sativum. Next base: position 111,379,726 of record CM060913.1, read on the forward strand.
TTTGGAAAGAACTTTTCGATACGAACCCAAGGTTCCTGTTTTAGGAGAATCCGATGGTTAGATCTCCCGTAACGTCAATTCGAAGTCAATGGTCGAAATTCGCGAACGATCGCAGTGCTGCGCGTTCTATTCAAGCCATTTAATATATATATATATATATATATATATATATATATATATATATATATTATATATATCGTCGATTTCCATTTAAAACATATTTTATAAATCATTTTAAATTTGTTTTAAAAACGATTTTAACTTCATATTCAATTTTAAATCAAAATTGAATATTCCATATCATTAATATATAAATGATAATATTTTCAAAACATTACATTTTGAAATCACTTCCTTTTCGATATTCATTATAAAAATGAATAAAATCGATATAAATATCGTTCACGTTAAAATGACGCAACTCTAGTCAACACGGCTTCATATATTTCAATACGTTCGTGTCCATCTAAAATCGGACATCAAAATCATAATTTTATCTTTTACTGAATATTATTTTAAAATACTCGTTATTTTCCAAATTGGAATGAAACATAATCAATTACCATATAATATTATTTATATGGATTCCATACAACACATGTATATAACAACAATGATAAACAATTATCCATCATCCAAAGTGCATTCTAAGCATTAAATATAAATAATTAACGCTTACAACAGTCTGTCAACCCATCGATTGACATACAACTAAACAATTGGGATTAGTGTACGTCGAATATCATCCCAATACCCGTGTGGGGTTTCAATCAACAAACACAAATTTTATTTGTGTCGTTAGGCGATGTGTAAAATTTATTGTCCCAATCAATATCAGTCAAACGTGTGTACATAAACAAATCGTCTGATTTGTAAATGAATATTTATTTTTATGCATCACTATTTTATATAGTTCATATATTCAATAAAAATGATATTTTTATTGATCAAATATTTTATTCAACACATGAATATTTTATTTTCCATTTCACATCACAATCACAATCAATTTTCACAACACAATCAAACCAGTCGTCCATGGTCTGTGGACGACGATGTCAAGAGCTACTAAGCCCCGTCTGCAACCTAGTATATATTTAACTAGAAAACAAGATTAGAGTGAGAAGGTCTCACCTTGGGGATCCACTCCTTCATTCTTTAGCGGACGATGGTTTGGATTTGGATTAATTTCCAGTGCGTAGTGTTCTTCACCGTGCTTTGAACGCAATCTATTTCACGCGATTTATATTAGAAATCATATTTTATTTCGCTACTACATAAATAAAAATCATATTTTTATAATATCGCTACACGTATAAAAAAATCACATTTTTATTATATTGCTACATGTATAAAAATCACATTTTTATTATGCCATTCATATAATAAAAATCATATTTTTATTTCAAAACCATATGTATAAAAATCATATTTTTATTTCAAATCTGTATATATAAAAATCGCATTTTATTATGCTATAATATATATATATAAATCAAATTTTTATAATGCTATAATATACATAAAAATCGGATTTTTATCATGCTATAGTAATTAAAAATATGAAAACAAAATTCAAATTGAAATACTTAAATTGAATCGAGCAAGGGGGCGTCGGGGTGGAGTCCGGAGGTAAGGGGGGAAGGCACGGTCATTGGTCGTCGGGAGGGGGCTAGGGTGGTCGGTAGAGGGCTGGGCAGTGGCCAAGGCGGCGGTGGCTGTGGGCGCAGGAAGTTTGGGGAGGTAGGGTTCAGGTTTTCTTGAATTGGAGGGAGAAGGAAGAGGGAGAAGAGAGAGGGGGGAATCAACAGCGGTGGCGGCGAAGGGGGGACCTCCGGCGAGGCGGGCAGCGCTGAGGAAAGGGGCGATGGGGTGCGTGGCTGATCGATTTGGGGATCGAGGAGGGGGTCAACGAGTTCGGGGAAAAAGAATAAAAGGGGGGCCTATATATAAAAATATATATTTATTTTAATTTTCTCCAAAATGTTACTTTTCTCTCCGAACTCCAAATCGAACCCAACGACTGCCGCCCCTAGCATAATACCCCCATTCCGAACACAATGAGATATGTTCCGCAAGCCAATTCGACTATTTCGATTGGTTTTTGTTAAAACTAAAATATAAATCAATATATTTTGAATTTGAACGTACCTTTTAATTTACTGGGGCCACATACTGACTCCAAAAATTCCAGAAAAATAAATCTAGCTATGTTGTGACGATAAGGTCCTAACAAAACTAATTTCATCGAATTTGGAGACCGTTTGAAAAACGGTCATTTTCCAGTCGATTAACTTCAAACTGAAATTACCAAACGCGTTTAAATCCACCATGCCCATACATTAATTCCAAAAATTATGAAAATTGGAATCTAGCAATAATTTGACATTCCGAATCCAACCAAAGTGGTTTCATTGAAAACGGAGGTCGTTTGCAAAATGACTATTTTTAAGGGCTATATATTATAAAATATATATATAAATTCCACAGCGACTTTTCTGAATTTTAAACGGGACATAACTTTCAATTCACAAAGTGAAATCTCAGTTTCTTAGATCCATTAGAAAGATATTATTAATCAGATTCATATATTTCTTGTTTCGTCCAATCCTGACTTATATTGAATTCTGTACATTCATTTGAAATTAGAAATCGAATTTTCAAACTACCGCGCCTTTTCAGGCTCGTTTTATAATTAAAATAAATTTATACGTTCTAACTTCGATTAAAATAAACTTTTAGTCGTTATTATTTAAAATAAATCATTTTAAATATTCGAAATTCATTAAAATAGATAAAATAAAAAATTTAAATTGGTTCTGAAAATCCGGGTTGTTACAATTCTTATAGTAAAGTTTCCTTAAATGTAGTTTGTTCTATTATTTCCTTTGTTCTAGCTGCTTTATTATCTATGTAGTAACTTTTTATTTTCGTTGTAGCTATTTAATTAACAATGTGATGCTTGTTTGAATTATTTAGCTAGTTCTATCATTAGCTGTTAACTTTAGATTCATTAATACTAATTGCTTATCAGTAAAAATAACTATCTGAAGTAAATGGGATTCTCTCATAATAAAGTACTACATCATATGACAACACAGGGTCATACAACCATAAAGACAACACAAGTTCAAACAACCATAAATAAACATAAAGCCATTGTAACTAAGAATCACCGTAGTGGTTCCATATAGGATTTATAAGATATTTCTGTAGCCTATTATGCAAGTGTACATCTCTGAACGAAAGCTGGTGGTCCAGATGAATGTTGAAGGCCTCTTCTACTATATAGGTGTTGTCTCAGAATACATCCGGTGCGAAGAATCTTCATATTTATAGTGTTGTTGTCCTTCATCCATATCTCTTTCGTCTTCAATGTTCATGTCGTGTAGGACAATGAGATAAACATGATTGTAGACATGTTTTTTCCTATACCACAAATGACATGGATTACTGATCATTGCAATGCAGAATACCAAAATCTCTTTCTACATCTTTGGTTTATCCCTCCTACATTGCAGGAAATTTTGCTTGTTTCGATATTAGGGGATTTGGACATGTTTTAACAAAGGTGCTCTATTTCGGGTAAATGCCATCACTTAGGTAATAGCCATGATTGTAAATGTTTTGCCTAAGAGTAAATCTTATTGGAGGTACCTGATCTTGAGCAAAATCATTAAAAAGGTGTGATCGTTCAATAAAATTTAAGTCGCTATTAGAACCAGACATTCCATTGAAAGCATGCCAATTCTACATATTTTACGAAGCCACGGCTCCCAAAATGATGGTCGTCATCTTTCCTTGTTGTAAGAACCTTGGTATGCCTTGGGGCAGTTCACTCATTCCTAATGTATACAGTCAAGACTTCCCAACATGCCTGGGCATCTTCCGCTTTCATACATTTCTCCAGTGCGTACAACATCGGTATCATTAGGGGACCTTATGTACTCCATCCCATAGACGTCTATGTAGATTAACAATTTTTTTTGTGAGTTTCGAGTGTTGCGCTCTTCGCAGTTCGGTATGCATTGGTTAATGCATCTACAAGAAGCCATATGCTAACATTCTCATTGCATCTGTCATTTTCTGTTCATCGATAAGCCCTTGAGTTTTTAAACCATTTGTTTTGTACTTAAAGTATTTGTTGTTGTTTTGAATATCTGCCAAAATTTTCAGAAATAGTTCTCTTCTCATTTGGTATCTTCTTCAAAATGTGTCTGGTCTAAAAGTGCGGTTGATATTAAAGTAATCTTGAGATTAATGGTATGTAGTTTTGTTACGATTTAAAATAACGATCATGTACCGATCTGCCTCACTTTCCAGATGATGAACCACTAGTTTTGTGACATATGTCGATAACTTATTGTGGTTCCTTGACCTCCTCCTAAAGGATAGTTTCTTCCTCAAAATCACTGTCAAAAGCTTTCATGCACTCGATAAACCAGGATGAACTCATTTTTGTGTATAATTATTTTTTTGTTATCAGCTATTCTTTGCAAGGTTATTAGCTTATATAAGAAATAGTTTGAAAACATTCACACATGCCACATAGTAAGTTATCACATGGCTTTTGAATGATTGAGATAACTCAGCACATTGTTACATAGCACACGACATAGGTTGGAACCATTAGCGCAATAGATAGGACAATACACTACATGACATCTGACTAATTGAGACAACTCATCACGTTGTCACATGGAATATGGTATAGGTTGGATACATTATGTTACATGACTTCTGAATAAATGCGACAACTCACCATGTTGTCCCATGACACTTTGTTATCACAGAGCACATCGTTAAGTGCGTAGATGGAGTCAAATCGGGTAAAGTGTCTTGTCCATGTCATTCGCTGCAGCCATGCTATATTGTCTTCCAATGATGTAGCCCTCCTTGATGTTGACAACACGAGGTACTCAATTGAGATTCTATGTTATAAACTTCATAAAGGCTTCTGAATGAGTAAAACAATTTGGGTCATCCTTTTTTAATTAACTTTTAACTAATAAACTAAATTTAAATAAATTGAGCTCGCCGCGTTGTGGTAATTCGTAATTTTTCAAAATGAAGTTCAAATTAATTTATAAAATCAAAAATATATTGGAATCCTTCCAAACAATAATCATTAGGACTAATTCGAATATATCTTTCAAATGAACATCACAATTCTTGATTTGGTACTGTACATTTTTATGTATCTCTAAATTAAATTTTCAAAAAAATCGTGGTTAGTTAGTTTGTTAACCATACCTAATTAATTAACTAAATTGAAATTTTCAAATTATGGAGTTTGCAATTTCATCAATACTCAAAGATAAACATTAAATCAGGTACAGTCTCCTGTCAATGTCATTCACTATAGCCATGATATATTGTCTCCCAGTGATGTAATACTCGTTGAGGTTAACAACACGAGGTACTCATTTGAGATTATATGTTATATAATTCGTAACGGCTTCTTAATGAGTTAAAAAAATTAGATCGTCCTATTTTTATTAATTTTTGACGAATAAAAAAAATTAGTTACGAGCTCATCGCATAGCGGTAGTTCGTAAATTTTCAAAATGAAGTTCCAGTTAATTAATAAAATCAAAAATATGTCTAAATCCTTCCAAACAAGAATCTTTGGGACTAATTCGTGCTTTCAAATGAATGTCACAATTCATTATTTGGCTTGTACATTTTTAGATATGAATTTTCAAAAAAATCGTTGTTTATGGAGTTAAACAACTCGGGTTGGCCTCTGTTGAGTTAAATAAAAGTCCATGTTAGATAATTAAAATTATCTTTAGAATACTTTCATAACAACCGTTGAACAATGCGAAAACATGCTACATAAATTTGCTAGCATTTTCAGTTGATAAACATTAAAAAGGTATAAACATACAATAAGACTACAGTTGTAGTAACAGTTATTTAGAGCCATATTGCGTAAGCTAACTATAGTGAAGTTCATAAATTTCATGACCAACAAATTCCATTCAATATTCTGATAGGTGAAGCAAATCAAATGTGGAATGATTTGCTTGAAAAACGTCTTCTTCTTCAACAATCTCAATAATCTCATGGTATCAATCACAGGCTTCCGTAAAACAACCATAAACTTAATGGATTTCTAAAGACGACCGTCTAGCGGAGCAGTTGGGATGGTTATTATAACCTTTTATCACCATGTTCCATAATATTTCATGGCTTAGACCTCCACATGTATTCAACATAATATGATGCCTACGATCAACTTCAAGATATGCTTTCATGAGAGCAAGTAGCTCCAAAGAAGGAAAATTAATGGTGAACATTTTTACACAACAGGGTATGTTCAAATTTAGAGAAGAAGAGGAACATTTATAAGCATTAGGAATACTAAGTTTAAAAAGTCTCAACTGCAAGATATGTTTGTGCTAGTCGCATTGTCCAATCATATTCGATGTCATGACAAATAGTGTAGTCACGTTACGTAAAGAAAGTGGTTAAAATGTCCGGTTATATTCGTGTCTAGACAAAGACTGTAGCCACAGTATGTAAAGAAAGTGGCTAAAGTGTCCAGTCGCATTCGGTGACTGTAGCTACGTTGCATGGTTTTCTTTGCACTTGGCAGCATTTACTCATTTTTAACCGTTGATCATTCATTGTTTTTTCATTATATATACTAGAGAATGTGGGATAAAATGATCTGCAAATCTTACTTAGCTCGAAAAAAATGTCCATTTTATATTCATCCTCATACAATTACACCGACATTCTATTTGGACCATCAAATCATAATCCATCTTTACCTACAGAATTGACTGAATGATACATTGAAATATAAGAGCAACATTACAAGGAATTGCGACAAATAGAGCTTAAAGAAGGGATGCATCAAATGCATGTAGACCGTCAGCAACAACAACAACAACCTCCCCAACGTACCCAAAGGTCACATAATGTAATTCCTCATTTCCAAAATGTTGTTGAAGTCGATGAGGTACAATCTGCAAATATTATAGCTTCTGTGGTTTTGAAGCACCTCTTTTAGTCATCCGACATGGAAATGACGTTGGACTCCCCATATTATCATTGTCCGGTACGCCCAAATGGATATGAATTTAGATAGTGGACAGATGATCGTTTCCCTTCTAAGGCTATTACTTATGCTTTGGAACCGGAAGAAGAGATCAAGAAGCTACACAATCAAGTAAATAATTTTATGCAGGCAAATTATCGCCTTCATAATGGTTTAAATTAGAAGTTTCGTATTTCATGTTCTACCGATCAAAAATGGTTATTATCGGTTGTATGTTTATTGTTATTCTCAGTTGTATTTTTATGGTTATTGTCATTTTAATATGTATGCGAACAAAAATGTAATTCGATTTATCGTTTTACACGTTGAATTAATGATTTAATCAGTTTGGTTGGAAAACATACTTGATCAACAATACAATAAGGTAGTATGTAGTAGCGACATACAACAAACAATAATCAAATCAGATAATGCACTCAATCTAAATCATTGTTTAGTATATACTGATACAAAATGACAGATACATGTGTACATCATGAAATTAAATACAAAATATAAGTTCATCATAAACTACAACACCACCATCGTCGTCATCCTCATCCATGTCATCATCGTCGTCCTCATCACCTCCACTAACCATCTCCACCACCTAAATCACCTCCATCTCCTGAACCTCCAGTACCCGCAAATCTTAACACATCCAGCCGAGCCTGTAGCTCATCAGTCTAAGCCTACATCCGACCCTGAATCGCATGCCTCTGTCCCTGCAATGCCTGCATATGCACCTGATGCTACTGATCCAACATCCGAGAATGAAGTAATGTCATATGTTGAATAACGATTATATGTCGTTTTTGCTAGTCCAACCTAGGTGAATAACAAAAGTATTAAGTACAAGTAACTAATTTAACAATTAACTAAGTTACCTCATGAGGTAGGTAAATTCCATGTGTGGGGATACAAGCAATAACCTCATCAGATGGATAAACTATAGGTTGCGCGATCAGAATACTGCACAAATTATATGCTATGAAAGGGTCATCGATAGCAATATCCATAGGATGCTTGGAGTACTATGACGGGATGAGATCAAAAGTAAATGGCGGAGGATGAACTCTACAGTAGCCACATGTGGACCTACATGATCGGAGTTCACACCCTGATTGTATTCCAATAACAAGTAGCGTCAAGGTGCAAATCGATCCCAATATGTATCAAAATCAGCTATCGGTATGAAAAAATGTGTGCGTGTCTATCAGCCTGTCTGTCTAAGACCCTGTATGTATTGTCTAACAATAATCCAACGTCTTCCGAACATATCATCACTTGAAACTGGATCTCCAAGTACACGTAGGTCGCCCGTGGACTGGACGTAACACCGGTCTCCTAAGTACAAAACAGGAAGGTGGTCGGTGGGAGAAGAACAACACGAAGAAAAGAAAATGATATGAAATGGCGAGGGGTTGTGCATCATGGAGCTAGCCAGCCTATGTGAGACTGTGAGGGCAATTCAATAAGAGGCCCAAAGTTCTCATAAAATGTTGGTTGTGGTCCTCAGATCAGTCTGATATCGAGCCTCCATCAAGTCATGTCTAACACCATTGGGCGTACGCGTAACCAGTTGGGTACTCTTCCATCGCCGCATGCATGGAAAATATGAATCGGCTGCATGAATGGTCGCCTCAACAATGTGTGGGCGCATGTTGGTCGTTTACTCGTAGGACCATCACGACAACATGTACCAAAAACCAAACATCTAAGCCACCTCCCTAAAAGAAAACGAGTCTAGTGCAGTGTACAGACAACCCAGTATAGCTGAACCCCAATTTATCATATGCACACGCTCTAAATCGGATAATGCTGCTAGGTGGCCAAAATCGTTCTCTTTTGGTTCAAGCAGAATGTTGTACCAAAAAGATATAGAAGAAAGGCCCAAAATACAACATCCTCTATAGCCTCGATACCTATATAAGCTAAATTATACTCCTATAAATATGTCATTTTAAAGGCTTCAAACGAGACATGATCGGGGGCTAAATCAGAGAAATACAAGGTGCATGCTTTAGATGATTCGAAGCTATAATCAAAGGGGTATGTCACTCTATTTGCACCCACTATTTCAATCCTCATGAGCATATACAAATCGTTTGGAAGAAATACCAAGCTCAAATTTGGAAAATGAAATGTATGTGTGGTTGGTCATCACCTCTTAGCTAAGGTACCCAGTAGTAGCCGGCCAAATGATTGGATATGTATAATCTCTAAGAAGTGTTCGGATATACTAGCCCATAAACCCTGAGGCACTACATCTTAAAAATGTGCAGTACACCTCGACAACTACCACGAAAGTTGAGGTAGCGAGACTAGTAAAACGAAATTTATTCCTAATTAATATAATGTAAAATAACGCTACAACCGTGTAATGTGATAGATAATTAATTTGTACACTACTAATTATATTATAGTCTGAAATCACACCTCAACGGTCTCAACAGTTGTAAACATACGATGAGAGTAACTTTTAGGTAACTCATGTAGAATTCGATAGTCGAATATCATCATTTCGACGTAGGAGGAATGTGCGCATGACCAATCATTTGTTTGAGGTCGAACAGTCCGTTTAGCGATTTTGGACACACGTGACTGCATCTCAAATGGTGTGTATATATATATATATATATATATATATATATATATATATATATATAACTTAAACTAGGCCCTAAACATAAACCCATTAGACGGTGGCCTAGGCCCTCCAATACTTTAGGGGTCTCAAAACAAAGTAGTTAGTGCATATATGTTCTCTATTCAAATATTACTCAGAGATGTATATGGCTCGATAGTTGGGGCTCAGAATCATTGAGGGGACCCATGTTTGAGTCTAAGCACACATGCAGTTTGATTTTTGTTTTCCGGTAGGCCTTCTAAAATAGGCATTGGCTGTAAAAAGAATTTTTTTGCCTCTAATCGTAGTACTATCAGCGTTAATTCATGCCCTCAGTTCTCAAACGTGATTTGGACACGTTTTTATCAATCAAACTGCAAAAGTCAATATTGTTGTGATTCGCAAGAATGCATCTGCTTCCCTTCTCTCTATGCTCTCGCCACACTATTACATCATCGTATATTTAATTTATTATTCTTATTTGATAAACTGGCCTCCAAAATCTGTCATTGTTCTTTACAATCTTCAATTTTTGAAGAACTGGACCAAGAAATCCTTGAACTGGGCCGGGTAGGTGAGATGTGGATTTGAAAATCAAAGGATGAAGTACACTTGGATTACATAGAACACCTACTTATAATTTATCATGGGAATTCAACGGCGGAAGCCCCTTAGTACATGCATGACTTTGTTTTCTTAAGTTACCTACATAATATTCCTGTACATACATTTTACCTGGAAAATATAAATAGAAAATAACATCTCCAGCTGTGCGTTTCCTTTTAAATACTACTTTCTATTGTACATCATTGTGTACACGTGCCTTTTTTGTGTTTATGCTTTAGCGTGCATGCACAGAACATTGAAATATTAACCATCTGACGACTACATCATTCTTACTTTTCAACTGTTCTTCGTGTTAGCATGGTCCATGGGCAAGGCATCAGACCATATATTCAACTAAAGATATCTGTGGATTTATTTAAAGGGCCGTAAAGCCAGAACCTAGTCTCAATTTCACCTCAAAACCTTCATATATCCTTCTCAATCTGTATCAATGGCGTCTTCAAAGACAGTTCCACTGATAATTTTTCTTCTCTTCCTGTTTATCAGAATCTTCTACGCATTTAATGATAGAATTATCCTTACTCGGTCCGTTACTGGATCGGAAAAGCTCACTTCCAAAGGTGGTAAATTTGAACTAGGATTTTTCCGACCAGGCAAATCTCCATATTACTATCTCGGAATATGGTACAGTCTCAACATCGTAACTCAACAAACTTCAGTTTGGGTTGCCAACAGAGAGACTCCCTTAACTGATATTTCCAACACGAACCTTGCAATCTCTGAAAATGGCAATTTAGTGCTTTCTAACCAAACAAACCCTCTTATTTGGTCCACTAACGTCACTCATAATGCTCAGAAAGTAATTGCCGTTCTTCTTGATACTGGCAACTTGGTTTTAAGTGACGCATCAAATCCAAAGGTAACTCTTTGGCAAAGCTTCGACCATCCAACTCACACTTATTTACCAGGCAGCAAGCTCGGACTGAACAAAGTAACCAAAGAGTTGCATAGATTAACTTCCTGGAAAAATGAAGATGATCCTGCCCCTGGAATCTTCCACCTTGAAATTGATCCAAACAGCACAAATCAGTACTTCATACTCTGGAATAAGACCTTCAACTACTGGAGCTCCGGCACCTGGGATGGTCATATTTTTAGTTCGGTCCCTGATGTAACCCAAAATGACGTTTACCTCGCCCATTACATTTCCAATGACAAAGAGAGTTACTTCACGTATACCGTCAACAGTGATCACCCAATCACGTCCAGGATGGTTATGGACTTATCCGGTCAGATCAAGCACTTTACTTGGGTGGAAAATAGCGGATGGTGTCAGTTCTGGTCCCAACCCCAAAAACAGTGTGACGTTCATGCATTATGTGGTCCGTTCGGTGTCTGCAACGAGGTTGCCATGCCATTTTGTAGATGTATCAAAGGTTTTACTGAAAACACTCCATCGGACTGGGCTTTGAGCAACTGGGTTGGAGGCTGCGTTAGAAATACAAAATTGGAGTGTGAAAATGATCGATTCTTTGCCATGCCCAATACTAGAATGCCTGATAATCCTAAAAGTGCACAAGGTGGAAGTGCTTCCGATTGCGAGTCTAACTGTTTGAAAGACTGTTCTTGTACAGCATACAGTTATAACTCTAGAGGTTGCTTCGTTTGGCACGGTGGTCTTCTTAATCTTCAAGATCAGTACAATGACCCGAATGGGGGAACACTCTTTGTTCGTCTTGCTGCTTCTGAACTTCTTGCTGCGAATAAGAACAAAATGGTTGTGAGAGCTGATTATGTAGTAAGTGCCATCTCAGGCATTCTAGTGTTATTTTTGGTTGCATGGTTGGTCTATCATTATGGAAGCAAAAAGTCATCTAAACAGAAGGTCATGGAAGGAGGTTTGAGTGTATTTCAATACAGTGAACTACATAAAGCAACCAAAAATTTCTCAAACAAAATAGGAGGAGGAAGTTTCGGAACGGTTTTCAAAGGAGTTCTTCCCAACTCAACATCAAGCTATTCGATTGCAGTGAAACGGCTGGAAGGAGTTAGACAAGGTGAAAAACAGTTCAGAACGGAGGTAAGCACATTAGGAAGAATACAACATGTGAATCTAGTTCGCCTTCGTGGATATTGCTTCCAAGATCTGCACAAATTGTTAGTTTATGAGTATATGCCTAATGGTTCTTTGGACAACAAGCTGTTTAACGAAAACAGTAGTTTGGATTGGAAAACAAGATACCAAATAATACTTGGCATAGCACGAGGACTGACATATTTGCATGAGGAATGCAGGGATTGCATTGTGCATTGCGACATAAAGCCGGAAAACATTCTTTTGGATGCTTCCTTTATACCGAAAGTGGCAGATTTTGGAATGGCAAAACTAATAGGCAGGGATTTTAGTAGGGTATTGACTACGATGAGAGGGACAATAGGTTATCTTGCTCCGGAATGGATGTCTGGAGTGGCAATAACAGCAAAAGCTGATGTGTACAGCTATGGGATGATGCTCTTTGAGGTCATTTCAAGTAAGAGGAATTTTAAAAAACTTCAAGGACAGAAAATCAACTACTTTCCTTCACTGGCGTTGAGTAAGATGAAGGAAGGGGATGTGATGAGTTTAGTAGATGAGAAACTAGGAGGAGATATTTTAGAAGAGGAAGTTATTAGAGTTTGTAAAATTGCAGGTTGGTGCATACAGGAAGAAGAAGATAGTAGACCCTCGATGAGTCAAGTGGTTCAAATGTTGGAGGCTGTTATGGAAGTTAGCATGCCACCTACTCCGAGGATGTTGCAGATTCTTGCAGATAGTCTAGAAGACACTTGTTTATTTTCTAAGCTTTTTTTGGAATGATGTTAGTAGTAGTAATGCCCTTGAGAGGATCAAAAAATTTCCTACTAGTTCATGTATTGATATCTAAGATGGATTTGTCTAAGTATGTGGGACAAGGGTACTTAACAGACTAACAGTTTCTATTTTGATTGTTGTTTCTGTGCTTGTTATAAATGCATGTAATTGCTTCTATGGAACGTGCGTTAATGTGGCACAAGGCCTGATATTTATTCTTCTTTTTGAGAGATCCCTGCTCAGAACATGTCTAATGATGATCAATTTTAAGTTGGTGTATAGGAAATAAAAACGTTGAGATATTACTTTTACTCATCAGTGTTCAATACATGATTTCTTTACCTTTTTTTTCATTATTTTTTTTTATTAAAAAACAGACTTTTTGAAACTTGTAAAGGTTACATAACCGTTTTCAGTATTTTAAAAACTCAACTCAATCTCGATTCAACCGTGGTCAACCTTCGACCTTGAAGCGTCACAGCTGTGAAAATGTAATAATCTTACACGTGCACAAACTTGCGGTTTAATCTCAAAACCGACCAATCTCTTTGAACCTCACGACTTTTCAAATTTGTTCACTCTTCATTTTTTTGACATAATAAATTTATCAAGTAATTTCATAACAATTATTCCGGATGATATAATTCATTATTAATGTATATTTTACGAATAATTGTTGAACTAATCCTCTTTCATTATTAAAAATTAGTAAATTTACAACTTTGCTATGATAAGTTGTTATATAAAGGTAGTATATAAATAATACATGACAAACGGGTTGAAGATGAAAATCAAACACAAGACATGTTGCATCATGTCAAATTGTTTCAACCAGTTGGAATGATAGCGTTTGTCTTTCCACAACAATGATATTTTATACGTGGCTTTTAGGGCTTGAGTTAATTCAGTTTAACTTAATTTTAATTTTAATTCAAATAACATTTGGTTTCACCTGCATTCAAATTTTAAACTTTTGCAGAAAGACTTTCAATCATGTATATATATTGTCTCATATCTCATGGTATGACTACCGGTTTGATAATTGTCAGCACTATCCAATTCAACACTTGTCTACTTATTTGTTAATTCAACATTCAATACAAATTATTGTTTTATTTATACAAATTTATATAAAATTATTTACCAATTCCAAACTATTTTTATAACTGTTACAGTTTGATTTATGTCACATTTGATAATCGATTTGTTGATCACACTTAACTTTATTTAACTCAACGATTGGTAATTTATTTCATAATCCAACATTCAATGCAAAATAATTATATTTTCATCTATTTCAATTGTATATATATAATAAAATTACTTAATATTGCAACAATTTTATCTAACTTAATTTGTTTATTCAATTAGCAAAATCGTCATAATTCAAATTTAACACTTTTATTTTAATTAATCACACATAAAATTTTGATAGGAAAACATGGTTGTTATAGACTTCCCCCCTAAACAAAATTGCGTCCTCGCAATTTGTAATACGAAAACAATAAACAATTCGTGCTCTACCTTTCGGCATACACAACAATTAAATTTTCACAATTTCATACTACTCACACTACAACAAATTGGACATTTCATGGCGTGTAATAAATGCTGTTAAAACGTTTCATAGCGTTTTGCTAGACGCTGTTTAACGACATGCCATCATAGAGTAGAGACTACAACAGCTCAAAAGAAACGCCGTAGTATATCATTTTTAACAGCGTTTAGTTGGTGATATTAAAACGTTTTATAGCGTTTTATGAATCCTTTCTCTTAGCGTTTTGGTGTTGCTAAGAGTATTATCTACGGCGGTTTACCACATTGCTATGAAAGGACTTGCTAAACCATCAGTGGACATTTCATGGCGTTTTACAAACCCTGTTAAAAGTAACAACAGCTTTTTTACCGTGTCATTGAATTTATTCCACAACAGCTTATAAACGCTATTGTATATTGCCTGTGTATTTTCCAATTTATTAAGCAGCAGAGTAATACACAAACACATTTCCTTATCAACATATTATTACACATCTCATAGCCAACACCATATTATATTAAACATCGCCGTCAACATTAACGATACATAAATCTACAATATCATTACACCAAAAAATATATATTGTAAAACCAGTAGTAAGAAGTGACCAAAGCTGGTAATACATATAAAGCATACAAGCCAAAATATGTAGCACTAAAATCAAAAGAGCGATACATCATACTAAATTTTTTTTTTTAAAAACAAAAGGAATTAAAGTTGTGGCCATGATCTGTGGAAATATGCTTCTTGCAAATCTGTAGAAATTAAAGTTGTGGCCATGATCTACCAGAATTGTTGCCTTTTTGTAGAGTAGCACGTACATCTCATGCGTCAAGTAAAAAAAAAACATCAGATTAGGAACTCTGGCTAGGTACTTAATTCAAGCCACCATCAGTTGATGTCATATCTTTATCTCATCTATATTCAATTTTTCAAGTGTGGTAATTCATATCAGTACGTCCTGCTATTTTACCATGCTGGAATACCTTTCCTTGCACATGTTGCTGAACTGACAAAGGCGAACTCTTCATGGTTATTGCATATAGATAAGTAAGAGATCGTACAGTCAGCCTACAAAACCTGAGTTGAAACCATTTTGTAAAAAGGGAATATTTACAGTTACGTTTTGTTAGGCATGTCTATTTGCTTGATCATTTCTGGTAACAAATTCGGTGACTTAACTATTCATTAATTACATGTCTGGTTTTGGAATACTCGCTGACAGACATAGCTGCACAAATTTACAAAATTTTCGCAACCAACGGCAATTATGTTGCACATCTGCATATGCTTTGCTAAAAAACTATGTATTATTTTACATAATATATTTGGTTTTGCTGTCAGCTTCGTATGTCATTTTGCCTATTACATGAATTTGATATTACATCAACCGCTCTCTTACGTATGGCTAACACGATCGTACCGGAAATATTTAGTTGGTTATTTATTCAAAAATGGTTCATAATAGTTTGCATTCAAGGTTATCTTTATTTTTTTCAACTATTTAAAGCATCTGTTATTTATTTTTTTCAACTATTTAAAGCAAAAATGTAAAAAACAATGGCAGCAACACAATTCTGAAGTTAGCATGCATACCGTTGTCTAATTTTTGATATATAAAACTGAAAAGATATATAAAACTCCATACACAATTAGCTTCTACATAGATTTTCACTCTGTGAAGATTTATGCTTTGGAGTGAAATTTTGCAATGAAGTATTTTATGCTTTGCGCTAAATGCACTATGCCACTTTACAGACTTTCCTCATACATGCCGTTAAAACATCCAAACATTCAAAATCAAATAGTCATCCTCACCAAAATTTACACCATGATACCAAAAATGGAGCTAATAACAAATTTTCTGAATTTTGTGACACCGCTTGCGATGTTTATGGCTCTGATACTCTACATTTTCAAGTCTGTTCAGTAGCAACTTAAAAATTAAAATAACTAAATATTATTTATGTAAAGCTTTCACCGAACTAAATTATCATTTATAGCTCTGATGCTATGTTGTCAAGTCTAGGTTGCTCTAGACATCACGGAAATGCGGAAACTGTGAAAAAACAAGTTGCTGCCGCTAACCGAACTACTAACCTGACAGTCACATTCAAACACACAACTAACCGAACAATAAATCCTTTCAGTCATGCTTCATATATCAGTATGTTCATTTCAGAACTACTATCTTTTAAATTAACCTCACTGATTCAAACAATTCAAACACTCATCCGAGGGAGGAATAAATAACTAGTCCAGTCAATTATAGGAACCAAATCTGAAACATTTTATCCATTATCAGTCAAAATACCTTCTCCAAAATAAATAACTAAATTGTTACCATAAAAAGTATGAATTTGGTTGTCTTGCGCAAAACGGGTAGCATGGAAAATCTCCACAGCATCTAGCAGAGAGGCTATAAAAATGCTGATATTTGCTTGTTTGCGGCGTTTATTTCATTTTTGTCTTCTTTTTTTTGTTACAGTGGAAAAAAGAATAAGCTGTGTTATGCTGGATTTATATCTTTGAAATAACACAGTGCAGGTTTTCATAAATCTCCTATCAGCCAAGATCACAAGTTTCATGAGGTGTTAGCCTATTCATATATCAAAATAATCTTATCTTATAGTAAAATAAAGTTGATTAACCTAAACTGTTTCACCTATGTTTGAGCTGAAGTTTGTAATTATTTTAATATATATGTACAACATCATTTCCGCAATCAAATTCGAACATGTATGTACAGGATTATGATCCAACATATATGTTCCAACATAGCGATGGCTATCAAATTCGATTGGGACCAACAAGATTAAGCAAAAACCGTAACAGTAAGGCTAGGCTATCGCCTACGCAGGACCCCAAAATGATTCTTACAACAAAGGTAATGTCAGTAAATTACACGCTTTAATTTCTATTTTTCTATTTATTTTTTATAGTTATTTTGTTTTGACATATTTGTTTTGATTAATTTCTATTTTTTTATATTTATGTTTGTTAATTGGTTAAATTTAAGTCAATTTAATTTCAAATTACACGCTTTAAAAGCTCAGCTCGTAGCATACAAACATATTATCCATATACTCATTTACTGGATTTCAGAAAATGACCGTTCAACTAAACCAATACAAGGGGAATTCAACGGAAGAAGCTCATCCCCCTGGACATGGTCAACCTTGCACAATCCATTCCAAATACCGGAAAAGTACTTAATGCCTCAACAACATCCTTCACGACTCTCAACTGATTGCTTCTTCATGCAATATACACATTGAAAATCATACATAATACATGGAAAAAAATATTGAATAATTCAGTTTGGCTAGGCAATGTTTTATAATTTTATTTAATAGTTTGACACAAAAGATGGCTATATTTCTGTTTTACTACATTGCACGTACAATTTATACTTTGGTTATCAGTGTTTGGGATCGAAATCTTTATGTTCGAGAGAGTAGATATAGCGAAGTAGCCTGATATTGATTATCAGTGTTTGGGATTTAAATCTGTTTTATAATAGTCAGCTTCTATTTTATAATAATTAGCGAGTGTATTATACACAATGTCTTAATATGTATAATACAAAAAACCCCAAAATAAACTGAGGCAGGCGATAATTGAACTTGTAAAAATGGTAATATTGAGTTAAATTACACTTACTGGAATTTGCATCTCCTATAACTTTTTCAGCAGGCCAAGCAATTACAGTGCCAATAGCATCTTCAATGTTTTGTAAGTGAGATGTTGGCCTCCATAAACGTGCATCTGGAGCATATGCAACATCAACCCAAACTTTTACTGCATTTTCTCCTAAAGGAACAAAATGAACCAATACAGCTGGATCGATTGAAGACACACGTCCTTCGGCTACAATTTCTCCATTGCGATCCAAATCGATCAGCTTACACTTGTTATCTCCCATTGAATTTGCACTCTATCCATTAAGAAAATAACTATTTTATTGTGTATTTAAACAATTTGTAGGAAGTATCATTTAGTCAATTATAAATAAGCAAACCTTTCTGACAACATCAGCATTACTTGTATGAATAGAGGATGTTACGCTGTTGACCTGCTCCACAACTACTCTTGATTCAGGCCATGCCACTTTCATACCAACAGCTTCTCCAACTCGTGTCAAACCACTGGTTGGTCTCCATAAATAAGCATCTTCATTTTTTGGCTTATCTATCCACACGGCTACTGCAGATGGTCCAAGAGGAATATCACTCACAAGTTCTTTTGGATTACTCGAGTGTAGTCGTCCTTCAGCAACTAAGTCTTCATTCCCCCTCCAATCATACAACTTGCATTTATGATCCACGCTGCTAGTTTTACTCTATTAAAGAAAAATACATAAATGAAGTAAATTGTTATATGTTCAATTAAAAGCTAGTAAATAAACAATTTAAATTTTACCCCATTGTCTTCTTTCTCAACTTGGTATGTGTTGCGCAAAACAACTCTACTAGTTGACCATGCTACTATCTCACCTTCAGATTCTCCAACCCGGGTCAAATTAGGTGCGGGTCTCCATAAAAAAGCATCTGGTATCCTCGGATTGTCTATAATAATTTTCATAGCATCTAAACCCAAAGGAATTTTTTGAACAAGCTCTTTCGGATCATTCGACAAAACTCTTCCTTCTGCAACGATTCCGTCTGCCCCACACCAATCCAATAAATCACATTTGTCATGTTTCTTGTCATGCTTGCCCTACAATTTAACAAAACACGTTATATGGTTATAGAATTGATTACTGAATTTCAATGATATTATGATAGTATTACGATTGACTTTTACCGTAGGATGTGTACTTGCTTCTCCCCAACTTTCTTTATCCTGTCAAACGAATAAAATTGCAACATTAAGTAAACTTCAGTACATTCTAGCAGCAGCAGTTTATACGCTAGCAGCAGCAGGTTAAACTGTGTTAAAAAGCCGTGGAGTTTATACGCTAGCAGCAGCAGGTTAAAAATAACAGGATTTACTTGCATACAAACTGGTTCATTTCATCGACATAAAAGCAATAAAATTCATATAGAAGCAAGGTTCCAAAGATTTTATCTAGAACTGGATTTGCTCCTCATATATAATATGGCAGAGTACTGTAAAAATGTTTTTTTTAATATAATATGGGCGTGCATTTTCATTCATTGCACGACTACTGTAAAAATGTGTTTTACCTATTATTGCTCCATGTAATATGGAAGTATTATACATACTGTTGTGGAAGACATGAAGAACTAATTTACTATGACTGAAGTACCATGACATCCGTAGTACATCTTTCATTATTTTAATAATTTTTATCATTCGCTAACTATCCAAAAAAATACATTTGTTCACTTGCATCATAAAAACAAACAATTCTTACTAAATTTGCTCCCTTACGATAATAAATAGGTAATAAAAACACCATATTGCTATTGATGGTTTTGAAATGTCAAACAAGTTGTCTGCCTATTGACTTACGTTCATCTTCAAAACCCTGTTGTGACTAATCATTTTTTCTTCACAACAAGCAAATTACAAACTGAGTATTATTTTCCACTTGCTCAGTAAGAGAAACACAAAAATGAATGTGTGGTTCATCTTTTAGTGGTCAACTGAGATCCCCATCTCACGAATTTTGTTCGGATCCGCCCACGGAAAATGATTTACAGGAGGTAAGCTTGACACTTTTATCAAATAGCTGTATCATCATATTCATATTTTCCACCTCAACATATCGCCATTGTGAAATTTTTATCATCCTATTCATTTTTTTCATTTACAATTTCTCGCTATTGTAATTTTGTTTTACTGTGTACACACCAAATTTTATGTTTAATGTGCACAATGATCCTTTGATACTACCAGTCCCCAAGTGTGAGGTTAAAATAATTACTTGCTATTACATTAATTTGTATACAATAAGACTGCTTAGTTTATCATAATTTTACTCTCTACTAATAACAAGTGATTTAATTATCCTTTAGAAATTTCCATTATCATTTTAAGTTTTACTACCTTTTAAACTTTTATGCGATAAATAAACTGCACACAAAGATAGACAAAACATACTGACATCACAATATACATAAAGCTTGGTACAGGGAAAACTCTTCTTGCAAAAGCACTTGCTGTAGAAGCTGGTGACCGTATATTCATTTCATTCATTTCATTCATTCAATAATAATAAGAAAGACTGTTCATGCATATATACACACACACACTATATCTATGGTACCATATATGGCGGTAACCGTATATATTCAAGTATGTGAAATTCCTAATGTATAATCCCAATATATGGTACCATATATGTAGGTAACTGCTGAATTCATTAGCGTGCCCGGGATTCTTAATGTATCTATGTGCCCGTTATACAGTAGAATGATATAAAAATATACTTTGAATCAAACAGGGCTTATTTCCAGCGAAAGAATTGCACATAGACCATATATCGGGGAAGTTGATAAATGATATTAACTTTCTTTGGGTTGAAGGTTCTGATTTTTAACTTTCTTTGGGTAAAAATTATCATAAACAAATATCTATTTTCAAAAGCTGCATAAATACATGTAGTAAAACAAAGCCATTTTTTTACAACAGACAACAAAAAAGAAAAGAAAAAAGTCCATAAAATAAAACTGTTTTTAAGTGGTGCAAATATCTACATTTCGCAATCATATTTGCAAGATATTAAGAAAATTAGCAGGGATTAAGTCAAGTATCCACTGCAGATTAAGTACTAAGACTATTTCGATTGTTGTGGATCACACTTGTAATATCCGAAAATCATGAAAACAGTGTGATTTTGAACAATTATAAGAACATGTTTCCTATGGATAAAAAGCTAATTTCCAGCGAAAGAACTGCACATAGACTACATATTTGTGAAGTTGATAAATGATATTACCTTTCTTTTCATTAGCATGTGGACCATAGCTTGTAATTCTGAAATTTTGTTCTGCATCTGGATTGTTTCTTTATCCCTAACATGTCCCAAAATTGCCTTGGTATAAGTCATCCCCCTTCCCATTCCTCTCAACCGTCCTGGTCTATCTGGTCCTAACACATGGGACAATGCATCTTCTTTATAATTAATGACAGAGCCAGAATGTGATCCACTGTCAATGTTCTTAATCTTTTCCTGTAGAGGTTAACAATAATACTATAAGCTATTACCAAATTATGACATTATAGAACAATTTCCATTCTAATAAAAATATGAAATTACTAACAATGGCATCTGCAGCAGCAATGCTCACTAGTTGGCCATCTTTTCGTATGTGAGACTTGATCCAAACATCAAATCTACAGATGGATGAAGGATCGAGACTCTCCTCTTTCTATATTCAAAAGGCCATTAAAACAACAAACCATACTAGCGAACTAGTTAACAAGTACTATGATAAATAAATTAACTTTTCTTACCAAATCTTCAGTCAATCTAGCCATTCCTCTACGACTGCTTGTGTGAGGCATTTGAATGCGTCTAATAGCTTTGAATTTGTCACTCACCATCTGAAAAATTCAAAAACACAAAAAAATATTTTGAGAAGTAAACATCACAATTCTTAGCATATAAGCACAAACCATTGTGGTTGATTTATCTTAAATTCCGGAGTTGTTTTTGACTTAACAAATTTCTTCCACTCAGCCATAGTTTTGATGTTATCGGGTTTCAGTTGAAGCCTCTCCTCTTCATTCCTTGCATTTACTATTTTGCAAACTAGTATGCTTTTAGAAGATCTGAAAATGCAACCCATTTGCTTAAATATGGGCACCTTTTGCCATTCCTCGTCCAATTTAAATCTGGCCTACAATATTTTATTAAAGTAACCAGGTATTATTATCATGTGCATGTGATTATTAAATGTAGAAATATTGGTTTAATGGACTGATAAAATACTAAAACACATTTAACTAGTTATTTCATACCTGAATCGATTCCCAAAGAACAACCTTCAATTCATTGCTTAGATGCTTCCAACCATCAAGAGTAACTGGAACACATTTTCGTACAAGCAGACCTAAATAAGAAGATAATTTGACTGATCCATCTCCTATTAGTTCGGCTAGCCTGTTAAATTCAACTTCAATTCGACTAGAAATATTTGAAGGAAGCCTTTTTGCTTTAGTTGGTCCTCTAGATTTTTTTCTAACAATTGGGCCTTCATCACCATTGCTATTTCTCTCGCTTTCTACAACTTCAACATTTTCATCTTGTTGCATTATGTTGTCATTCACTACTTGTGCACTATTTTGAATTTGAGCATCATTATTTTTAGACAAGTCCTCATCTTGAATATCATTGTTTATCACTGCCTTCTTCTTTCTCTTTGCAATTCTACCCATTTCCTGTAAATTAAAGTGTTAGTTAGGCATATATAATTAGAACAGTCTAGCAATAACTAAACTCTTCCTATAAGAGTAGAATAACTACAAAGGGTAATTCACGAATGATAAATCGAAAGCACATTTAATTTGCAAACAAAGAAGCATGTTGTTTTTTAAGTTTTGCAAAAAAAAAAAAAAAAAAAAAAAGTGATGGTTATGAACATCAAAAAACATACACACATATTAAACGCCTACATAAATGTACATACATACACATGCATATACACATATACATCTAAGAAAAGTTACTTAAAATTACGAGTGTATATACACGTCCAAATGGACATGCACTAATTATAATTTGGATTAATTCAATAATTCACTTATGTAGCAAAACTGTATACTATCTAAAGAATGACACAATAAGACATCAAGTAATAGCAAAAGAGTTAGCATATAAATATCATTACAAACATAGTGCGGAACATAATTATCAATGCAACATGTTACAAAAGTCATCCAAATTTTGATGTAAACAAAAAGAAGAGGTCTGTTAATTTTGTAAATATCAACGGGGGAAAAACTGAATAAACTATTGCATGAAGTTCAAATGAAAACGAAATGATGATAAAAATAAGTAAAACATAATATAGCCGATGACGCTTGGCTAAGAAGGCATGATGATGCATCACTAAGAGCGAACAGATACATATTCGACATAGAAATCAATCATATTAGAAATCAAGTCTTCAGAGTTTCGAGGAAGAAGATATTAACAGTTATATGAAGATAATTTCTGGTTAAATGAGAAAAAAATTAAGTTCGAATTCTGAAGTTGATAATTTCAGTTATATGGTTCTCTAAATTTGCATTTTTGTCATTACTGCTGAACTGAAACATGTACTAAATTTCTGAAGTGGTTTTTGCTAAAAGAATTTCTTGCTAATTGGCTGAACATGTTGAACCGAACATGTACTAAATTTGTTGTCAAATGTTGTAGAAATACCTTCACATTTTCTGAAGTTTATTAAACTACTCCACTATGCCTTCACAATCCTCTCTAACATAGCTAGTATCCTCCACACAATCTACATCCATGTTTTCTTCACACTCTTCTCTACCATAACTAATATCCTCAATAGACTCGTCTGTCTCCAATTCAAGAAAGCCTCGTGGTGGTGCCCTCAAAACAACATACCAATTAGATAAATCATCTTCCCTTGAATAATTAATTTGTTTCGCTTGGGATGCAAGAATATATGGATCTCTTGAAAATGAAGCTTGATTTTGATGTAAATTAACAAGAGTGAATCCATCTTCAACTTTCACTCCGTTTCCTCTATTTTCCCAATTGCACTTAAAAACGGGAATATAAAAGACATGATAATCTAACAAAATTATTTCAGTTAAAATTCCATAGTATGTGACAATATCAACCACTTGAGACATATCTTTTGCACTTGCTCTACACATGGTAGTGGCATCATAAGTCACCCCGCAATTTTGAGTTTCTCTCTCGACATCTTCTGTATGAAAGCGTTGTCCATTTATGATATATCCTTTGCAGGACAAGGCGCTACTACTCGGACCATAGGCAATCCACTTTAACAATTTATCATGATCTTTTGATTCAATGGATATCTAAATTTTTTAAATGTAATTAGCATAGAGTTCAAATATAATATTATAAAGTCAATGAAAAAGTTTTTAAAATTACCTTCTTTTTAATCCAATCAGCAAAATTTTTCGTATGACTGTTCCAAAGCAATGTGGCATTCTTTTTCATGCGTTGGTTTGAATTTTCCAATTCCTCGAGATGCAAACTAGCACAAAAAATGGTGCAAAGTTAAACATGCAATTACATGTGTCAAACCAATAAAAAAAGATGTAATATCTACTTACTCTAGAAAAGGTTCCACTATGGCCATATTCATCAAAACAGCTAGATGAGCACTTTCTTTCTCATTAGGCGACAATGTAACTGTCTCAAGCTTTGAAATTGGACGACCTTCAAGTATTGAATAGTTTTCATAATCTTCATTTCGACCTTGTTTTTCCTATATTAGTGAAGATCTTTTTAAAAATTCATCAAAAAAACTCATGGATTCTTCAGCAAGATATGACTCTGCAATACACCCTTCAGCCCGTGCATAGTTTCTTACATAATCTTTAAGTGTCTTCATATATCTTTCAAAAGGGTACATCCAACGAAAATGTACTGGTCCACACAATCGGGCTTCTCTTCCAAGATGAATTGTTAAATGTTTCATTATATCAAAAAAGGATGGTGGAAAATATCTTTCAAGGTCACATAAAATCGTAACAATCTCATCATCGAGTTGCTGAAGCTTTTCTTTATCAAGAACACGTTGACATAGTTTATTGAAAAACGAGCATAGTCGGATTATTATTTTCCGAGGCTTCTTTGGCAACAGACCTCTTATCGCAACAGATAACATTTGTTGCATTAATACATGATAATCGTGGGACTTAAAGCCGCTAACTTTGTAATCCTCCAAAGATATACATCGTTTAAAATTTTAGCAATAACCATCAGACCCCTTGAAATCATATAATCTTTTACAAAATATTCTTTTTTCACAACTTGACAATGTATATGGAGCCGGCGGTAGATATGTCTTCTTTCCACGAGGTTGTGCAAAAAGACTATGACGAATTCCCCAATCTTCTAAATCTTTTCTGGAATTTACTCCGTCTTTGGATTTGCTATCATGTAATATTGTGGCTAACAAGCTTTCTCCAACATTTTTCTCGACATGCATTACATCTAAATTGTGTCGCAATGGAAGTTCCTATAAACATCAATAGTATGACAATTTAGGATTATAATTTATTTAGTTAAAATGATGTAAAAAATATTTGAACACTAACCTTCCAATAGGGTAAATCAAAGAAAATAGATCTCTTTTTCCACCTTGATAACTCGATTTTCATGGGATCATCATCTTCATCGTATTCGTCTTGTTTACTATGGATACACTTTCTTTTTTTACTCTCCCTCTTCTTTGCCGCCTTCTTATTTGGCTTCTTCTTATTCTTTGCTGCCTTCTTATTTTTTTTTCTTTCTTATCTTTTCCAAAATTATTTTGAAAATCCTTCAAAATAACAGAAATGTTTCTACCTGTTTGAATTCTAGGCTTGTTGTCATTCACCACGGTATTATCAAACCAAGTTTTTTGTTTTCGCAATGGATCCAAAGAAGGTAAAAATCTTCTATGGCCCATATATGCATTTTTGTGACAATGAGTCAACCATCGATGATGAGTGTTGACACCGCATAATGGACAAGCTTTTTTACCTTTTACACAACATCCAGCAAGATTACCATAAGCAGGAAAATCATTAATTGTCCAAAGTAGAATTGCTTTTAAGTTAAAAACTGTTTTACTAAATGCATCATAGATATCAACACCACTACTCCACAAGTGATGTAAGTCTTCCACCAATGGCGCCAAATATATATCAATATCGTTTCCCGGTTGTTTTGGACCAGGAATCACCAAACTCAACATACTGTTTTCTTTTTTCATGCATAACATGGGTGGAAGATTATACGTCACGAGCATTACCGGCCAACAACTATACTTAGAACTTTTTATGGCGAATGGGTTGAAACCATCCGTAGCAAGACCAAGCCTTAGATTCCGCGGATCGGCTGAAAACGGTTTCCATTTCTCGTCCACCATGTTCCAAGTTATCGAATCAACAGGATGACACATTTTACCATCATTGCTTTTATTGCTATAATGCCACCGTAGATCCTCTGCCATCTTCTGAGATCTAAACATTCTCCTAAATCTTGGAATGATAGGAAAATATCTCAACACTTTAACAGGAGTACCATGCATAATCTCTTTTGTACGTTTGTTTATCTTCCATCTTGAGGAACCACATTTTGGACAATTATCCAAATCTTTGTACTCCTTTCTAAAAAGACAACAATCATATTTGCAAGCATCAATCTTCTCAAAACCCATATCAAATATTTTGAGAAATTTTTTAACTTCATATAATGTCTTGGGAAGTACATTACCTTTTGGCAATAACGTCTGCAAAATATTCAATAGCTTATCAAAACCAGTATCGGATAACCCAGTTTCGCATTTAAGATTATATAATGCAGTGATAGCAGATAATTTTGTTTGGCCCGCACAATCGGCGTACAATGGAGTTTCTGCATCTTCTAAGTTCTTAAGTAAATCACATTCTCGGCTTTGCACATCATCATTATCTTTGTCATTGACAAAAAAAGTATTGTTGATAAAATCTTCATCTTCATACTGAATGGCTTGGAATAAGTCATATGTGTCACTCAGCTTGGTTTCTTCAACTACATTTATTTGCTCACCGTGATGATACCATGTAGTATACTTGTACTTATGATCCATTCCTTTTATAATCAAATGCTCAAAGACAATCTTGTCATCTTGATGACTAAGATTTCGACACTCTACACAAGGACATAAAATCTTTCCTGTAGTTGCTAAAAATTTCTTTGCGACTTGCACAAAATTCCATGCTCCTTGCTGATATTCTATGCTAGTTCTATGATGAAAAATAAACATAAATATTGACTTTAGTATCATATTTTAAAAAAAATCCCACATTAACACTTGAGTTAAGTATTATCATGTTACCTATGCAAATCCACCCAATCTTTTTCCATCATCATATATAATATGAAGATGGGCAAATATCTAAAAATCAAAGTAATAATTAGTTATTAATTCCAAACAAAAAAGTGGATATTCATGCACAATTGTAATAACACACGTGCAACTATAAGCGCACAAACATTTCACACACTGATACTCAACACTAATTTATTCACAACCATATTTTCCAATGGACATAAACAATGCTTGCTAACTTGAAAACAAATTATTAAAAGATTTTCATACCCAAAACTAAGCAGTAATGTGTTAGTGTACCAGTTACTTGTTTATTCAAAATAAATTTATTTTTCTCACAAGTAGACGATACAAATCAAGAGGCAATTCCTTCAATACATTTTCTTTATGTAGTTTGCACCGTGTTAGGGACTGTTACTAAGGAGGTAACATTTCAAATGTGCAGATTTATGTCTTGAGTTCAAATCCTGGACTTGGAAGAAAAAAAAAGTTCTGCGCTTCTTTTTGATTCATATGGAGCTCTACAATTATTTTGTGAAAATAAAATATAATTAGAACCAGAAGTTTGGGTCATATACACACACACACTCTTGCCTTGTAGTAACTAGTAAGCATGAATATCTTCCTAAGATGATAGTTCATTTCAGACACATAAATGTACATACATGTGAACCTACGTCTCTCAAGCATATATTATTTCTAAAACCAGAAGGTTCGCTTTTTAACAGTACTTAATGATTCATGGATATTATGCAATAAAACAATTCATGCATCTGTGTATACATATTACATACAGTATTCAAATAAACAATTCATGCATCTCATGGCTCATATATGCAATTCATGCATCTGTGTATACATCTGTGTATACATATTACATACAGTATTCAAAACAATTCATGCATCTGTATATATGAGCCATGAGATCACATAGTTCATATTCAAATAAAGAATATCTATTTTATTTTTGTTGTCTATTCCGACCAGAATGAAGTATTATCTTAGTTGAATTAACATAAAGGTTGTTACTTGAAATGAATAATAAATCGTAAGCTATTTATAAAATGAAATTGATAACTATATTTCTGTATATCATGGTTTTCTAAAGGCTAAAAGATATATATTATGGTAATATGATATATTGGCTGTATCAATTATGTAGTGTTGTTTTATGGGTGGTTTATATACTATTTTAGATATTATATAACATACCCCGCGGCAAGTGAGTTAAATCCCACAAAGCAGCTTCGAAAGCATGACATTTCGCATAATGTCGAAGTATTTAAGTACTTGGGCAATGATGTTTATCTATTATGTAATGGTTTAATTTGTTAATATCACATGTATTTCATAATTTCAGACAGTTATATGTGCTGTATAACATATTTCTATAACGTCTACATGTCTACCCCGTATCATATTTGAATTTACTTGTAAAAACTGGGCTGTATAACCGGAATATTATCCACTAAACTAAGCTCCATGACAAATGAATAGGATAATAAAATTCTGTAAACGGATAAAAACACATTACTGGCAGTTCATCACATACACATTTTATATTTTTTTAAAGCCATCTCATTCCACAAATTCAAAAGAAAGACAGAAAAGAAATTTTAGATGAAATCAGTAATGCATTATTAAACTTTGGATTAGGTACTTGTTTCGAGTCCAAAAAGCAATTTCAATTGGGTTTAATGGTCAGGTTGAATGCACTTTGGTAACAAGTTTAGATCTCTGGGGTACTGTCAGAGTGTGAAACAAAGAATTCTCTGAAGATTTCTTTTGCAACCCATAGTGGCAGATCCACATCTTCTGCTACTTATATTTACTTTAATTTTCTCTTTATTGAAACCTCTAGTTGAAGTAACTATCCCTTTTGCATGATTTTCATAGTTGCAAATTATAATCTGAAGTTTTTTTTTTGAACATAAAATGGGTACTTAATTACATGAACAAAGAGTTACAAGAAGGTTTGAGCGAGTTACAAAATGACCATACAACCGAATAAATACTATACAAACAAAGTGAAACCCGCTCAAACCAAAACACAGACCCAAATAAAACACAACAAACTACATATCAAAAAAGATACTTAAAAAACAAGCTCGCTCCAAAACAGAATAGGAGCCACCGCATATTCCTAAACCACAAGCAATATTCCCAAAGCTACCAGCGACAACGCACCAGAACAGATCGAAAAAAAAACACCAGCACCATAAAATACTTAGCAAATAAACCAGCCACATTGGAAATAACCCAGGCAAAATACCAATGCTTGCAAACTTGAGTCAACCCCAAATCTGAAGTTAAATATACTGAAGATGTTTAATTAAAGAGCATGCTCTTTCGTTAAATTTTCTCATTTGACTGAGCTATCTTCTACCAATTCAATATTTCAGCTAATGAGGCATCTAGAAAATAGTTTTGTTGAATAGTGATACAAATTATTTGCTAGAATATTTCACCTAAATTATTCCTTCTAAAATTATCATTCTACATTATTCTATTAGCTTATCTCTTGCAAAAACAAAATGTGTAAATATTGGCTCTTATGCATATTGTAACACAAATACTGGATAGAAATTAAATATCTACGTTTCTTAAAAAAAAAAACTAACAAACATTTTTTCATCAAAACTCTCAAACTATTTCACAACTAAAACTATTACAATATCAGTGATACCAAAGCAACATTCAGTCATGCTTGCTAACTTGAAAATAAATTATTAGTTGGCTCCATCCCTATGCAGGACAACTCTTTTTCTCACACATTACTGCTTAGTTAAAGTTGACCGTATTCTTATCCATGCATTTATTTTTTCTGCTTGTATAAATAAAATCAAAATAAAAAGTTGATGGTTTACCAATCATTCATATTGTTGGCTATGTTGGAGCCACTAACACCTGCAGTTGTATTGCATTTTGGAGGAACAATTTTAAGCTAACCACATAAAAGCTTACACTTTCACATATGTCCTTTTAAAGATGTGTTTTATGAAACACTCCTTGAATTATTACCAAAAAAGTTACAGTGTTCTTCATAAATGTTCGATCTAAGTACGAACCCCCCCACCCCCCTCTCATGGTTTTCCTGGCGCCGTTCCTGACCAAGATTAAACTATTAACACATAAATTAACAACAGTTTAGATTAATTCTTTAAAAAGACATCAAGTGGCTGTGAATGCTCCACATCAACAAAGAAACAGCATCTCACGTTGCTCAGATGACACAAAAAATTTGGAATACATTGTTCAGATGGCATAACAAAATTACAACCGAAATCACTGTTAAGTGGATAGAGAAACTTACAGTAGCTAATAATTTGTTCAGATGACAGCGAAGATAAAATCGTCCAACCCCAATCTAGGACGAAACTGCGGTGAAGATCCCTCGGTGGCGAATTAATTTGGGAAATTTGATTTTAGATTGTCGAATTATTTGGGGAATTTGATTTTGGATGAATTTGACGTGTTTTGGGAACTGTTTCTGAGCGATGGGATTATTTGGGGATATGTTTTGGGAACTGGTATGGAGGGAAATGAAATAACTTCGCGCCCTAACTACTGATAGCGTGTGAGAGGCGGAATTTTATTATTTTGCACCAACACTAAACATACTACAGCACGTTAATAAAAAATGCCGTAAGGTCATGCTAAGAAATCAACCTTTTCTTGTAGTGTCAATTTCATATGCAATGAATTTTATATAATTAGTTTCACGTCCATTACATTTTACTCTAAAAAAATTTATGAACTTTTTCTTAACTTCCGAAATTTTGAAGAAAAAAAAGGGCAAAATCTCCTTTGTACGTAGGACGTTTCGGAAAAACCGAATACAGTATAATTACGAAATATACATTTCCGTAGAGACATCCCAATCTGGGGCATTCTGACACATGGGGAAACAAACCAATAACATAACATACCAATATTTTACAACATTTAATCTGAAAACATACAATTTATTTGCATTTTAAGCAATTTTACCTGGTATTGTAACGAGCGATAGCATAAATGCACCCAAATTCAATCCGTAGTAGCTTCAAGTACATGTACTTATCTCAATTTACATATTAGCTTCACATATATGACATGCTATGTATAAATTCATTCTTCTATAAAATAACTTGTCATTTACATAGTAAATCATCAAAACATCAAACATGTAAAGACTTGCATCTTAGTTAATATCAAGGTTCAAGAACTCGGGTTTCGGTTTCGTTCATTTGAAAATTTCCTAGTTTTCGACAATTTCGGTAGTTTCGATTTTAGTTTCGGCTTCGCTCCTATTTTTGATTTTTAGTGGTTTGTCAATGTAACAATTACCAAATATCGATAAAATATAAAATAAAGCCTAGACAATTGTTTTTTCTACCAGATTAAATAGATTTAATGTAGACTTAGATACTGTATCAAATTAAATAATCGAGCCCAGCCCAGTTTATCTCATTATGTTTAGCCTAAGTTAAGAAAAAAACAATGTTAGCTTATTTCAAAGCCCAGTCCAAAAGCTTATTTGAAAGTCAGTAAGCGCTTAGCCCTAGAATACTCGATTTACAGTGTCTCAGCTCCACAAACACGCTCCATTTTTGAATCGACCCAAACGAGAAGACGGTAAAAGAACGAGACGAAGAAAATCAACTGAGATGCTAGAAATTGACGTCGGTTGTTGCTAGAAATCGATGTTGGTTGCATCTCGAATCTCATTTTCAGTTTAGTAATTTACTGAATTTTCTTCTTCTTCGTCGTTGATTCTCCTTCTTCTTCTTCGTTGATTTTTCGTTTCTTCACTGTTTTTTTTTTACTTCTTTTTTCTAGCGAGACGGGATTTTAACATGATCCCGTCTCGCTAATGGCCGGAACCGAACCGAGGTGGCCGGAATCTCGAGGTTCCGACCGAAACCTTAAACCAAGGTTTATACATAAGTAAAATCTAAAGCCCCAATTTTAGGAGCAGGTCTGTGCTAGAAAACCGCGGTTTCAGCATAGCAAATCGCAAAATTTCGCGAAACACTTCAAACGGAAGTTGTAGCATAGGTTTTATGTTCTCCTGAATGTATAAATTCATCAAATTCAGACAAACTACGCAAAAGTTATGAATAAATCAAGCGCATTGTTATTAATACTCCAAATATTATCAAGGGACGACCAACTTTTTTTTTTTCAAAAATTTATAAGTTGAGTACCAATGAGGAAAATAGCCCCGTATTAATTTTTTTTGGTTTGCATACATTGATTTTTTTTAAACCCTAAAGGATAAGCGTTCTCAGAAGAATAGGACCGAACTATTTTTTTTTTTTGACATAAATATGCCGAATTTTGTAATCACGGAGGCAGTGCACCGAAATGATTATTAATTTTCGACATATCACTATTGAATACATATATAATTAATTACATGTTGCATTCGGTGTAGTGGTGACGAACTGCTTATTTTAATTTGGTTTCGCTTACCGAAAAAGTTTTTTTTTTAAATCTAATTTAAAGGGGCAGTCTAGGAATATTGAGTAGTGTGAAATAATATGTTTGTGTAGCCATATAACAAGTTTACAAAGAGTGGAGTGTTTTTAAAAAATGACCCCTCTTAACAATAGTTGGAATGTCAATAACAACACCCTAAATCAATTCAGCTCAGTTTTAATTAAATTCCATTTCGGGATAGCGATATAAAATTGTATTTTCGACTTAGTGAACGACATAATTTTGTAAAACACTTTAAATGAAAGTTGTTATTTAAGTTTCAAGCTTT
Source organism: Allium sativum (assembly GCA_030737875.1). Lineage (NCBI taxonomy): Eukaryota > Viridiplantae > Streptophyta > Magnoliopsida > Asparagales > Amaryllidaceae > Allium > Allium sativum. The sequence continues at coordinate 111,413,093 of CM060913.1, forward strand.
CCTAAATATGTAAATTCGTCAAAATCGGACAAGCCATTTGAAAGTTATGACCAAATGAATTCTGCATCGTTTTGTGATATTTTAATTACAAAAACTGAAATGTTACACATGCAGGTCAAGGTTAGAAATATGCGTTTTTAGTCTAGTAAACGTAGAAATGTTCCCAAACACTTAAAGTAAAAATTGTAACTTAAGTTCTAAGTTGTCCAGATTGTGTAAAATTATCGAAATCAGATATACAGTTTAAAAGATAAGCCCAAGTGAGTTCAACACTGTTTTAGGACCATTATGTTTGGGACAACGACATACTTTGTTTTGATTCTTTTGAATTCATGCTTTAATAGTAATAGACTCCCAAATTATTATTATTATTATTATTATTATTAATTACTGTTATTGTTTTCAATGATTATATTAAGTTTAAGTAGAGGTGTAGTTTTTTTTTTTTTTTTAATTTAAATGCAACAAAACAAGCACAAATTCAAGGCAAATGCATTCAAGCGCATGGGTTGTAAAACAAGACTAGCTTCAAGGAGAAGGCACTCAATTATAAGGGAAACAAAACAAATTACAGATTTAAGACAAATACGCTCAAGCACAATGAAGTAAAACAAGATAAGTTCAACGCGAATGCACAAATACATGTGCAAATTTAGCCATGAAGGCGGTAAATCGGAATATCAGATTTAAACCAACATCATCAACTGCATGGTAAATATGCACCAGAATATAAAGGGTCGGTTGGCTAAATATGCCACGCTCATCCTTTGACTGATGAGTGCTGTATGGCTATCAAGACATATATGGCCGGCATAATTTCTGGAAATATGCACCAGAATATAATAGTTAGCGTAATGAAGTTTTAAGCAGACGTGTCAAAAGGGTGAGGTAGAGTTAAATGAGGGTCAAGTAAAATTTGACCTGATCCTTTAGATACATTCAATAGTTTGACCCTTTTTGACTTTCTTGATTAAAGGGTTAACCCATTACAACCCATATAACCCTTATAACACTAATAGTAAATGAATTTTTTTTAATTTGATTTATTTAATAAAAACAAATGCTAATTTTTTTTATTTTCAAAATATTCCATAAAATTTTGAACTTTCAAAATTTGAAATTCAAGTGTCGAATTATTCGAAAATAAAAGTTAATAAAAGAATTATTCGAAAATAATAATTTTTAAAGTTAAAAAGGCCAAAATTATGAAAATACCCCTCATGTTGAAAAAAGTGAAAAAAACAAAATAAATTTTAAAAAATCCAGAAAATTACGAAATAAAAGTAAAAAAAGAATTATTTTAAAATAATGATTTTTAAAGCTAAAATTACGAAAATACCTTTCATTTTGAAAAAAGTGAAAAAACAAATAAATTTCAAAAAATCCAGAAAATTACGAAATGAAAAGTTAAAAAATAATTATTTTACAATAACGATTTTTAAAGCTAAAAATACGAAAATACCATTCATTTTGAAAAAAGTGAAAAAAACAAATAAATTTCAAAAAATCCAGAAAATTACGAAATAAAAAGTTAAAAAAGAATTATTTTACAATAACGATTTTTAAAGCTAAAATGCTAAAATTACGAAAATACCCTTCATATTAGAAAAAGTGAAAAAAACAAAAAAAAAACAGAAAATTATGAAATGAAAAGTAATAAATGAATTATTCGAAAACAATAATTTTTAAAGTTAAAAAGGCCAAAATTACGAAAATGCCCTTCACGTTGAAAAAAGTGAAAAAAAACAAAATAAAATTTAAAAAATCCAGAAAATTACGAAATGAAAAGTAAAAAAAGAATTATTATAAAATAACGATTTTTAAAGCTAAAAATGCTAAAATTACGAAAATACCCTTCATTTTTGAAAAAAGTGAAAATTACGAAAATTGTTATTTTAAAATAATTCTTTTTTTACTTTCCATTTCGTAATTTTCTGGATTTTCTAAAAAAAAATCATTTTTTTCACTTTTTCCAATATGAAGGACATTTTCGTAATTTTGGTCCTTTTAGCTTTAAAAATCATTATTTTCGAATACTTCGTTTTCTTAATTCTCATTTCATAATTTTCTGGATTTTTTCCTTTTTTTTTACTTTTTCCAAAATAAAGGGTATTTTCGTAATTTTGAAATTTTTACATTTAAAAATCGTTATTTTAAAGTATTACTTTTTTACTATTTGGGTAAGAGGGTTACCCATATGTAACCCTTTTAAAAAAGGGTCAACCCTCTTATGATTCATTTAATAAAAAATTATAAAAGGGTTGTAATTATGGTAAAATGGGTAGGGTAAAAGGGTATGGTCATATTTTGACAGGTCTAGTTTTAAGTGGCATGATATAGTGCAACACGTTTTAGCACATACAAGGAAGGGCAGTATATTAGACATGTACATTCTGGTACATGCATATACATGTACCAGTAAAGGTTAGGTAATATTACAAACATGGATCGAAATGTAACTTATAGTAATCACTTTAGCAGATCAAACAAGGCAAAATAAAAAGCATAATGAAATAAATGTTATAGTGACCACCAACACCACACAACAGACAAACATTTGAGAATGGTGCGGCTACTGATCAAAATATACAAAAGCTTCCACAAATAAGTGTCAGGAATCAACAAAGATTCAAATGAATTAAACATGGTACAAAAACAAAATAAAATTGTAAACAAGGCTTCATACAATACAATTCAATGAATTGAATGAGTCGAGATTTACAATAATATATCTGAAGTAAAAGAATATCAATAAGTCGAATAAATTTCAAGTATGAAAATTTTAGAAATTCAGAATTGTCGGCTAAAGGATTGCAAATTCGAAATTTTCAAATAAATTCCTATATAATTACCCAATCAGCATCTACATAAAAGGTAGTGAAGTCGAGAATAAGAAAAAATCGAAAGAGACAAAATCATATCAGATTTTCGTTCGTGGGATTAACTCGACATTAGAGAAACTGAGAAGCAGCAACGAATTAATCAAAGTGACAAGAGACGCAATTAATTTCATCTCGACGTCAGTCGACAACTTTGACTTAAAAATCCTAAATTTGAAAATTGAAACGAAAGAAGAAATTAGCACAGGTACATATATATACATAAATATACGTATATATGTATACATATCCACGTGCTTACAGGGAAGAGTTTCAAAGTGCACATCACAAGTTCACTTAAAGAAAATAATGTCAAAAACCAAAGCATTCAACAATAATACACAACACATTGAACCAATTCAACCAAGTATCAAAGAAGTAAGAAACAATATCCAGCAATATGGAAAAACAATATTCCAAGATCAATAGCAGTTTTGAATGAGTCAAAGAATTTTCATCAAATCGAAGTATTCTGTAACACCCCACCTCCGCCAGGGTCACTCTTGCAAGTACACTGGCATTGGAGGGGTGTTGGACAAGGTAAACATGCACAAAGATATCACAACATAGAACATATAAGTAAACAGAGTAAATAAAGCAGCGGATAAAACTACTATTTCAAAACCATAATCAAGTTACATCAAAGTACTTAGTCATTATTTTCCAACAAACAAAGTCTAGAAACATAAACTAAAAACTGAAAATGACATAAAGTAGCTATCCCCAAAGTAGAAGTAGTAAAGCCATAGCGAGCTCAAGTCCAAACCGTACATGAGCTATCCAGAAAGCAAGCTAAAGATCCAAGCTAGGTGCTAGTGTTCCCACCCTGAGAACCTGGAGGGGGAAAACGGAAGAAAAGAGGCGGAAGAAAACGGGTCAGTCAAAAAGACTGGTAAGTCCTACCTACTATTAGTATAAAAACTAATAAAGTTAACTGGACATGTAAAACAAAGATGAAACATAGGATGATAACTGGCATAGTGAAAAGTTAACAAGATAGATCGAGTGTGGCATCGCATATACAAGGTTAAGTTTTGCACCAATAGTACTAGCAATCCAATCCATGTCAAGTATAAACAAGCAATGATCCCTTGGCCCAAGTTTGGCCCAACATCATGAGGTGACCTAAATCAAGTCCTATCTACACGGTCTAGTCGATCGGCTCCCTATAAGCCTAACTCGTCAAGTGTCGGTGTCATACGGCACAATCACGAATGTAGTCAAACTGCGCTAGGTCCACCCTAGGGTGTATCAAGACCTAGGGTGCCAACCATTGACACGAATCAAGCACGCACAGTCTAAACCTACTGGTGCCCGTGTCTGCTTTTTCAACTCCGGACTATGTGAACGACCATAGTCCGCCTGAACCTACACCGGCGCACCTACTCAGCCGTCGTTTTGGTCGCTTACATGTCAGCCCAGTAATCGTGCCCCACCCTAGCCTAGTCCCTAGGGTATCATGATACAACCAAGAGGGTTACTGGTGAAAAGGACCACGTAACTAGGGGTTCTAACGGGTTAAGCGTGGTTAACCCTATCCAATCAAGTATCAAGTTGGTTAAGTGTACCTAAGGTTCATGACTTAACCCTATCAACCCATCGTTTTTAATTTTTTTAAGTATTCAAGTGGTCCATGACTTAACCCTATCATGTGGCATTAATTAATTTAATGCACCCAACCTCTCACATTAGACCTTGTTGTGGTTACTAGTTAAGCCGGGCGGGTCCGGGTAGCTTTACACCACAACTTAGTCTAACCTCGGGTTTTAAGCGCGACATGACCAACTACTCACATTGGGTCCTATTGTTTGTAGCTACTAGTTAGGCCGGTCGGTTCCAGTTAGATTTATGCTACAAACTCAACCCAACCTCGAGTTAGCCACTTTCATGTTTTCTATATGTCATGTCCATGTTCATGTTTTTCAAGCATAATCACATGTCATATTTCAAAACCATGTTTTTATGTCATTAAAGTTACCTAACTATCCATACGCATTCCCACCGCATGTACGTTTCGTCACAACACAAAATGGATTAAAAGAGGGAACTTAGAAGCATGACAAAAATGGGCATAAGGTGATAGGATTTGGCCATAAGTTAAACATGGTGGCACATGAGGCAAAATGTGTTCGTTAAACTTGCATATTACATTATAAACCTCAAAACATGCATGACATCAAACTTAGCAAGTAGGTGATACATGGTCATAGATGGCATAGGATGATAACTAGTGATTCGCATATAACATCATATGCAAGTTAACATAAAGGTTATGAGAGTTTCTATGTTGCATTATGCAACATTTCCAACCAAAGCTTATAGCTTTCAATCCACGAAGTCAAGGTGATAGCTTAACAAACATACATAGAATAAATCTATGCACAACATGATAGATTCAAAGCACAAATCATACTTAGGCCCAAACTCAAACTTGCAACATGTCATATTTAACTTCATAGTTTAAATCTAAGAGTAGAATAGGGCTTACAATGCTATGAAGACTATAAAATAAAACAAGATTGAGACGAAGCCACACTAGCAAATCCGCAAAGAAAATAATATGATCCACTCTAAGCCTTGAGAAATAAGTAAAATAGCTTCTATGACGAAGAAAGATGGCTCTTTGAACTAAGAAAGATAGCTTCTTGAACTTAGATTTGATTTGGAACACTCATGCTCTCATGAAGAAGGTGGAGGCCATGATTGGAGAGCATTTTGGCATAACCTAGTTGTAGGATCAATTTGTGATGATTTAGGCTAGGTATTATGGTCCTTTTATAGAAGTTTAGGTTAGTATAGGCCATAGGATTAACCCTAATTCAGATCTGAGCCATCAAATCACGTCACTAGCCAACAAAACAGGTCCAAAAAGTCAAAATAAGTGCACCAGGCCGACCTGGCCGACCAGGGAGGTCGACCCCCAGGTCGACTCTAGTGTCGACCTGGTTGGGGGGGGGGGGGGGGGAGGTCGACCCTAGTGTCGACCCCCCTGTCGACCTGTCTGGGCGGGAATTTTCCCGCCCAATCTGTTTTGGCTGAATTTGAACTGTTTTTGAACTTGAAATTTTCAGAAAACTTTGACGGCCATAACTTGGTCATACGGACTCCGATTTTCGAAAACTCGGACTCTATTTCGCGTATTTTTCCGAGACGAACGCAATGGCACAGCCCGTTTCCCTTGATTCAGATTGTAACATTTAATTCTGCCTTGATTTATGTTATAACATGTTATTCAAAAATACGGGTTGTTACATCCTCCCCACCTTAAAGGATTTCATCCCCGAAATCTTCAAGTTAGGAAGAACGTATCCTACCATTCATCATCCATCTACTCAAAACGTCATCCATAAGTAATCATTGTCCTTAAAAGATTTCTAATGCTGTATGAACATATGCAAAAGTGTGTGTATATGCACCTATCTAATGCGAAGATCGGGCGGTTACTGATTCAGTAAACCTCCTTGATGCAAAATATGTTTGTGAAATGCGTCCATATGTATGCAAATTCCTAACATAACTTATAGTCTCTACATGAGTGCACATAACATCCATCCATATGCAACATCCATGTGATAGCATACAAGTTTCATCCATGAATAAGCATAAACACTCATGCATATGTGGTATGGAAGTGTGTGAGCCGATCTTAGTGCCTAACGTGTATCATGCATCCATGAGTAACCACTTGCAAACACTTGCAACCACTTGCAAACATCAAGCATAACATGTTTCAAATACATGTTTCAACCAAAGGGTTCCTACCTGAGGCTCTCATGACAAGACTTACGAAACAAGATAAACTAGATAAACATGGATAGCAAAAGAAAGATATGCCAACTAGGAAAAGAGATTAAAAATGTACCCTAAAAAGAAATGGATAAAGCCCACGCATCTTCTCCTCAGTTTCCCAAGTTGCGTCTTCCTCTGCTTCACTCTATTGCACCTTAACAAGCTTAATTTCTTTGCTTCTTAGCTTCTTTGTCTCCGTTTCCATGATACGAATCGGAGCTCGCCTCAGGGTTGCTTCTCTTTCCACTTCCACGTCTTGAAGAATACTTGGTTCAACCACTTCGGCGGATCTGTGCAAACACTTCCGGAGATACGAGACATGAAAGACGTTATGCACTCCGGCTAGCTTTTCGGGCAATTCCACCCTATATGCCATTTTCCCAATTCTCTCAATGATAGGGAAGGGCCCTACGAACCTTGGTGCCAACTTCCCAACTGCTTCAAATCAAACTACATTTCGCAAAGGAGAAACCTTCGCAAAGACCATATCTCCAACTTCAAATTCTAAGTCTGTCCTTCGCTTGTCTGCATAGAATTTCTGTCTGTCTTGGGCCGTTTTCATCTGCCTTCGAATCAACTCAACCTTCTCGGATGTGTCCCTTATCATGTCAGGCCCAAGTATAAGCTTATCCGTCGTCTCCCACCAACATTTTGGTGACTTGCACGGCCTCCCATACAAAGCTTCGAATGGTGCCATTCCTATGCTTGCCTGATAGCTGTTATTATAAGCAAACTCCACTAGAGGAAGATGATCCTCCCAAGTACCACCAAAGTCAAGAATGCATAGCCTCAACAGATCTTCTAGTACCCTATTCACCCTTTCGGTCTGGTCATCCGTCTGTGGATGATAGGTCGTGCTTAGATTCAATCACGTACCCATCGCTTCTTGCAAACTATTCCAGAACTGGCTAGTGAAGATTGGGTCACGATCGCTTACTATGCTAGAAGGAACTCCATGCAATCGCACTATCTCTCGAAGATAAACAGATGCTAGCCATGATGCGGTCCTCTTGCTCTTCACCAGAATAAAGTGAGCACTCTTCGTAAGTCTATCAACTATGACCCATATGCTAGTATTCCCTTTCCTTGATCTCGACAATCCATCCACAAAATCCATAGAGATGATTTCCCACTTCCATAGCGGGACCTCCAATGGATACAATAGCCCACCGGGCTTCTTCGACTCGGCCTTCACTTGTTGGCAAACAGTGCATCTAGAAACAAACTCTGCCACATCCTTTTTCATCCCATCCCAAAAGAAAATGCACTTCATATCCCAGTACATCTTATCCCCTCCGAGATGTATGGTCATCCTCGAGTGATGCGCCTCCTCAAGAACTTTATTTACTAAGTCTCCCACTCGTGGGACACATAGTCTTCCATCACGCCTTAGCCATCCCTTGTCATCAATAGTATATCTAGCGAGGTGACTTGACGTCTCACCCCGGATCAACTTGTCCATGATCTCAACTATCTGCGGGTCTTCCCTCTGTGAAGCCCCAACTTGATCAAGAAGTATAGGTCTAAGCTCAAGGGATGCTAACGAACCAGTCATCGACTCAACAGCCGGTGTGAAATCAAAGGTTGCCAAGAACTCTAGGCTCTTCATCTCAACAAACAAGGGACTCAAAGTCAACCTTCTTCTGCTTAGTGCATCCGCTACAACATTACCCTTGCCAGGGGTATAAGCTATCTCGAAGTCATATGATTCCAAGAATTCCATCCACCTTTGCTGCCTTAGATTCAGATCTTTCTGTGAGAAGAGGTACTTGAGCGACTTGTGATCAGTATATAACTCAAACCTTTTGCCTAGAAGATAGTGGCTCCAGGATTTGAGTGCAAAGACGATCGCCGCCAACTCCAAATCATGAGTGGGATAGTTCTTCTCATGAACTTTGAGTTGCCTACCCCCAAAGCATATCACTCTCCCTTCTTGCATCAGGACAACGCCCAATCCCGTGCCACATGCATCGGTGTACACGGTAAACAACTTCCCTCCATCGGGTAATGCTAGAATTGGAGTTGTGGTGAGGGCTTTCTTGAGCCTTTGAAAAGCAAGCTCACACTCTAAGTCCCATGCAAAGACTAAGTTCTTCTTCGTTAACTTAGTAAGAGGGGCTGAAATCCTAGCGAAGTCCTTAATGAACTTCCTATAATATCCTGCCAGACCGAGAAAGCTCCTCACTTCAGTTGCATTCTTCGGAACTTTCCAGTCTTGTACCGCTACCACTTTAGCGGGATCCACAGCTATGCCTTGCTTAGAAACTATATGCCCAAGGAACCGAACTTCCTTTCTCCAGAAATGGCATTTAGAGAACTTGGCTTTCAACTGATGAGCTCTAAGCGTATCCATGACCTCCTTGAGGTGTGTAGCATGTTCTTCCTCGTCCTTAGAGAAGACCAGAATATCATCCACGAAGACAACTACAAACTTGTTAAGGAACTCCCTGAACACCCTACTCATCAAATCAACAAAGTATGCGGGTGCATTAGTCAAACCGAACGACATGACTAGCCATTCAAAGAATCCATCTGGAGTCCTAAACGTAGTCTTGTCAATGCTATCCTCAGCCACTCTAAGCTGATGGAATCCGGTGGCTAGATCGAGCTGAGAGAAAACAGAAGCACCAACAAGCTGGTCAAAGAGAACATCAATCCTCGGTAACGGGTGTCTATTCTTCTTTGTCAGCTTGTTCAACTCACGATAATCAACATATTGACGAAGCGAACCATCCGCCTTAGTAGCGAATACCACCAGAGCACCCCATTCTGAAATGCTTCGCCTAATGAAATTTTTCTCAATCAACTCCTTGATTTGCTTGCTAAGCTCTCTTCTTTCTCGCGGGGCCATGTGCCTAACAGGCAATGAAACTGGCTTGGCATTATCAACAAGATAAATGCGGAAATCTATCTCTCGCTTAGGGGGTAACCCCTTAACCTCTTCAAAAACATCAGGATATTCTCGGACCACCCTTACAGATTGCAGATCATCGATGGATGAGTCAAGAGATTGAAGATAACATAACATGACGGGATCCATAGGGTTACAAGAAATTTCTAGGGTATTACCGAGGCGAGTCATAAGCCTCACTACCCTATGCTCACAATCGAGAATGGCTCCATAACTAGACAACCAATCCATGCCCAAAATCAACCCATATCCCATGAACTCGAGAACATAAGCATTACACGTGAATTCTACGGTCAAGATAGAAATCCTCAAATCCGTACAAATCATAAATAGATGGGCGGAACCCCCAATTGGATTTGAAACACTAACGAGATCCTCAACTAGACTAGTACTTAGGTGCAAACTTTCAACAATGTCAGAAGAGATAAAGGTATGCGATGCGCCAGAATCAAACAAAGTTCGAACAGGAAAACCAGAAATATAAACAAGACTTTCTGCAGAAATACTACCTCGGTCCGGAACTGGAGCAGTGTTGAGAGCATGCATCTGCCCTCCAGAAGATCCTGCTCGCTGAGCCTGTCCTTGCCCCTGCCCTTGCTTCTTTGGGCAATCCTTACTGAAGTGTCCAGTCTCTCCGCAATGAAAGCATTCTCCCAACTTCCTCTTCTTCTTCCTACAATCTTTGGCTATGTGCCCAACAATCCCACATAAGTTGCACTTTCTTGGGTCCTTGGCCTTGTTGTTGTTGGCCTTGTTACCCTTGTTGTTCATGTTGTTCTTGTTGCTCTGATTGCTCTGATTGCCCTGATTGCTCTGATTTCCTCCCCACTTGGAGTCCGCCTTCTTGGTTTGAGTCTCATTAGATTTGACTTCCTTCTTGCCATTCTTATCATCTCCCTGAAGCAATGCAATATCTACTAGGCTCTCAAAAGTGGCCCCCATGGGTATATGAGACATGGCTAAACCTTGTAATGGCTCATTCAATCCTCGTGCAAAGCGTAGAGCCTTCTTCTGGGGTGTGTTAACCATGTCCAAACCGAATCGAGCAAGCTGGTTGAACTTATTCACATACTCCCTCACTGTCATGTCCCCTTGCTTCAAAGATATGAACTTCTCCATTTGCAGATTCTCCTCAGTAGATGATAGAAACTTAAGCCCAAACCTCACCCTAAAGTCGGCCCAAGTTTCTATAGGCCTAGTAGCGTTGGTGACCTCCCACCAATAAGCAGCTTCCTCTTTCAATAGCCATACTACCAACAAAACTTTTCTACGGTCTTCCACATCAAAGATGGCGAAGAGGTCTTCAGTCTCTTTTAACCAATTTCTTGCCTCAAAAAAAGTCTCCGTCCCAATAAAATTCTTGCCACCCATCGCCTTAAAGTCTTTGCAAACCTTTGCGAAATCCTCTTGTGGACGCTGAGGAGGAAGAGGAGGAGGAGGAACCTCAGGTATGATGGGAGTGGTTGCTGGGCCCGCATCATTGGCCCTAGCTTCCAAGTACCTTTGGAACGATCCGGGAATGGTTACTCCCTCGGGAAGGTTAAGATCGGCCATGCTGAAAAAGGAAAAGATAGATTTAGAACGAGGAAACAAAGGATAGTGCTAATGGCTTTTGGGGAATAGCCTATTAAAATAAACTAGACTTTTCTTGGAAAATACTTAATTGGTTTTGAAAATAGTTTTTTTTTTTAAAAAAAGGTTTTAAAACTTTTGTATGGTCTAGTAAAACCTCATGCTCTGATACCAAATGCAACACCCCACCTCCGCCAGGGTTACTCTTGCAAGTACACTGGCTTTGGAGGGGTGTTGGACAAGGTAAACATGCAAAAAGATATCACAAGATAGAAAATATAAGTAAACAGAGTAAATAAAGCAGCGGATAAAACTACTATTTCAAAACCATAATCAAGTTACATCAAAGTACTTAGTCATTATTTTCCAACAAACAAAGTCTAGAAACATAAACTAAAAACTGAAAATGACATAAAGTAGCTATCCCCAAAGTAGAAGTAGTAAAGCCATAGCGAGCTCAAGTCCAAACCGTACATGAGCTATCCAGAAAGCAAGCTAAAGATCCAAGCTAGGTGCTAGTGTTCCCACCCTGAGAACCTGGAGGGGGAAAACGGAAGAAAAGAGGCGGAAGAAAACAGGTCAGTCAAAAAACTGGTAAGTCCTACCTACTATTAGTATAAAAACTAATAAAGTTAACTGGACATGTAAAACAAAGATGAAACATAGGATGATAACTGGCATGGTGAAAAGTTAACAAGATAGATCGAGTGTGGCATCGCATATACAAGGTTAAGTTTTGCACCAATAGTACTAGTAATCCAATCCATGTCAAGTATAAACAAGCAATGATCCCTTGGTCCAAGTTTGGCCCAACATCATGAGGTGACCTAAATCAAGGTCTATCTACACAGTCTAGTCGATCGGCTCCCATAAGCCTAACTCGTCAAGTGTCGGTGTCATACGACCCAATCACGAATGTAGTCAAACTGTGCTAGGTCCACACTAGGGTGTATCAAGTCCTAGGGTGCCAACCACTGACATGAATCAAGCACGCACAGTCTAAACCTACTGGTGCCCGTGTCTTCTTTTTCAACTCCGGACTATGTGAACGACCATAGTCCGCCTGAACCTACACCGGCGCACCTACTCAGCCGTCGTTTTGGTCGCTTACATGTCAGCCCAGTAATCGTGCCCCCCCTAGCCTAGTACCTAGGGTATCATGATACAACCAAGAGGGTTACTGGTGAAAAGGACCACGTAACTAGGGTTTCTAACGGGTTAAGCGTGGTTAACCCTATCCAATCAAGTATCAAGTTGGTTAAGTGTAACCAAGGTTCATGACTTAACCCTATCAACCCATCGTTTTTAATTGGTTAAGTATTAAAGTGGTCCATGACTTAACCCCTATCATGTGGCATTAATTAATTTAATGCACCCAACCTCTCACATTAGACCTTGTTGTGGTTACTAGTTAAGCCGGGCGGGTCCGGGTAGCTTTACACCACAACTTAGTCTAACCTCGGGTTTTAAGCGCGACATGACCAACTACTCACATTGGGTCTGTAATGACCCGCATTTCCCGAGGTATTATAATTAATTTATTTAATTATATTTAGGGAATTAAATGGTCGTTAATTCAATTATATGGAATATTTAATTAAATTAAATAATTAAATAATATATTTAATTCAGAAATAATCAAAAATATTGGAAATCACAATATTCTGTGAACGGGGTTGTCCCTTGGATTTAATTCAGCTTAGAGTTGAATTATATTGACGAATATATTCAATCGACGTCAGTTTGAACGTATAATTATATTATAATTAAAATCGAGCTTGAAATGGCGCTGCAGTTCGCGATTTGGCGATTTGAACTTCAACCTAATGTACAGGATTCGTTTTAAGCCGGATTTCTGTGAAACAAGAAACGTGTGGAGCCGGTGGAGTATATCTTTCTAGTGGAAGAGAAAAATCGGGATTTCGTCGTATAGATTTTGATTTACGTCAAAATCAAATTTCAGAAAAGTCGCTGTGGAATTCATTTATAATTTGCAACGCTTTATATACGTTGTAAAAGGGTTTTCAATATAAACTGAATATCGAGATAATCTGGAATCTGAAATATCAAACTGTAAATTCTGATATGATATTCTGGAGCTGTACGATATCATATGTGAAGGTATACGATAATATAAATTTATTAATAATTTATTTAATTATATTTAAATATATTTATATATTTAAATGGTCATCCAGAGCTTTAAAAATACACTGTGTGAGCATATGGAGTCGGAATTTGACGAAACCAGCTTCGTTGGGACCGTAATGTCGAACTCTAGCTACAAGTCCAGTTTCGTGATTTTTAGATATCTTGTATGGTCGTAGTGATTTTTAAGGACCGAAGACAAGGAGAAAAACGAGAAAATAAAATACGAAAATGAAATTCGAAATATCCCCTTTATTTTTCTACAATCCAGCACAGGCCTCTGGGCCTTCGGTCTCAACCACAACCAAAACCAACCCAATCAGGGTATCAAACCAATCAAAACAAGGACATAGAAAGCAAAAAAATGAACACGAGAAGAGTATATACCAAGAATATTCCTCCTAGAAAATATCTAGATATTTTGAAACACTATATATACCACCCCTTACATCCCCTTTAACCTAATTTTGTGGTTCTCTATCCAAAGAGAAATGAGCCGCCACAAATAACATCCACAGTGAAAATAATGAGCAAAAGAAATCAAGTAAAACCAAATCAAAACTTATAAATCCCAAATCTAATATGTTAGAGTTCCTGGCGAGTTCCCCTACAACCCAGTATGAGTTTTATGAGGATCGATCGCCATTTTTTTTTTTGTCGCGAGAAGACAGCGAGGTATTTAGATTACTAGGGTTGAGGAAATCTGAAGTTAGAAGCCATATTGGTTGGAATCGATGTTGTATTCGGCTTGGTGATGGATTTCTGGGAATATTGGTGGAATTTGGTAAAATTCCATCTCAAAAGAGTTCGATGCTGGCACTGTACTGGCGGAGGGAAGACCGGAGACGCGATGCTTTTCTAGGGTTGGGTGATTGGCAACTACCGTGAGCATTTGGGGGAAATGGATCACTCTAAGTGACGCGTCCTTCAACACAGCAGCGTGGGGGTGTTCAGTGCATTCCAGTGGAAGCCGTGAGTTGAACGAAGTCTGTTGAACTTGGAGGAGGGCTCGAAGGAGAGTACGGTGTTGGTTGCGGTTGGGTGTTCAGGTGCGATGGGGTATTTGGCAGGGCGACTTCCTGCTGTCGCGTTGAGGTCTTCAGGTCCAAAGCGAAAAATGAGATCGAACGGAACCAAAGTGGCACATGGAAGAAGTACATCAGAAGGGGAAGCGAATGGTATTTGTGTGTTGGATTTTTCATTTATTCGAAGTGGGGGGTTGATCTCTGGAAAGAAATCGTAAATGGTGATGAGAAACTGGAGATCGAATTACTGATTTGGAAAGAAGGATCAAAAGGGGTCAACGTGGTTAAGTGAGGAAAACGGGCCTGAGTTCAAATGGAAGGATAATGGGCCTGATAAAGGGTAAAAGCCCGTTTAAAGTTTTATGTTAAGGCTATTTTTATATTCAGTATGGTTCAAACTTTGTAATGCTATAAGTTGAGCATACGTGATCAGATTGACGAACCGTAAGTTGCGTTGGGATCGTATGGACGGGAGCAACACAATGAGACTGACCAGGAGTGAATCCGAGCTCGTTACAATTTATGGCGAAATAAATTGTCCGTCTAAACCAAAGACAGTTAATCGTTTTTAACGATAACAGTCCAATGTGAGTAAATCTCACTAACTCTGAACATTTTATAATTTCATGTTGTATTTTTAGAACTGTTAGATATTGGTTGATTGACTGTATGTTGACTGTTTGATTGAACTGCTAGTCAGTTAGTTAAATTTCTATATTGATTCTGTTTAACAGAATATATCATATGGAACTGAAAGTGATGTTATCTATACTGTCTAACATCTGTGATGCAGGGAAACAGGTTGGAGGAATCCAACTGGATTCCTCAACAGTTATTTTACTGTGATTTATATAGTGTGATATATAATGTGATATATAATATGTTGGCGATTATATGTGTTTGAACGATATTGAACATCGTGATTTGATATGATTGGATACCATAACATACGGGAATGTAGATAAGGGAATTTTCAAAGTGATATTGAAAATAGAATATTTATAAAATGGGATATTTATAAATAAGAGATATTTATAAAGTGGAATATTTATAAATAAGAAATGTTTATAAATTGGGATATTTATAAATAGGAGATATTCAAAAAGGAAATAATTTCAAACCATTTTCTTTTTGAATGGAAAGGCCTGTGTGGCGGGTTTGGGGATTTTCCCGATGCTTCCGATACAAAGGAGGTTATGGCGAATTTTCCCGGGAATTTAAGGAGTTAGAATATTTCAAGTATAAATTTGAAAAGGAAATATTTGTAAACCATTTACAAATAGAATTGGAAAGGAAACATTATAAAAAGGGAAATCATTTTTAAAGGGTAGAACCGTTATTTAAAAGTAAATCTTTTCCAATGAATAAAACGTTGTTAAAAAGGAAATCTTTATAAAGTGAAGTTAGTTAATCGAATATAGACATTCGAAAGGAGAAATCGAATATGGTATTCGAAGTTAGTTAATCGAATATAGACATTCGAAAAGAGAAATCGAATATGGTATTCGAAGTTAGTTAATCGAATATAGACATTCGAAAAGAGAAATCGAATATGGTATTCGAAGTTAGTTAATCGAATATAGACATTCGAAAAGAGAAATCGAATATGGTATTCGAAGTAGTTAATCGAGTATAGACATTCGAAAGGAGAAATCGAATATGGTATTCGAAGTTAGTTAATCGAATATGTTATTCGAAAGGGGTTAGTTTGTCGAGTTAGTCAAATAGAGTTAACCAGTTAGAGTTAATCAGTTAGAGTTAACCAGTTAGAATTAACCAGTTGGAGTTAATTAGTTAGAGTTAATCGATTAGAGTTAACACGAACTAGAATTAATCAAATATAGTTATTTGAGACAGAGTTAGTCAAACATAGTATTCAGGGTAAGTTGCCATCTTGTATGACTGCTAGCGTAATTCGCAGGGCTGCAGATAGCCTAAGGCGGTCGGATGTTTCCTGAGGGAATCAGGCGTACCCATTGTGATCGCTGCGATCTAGAGTCAAGCGAATGGTGTTAAATAGAGTTGTCGAATAATAGTTGTTCGAATGGAGTTAAATAGAGTTAGTCGAATATAGTTTATTCGAATAGAGTTGAATAGAGTTAATCAAATAGTAGTTATTCGAATAGAGTTAAATGGAGTTAAATCGAATATTAGTTATTCGATATGAGTAATCAAGTTAAGATAATCAAGTTAAGATAATCGAGTTAAGTTAGCAAGTTAAGTTATCAAGTCAAGATGATTGAGTCAAGTGATTTAGTTAAGATAATCGAGTTAAGTTAGCAAGTTAAGTTATCAAGTCAAGATGATCGAGTAAAGTAAATAAGTTCAGTTCGTCGAGTAAATTAATCGATGTTAGTTTCATCGAAAGGAGTTATTGATGTTAGTTTCATCGAAAGGAGATTATCGATGTTAGTTTCATCGAAAGGAGATTTTCGATGTTAGTTTCATCGAAAGGAGATTATCGATGTTAGTTTCATCGAAAGGAGATTATCGATGTTAGTTTCATCGAAAGGAGTTATCGATGTTAGTTTCATCGGAAGGAGTTATCGATGTTAGTTTCATCGAAGGGAGTTATCGATTATAGTTTAATCGAAGTGAGATTTTCAAATATGAGATATTTGAAAAAGAAGAGTTATCGAATATTAGTTATTCGAACTGGGATTATCGAATATCGTTTATTCGAGAAAGAGTTAATCGAATATAGGTTATTCGAAGAAGAGTTAATCAAATAGAGATTTATCGAAGAGAGTTAATCGGCAAATTTGATTATATCGAATTCGGGAAAGTACTTATACTTTCCAGTGTTTAAATAGAGATTTATTTATTTATAAATAAATAAGTGTTAGGTTAATTATTCACTAATAAGAATAGAAGTTATAATTAAAGTTAGATAATTCGAAAGTAAGGATTATAACGTTATCGTTATAACCAATGTTGTAAATATAGAAGTGGATTAGTAAAATTGGATCCGAGAAAGGCGTAAAGAAGTTGTTAAAAATTAAAAGATAAACTTTGACCATTTTGAAGTTATAACGTTGTTCAGTTAAGGTCTGAGAGGTAATTATACCCCAACTTGAGTGACTTCCTTCTTAACTAAGAAATGGTAAGGTTTGATCGTAAAGGAGTTTTGGAAATGTTTTTTCCAAACGAGAATCAGAAATGTTTTCTGATAAAAGAAAATAAGAATTTAGAATATAGGGAAACAGGAGATAAGTAAATAAATGAACTAAAGAGATTAATGTTAAATGATGTTTGTTCGATATAATTTCCATTTGGAAATAATATCGTTGTTTGCACACTTGTTTTTCTTTGATAGTTAACTCACCGACTATCGAAGTTTTGACCATTTTAACGTTGTTAATATGGAGAGACCGGTTGGATTATTATCCAAAGAACCACTCTGTATTGGCATAAGCGTCGCGAATCATATATGCCAAAGATAATTGAAGACGGGGTAAAATGCAAGGGCTATCCTGTTTACAGAATAGTGCCTTCGGTTTGTCCAGTCCCAGGATAACTTGTATGGACGAAGGTCTGACAGAGTATATCCAATGGATCGCGTAAGTTGATCTGTTCAAACGTATTCACGTTTGGTGGCGGAGGAATTCGTTTCTCTTAGCTGTATACCCGTGTTATTTTTGGATAAGTCAATTTGTGATTTGGCGGGTATGACGATGTGACATTCTAAGTGAATGAAGATGGATGTCTGACATAGTATTTCCAGAAAGGTCACGTACATTGATTTCTTCAACTATACCAAGAGTGGAAGCGGACAAGGAAACTTCTTTTAGCTGACACGTAATGTATGGTTGTAGACATCAATTAGTGATTTTCGATGGATTTGACAATGTAGCATTCGAAGTGAATCTGATGTAATGATAAAGCGTAGCTTCTAGCCTCATCAACCGGTAAATGACAGAAATCGGGCAGGCAGCATGGCTAAGTCGGTCGCACCGAAGTAGGGTGTATAATCACCTATCTAGAGAATATTCATTTGTTTCTTAAATCTATCAATGCTGTCCCATACATATACGGGAACGGTTGCTGATCCCAACCGTTGGTGATTTACATTCGATACACTCAAGCGAAATGAGTGGTCGGTCATGTGTGGCTGAGTTGCAAGATGTTCTTGTTGAACTCCAGTGTATCGTTCCTAGAGTACACTGATCGGAAGGTGATTCCATACCTTGTCATAGTTGGAAATCCATTACCCAATACGTGCTTGCGGTTTTGATTGTATACTCTATATGTAGAACGTGAGATGCAAGCGTTTCTACTAGACTGATATTTATTTGTACTTAGACATTATTATAATATCAGAATGATATTGCTTTGCAAAAATGTTTGGATTTTCATAAGGGAAAAACCCGTTCCGTTCTGCGGCGTGGTCTTATGAGATATCGTTTACTTGTTCATATATCTGTTTTAAACTGTTTTACTCATACCAGTCCCATGACTGACCCGGAGTTTATTTGTTTTGTTTCCCCTAAACTCTTGGGTGCCTAATTTTGTACGGGCAGTCAAGTAGTCAGGAATTTACAGATATACTGGAAGAGCGTGGAGCAGGAGGCTTCAAGATCATATAGCTATAGTTATTTCCGCTGTGTTGTAAGTGTTGTACTCTGATAAGTGCTATTGTATACATAACTGTTATATTTCAAAGTTATGTTATCTATTATATGTTATTCGTTCCGCTGTGAGGTTCGTGTTACTCTGATGTTGTGTTCTTCTTCTTCTATTCTAAGTTTCTATCTTATCTATTCTCACCCTCTAATTTCTTTCAATAATTACCAGGATTTTTCGATGTTTTGGTTATCGACGTCGAGCTTACGTCGATAACCAAAGCCGCCGAAAATCCGGGTCGTTACAGTTGGTATCAGAGCTTATGTTTTGGTGATCGGACATAACTCTGTGGCGTAACTCAGTAGAGATGGGATTAGTAATATCCTAGATTGAGTTGAGTGTATATATATACAAGAGAGCGTATATGTTATTGAATATAAAATGGTTTTATATTGTGGAGATTTATTGATTGAGTGGCTTATGAATTCTGGACGATCAGTTTGATCCACTGTATCGGTAGGAGTTGATAAACACTCGAATACGATGGGTCGTCACGATATGTTTTGAAAAGAGGGTAAAATAAAATAAGTTTACCCAAGGTATATCTTGATATAGAGAAGATATATATATCAAAATTATAATATATTGGATGTGTGGGTTGTATTATAATCGAGCAAGATTATAAAAGTGAAATGGTTATAAATAACTGATCAGAATTCATATAAGTAAAGTATATGAAATAAGATGAATTAAATATGAATTTAAATCAGATTTGGAATTAAAATAAGGAAATTTTAAGTTCCTCGGAGATTTTGATATGTTTTCAAAATGGATGTATTTAGTAATGATTTTGAAAAGATATAGTATTGAAATCACTTGGGTCGCTGGAAAATTATTCCGATGATGACTGCGCAGTATCATCGGTGTGATTTTCGAGTTCTAAGTGGTGGATTAGTACAAAGATTTTAATTTGAATTGTTTTGAGGAAGCAAGTTGTTTAGAAAATTCGAAGGTTTTGAATAGGTATTATGATTTCAAATGGATTTGAAATTTACCCAGGAATTTAAGTTCTGGAAATAAAATTTTAACTTGTGGAGTTTATTCGAATGGGATGGTAAAAGTAAATAATAAACCAGAATTTAACTTGAGATGATAGGGTAAAAAAAAAAAAAAAAAAAAAAAAAAAAAAAAAAAAAAAAAAAAAACTGGAAGTGATTAGAGAATAATCTGGATGTGGATTTGAAATGTTAAGTTGAGAGTTTGGAATTTGAAACTCGAATTTGAAATTGAATTCGGCTTGAATAAGCGAATGGTTGTGTTAAGAATAACTTGGTTAGAGTTGATTGGGATGACATTTGTATATGCCGAGTTGATAACAGATGGTAGGGATATAACGATATGCCCAACAAAAAGGTACAAGTTTATATATTGCATGAGTTTGGAATTTATGAGCCGAATTGGCAAGCCGCTTGGCGTTTTGATTTTCTTTTGGGTTGGAGAAGGCCTAGAGAGGCGAGTTGGAGTTTTACCGATAGGGCTGTACAAAGGAAGTTATGGCGAAATTTTCCGAAAATTTAAAGTGTTAGAAAATTTCCAGAATTTTTGAAAATTTTAGTTAGCCGGAAGGAATTAATATTTTAGTCGATATTAATTGGTTCTGTTGAAATCAGAAATAAGGCGTAAACAAATCTTAGGAGTTCCAATAGATAGGGTCGTCCTCTAACTTAGCAATTTCGAGGACGAAATTATTTTAAGTGGGGAAGAATGTAATGACCCGCATTTCCCGAGGTATTATAATTAATTAATTTAATTATATTTAGGGAATTAAATGGTCGTTAATTCAATTATATGGAATATTTAATTAAATTAAATAATTAAATAATATATTTAATTCAGAAATAATCAAAAATATTGGAAATCACAATATTCTGTGAACGGGGTTGTCCCTTGGATTTAATTCAGCTTAGAGTTGAATTATATTGACGAATATATTCAATCGACGTCAGTTTGAACGTATAATTATATTATAATTAAAATCGAGCTTGAAATGACGCTGCAGTTCGCGATTTGGCGATTTGAACTTCAACTGAATGTACAGGATTCGTTTTAAGCCGGATTTCTGTGAAACAAGAAACGTGTGGAGCCGGTGGAGTATATCTTTCTAGTGGAAGAGAAAAATCGGGATTTCGTCGTATAGATTTTGATTTACGTCAAAATCAAATTTCAGAAAAGTCGCTGTGGAATTCATTTATAATTTGCAACGCTTTATATACGTTGTAAAAGGGTTTTCAATATAAACTGAATATCGAGATAATCTGGAATCTGAAATATCAAACTGTAAATTCTGATATGATATTCTGGAGCTGTACGATATCATATGTGAAGGTATACGATAATATAA
Organism: Allium sativum; assembly: GCA_030737875.1. Taxonomy (NCBI): domain Eukaryota; kingdom Viridiplantae; phylum Streptophyta; class Magnoliopsida; order Asparagales; family Amaryllidaceae; genus Allium; species Allium sativum. Next base: position 111,434,381 of record CM060913.1, read on the forward strand.
ATTTATTAATAATTTATTTAATTATATTTAAATATATTTATATATTTAAATGGTCATCCAGAGCTTTAAAAATACACTGTGTGAGCATATGGAGTCGGAATTTGACGAAACCAGCTTCGTTGGGACCGTAATGTCGAACTCTAGCTACAAGTCCAGTTTCGTGATTTTTAGATATCTTGTATGGTCGTAGTGATTTTTAAGGACCGAAGACAAGGAGAAAAACGAGAAAATAAAATACGAAAATGAAATTCGAAATATCCCCTTTATTTTTCTACAATCCAGCACAGGCCTCTGGGCCTTCGGTCTCAACCACAACCAAAACCAACCCAATCAGGGTATCAAACCAATCAAAACAAGGACATAGAAAGCAAAAAAATGAACACGAGAAGAGTATATACCAAGAATATTCCTCCTAGAAAATATCTAGATATTTTGAAACACTATATATACCACCCCTTACATCCCCTTTAACCTAATTTTGTGGTTCTCTATCCAAAGAGAAATGAGCCGCCACAAATAACATCCACAGTGAAAATAATGAGCAAAAGAAATCAAGTAAAACCAAATCAAAACTTATAAATCCCAAATCTAATATGTTAGAGTTCCTGGCGAGTTCCCCTACAACCCAGTATGAGTTTTATGAGGATCGATCGCCATTTTTTTTGTTGTCGCGAGAAGACAGCGAGGTATTTAGATTACTAGGGTTGAGGAAATCTGAAGTTAGAAGCCATATTGGTTGGAATCGATGTTGTATTCGGCTTGGTGATGGATTTCTGGGAATATTGGTGGAATTTGGTAAAATTCCATCTCAAAAGAGTTCGATGCTGGCACTGTACTGGCGGAGGGAAGACCGGAGACGCGATGCTTTTCTAGGGTTGGGTGATTGGCAACTACCGTGAGCATTTGGGGGAAATGGATCACTCTAAGTGACGCGTCCTTCAACACAGCAGCGTGGGGGTGTTCAGTGCATTCCAGTGGAAGCCGTGAGTTGAACGAAGTCTGTTGAACTTGGAGGAGGGCTCGAAGGAGAGTACGGTGTTGGTTGCGGTTGGGTGTTCAGGTGCGATGGGGTATTTGGCAGGGCGACTTCCTGCTGTCGCGTTGAGGTCTTCAGGTCCAAAGCGAAAAATGAGATCGAACGGAACCAAAGTGGCACATGGAAGAAGTACATCAGAAGGGGAAGCGAATGGTATTTGTGTGTTGGATTTTTCATTTATTCGAAGTGGGGGGTTGATCTCTGGAAAGAAATCGTAAATGGTGATGAGAAACTGGAGATCAAATTACTGATTTGGAAAGAAGGATCAAAAGGGGTCAACGTGGTTAAGTGAGGAAAACGGGCCTGAGTTCAAATGGAAGGATAATGGGCCTGATAAAGGGTAAAAGCCCGTTTAAAGTTTTAAGTTAAGGCTATTTTTATATTCAGTATGGTTCAAACTTTGTAATGCTATAACTTGAGCATACGTGATCAGATTGACGAACCGTAAGTTGCGTTGGGATCGTATGGACGGGAGCAACACAATGAGACTGACCAGGAGTGAATCCGAGCTCGTTACAATTTATGGCGAAATAAATTGTCCGTCTAAACCAAAGACAGTTAATCGTTTTTAACGATAACAGTCCAATGTGAGTAAATCTCACTAACTCTGAACATTTTATAATTTCATGTTGTATTTTTAGAACTGTTAGATATTGGTTGATTGACTGTATGTTGACTGTTTGATTGAACTGCTAGTCAGTTAGTTAAATTTCTATATTGATTCTGTTTAACAGAATATATCATATGGAACTGAAAGTGATGTTATCTATACTGTCTAACATCTGTGATGCAGGGAAACAGGTTGGAGGAATCCAACTGGATTCCTCAACAGTTATTTTACTGTGATTTATATAGTGTGATATATAATGTGATATATAATATGTTGGCGATTATATGTGTTTGAACGATATTGAACATCGTGATTTGATATGATTGGATACCATAACATACGGGAATGTAGATAAGGGAATTTTCAAAGTGATATTGAAAATAGAATATTTATAAAATGGGATATTTATAAATAAGAGATATTTATAAAGTGGAATATTTATAAATAAGAAATGTTTATAAATTGGGATATTTATAAATAGGAGATATTCAAAAAGGAAATAATTTCAAACCATTTTCTTTTTGAATGGAAAGGCCTGTGTGGCGGGTTTGGGGATTTTCCCGATGCTTCCGATACAAAGGAGGTTATGGCGAATTTTCCCGGGAATTTAAGGAGTTAGAATATTTCAAGTATAAATTTGAAAAGGAAATATTTGTAAACCATTTACAAATAGAATTGGAAAGGAAACATTATAAAAAGGGAAATCATTTTTAAAGGGTAGAACCGTTATTTAAAAGTAAATCTTTTCCAATGAATAAAACGTTGTTAAAAAGGAAATCTTTATAAAGTGAAGTTAGTTAATCGAATATAGACATTCGAAAGGAGAAATCGAATATGGTATTCGAAGTTAGTTAATCGAATATAGACATTCGAAAAGAGAAATCGAATATGGTATTCGAAGTTAGTTAATCGAATATAGACATTCGAAAAGAGAAATCGAATATGGTATTCGAAGTTAGTTAATCGAATATAGACATTCGAAAAGAGAAATCGAATATGGTATTCGAAGTAGTTAATCGAGTATAGACATTCGAAAGGAGAAATCGAATATGGTATTCGAAGTTAGTTAATCGAATATGTTATTCGAAAGGGGTTAGTTTGTCGAGTTAGTCAAATAGAGTTAACCAGTTAGAGTTAATCAGTTAGAGTTAACCAGTTAGAATTAACCAGTTGGAGTTAATTAGTTAGAGTTAATCGATTAGAGTTAACACGAACTAGAATTAATCAAATATAGTTATTTGAGACAGAGTTAGTCAAACATAGTATTCAGGGTAAGTTGCCATCTTGTATGACTGCTAGCGTAATTCGCAGGGCTGCAGATAGCCTAAGGCGGTCGGATGTTTCCTGAGGGAATCAGGCGTACCCATTGTGATCGCTGCGATCTAGAGTCAAGCGAATGGTGTTAAATAGAGTTGTCGAATAATAGTTGTTCGAATGGAGTTAAATAGAGTTAGTCGAATATAGTTTATTCGAATAGAGTTGAATAGAGTTAATCAAATAGTAGTTATTCGAATAGAGTTAAATGGAGTTAAATCGAATATTAGTTATTCGATATGAGTAATCAAGTTAAGATAATCAAGTTAAGATAATCGAGTTAAGTTAGCAAGTTAAGTTATCAAGTCAAGATGATTGAGTCAAGTGATTTAGTTAAGATAATCGAGTTAAGTTAGCAAGTTAAGTTATCAAGTCAAGATGATCGAGTAAAGTAAATAAGTTCAGTTCGTCGAGTAAATTAATCGATGTTAGTTTCATCGAAAGGAGTTATTGATGTTAGTTTCATCGAAAGGAGATTATCGATGTTAGTTTCATCGAAAGGAGATTTTCGATGTTAGTTTCATCGAAAGGAGATTATCGATGTTAGTTTCATCGAAAGGAGATTATCGATGTTAGTTTCATCGAAAGGAGTTATCGATGTTAGTTTCATCGGAAGGAGTTATCGATGTTAGTTTCATCGAAGGGAGTTATCGATTATAGTTTAATCGAAGTGAGATTTTCAAATATGAGATATTTGAAAAAGAAGAGTTATCGAATATTAGTTATTCGAACTGGGATTATCGAATATCGTTTATTCGAGAAAGAGTTAATCGAATATAGGTTATTCGAAGAAGAGTTAATCAAATAGAGATTTATCGAAGAGAGTTAATCGGCAAATTTGATTATATCGAATTCGGGAAAGTACTTATACTTTCCAGTGTTTAAATAGAGATTTATTTATTTATAAATAAATAAGTGTTAGGTTAATTATTCACTAATAAGAATAGAAGTTATAATTAAAGTTAGATAATTCGAAAGTAAGGATTATAACGTTATCGTTATAACCAATGTTGTAAATATAGAAGTGGATTAGTAAAATTGGATCCGAGAAAGGCGTAAAGAAGTTGTTAAAAATTAAAAGATAAACTTTGACCATTTTGAAGTTATAACGTTGTTCAGTTAAGGTCTGAGAGGTAATTATACCCCAACTTGAGTGACTTCCTTCTTAACTAAGAAATGGTAAGGTTTGATCGTAAAGGAGTTTTGGAAATGTTTTTTCCAAACGAGAATCAGAAATGTTTTCTGATAAAAGAAAATAAGAATTTAGAATATAGGGAAACAGGAGATAAGTAAATAAATGAACTAAAGAGATTAATGTTAAATGATGTTTGTTCGATATAATTTCCATTTGGAAATAATATCGTTGTTTGCACACTTGTTTTTCTTTGATAGTTAACTCACCGACTATCGAAGTTTTGACCATTTTAACGTTGTTAATATGGAGAGACCGGTTGGATTATTATCCAAAGAACCACTCTGTATTGGCATAAGCGTCGCGAATCATATATGCCAAAGATAATTGAAGACGGGGTAAAATGCAAGGGCTATCCTGTTTACAGAATAGTGCCTTCGGTTTGTCCAGTCCCAGGATAACTTGTATGGACGAAGGTCTGACAGAGTATATCCAATGGATCGCGTAAGTTGATCTGTTCAAACGTATTCACGTTTGGTGGCGGAGGAATTCGTTTCTCTTAGCTGTATACCCGTGTTATTTTTGGATAAGTCAATTTGTGATTTGGCGGGTATGACGATGTGACATTCTAAGTGAATGAAGATGGATGTCTGACATAGTATTTCCAGAAAGGTCACGTACATTGATTTCTTCAACTATACCAAGAGTGGAAGCGGAGAAGGAAACTTCTTTTAGTTGACACGTAATGTATGGTTGTAGACATCAATTAGTGATTTTCGATGGATTTGACAATGTAGCATTCGAAGTGAATCTGATGTAATGATAAAGCGTAGCTTCTAGCCTCATCAACCGGTAAATGACAGAAATCGGGCAGGCAGCATGGCTAAGTCGGTCGCACCGAAGTAGGGTGTATAATCACCTATCTAGAGAATATTCATTTGTTTCTTAAATCTATCAATGCTGTCCCATACATATACGGGAACGGTTGCTGATCCCAACCGTTGGTGATTTACATTCGATACACTCAAGCGAAATGAGTGGTCGGTCATGTGTGGCTGAGTTGCAAGATGTTCTTGTTGAACTCCAGTGTATCGTTCCTAGAGTACACTGATCGGAAGGTGATTCCATACCTTGTCATAGTTGGAAATCCATTACCCAATACGTGCTTGCGGTTTTGATTGTATACTCTATATGTAGAACGTGAGATGCAAGCGTTTCTACTAGACTGATATTTATTTGTACTTAGACATTATTATAATATCAGAATGATATTGCTTTGCAAAAATGTTTGGATTTTCATAAGGGAAAAACCCGTTCCGTTCTGCGGCGTGGTCTTATGAGATATCGTTTACTTGTTCATATATCTGTTTTAAACTGTTTTACTCATACCAGTCCCATGACTGACCCGGAGTTTATTTGTTTTGTTTCCCTTAAACTCTTGGGTGTCTAATTTTGTACGGGCAGTCAAGTAGTCAGGAATTTACAGATATACTGGAAGAGCGTGGAGCAGGAGGCTTCAAGATCATATAGCTATAGTTATTTCCGCTGTGTTGTAAGTGTTGTACTCTGATAAGTGCTATTGTATACATAACTGTTATATTTCAAAGTTATGTTATCTATTATATGTTATTCGTTCCGCTGTGAGGTTCGTGTTACTCTGATGTTGTGTTCTTCTTCTTCTATTCTAAGTTTCTATCTTATCTATTCTCACCCTCTAATTTCTTTCAATAATTACCAGGATTTTTCGATGTTTTGGTTATCGACGTCGAGCTTACGTCGATAACCAAAGCCGCCGAAAATCCGGGTCGTTACAGGGTCCTATTGTTTGTAGCTACTAGTTAGGCCGGTCGGTTCCGGGTAGATTTATGCTACAAACTCAACCCAACCTCGAGTTGGCCACTTTCATGTTTTCTATATGTCATGTCCATGTTCATGTTTTTCAAGCATAATCACATGTCATATTTCAAAACCATGTTTTTATGCCATTAAAGTTACCTAACTACCCATACGCATTCCCACCGCATGTACGTTTCGTCACAACACAAAATGGATTAAAAGAGGGAACTTAGAAGCATGACAAAAATGGGCATAAGGTGATAGGATTTGGCCACAAGTTAAACATGGTGGCACATGAGGCAAAATGTGTTCATTAAACTTGCATATTACATTATAAACCTCAAAACATGCATGACATCAAACTTAGCAAATAGCTGATACATGGTCATAGATGGCATAGGATGATAACTAGTGATTCGCATATAACGTCATATGCAAGTTAACATAAAGGTTATGAGAGTTTCTATGTTGCATTATGCAAAATTTCCAACCAAAGCTCATAGCTTTCAATCCACGAAGTCAAGGTGATAGCTTAACAAACATACATAGAATAAATCTATGCATAACATGATAGACTCAAAGCACAAATCGTACTTAGGCCCAAACTCAAACTTGCAACATGTCATATTTAACTTCATAGTTTAAATCTAAGAGTAGAATAGGGCTTACAATGCTATGAAGACTATAAAATAAAACAAGATTGAGACGAAGCCACACTAGCAAATCCGCAAAGAAAATAATATGCTCCACTCTAAGCCTTGAGAAATAAGTAAAATAGCTTCTATGACGAAGAAAGATGGCTATTTGTACTAAGAAAGATAGCTTCTTGAAATTAGATTTGATTTGGAACACTCATGCTCTCATGAAGAAGGTGGAGGCCATGATTAGAGAGCATTTTGGCATAACCTAGTTGTAGGATCAATTTGTGATGATTTAGGCTAGGTATTAGGGTCCTTTTATAGAAGTTTAGGTTAGTTTAGGCCATGGATTAACCCTAGTTCAGATCTGAGCCATCAAATCACGTCACTAGCCAACAAAACATGTCCAAACAGTCAAAATAAGTGCACCAGGCTGACCTGGCCGACCAGGGAGGTCGACCCCCAGGTCGACTCTAGTGTCGACCTGGTTGGGGGGGGGAGGTCGACCCTAGTGTCGACCCCCCTATCGACCTGTCTGGGCGGGAATTTTCCTACCCAGTCTATTTTGGCTGGATTTGAATTCTGAATTCAAATTTGAACTATTTTTGACCTTGAAATTTTATGAAAACTTTGACGGCCATAACTTGGTCATACACACTCCGATTTTCGAAAACTCGGACTCTATTTCGCGTATTTTTCCGAGACGAACGCAATGGCACAACCCATTTCCATTGATTCAGATTTTAACATTTAATTCTGCCTTGATTTATGTTATAACATGTTATTCAAAAATACGGGTTGTTACATATTCACAAGAAGGCAACAAAATCAAATCAAAGTAATCGCAGTAGTTTTCATTTATTCTCTCTTTTTTCCTCTTTTTTGAAATATTGTGTGAAATTGTCTCAAGTAAAGCTCTTAAGATTCCTTATCAATAACACTGGCCAGACGCACCGACTAGAATTCTCAAATCACTTATAGGACTAATTAACACCAAATTAATTACTAAATATAATTCTAAATTCTTTATTAAATCAGTTCACATTACTATTATTATTATTCTTTTAAATGTGAGTTTATTCTAAAAATAATAGCTATTTCAAAACTCAACTGTTTAATTCATTAAGCATCAACAATATATTGATCAACCAAATATCAAACAAACAATGTTCTCAGTGGCATTGTTATTACGGCGCTAAATCGAGTCGACAAAGGTCCAGCCATTTGACTAGTCGATTAGTCGTAGACTAATCGATAAATATTGCTACCACCAAAAAATTGTCAATTCAAATATATTGTTGCCATCAAATATATTGCTACTGAACAAGAATAAATAAACAAAGGATGCATAGAATTTAAGTGCAAGTTGCATAGAATTTATATTGCGACTGAAAGAAGGAAGAGCGGCGGCAGTGGAAGGACGACGTTTTAGGTTCAGGCATCGATCGACTTTCGATACTTCGACAAAGGCTAGGATTCAGAGAAAAAAATCTGTTCGATACTTGGTATCGATCTTTTTCAATTTGATTTTCGATTGATTTGTTTTTTTGTCCGATACTAGGTATCGATCATTTTCTGCTTGTTTTTTTATGTTCAATACAGTAGGTATCGATAACTGTAGGTTTTTTTTCTCTGTTTGATGCAGTAGGAATCGATAACTGTAGGGTTCGATTTTTTTTCTTTTGTTTCAGAAATGGACCAATATCAAACCAATCGACACCCATAAAAACCTAGTTGAGTCGACTAATCAATTAGACGTCAGAAATTCATACAAAAAGCAATTCGATTTAAGGCTCCAAGTCGATTGCTTGATCACGACTAGTCATCAGCTAGTCGCGACTAGTTGAGCACCATGATAACAGTGCTCAATGGAAATTTATATATTGACCCCCATAATTATCGTATACTCCTATTACCCTATAGTTACAACAAAATCTACAACAAACTCACTGGGACAGGAACTCGAAGTTACTTCTATGGTCCAAACTCGTCTCTTTATATATATAATGTGTAAAGGAAAGAACATGATTATGGTATCTGGGCATGATTGGTGCGTGTGCAATCATTACACCACCTACCGGTTTTGCTTTGTTGTTTTGTTTTAGCATTTAGATTGTTTGAGCTTGGGCCTAGTTTGGGCTCAAAGCATCAATAAAATTTAACCAGCCTTCAATATATATATATATATATATATATATATATATATAATGTATTGTTCTAAACCTGCTCTGATACCAACTGTAAGAACCTCACATCTATACCCATACAATTCTTACAAAGTAATACTATCGGATAATACGAAGAATGAGGCTATAAAGACACATATGTGTAAATTCTTTTGGATTAACACTCGTATGTACTAAAATTTCTGAAATATAACTTACATTTACGTATGCAGTATCGGTACAAAACAATTACACGTGTGCCTCCAGGATAGAACAGTACAAAATATACTGAAACAGAAATCACAGGGTCAATTGCAGAGATATAATATATATTATTTAACATTTTATACACATTTAACTTATTTAACAATTCATACACATTTTATAGTGTATTTTATGTATTATGAACAATACAAAAACTCATATCAACAATTTAAAAATATCAATACTCATACATCCATCAAAATAGAAATCATGGAATCAATAGAAATAAAGAAATTATTTAAATTCAATAATTCTCAATTCAATCTCAAAATCATCAGCAAAAAACGAATTATCACGTGTAAATGGTCTAATAATCTCAAATAATACTCAATTGTTGCAAATGTAATATCCTTCACATCTAGTAAACAAATATCATCACGATAAACTCACAGTAAAGCATTGTTATCACTGCGCTCGACTATTCGCGACTAGTCGTCGACTAGTCGATATTGAGGCATCGACTGGAAGCCTCGACTTGCAATTTGTAAGTATTTCGAGCGCCTAGAACGAAATTCATCGACTAGTTGACAAGTCCATCGACTAGGCCTTACGACTTGCTCCGACTGGTTATTCGCCCAAAAACAAACAAAAAAAAGAAAAAATTAGATCCAAAAAAGCAAAGTCGAAGCCAGGAAAACAAAAGTTGAACATTAAAAAAATACGAAGTTGAAGAAAAGCTTTCGCAATGGTCTTACCTTACCGTCGCTTCCCTTCCAGTGTTATTGTTGCCTCTCCAGTGCAGCAGCTGTATACTAAACTTATGACTACTATTCACGAAACTAGTGGTTGTGCGGCAAAAGAAGAAGTCGAGCTAGATGATTATCTTTGTTTGATTGTCTCATTTGTGTTATTTATGTTGCACTCTATTAATTAGATTGAAACTTCAGTTTGGCTTGTATTTCCTTTGCAATTTGCAGCCTATTAAATTATATGCATCATTTTAGTGGCAGCAAATATAACACGGTGTTACTGTGATTACATTCATGTTACATTCATTATCAAGTGTCACTACTAATATTCTATGCATCTATTTATTTATCGACTAGTCCACTAGTGGACTAATTGGACCTTTATCGACTCGAACAATCATGCAGTAAAGAACGATAAACATCGATGGAGGATACAGAAAGCAACAGGAATCACAAATATCTCAAACACTATACAACAGTACTTGGTGATACACCGAAATGTCACAATACCTGTAGTAATAACTAAATATGATTATGCCAATACACCCAAAGAAGGAGATGGGGATGGATCTCACCTAGGATCCTTTGTACTGACTATACACTGAACCCGAGCTAGAAAATAAGACTGACATATGCATCTGCTCCAGGAGACCACTCACTTCTCCTACAGTCATCAGTTACTACTATCTCTCATCCACTAGTATCGTGACAATGATTCACTATTAGTACGTCAACGTGTAACATCTTCCGTCACGATACACAAATTTACTCACGTGGTAACTGACAGTCGGCCTAGGTGACACTAAGGGCACTACATATATTCATGACGATAATAAAATACTAATGTATCACGAACCCAGGGCACGACCCCACGATCAGAGTGCTAGGGTTAAATTTGGTCATTCTAGCTCACTCCTGCAAAATACGAAAGTATGTCAGTGATAACACGGTACTATTAACTAGACACACACATATTCGTAATAAAATAGCAGGTGCACCGCAACGCTCGAAACTACACAAATATTGATCTATTAATAAATATCCATACCAACGTACTGTATATAATGTATAGCCGATGCATGGATAAATATAATCATAGATTAGTAAATGACTATTACATTTATATATATTCACCGCAGCGAATACCTCCGTCATTAATCCTCGCATTAAGTGTTATACACGAGCAAAAGATAACCAGATAAATAACTCATCAGTGTCCCATACCATCGCGTTTACTAATATGTTTATTTAGTGCTCGCACACTACACTTTCCCTTCCGTACTATATACAACAAGTCCAATGAATAACCAGGATGGGGATACCGGAAGTCCTATATCGTAGGGGTTCACAAAACCATTTATTCAAATTTCTCATTACACAGATATTATGAAATTGTATAAAGATGCCAACATTGTACCCCATTTAAATCATTAATCAAATCAAATCAACGATGAATCATCCACAATATTGAAATTAACATAGTAATTATGAAAATAACATTAAAGTAGAAACCATATAGGAAATAAAGCCGAAAAGTTAGAAATCATATAAAAATGGTAATACAACTTCATAGAGAAATAATAATGATACATGTATACATATTTATATATACCCACAAATCTTTCAAAGTGGGTAATTTAAAGGTTTAAAATGCAAGTATTTGTATATAAGTCCAAAAGAATCAATTTATCAATTATATCTCCTATTAGAACTAATAAGGTTTTACATAACAAATATTTTATAGTCTACTTATGTGTTTATTAAAATTTTGATTATAATGATGATAATCGCTTTAAATAAAATATATTATTTAGATTCATTCTATGTCCAGTTCGAACAACGAAATTGTGCGTGTAGATATGTAAATATATAAATTAATTCATACTCTAAATTATTAAACAATTTAAATGAATCCTTCATAATATTCCAAAATATAAAATTTACCAACCATTCAAAACAATTGATGTTTGTCATACAAGTGGATGAAGTAATTCAAAATAAATATCATGAATCAATGTAAGAATAAGCAACATCTCTATATGTCATCATTAGTATCCAACAAATTAAACTTTCCCTAGTAAATAAAATATCCAAATAATCATCCAAGTTTGCATCTTAATCCAACCCCACATAGTTCAATTCCATATTAACAAACAATCTACTAATTCAATCGATCCATAACAATAAACCCAAACAAAGCAACAATTCAATATGAATCAAAATAATGTTTTATATATATAAGGAGCATTCCAGGGCACCCCCGTCTTGCAGCACCCCTACTCTACCGTGAGCTACACTAATTCAAATCCAATAAGATTTTGTAGATGTTCAATCCACATATATATTATCAACTATCCAAAATTTGAGTTTGTTCCAACATTTATAAAATAATATATTTAATGTTTAAATTTAACGGTTCGAATAAATGTCTAAACTACGAATATTAAGCTAAGATTTTGAAAACGTTACGATGTCGGAGCGAACCCAAATTTTGGATATATGATAATGTATATGTGGATTGAACATCTACAAAACATTATTGGATTTGGATTAGTATAGCTCACGATATGGTAGGAGTGCTAAAGGAACGCTGCAAAACAGGGTGTTCTGGAACGCTCCCCTCTTTCTCCCTTTATATATACCAGTACAAATGCACGTCCGTTGGAGGTGTGCACAAATACTCAGAATTAAAGCTGATTTTGTGCATAAATAGGCAAAAAATTAAAAGTTGAAGCTGATGCCAGTATATACAAAACCGTAGAAGTACCTAGTTATTCGGTTGTTAAATTAAGTATATCAGTAATCAGATGGACGTGTGTAGATAAATGTAGCCAAAGCTGAAAATGTGCTTATGTAAATTTTTAGCCTGTGCATAAAATGGTTATCTATGGATAATACCTTAAGGTTAGTTTTGTGAATTAGAGGGCTACTTTTTGACTTAAACAGTAGCAACAACAAAAAAATAGGTTATTATTTATTTCATATTTTACAGAATTATCGCTATTTGCTTAAACTTGAAATGGACAAATCAAAACAACATTCTGAGAATAAAATACATGCATTATAACTGTTGTTATTTTAATCTATATATAGGAACTTCGTATTGATTGCCAATAGATAGGTGGGAACTTGATACTGTTGTGTGCCTGCGACCTGAAACATGAAAATATATGAATAAATAGGTCTACATTTCATAAACAGTATTAATTTCTTATGAAAATTTGAACAATGATTAATTCTAAACTACATCTTTTATTTTATTTTTCCTTAATACTTTTTTGGGACATAACATTTATAAACTTGCTTATAACCTTTATACTGAATCTAGTTTGTTTGTTCACTTCCTCAACATATCACTTTGACCTTATCACTAACTGGAACAATTTTGTAGAGGAACAAATGCAAATGACAGATGAAATAAGTACACAGATATAATCTGCATAATATCATGGGGATTTTTCTTCATTTCTATGGAAAAAAATATCAAACCCAAAGGGCTTGTTGTATTTGGATTATAAAATTGCGGTACATATAATGGGTATATACGAAATTGAGTTGGGATCCTAATTAATTAGTGCATGGTCTTCTGGCAATGAAAATAATCCTAACAATGTTGACCCTCAGCTCTTCAAGGATACAATAAACCAATAGTTTTTGGGTTTGTAGGTAACGTTGATATCTTAAATCTGCGGGGTTGATGGCAGATATTTGTCAACTGCTTGCTTGTCGGTAATGAATACCTTACATTCTTTAACTAAAAACAGTAATATCTGTTATTGTGCTTTACTTGGATGTGTTGAAGTATTACATATCATGAACCCTATGAGTTAACCAAACTTAAAGCATAAAGATATACTTTAATATTCATAATCATAAAGGTGGGAACGAAGTTAACTTAACAAAATTGAAGGTGAATGCTTACTCATGTCATTTTGACTTATTTGCCTATAGGACGTCAGGTTTACATTTACACATTATAACTTGAAAAGCTTGCTACTTGATGCACCTTTTTCTTTATGGGTAATTTCTTTTACATATATAGGTTATTCAAAGTCTATAATAAATAATTTAACATAGAAATTCAAAGATCAAACTAAACAAATTACTCACCCAAAGACTGGATAAACAGAAATCATAGAATACCCCCTATGTCTCAACGATGTCCTTGTTATCAACTGCCATAGTGTTGTGCAGCAACAGTGATGGCGACCTTGTAAAGCTAAAAGTGACCTTGAGTCATAGCCATGATACGTACAATTTGGCCATACAAATATACAGAAAAATATTAATCAAACCCATGCTTACTGATAAATTTTGGCAGAAAGAGCACCCATCCTCGGTTTATTTGTAACCACAATAGTTGCATTAATTTCAAATTTTGAAACATCCATAAGCAAAGATGCTCCTGAAAACAGCAGTAAAATAAAAAAGTAGGCAAATAAAATTCTACTTCTTATGACATGATACAAAATTCAGCAGTAATGATGAAAACTACCTTATGGTAAAAGAGCCACAAACCTGTTAGCCTGACTTCATGGAACAAAATTAATATCATCCGACTGTATTACAATTGCATCAGAATCCCACATGAGCATTTGGATATTTAGTTCGCTTTGCTTCCTGAAATCACTGGTAGAAAGTACAAATTATTCAATTTAATTAAAAACAGCCAGGCCGAACTACCAATCAAAAACAATTTCCTGTGAAAACTTGATGGTTTCCATCTAACACTCTCATCAGAGGCATAAGATCCAAGGAATGAATATGGAAAAAACCAAGTCATTATCAATCCAATACCACATCGTAATTGATCCAGTGATAATTAATGCATAACCATGACTAATTGCAATATATGTTACTTAAACCAAAACTGGTGTTCTTACGCATATAAAAATCAACTATGGAAATTCAAATGCACAAATTTAATATATTAAAATGTTAAAGAAAGTTTGTTGCTGTGAAACTGACTATCTCTTATTGGTGCACAAATCCCACCGGACCCAATGAACATACATCGATATAACAAATGAAACATAAATTTCATAAATTCGATATAACAGGCAGTCCATAAACTCTCTTGTGGCAAAAACCAAAGGAAGAAACATGATAATCATCTGTTGAAAAAAGAGTTACGCTGGAAGGCGAATAAAAAAATTAGGAGATAGTCGATGCAGATATGAAGCAGGCAGCTGCTAGGCTTTTCTTTTGCTCTAAGAATAGTTTTAGAAGTTTTCAATAGATGGATGACTGGTGAAGATGGAAAACTTATCAGCATACCGGTTAATGTGAGCATATGAACATGGGACAAATATGACAAAAATATA
Organism: Allium sativum; assembly: GCA_030737875.1. NCBI lineage: Eukaryota > Viridiplantae > Streptophyta > Magnoliopsida > Asparagales > Amaryllidaceae > Allium > Allium sativum. The sequence continues at coordinate 111,449,389 of CM060913.1, forward strand.
ATTTATATTTTATTTCGTTTGCATTGTTATGAGGAATTATTTCAGCAGAAGACAAAAGGCTTCATTTTGATCCAACTGACCAAGTATTTACGATATATACTGACCACTGTTTCTTTAATTCAGATTATCCCTTTCAGTACACTGTTCTCTTCATTCGTTGGTATCACCATGCAGTTTTTCCCTTAAACGTAAATAGATAAGTGTAGATAATTACTGAAGTATGCTCTTAGTGATACATGATACTACAGGGGAATCTTTCATAGTTAAGTAATTCGACTTGTATGGACAAATTTTTTTAGGAACACAAATTTACTCAAATTGTTTCTCTTCAAGCCAAAAACAACGATCAGACTGGTCGCATCAATGAAAAATTTGTTTCACATTTTAATCGTGCGAAAAGGTGGAAAAACAAATTTTAGGAAATAGTGGGCATCCAAAAATATACATTCGAAATATGATATATGTAATAGTGAAATATCCTGTAAACCGAAAGAAGCAGTTTACAGACCGATCCAAGAATATTATGTTATATTGGATTATAGTGAAGTAAATCCAACTAAAATCAGCAAGTTTGGTGCAGACTTCAGCATAAAACTATATCTACTACTACACCATTTGTTTATTGAGTGAAACAAAAGCATGCAGACTTGAGAATAATACCTTACAATTTATAACTCATGTAAAATACACATAAAAGACTATATATATGATGCATAAAAAAATTTGAATTTTTTGTCTATGCTTTCAGTAAAAATATTAATTAAAATAAAGTATATAAATAATGTCAAATAAAGCATGCTTATTTTTTTTTAAAATGACAGGAAAAATTCACATATACAGAATGTTACTGTAGTGAATAATTTTAAATGTCTAAAACTAATCCAATTCAAAATATTTTATTAACATTAATCATGCATGATCTGATATTACATACATGATTACCATGCGTTGATCATTAATAGTACCATAATACTGGATTTCGATAATACTGCTGGATGTAATAACAACTTTATGTAGATAGGTCAACCGTGACATGATGAGATAGTGAGGAAGCCTAAAGACAAAAAAAAAACATACATACAGTGTGCAATATATATTATTTAAGGTTATTTTTTGAAGCTCAAAAAAATAATTGGATTTAAAGCTACACCGTTATAATTTTAGTGTGAACTGATAGTGTGTTACATAGATAAAAAATATTCTTCATTTGTTTTTTGTTAAACATAAAATGGTAATATGATTTAAAAATTGAAAAATAGACTGATTTAAGAAGAAATAAGTGTAGAGAATAACCATAATAATATTGGAGAGATTTTAGAACTGTGTCATAGGTATGAGTAATAAAACAGGTTTAGACCATTTGTTTAAGGTGAAGTTAAGTAATAATTAAGCATGGAATTATAGAACTTACATATCTGTCAAAATTTTAATCTTGCCAAGCGTATCTGGCAACTCTCCACTAAAATTATTCAAACCAAGAACACTACAAAGTAAAACAGACAAATAAAATGGGGAGACTAAGAAGAATATGAAGCAGTAGAACAAAACGTAATACAGAAACATGGATTTAGAAGAGAGAATTACAGTCTATCTAAGTTGACCAAATTACCAAGTGAGTGTGGCAATTGACCTTTCATCACATCGTATGCCAATATTCTGTGAATATATACGTGTTCAATTTTCTACTTCGTGCAGCTATAAACTAACTCACTACAAATATTAAAATAAACCACGTACAGTGTTTTAAGAGAAGCAATCTTCCCAATCTCAACAGGGAGTTTTCTAGAGATACGATTTCCAATAAGGATCCTAAAATTTGAGTACATATTGCATTCATTATAAGGTTAAGTTTTCTTTTTATACGATCTTGTTATAAATTATAGAAAGATAAATGTTGATTACAAATTTGTGAGAGGTAGAGTCGTTCATCATATTGGGATAGCTCCATGGAAATAGTTTCGTGTAAGATCGCTGCAGCTTTGTCAATACCAAGACAAAAAATTGTACATTAGTCTATTAATGCGTAATGTGCGCGCATACACGTACACACATACATAAAGACACATATATGTGTGTGTGTGTGTATTATATGGACACATAAGCGTGTTTGTGTGCGTGAGTTTCTACATGTGTATGGATATAGATCAGAGTTCGTTTAAATAAGCTAATAGATCGCATTTTTTACTTCAATTTTGTAATTCTTCCATCTTCAGTTTTTTCCACTCTGAAATCAAATATTTTTTATTCAATAAACTTTGAAAATGGATTATCATTATTTACCCATATATTTCAACTTATATACTAAAGAAAATCATAGTCATAAGATGAAGATTCAACCTGTAATTTGGAATAAATATCCTCAAAGTTCATCCTAGCTTATGTCATTTGTTTTCAACCGCTGTGTTCTGCTTAATGCATCTGATAATTCCAATGAAAAATCCTTTGAAACTTCAACCATATGCAGCTATGCAAAAATATAAATATATTATATTATATGCACAAATAATCAAAAATGTAATAAAACAAAATGAAATTAAGACCTATGCATTCAGAAAATTCAACAGAGAAGAAAAACCACTAAGCTTAAACTATCAAAATGAGTACTGTTAATTTTATTACCATTCCTATTAGTGTTGTTATTAAATAAAACAGTGCACAGATCAATTAGAGAATAAGAAGATTAAACTTAAATAGACAGGGAAAAAAGGGTCGGTGAGCCTATCTAGAATCTGTACATTATGAATCATGTTAAAGGTTTGCATAATTATTTCTTAATTTTGTATGAACTCATGCTATCTATTATGATGCAGTGTAGCCCCTTCAAGAAAGATAAAAAAGGCGTTTAGAATTTGTTCATTCGTATAGATAGCCCGAAAATGTCAAATTTCAAGCATATGACTGCTAAACATCATCATGATGTCTGATTTACTTTAGTTAAACTGGAATTGGCCTTGAACTTTACCAAATTAAATTTAGTGTAAAAAATGAAGAATATAAACTTATAGAGGAATAATCTTATACTTACAGTGGGATGGATCAACATTCATGAACCACCTAAACGATGTCCTCCAACACTTTTTGTGAACCTGCAGAATGCGGGCACCATGCAGAAAAAAGAATAAGAAGATGTAACCATAGCCATTCATGTTGCGCAGTCAAACCTTAGCAACCCTGCGTAGCCCTATAATCCCAAAATCAAATAAACTACGAATAAAAAGTAAAGACCTGGCTTAAAAACATTTATGCTTCTTGAGCAGTAGAATTCCTCAACGGTTTTTAGTTTTATGCTAAAATAGGAAATCGCTAAAACAAAAAAATTAGAAGTAACAATAAGACCATTCAAGATTGGGAGAAAAATGATGAATACTCTTACGTATGCAAAATCGAGATAATTATTAGAGCAAAGAAAAAAAGATGGGATGCAAATAGTCACAGATCTGAAATAGAAAAAGTAAATGTAATAAACGCTTGACTGAGCCCTGATAATAAATTACTATTTCAAGCATAGTTGCAGATCTGGAATCGAAGTGCCTGAAATAGCAGTGTAGAGGAGATGAGTGAGGCTGAAATAGCAGACAGTCGCAGATCTGAAAAAGAGGAAGAAGTAACCGCTGAGGTGAGATGTAATAAACGCTTGACGCCATTAACTTAATTTCCGGAGTTTAGGGTGGTGAAGAAAGAAACGAAGAAGACAAAAGATGTGAAGAAGTGAGAGGAAACCGGAAAGAAAAGAACAAATGCGATGGTTTGGTAACCGAAGAAAGTGGGTAGTGGAAATGGGTGTGGGTAGTGGAAATGGGTAGTTTGAAGACCATTTTGCCCTGTAGAACTGATGTACACGGTAAGAGTGGACTGGGCTATTTGGGAAATGTTAAAAAGCTTCACCACATGGAAAGCATTTCTATTATTATAAAGATATATAGGAGCAGCTATATGAACACAAAATTTTAACAAAACAAAAGAACCAAAATCTCAGTCACATGATTAGTTTGTCTTTTATGAGAGAGGTGCAAATCATGGATAGTCCTATCGTTTAGATAATGTGTCCCTCAATTTGTGTCAAACCTTTATGTCTAAATATGATGGGTTTAAATATAGTTATATGGGTAGGAATTTACTCACAGCGATGATATTTGACTCCCGAGCTTCTACTAAAGTTTGCTGCTGTAGCAAGCTCCAACTCTTCCATCTAACATCATCACTTAGGTCGCTCTCTTCTTCCTCTCAATCGTACGAATTCGCAGGCCTTCCCATCAACATCACAATGCCCAAGTCGATCAACCTCCAATAACCGGCCTGCCTCCTTGTCTTGTCGAGCCCACCAGCAGCCACGAATGTCGAACTCTGCGTCGCGCGTGTGTCCAGAAGACGCCGCTCAAGCCGCGGCTCACTCCTCCTCAATTCGCTAGAACAGCGAATCCTTTTTTTCTTTTCAATTGCCATTTCCGATTTCCAGTAGAAGGTTGGGGATTCGATTGAAAAAATGAGATAAAGAGGTCGCGTTCCTCTTTTTTTTGGGCCCTCTAGAGGCCGCGTTCCTCTTTTTTTTGGGCCCTCTAGAGGCCGCATCTGGAGTTAATTCAATTTGACTTAATTTTAATTTGAATTCAAATAACATTTGGTTTCGCCTGCATTCAAATTTTAAATTTTTGATTAAAGATTTTCAATCACGCATATATATTGTTTCATATCTCATGGTACCACTATCAGTTTGATAATTGTCAACGCTATCTAATCCAACGTTTTTCGTCTATTTCTTAATTTGTCGATACAAATTATTGTTTTATTTATATAAAATTATTTAACAATTCCAAAATTGGTTTAATATTTGTTACAGTTTGATTCATGTCACGTTCGATAATCAGTTTGTTGATTACACTTAACTTTATTTAACTCAACGGTTGGTAATTTTTTTAATAATCCAACATTCAATGCAAAATAATTATATTTTCATCTATTACAATTGTATATATATAACAAAATTACTTAATGTCACGGCAGTTTTATCTAACTTAATCTATTTATTCAATTAGTAAAATCGTCATAATTCAGATTTAACACTTTTATTTTAATCAAACACACATTAAATTTTGACAATAAAACAGGGTTGTTATATTTGTGGTTCATAACAAATATTTCAACTGCTGTACCCATTCAAAATATGAAATTTTCCAACTGTCGTAGCCGTTCGAAAAATACACACGCTTAACCATTATAACATTGGTAAATTCTACATTTTCAATGATTATAATCATTAGGAATGTATCATTCGCAAAGACTAACTTTTTAGTTATTAGTGGTTATATCTTTTGGAAATACCAAGATTACTACCTGCTATAAGAATTGGTAACCAAAAGATTGAAGTATTTTTGAAAAAAATAATACCAATAATATATGTTACAAATTAAAATTGTGTTATATCTTCTATAAAATATGCATATTATCAAACAAAAAATGATTAAAGCATATCTATAATTAACACATTAAATTAGTAGAGAAACGTTAAGTTTACACGGGTTTTATACTATAAATAATGGGGTAATTTCATAATATCTACATTTCAAATTATACAATAGTCAGTTATAAACTATTTTGTGTTCTTAAATTTCAAAATTGAATGTAACATCGATAAGTAATATGAAAAGAGATATTGTGCTTTGAGATCTGCGCCTACAACAATGCTAGCAATAGCTCGCCACTGTATCATCTGCAAACACTCATTTACCATGTTTAACATTTCGAACGAAAGATCACATTCAATGATAATGTTTTAACAATCATTTAAACAAAATAGTGTTTCAGATATCTCATATAATCATATGCAAATACAGCCAAGCAGAAAAAATCATGATTTGCTCAACAATAAGTACTTAGATAAGACATTTATAATGGAAAAAATTGTAACATTTACAATTGCAAAAATATTTTTACTGATGTGAGGTGCAAGTATTGCTAAATTAGCTCTTGTATGGTCATTTTATTAAGAACAAGTGCTTCAAAAAATAATTATTCCTCATACAATAAATAATGAAGTTATCGTTCAATAAATTATTTTAAGGGAAAATGATGTTCTTTCGTTTATTATTAAATATCATTTTCCGCTCAAAAGATAATTTTAGTTTATTTGTTGTTATGAAACCAAAGGTATGTAGCACTCCAGGAAAGAAATTGAAATAGCAACAGTTTCAAAAATTACATAATAACGAGTAAATTCTTTTCAATGATTTAGCAAGTAATGACACATTAGATAAAGTGGTTTTGGTTTTACTCAATTTATTCGACAACAAAAGAAGAGATATGAAACCAAAGGTATGTAGCACTCCAGGAAAGAAATTGAAATAGCAACAGTTTCAAAAATTACATAATAACGAGTAAATTCTTTTCAATGATTTAGCAAGTAATGACACATTAGATAAAGTGGTTTTGGTTTTACTCAATTTAGTCGACAACAAAAGAAGAGATGAGCAGCCATATTTTTCAATTCTTGCAAGTTAAATATTAGAAAAGAAAACATAACAAATCTAAAATGATGACCTACAACTAACTTGAACAAAATATAGCAAACATAAAAATAGTAAAATAATTGCATTATGTAAAAAAGAGATGATTATGGTAGAATTAATCATTTTCAAGCAATGGTTTTGAAACTTAACATGATATATGAAGGCACAAGTAATATTGCAACAAAACACTTCTAAATAACTTTCAACTTTAATTAGAAACTGAAATATAATATATTATATAGTACAAACAATAATGAACTTGAAATGGACACTAGAGAATATAAACTAGTAACTCGGATGATCAAGAAAAAGAATCAAAATTTTAGCTTGGTTTAATACAAATAGTATGTTAAGGAATTAAAGACTTATAAGATCTTTTTAAGAAAAATATTATCGGACTTATAAGTCTGTTAATGCACTCATGAAACAAGTTCAAAGAATTATTGCTAAGAATAATTGATATGATTATTACTTTTTGTAACATTATATTGTAAAATAATGTACTTCTTGTGGAAACCAACAGTAAACCGAAGCATGATTGTTATCATCACATCTATTAGTATACTAAAACAATAAAGCATGATTAAAAATTTATCAAATTTCTAAAATGAAAATGAAAATGTTTTAAACTAATAAAATAACAAATAACTAACATAAATATGTAGTAATAGTTTAGTCGTTACTAACCCTGTAAATAAAATGTTCCAAAATCGCAAGACATAGAGAATCATTTTAGTCATTACTACACTTTCTCAATCTCTAAATATATATACTTATCATTATCATTTTCCTTATGAAGAGATTTAAGTTTTATTTGCTAGTAAGAAGGAAGTTAAAATTGATTACAAATGAATTGGATCAGGCCATTTGATATGAAATAAAATAAATGAAGCAAAATTAAGTATTTTCAACCAAAATAAAACAAAATTGTAGTAAATTGTCAATCAAAGATAAATTTAGAAAATATATATCCTTTAGTAACTATAATAAGTGCATCATATTACATAATGGAACATATGTCAAACTTAATATAAATTTATTTAAATAATTCTAACGATATCAAAACACTTAGCTAGCTTTATCTAAATGAACCATCGAAGGTATTGTTTGAAACCAAGTCAATATGAAGAAACTAAATAGACTACATAATTAAAGTATTAGTAGTAGTACTCATGTTTCTTTGAGAAAATGTAACGACCCGGTGGGAATTCGACTCATGAATTCTGACAATAATACATAAACCCGTATTACTTGCCAAAACTCAAGAATTGAAAACACCAGATAGATAATAGAAAGAAATTAGAAGCTGAGATAAGAAAGAAAGAAATATTAGAATAATAGAAGAAGAAGAACCAACACAACACGGAGTCTTACATCGCAGCGGAAAAATATATAATATATAAATAAATCTTTATTGATAGCTTGAAATAAAAACTTACAATCATCAAAGTGTATCAACACATTTGGACAGTTATAATAACCTGTCCTCATATACAATCACATAGCGGAATAATAATTATATAATATCATACGTCTGAACTCTTCCAGCTCGTCTCTTCATAGTATCCGATAACCTGAACCTGTAAATCTCGGTCTAACCTGAGCATTACGAACGCCGGATCAGTTTGATGAACCAGAGTGAGAAACCCACTAAGTTTAAAGGTATCATCCAACTTGATTTTAAAGTTAACAAATCGTTTCTGAAAGAAAAAGATAATCGTAAGTTCAATCCGCACATAAACACGGATGGTTTTTACCTTACGATAACCCAGACCATTTTTTTAAAATCGTATCTTTTCTGATATTATAATAGTGTCTAAATACAAATAAATAACAATCTATTATAACGCTTGCATCTCACGCTCCACATACATAGTATACAATCAAAACCGCGGGCTCTTATTGGAGATTGGATTCCAACTAGCAAGGTATGGGACCACCATCCGACAGTGTATCTCTAGAGAGGAATACACCAGGTTCAATAAGAACATCTTGCAACCCAGGCTAAACATGACCAGTCAGTCACTTTGCTTGAATGTTCCGAATATATTGCCACCTATAGTTGGTACCAACATAATCGTTCCTGGGAGATATAGAAGCGAAAAGAAGAACAAATATGAATATTCTTTAGATGGTGACAATATACCCTAATGGGAGCGACCCACATAGCCATGCGACCTAGCCGATTTTATACCATTTTCCGGTTGTGAGGCTTGAGGTTAAAATTATCTTTTAAGAACATCTGGCCACCATTCACTTTGAATGTCACATCATCAAATCCACTAGAAAATCACTAATTGACGTCCAAATATACTCTTGTTGTTAAGAGAGGGCCATTCTCCACCACAACTATGGTATGTTTGAAGAAATCAACGTATGTGACTCCTTTGGAAATACTCTATGATACATTAGCCCATACAAGTCATTCAGGAACTGGATGAACTGAAGACACCCTCCTATAACATCATAAGTAACACCCTATAGATCAGTAGCGAGTAATCCTTGCAATCTGTATATTCCAATCACGACATAATCACTACCGAAATATCACTGGGAGATAACCAGAGAAATTCAATAAGTAGTTCTTCCACTCATAAAGATCAATGATCTTCAATTACTCCATCTCCAATCAACATCTTTCACTTTCCACGTATTTGCTGGTCCGAGTGGTTTTCGAAAAAAATTTGATCCCGGTCTTTCCATACCAATAATCGTATAGGCCGGATTTGATAGTCAGTTATTTGACTATCAAATAAACAACCATTCATCCATAAAAATAAAATAAATTTATTGATTTGATACCCAACATCATTTAGCCTCTTTAATTAACCAGTCGTTAATTAAATATTCAAAACTGCTAATTCGAGAAGCATTTCTCCTTTCTTATTTTAATATAAGAAAATTCAATTATCATTATACTTCTACTCCATTAGATCCTCATTGTAAATTGGTAAGTGAATAAATCCCTCAGTATCCACCCCGAAGGCCGAAACCAATTATCAGTTTGACACCTCGAAAATTACTCAACTCAACCAACGTAACAACAAGTTCCAATTTCTCAAAAACCACGTTATAATCCCTTTTACCATTTATACTCACTAATAATTTCCATTATATTTTAAATCCCATTTCATGAAATCAACTAAAATAATTCAACTTAACATCTATAAATAGGTATTACAGATTCCTTTTTTAAACCTCGTCACCTTTTATTTATAAAAATTCCTTTACCATTCGTTTTATAATTTCATAACCATTCGCTTTATAAATCTTTAAATGTTCACTTTATAAATCTTTAACCGCTCGCTTTATAAATCTTTAACCGTTCGCTTTATAAATCTTTAACCGTTCGCTTTATAAATCTTCAACCGTTCGCTTTAAAAATCTTTGACCATTCGCTTTATAAATCTTTGACCATTCGCTTTATAAATCTTTTACTAATTGCAAATATTTTGCAAATGTACCTTTTGAACCATTTGGTATTGTTTAATTCTAGTTTTGCAAATTCTTTTATTTTATAGATCCATTCATAACATTCCTCAATTTATATGTATTTCCATTTATAACCCCCTTTCGGCAAATCTTGACTTGAAAACTTATTTATCAAGTACTTTTCCAAATCTAATTACATTCCAAATCAATATCCCATTTCCAATCCTATTTATTCGCCAATCTAATTCACGAAATGTTATTTAATCACATTTTGTATATTTAAAAACAACGTTTGCAGAAAACATTTATTATTTACGTGAAATCACTTTTAAGTCAATTTCCATACATTTCAAATCCCATAAGCCCATTCCAATAATTTAAAATCGTTTAAAATTCCATTTACGCCACTTAAACCCTTCTTCGCAATCATTTTAATATTCCCATTTATTTTAGACCATTTGACCATTGTATCTCCATTTGGATTTCCGTTTCGATTTCCATCTCATATTTCACACTTCTAAGCTTCCATTCCTAAACAAAATTGAAGTTTACAACTTTAATAGCTTGTCTCAATAGTTGAAATCAATTGTAACACATTCTAATAAACCTGATTTCTTTATTACATCGTCAAACTTGGATTCAATTAAATGGAATTCAATAAGAGTTCAAATTAAACTTATATTACGATTGACATAAATTCGTTTGAAATATCATTTGACAATAACAGGCCTTATAATTTCATAAATCTCCATTAATGCCTTTTCACCACTTTGATTAGTAATAAATAGTAATCAATTTCAGCTTTTTAAAACAATGGTTTACTTCCTTATTAACCATTTCCATTAAATTAAATTATAACAAATTAATTTAACAAAGTGATTCCCATTTAGGAAATTGACTTAGTCATTCAACACGGTTAACTCGTTACTTAAATTCCATCTGTCTTTCTTTTAAATTAATTAATAAAATAAGTAATTTAAATAAAATCATTTACTTTGATTATTATAAAATAAAAAATAATCACTTCAATTAGTCCTTTCTTTAAATTAGTTAATAAGAATAATTAATTTAACAAATTCCATTTAATTGTTTCTTAACGATAATTAATCTTAGTTATTAATTGTTGGGTTAATTCCTGCTCACTTCCTTATAAAACATCAAAATTGGCTTTATAAAATCATTCCATAATTATTTATAAAATTAATTAAATATTTATTTGTTTTAAAACACATGTTGTATTTTAATATAGTTTTAAAAATATATTTCAAAATCGACTTAAAATCGATTCCATGAACCTTTATTTCACATCGACGGTACTTAAAGAGGCAATGCCTACTTAAGTACCAAACTGTGAAATATTACTTAATTTCACATCCAAATGAACACAACAAATTGTATTGATAAACATTATCAATATCAGTGAGGAATCCCGTTGGAGAATCCAACCTGTCAGTCCCTGCATCACAATTTCATATTATTCAACATATGTTATAATATAATAAAATTTAACAACTATTGTGAGGAATCCAGTTGGATCCCACCAACCTATTTTTTCCTGCATTCAAATATGTTACCTCGGTATAATCATTTTTCAGGAAAATACACAATTTAACCGATAATTTCCATAAACATCCAATAACGATAATTTAACATCAACCATTGAATTTAACACATTTATATAAATATAAACACGACCAATAAGGTAAGTTACCTCAATTGGCTTCAATCGTTAGAATAAAGATTTGGTGCTTTATTGAAATTGAAAAATGTTTAATTTCATCGGTTCGATCAATATTTGAACATATATTTAACAAACAGTCAACCATTAACAACCATAACACATAATTATAAAACCCGACTTATATTAAATATAAGTGGGAAGAACTAAGTGAGTTTAACTCATCTTGATTTGATTTATTTCTGAAATGATTTGGTTACAATTAGATTAAACAGCCGTTTAGCTTAACTGTAAATTTCCATCGGCTCAAGCTCTGTCCAATATAATTCCATAATAATTTGCTCGTTACCACGATTCCAGTGTAACTAGTTTTGTCAAATTCCGATAACCTGACAAAAAGTTATTAACGTTTTAATTACACAATTTAAATAAATTAATAAATTCTCTTAATCATATATATCTTTATATATTTTATTAATATTATTTTAGACTTTAAACTTACGGGCGAACATAAAATTAAGGATTTCAGTGCCAGCCGATACTTTCTTAGGTTTAAAATGGACTGGGTTGACTTATTTCTTCCCGTTCAAAAACAGTACTGATGCTTTGTTCTTCTTACTGTGCTCTTCTTTCCAGAAGAATTCCAATTCGCCGCTTGATATAAATTGTGCCCAACTTTCTTGTTCCCTTTCCCCAATACGAGTTTGTTCACAATTTTTTAACTTGGGTCACCCTAACACCATTTACGGTGTTAGTGGTGTGGGGCTATGATTACCCCCTGAATTCCACCTTTTTAATCCCAGCCACACAATCACTAACACCGTTAGTGTGTCATGGTGACACACGTTAAAAAAGTGTCAACAAACTCACTCTCCCCTTTCCCCATGCATCATTCAGACACGCATGATCCATCCCATTCAATCACCTAGCAGTAAGTTATTAACGTTTAATTTCATAGCCTTAATTAGATTATTAAAACCTTAATTACAAACTTAGTTAGTTAATTACTTCCAAAATAGGGCTTAAGGGCCAATCAAATCTTTCTCCCTCACGTTCTAAATTTGCCCGATTCTACTTCTTTCTGAAACCACTCTCGACCAGACTTTAACTTGCCGCACTGTCTTCTCTTGATCGAAGTTCAGTTGGTCTACACCAGACGATGCGCCCCACCTTTGTCGATCCTCTCCTTCAGTAGCTCGCTATCCGATGCCTCCCTCCTCTCATAAATCCACACAAACAAGCGCCACTTTAAACCGAGATACCGGCCAACTCTGATCGAAAATTCTGATCTTGACCATCCAGCGTGTAAAGCTCGAAGAGTACAACGTAATTGCAGAAGAAACTTTGTTGGATTGATCGACATATTTCAAGAAAAAAATGAAGAAAGAATCGAAAAAAATAGCCATATATTTGGAATGGAGGCGCAGGTTTCTTAAGTGGTTGATTACGACTTTGTTTTGACCAAATTTCCTAGGGTTTCGATGAACCATATTTATAGGCTATTGATTATAATATAATATTATTAAATTAAACTTGGTCGCGAAGTAACATGCCAAAACCACTACAAACAACCTCCGATCGAGCATAAAACAACATTCCAGATACGATGGGAAAGTTTTTGTCGAATTCTGATGTCGTTTGTGAAAATTCCTTTATTACTCATATACATGAATCGACACACATTTAAATTGCATACAATCACAAATTAAATCCAAATAACTTGAAAATTGAAATACTGCAATAATGAATCATTATGGATTTAATAAAATTAATTTCGTCGAAAACGAAGTTTGTTAGATAATCACTTACTTTAAGTTTCCAATTTAGATCAACAAAACAATTAAATAAAAACTGAGGCGTTTATGGTTATTACCATCGCATACGACATCGAAATGCCACGAAATTTGGTTTCGTGCAATAATTTAACGTTATGGTTCCAATGAAACTAATTTCATCGAAAACCGAGGCCGTTTGCAAAATAACCATTTTTAAGGCTTATATTGATATCGATAAAATATTAATAAAATCCAAAAAAATCAATTAAATAATAATAAATTATTATTATCATAAATATCCAAATAAAATTATCATATAGCTTCAGATATAACAATTATGGATTATACAACTCAACATTAACAATTTCGAGTTAAACGGTATCGAAATTATGTAAAAACCTTATTAAATATATTAAATAAACATTACTGTTTATTAACGATTTCCATAGCGACTATTTTAAAATTTGATTTGGATATAACTAACAATCTATACCACGAAATATCGATTTTTCTCTTTCATTAGAAAATTGTAATCAACAAAATTCAAGTGTTTCTTGATTCACGGAATTCCAACTTATATCGAATCATGTATATTCAATTAAGGTTCAAAACTCAATATAACGAATTACCGCGCCATTACGAGCTCGTTTTATAATTATATATAAATTTTACTTTATAACTTCGTTTTATAAACAAATGTAATATTAAAAATCATGAATATCCCAAATGTAATATTTAAACAAATGGGATTTTCTGCCTTAAGGACAAAATGAACAAAAAAATGTTCAATAAGGACAAGGGGGCAAAATTTTATCCATAAGGACAAATTTTAGTGTAAAGGGAGAAATTCAGGGGCCTACTATAATTCCTCCCTTTACACTAAAATTTGTCCTTATGGGCAAAACTTTAACCTCTTGTCCTTATAGAACAATTTTTTATTTATTTAGTCCTTCAGGATATTTTCCTGTTTCTTCTCTAATATGTAACAACTAAGAAATAATTATTAAATATTAAAAAAACTATGATGGTTAGAAAACATATATTACTTTCTACAAAATAAAAAACAATTGGTTTATAAATGGGTTGCACCAACTTAAACTATAAAATAAAACTTTCGCTCTTATATAAATAATAGAAACATAACTTCTTATAAACGATGACAAGACACCCTTAAGTTGTAGGACATAACATTGTACCTCAAACTCGACCCATCACCGAAATTTTGGATCTAGCTTAAGACATTGGATCTGCTCATCAATGAAAAATAAGGGCTTTTCATAAAACTAATGTTAAATTAAGAGACATATCTTTTTCGCTTGTTAATGGAAGTTTCTTTCTAGATCTCCAAAGTGGTTAGGGTTTCTACATTAGTCCCCTTCCTCTTCCTGTCTTTGTCTCCATCCTACCCGCTTTCTAGCTCACACCGGCTTCCCTTCTTTATGGCCCCCCTCCTACCCTAGCTTTATCCTCTGTGGACTAGCGGCGCTTTCACCAGATCTAGATTGACCTCGTATTTCCATTCGCCATCCAATCTAGTTGCTGATTTGTTTCCTCGGTCTCCCCTTCCTCCGTTTTTTTGGCAGCCTCTTCGATGCTTCCTTTTCTTCCCTCCTAACCCAAACTTCTGATACCCTTGATTCCACACCACAGCTTACCCATAGCAACGCCCTTTTGACTATTTTGATATAGCTATTGCAACTCCTTAGGCTTCTCCCTCCTTGCAGGCGCTTCGATGCTAGTGTTGATTGGGTACGAGATAACACTCAACGTTGCCTCCTTCTCTGGCTGTTCCTCTTCCCTCAGTTTGATTCTGCTGCCAGCAACAAACTGGAAGTTGCTTCTGCATTATTGGTAAGGGTTTTTAGGTTTCTGCTTAGTGTATGTTATGCGATGTTTGAGTCTGTTGGGTTGTTCATAACCTTGGTTACCTGAGAGTTGGCGAAACCTGATATTGTGTGTTGTCTTAGTGGATCACTGGGGTTTGTAGTGAGGAGCTTTGGTTATTGGCTTACTGTTTTGGTTGGTTTCCTTGTATTGTACTGTCTGGATCTGGAATTAAAGGTGATAACTGTATTATGACATTGTTGTTGTCTCCATCTGTTTGCATGCTGTGATATCGAGCTTACTTCAAATTCTGCACTGTTGCTTTAACTCTCTACCGTTAGTATCTAGTGTTGCGCACCCGTTTTTTCAAAATGTTGACTTGGAGATTGTTACCGTTGTATCTTGAGCCTACTTCTTTTCGAGGTTTAAAGTTTTTGTATCAAAGCTGTGATAAGAGCAGGTGATTTCACTGTCATTGACATTTCAATTCTCAACCCATCTTTCCTAGTTTGCTAGCTGTGTTATCAAGTGTCTCTAGTCATAGTTGCAAGTTAGTGTTGCTTCTACCTATCTTAGCTTCATCTGGACTGCTGCAGCCTGCAACTAAATTTATTATCATAGTTGTTGTTTCTTATTTCTAGTTGAGTGCTGAGGATCTGAGAATTCCTTCAATTTCTGCACCCTGATTCATTTATATGCCTCTCTTTTCCTCAGTGCAAAGCTGGTCTCCTGATGTTTGCTGCATACAGAGCCATTGGCTTAGAGAACATAATGTTGATCTTTTTAAATTGCCATGGTTCTATGTTGGTCTTGGAAATTATTGATGACTTACATGTAACTCCCTGAGTGAATTATATAATTTTTTTTTTTTGAAATAGTGAACCAACAATGTTTGTATTGTATTCTATTTTCTGCTTATAACCATGTTGTACTGATCACACCCTGCATGGTGTTAGATTTTAGTTTTAACTGTAATTAGTGGCGAAATGTCCGTAGCAGATAGGCGTTCATCCTATCTCCTATTATATTTTTTGTACTCATTACTTGCTATAATGAAAAAGTAGTACGGTCCAATCTAAATATTGGCTGGCTTTGCCAAAA
Source organism: Allium sativum (assembly GCA_030737875.1). NCBI lineage: Eukaryota > Viridiplantae > Streptophyta > Magnoliopsida > Asparagales > Amaryllidaceae > Allium > Allium sativum. The sequence goes on from CM060913.1 coordinate 111,465,702, forward strand.
AGTAATAGTAGTAAGGGTTTTTCAAAGAAACCAGAGAATGAAGGCAAGTTCTGCGGGTAAAGGAAAAATGGGCGAGTAATGAAAATAACTTCCAAGGAGATGAGAATCGATAATTGAAATGACAAAAGGGAGAAAGAACAAAGATTCATGCTTATCATACAATTTTACTGTTTTTTTTTTTTTTTTTTTTTCACTTATGATGTTTATTAAATACTAAGAGATAGTTGCAATTTTACTCTATAACAATACATCCTTATGGCTTATTGCATATTCAAATCATAGCTCAACACTACTTGACCTACCTGATTAATATAGCTCTAAAATGTATCCAAAAATTGTTGGTTTCGAATATATTATAATGCATATGATTTTACTACATGAAACCTAGGAAAAATATAATGAAAGTGAAAAATCGAACCTTAAGAAACCATATATCTTTATACTTAGATGTAATGAGTAATGAACAAACACCTATAATATACATAGTAAAGAATTAGTGGTATGTGATAACACAATGATTCCACTCTGTTTTTAGCAGTGTACAATAGCAAATTTTCATAATGGTACAAACAATTAGCTAATCAGATTTCATAAAAATACCATGAGTTAATGTGGAAATCTGTATCATTTCGTTATCCGACCTTTTGACCTGACTACAACCAGAGAAATTGGACAAGATAGACTTGACAATTGACAAGGAAAAAAAACCTAAAGAGATGATCACAAGGTCCAGACACATAGTGCAGACTAGACCATGAGATGATGGGGAACGAGCTTGAATAGTAGACCAGTGGAATGTACTAAGTATCGATCAATGCCTCACCCTACAGGGAATGACATTAATCCCGATAGGTATAGGAGATCATGTCCCTCTTTCTACAACTCACTCTACTAGCGACATAAACCGTGATTCAGGTGTCGATCCGAGGTTTCTACACTTCTTGTGATAATCATCTTGCACAAAAATAATAATCAAAATTCAGCTTATCAAAGATCCATTGATATCTCCGATAAACATGTAGCTTTGTAAGCAACAATGCACATAACCCCAGAAACATAAAAGTAACATCAAAAGAGAACTTAAGAAGAGGTCGTGGGACCATAGACCCTCCTAGAAGAGATCAACACCGATCTAGTTTTTCATTTACTACTGTAATTAAGGATCCATCCCAAGACCTGATACCTTTGTAACTAGAAATTCAAGTGATCAAAAGAAAACATTAAGTAAACATTAGAAATCAATGCCGAATCACTGTAATCTGTTAAGTTGGTTTCTTTGCGGCTTGTACTAAATTTTTTTACTTCTCCCTATTTCATTCTCTACATCTTTTTCTTGAGCGATTGTGCTAAATTTAGGCGTAGCAACCCGAATTCCGATCGGCTATGTAGTCTCGTGCTGCATACCCATCTTCTCAAAAAAAAAAAAAAAAAAAAAAGGAATTCCAACAGACTGGATTTTTTTTCAAAAATTCTAATCTGTTGAAACTCGAATTGGCTTATCTGGTATCCTACAGAAAAGACAGAGATATAAAATATATCAAAGCTCAGAAAACATCTCATAGCGGAATGGAATAAAATATAATATAATCAAATATAGCCTTACCAAGGTAATAATACCGCCTAACCAGTATCCAAAGCTGTCATATCTCTGCCACAAACCTAACCTGCGAGTATGTTACGAGAAGGGGGTCTGAACACAAGTTCTAGTGATTGGACTAAATTACACAATCTGAAATAACCCTGCATATATCGTTCAGTTATGTTACTTAATTATTAGGTTGTTTGGGTTAATAATACTCAAGGCTTTACACACACGTCGTACCCATCTACCTCCTAGTAGATTAACCTAATATAGCATATATGTAGATACCCCCAATATCAAGGTATTTTCCATGGTACCCTTATCGCACAGTCTCTGCCATCATGCCACGGAAACGTTTGCAACCCTCATCCTATGCCGGAGCGACGTACAAATATCCATAAAACAACGCCACGTAAATAACTCTTGTCCTACGCCGTTGCGATGTACGGATCACCATAAAACTACATCCCGTTCCGCACAAAACTACCATCGTTATGTTACGCAAGCATACAGACCGCCATATCCAAACTTCTCGGCCAATCTCGATCTTAACACGGAGTAATTCCCTAGCGTCTATGATACACCAATCGGTGCGGTGGGAATGTATCAAAACCCTCACACATACGTACGGTCTACTTTACCCCGAGTTCTGTAATAGGGTCGAATCTGAATGCACGGAACTCGGTCGGGAGACTTTTCCATTTCTGTATAGGTCTGCTAAAGAGGCCTAAAGTACAAATATCTAAACTATGGACTACATTTCTATGTTGGCTATGGCCCCACCACGACCCCTCCATGAACTAGTGAAAGACTACATCAAGAGCTAAGTGATGTGCACCTAGCAAACAATCCACATCCAAATTGGTGTGTCCCGCAACCAAAGTCTCGATAGTGAAATATTGATGGTCTATAACTTTAGCTTTAGTCTTCCCGCGTCACACTGGCTACCGGTGACAGGTACCCGATGATTACTATCATTTATTTGGTCCTGACCAGCCTGTTTTTTTGGCAAATAGTCGAATCACCCAAATGCCATACAGCCACAGCCTTCTGACTGCCAAACTATCTTTGTAGTCAAGGTATACTCACTGAATGGTAACACGCAGACCCAACAGCTGCGAGTACAACTTGAGCATGTACCGCAATAGAGGACCACCATGGAGTACCCTACCACGCCCCTCGGAAGTCGCATGCTTACTCCAGTCCCGCAGAGCTAGCAAGCAGAATATCAAGCAGAAGAATCAGACGTACGTGCTCCTCTCGTGCCCCCAAACCCTTAGATGGTCTACCCCGTTAGGTTCTTCACCTTTAGACGTACGGACTAGTCCAAGTGCATTACACCATTATGTTATTAGACCCTATGTCTAATCGTTTAATCATGCGCTCGTCTTATCTTATCAGATTTCCAATTACATTTCCAATTAACTTGATTGTTCATGTTCCATCTTATATTCAAGTTATTAGGTTTTCTCCGAGCCCCTTATATCTCTAAGGAGTGGACCCCTCTCGCTTATTAATTCAATGATATAACTTAGCCCATTTAAGTTCATTAATAAGCCCACAACATATTATTCCCTAGATTGTAATTAATGGAAGTAATCTACAAGCTTTTTACATTATTATCATGTCATTCATTGTCCAATTTCAGATTTTCAGGTTACAATAACGTGTTCTGCTTAATGTATAATTAAGTATATCTTGTCTCAATTTACATGTTTTCTGTTAACATGTCACTTATTATATATGATTAAATATAACTTATTTCATTCTATAAGTTTACCTCATTCTTTCTTATTTAATCATAATTTCATCTTACACTGTCATTTCAGCTTTGTTGTTTTCTTATTAACCTAGTTCTCTCAATTAAGGTTTATTAATAAGTTTCCTTTTTATTATAGCACATGTTATAATTCCAATTGCCCCTAGGACAAGTCTACCTATTATATAACATTCTCATTAATGTAATTAATTATAATAGGTTATATTCCTCGTTAATCACATTTTCTTTGGTTCTTTTAAATTAACCAAACTTTTACTGACTAACCTTTATCTCATTACTGTCTTGTGAATTTTTCACACATTCCATTTATGTACATATATTTATATATGTTTAGGCATAAGACCCCTCACATTAAATTGACCACTTGTGGATGCTGGATTTGCCGGGTGGTTCCATGCAGGCTTCTACCACAAGTTGAACTTCACCTTATGATCAGGGCAGTTACAATTCCCTAATTACTGTAAATCTTTTATACAATTTAGGCAATATCTTCTCTTTCTCATTGTTCCAAATTTTACAGTAATTCTATTTACAACCTTTTGGCATAAAAATATTTTTAAGCAATTATTCATGTTTATCGTAAATTCCATAATTACAGCATTTATAGTAATTTCCAATTAATACAGATGATCAATTGAAATAGACTTCATTCAACGGAAATGTTCTCAGTAGATTTTAATCTCAATTACCACAATTATTCGCAATTTCACCGTAACTTGATTTACAATATCCAATTAATAGGTTATTAAGAATAGATCTATATACAACAGTAATCCTTTCAATATATTCTAAGCAGATTTAATACCCAATTTCCACAATTATCAACTGTTCAGCAGATTAAATATAACGAGGAATAAAAACGATAAATATACAGTTATTTAAAACGGTATAATTTAGATCCACTCACCTAACAGCTTTCCAATCCATGATTCTAATTTAGATTTGTTGTACAGTGGCATTCCTAACTGAATCTATTATCAAAACAACCACAAATTCATAAATCTGATACTAAAAGAAGAGCAAAAAGAGAAATAAACCTATATAAACTAGATTCAAGGACTTACCTTACATTGATTAGAATTAGCTAAAACTAATTTTCTAATTTTCTAAAAAGATTTGGGGAGAAAAGAGAATGGCAGAGACTGGGCAACATCTCAGAAAATATGAGATTTAGGCTTGGCCCTGCTAGTCTATTTATAGGTGTACGAGGAAGTTTCAACCGTCGAACTTAATTCACTAAAATCCGAACCATACACGTCATAAATTACACATCACAAAACAGATCTAGAGTCGCCCTAGGTCGACCCAGCCCACCTTGGGTCGACCCAGCCCACTTTGGGTCGACCCATAGGTCGACCCAGGCAGAACATGGGTCGACCCACATGGGTCCAGGCGCGAAGTTGTTGTTTTAGATTTTAACGTTAGTTATTAATGTTAATTATTTGCTTTATATTCTTCTTCTTGCTTCGTATGGTTTTCCTAATTTATTTTACTCCTGTTATAAATCATGATTACGTTTGAAATTCAATTTTATGTGTGTACATGCACATACAATCTTTCAAATTCCTTGCCTGTTAATTGCCACTCAAGTAATGCAATTAATAACGTCATCAATTAGTTGTTTTATTCCTTTTAATGCATTTCAATTCCAAAGGAAGTTAAATTCTTATCCATTTTACCTTTATTATGCATTAATTACTTTTTATCTCAACATTTGAATTTATGCGCATATATATACATATATATATATATATATATATATATATATATATATATATATATATATATATATATATATATATGCGCAACTGTAACAACCCGCTATTTTTAATGATTTAAATTCTGATTTAATCGAATTTTTATTTTGAAAATATTCTGCAATTTCTTGTAACAGGAATTTAAAATTTGAAACGCATACAGTGAGTTGTTGCAGTTGTGAAAATTTCGTCAGAAAAATTGAATGTTTGTCGATCGCGCAATTTTCAGTGCAAAGTTGTGCAAAACAGTTCAAATTTTTGTGATTTTAAAATACCTCCGAAACTAGTTCGAACAAACATGAAAAACATTCTACTCGTTGTTAGTAATACAATGGTGAAATTCATTTCGCGAAAATCGGACGTTTTGACCTCCGTTTTCCATCTGCATTTTTACGTTAAAAGGGGTCCGTAATGCGTTTTTGAACAGAGCATCTTGACACTGCAAATTTTATATCATTGTGTCCATCTCGTCGCGCTGATTTCTGAAATATATTCATTTGTCAGTTTCGGTGTTCGGTGCGCGCTTAAATTGTGAAAATGCTTGCATAGTTCATTTTTGAAACAGAGCCATCTGAGTTCGATGTGTCCCTTTTCCGATCTTACATATTTTTCTATCCATTTTGGTTCTGCAAAACTTGTCGTTTTATTTCATTAAAACATCCTTTTTTTATTTTTTTATTTTAGGCTTGTATGGACATAAACATTTCAAGAATTTTTTTATCAAACTATGCATGCGTCCATTTTTTTTTTTTCTTACAACCTTTGTTTACCATGCAACCTGTCACTTTACTTCATATATAAAAAAAAATGAAATGAAAGAATGCATGCATGCTTAAATTGTCCCAATGTATGCATGCACGTTTGACACCATTACTTTTTCAATGCCATTTTAATACATGCGCCCCGTTTCTTTTTCACAGTCCAAATATCCAGCGTTGCCCATTTCAATTTACCTAACATCTTGTTTTTTTTTTCTTTTTTCAAAAACCATGTTAAATCTTCCAAAAGAATTGTTCCATTTTTTTTCCAAAAAGCATCGTTCGATTTCCAAATGAATAGTTCATTTCTTTTAATAAAACAACTGCTACTTTATTTCTTTCCCACAGCAGCCTTCCCTATGCCATATAAAATAAAAGATCGAGTATTACAGCTTTCGTGGTTCACTCTTGAAGTTTGGTGCTTATTTTGGGTTTTACTCACCTATATCTACCTGTTGATTAGTTATTCCAGTCATTCAGTTACTTCTGTCATTCTGTTTCTGACTGTTATCAATTATTTATTGTATTAGACTTCTGCTATATTATTTATGTAAACTCTGATGTAAAATTTTATTTTGTAGCTTCATGAACTACTATTGTATTGTATATTTTCCGCTGCGAGATATTATATTACTTTGTGATTTGTGATTCTGTGATTTGTTCTATTTACCTCAGAAGCTAATAACAATCTGTTGTTTTGGACGTTTCGAGTTGACATGTTTTGTCGATTCGGCACGGTCAAAATGGCGGGTCGTTACAGTTGGTATCAGAGCTTTGGTTTTATCAAAGTTTTAGCCTATGGGGTAAAAACTCATTAGAGATAGGGTAGTGATACCCCAGAATGAGTGGGATAAATCTCAGAATCCTTCTTGAGAGAGCGTAATTTTAAAAGTTTAAATAGTTTTTAAAATGGTTTTAAAATGTTTTAACAAATATTTTGGATATAAAATTTGTTAATCTTTTTCTGAAATTTTCTTCCATCTTCCCTCGTAGATCCTCTTTAATTAGGTTCTTTCGTTCAGCCTTTACTCAAATTCTATGACTTATCTTTGTCCATAACAAGGTAAGGATTAGAGAGAGAGTAAGGGGTCGTTCGCAGCGTTTTGTTTCCACGCTGAATTTGCCGTTCGCGTCCGACGCGTCGGACGCGAACGGAAAATTCCACGCCCAAATGGAACGACTGGTGGAAGTTGGAAAACAAGCCGTTGGCGTCCGACGCGTCTGACGCATCGGACGCCAACGGCTTCTTTTTCAACTTCCCTCCTCCTCTTATATATTATAACTTTCTTCATTCTTCCCTTCAACATCATATTCCTTCCTTTCTTCTTCGTCTCAATCTTATTCTTCAACTAAACTAATGTCTACCTCTGATTCTTCCTCCGATTTCGACGATTTGCTTGATCTCTACGGGATTTTACTCATCCAGGATGCTAGTAGAAATCATATGACGAGGATACATACTTCAGAGTTTACCGGCTTAGCTTGGGTTAACGAAATTTTGAATGGTCATCAAAACCGTTGTCAAAATAATTTTCGGATGAAAAGACTTTGTTTCTACTCAATATGTGAAAAATTGGAACAGCATGGTCTCGCTTCTAGACCATAAATGCATGTCATCGAAATGGTTGGAATATTCGTTTATACAATGGCTACAGGGCTTTCAAATAGACAACTTAGTGAAAGATTTCAACGATCAGGTAGCACTATTTCCGTTTGTTTTCATGATGTACTAAACGCTTTTCAGTCACTCGCTGCTGTTATAATAAGACCAACGGAACAACAATTTAATACTGTTCCACAGCACATCAGATCTTCTTCCCGGTATTATCCGTATTTCAGAAATTGTATTGGTGCTATAGATGGTACGCACGTATCTGCACATTTACCCCGTGATCAAATTGCCCCGTATATCGGAAGAAAAGGTTTTGCAACTCAAAATATATTAGCGGTTTGTGATTTCGATTTACAGTTTACGTATGTGATGGCTGGTTGGGAAGGGACTGCACATGATAGTAGAATTTTTAATGCTGTTACAAACGATAGAAACTCTAACTTTCCTACACCTCCAGATGGACAATATTATTTGGTTGATTCGGGCTATCCACTACAGACCGGATATTTACCACCATATCGAAATATGAGGTATCATATTCCGCATTTCCATGAAACCATGAATAACCAAAGTCGGCCAATGAAGTGTTTAATTTCTATCATTCGAGCTTACGGATGCCTACATATAAGTTTCGAACTCAAGTCAAAGTTGTCGTAGCTACAATGGCCTTACACAACTTCATACGCAAATATAATAGTGGTGACCCAGATTTTATGGCTTTTGATGATGATCCTGAAAAAATCCCCGATGAGTACTTGACGGAATATTATACTATGAGAAATACGACGAATAGAGGCACTGAGCCAGTGCATCGAGATGGACACCAAGAGATGTCATTAGTTCGAGATTCCATTAGAGATGGGTTGGTTGCTGCTGGTCTGCACTGATTTTTCTTTTTATTTGTAGTTGTATTTGTACTTGTATTTGTAGCTGTATTTTGTACTTGTATTTGTAACTGTATTTGTATTCGTATTCGACATATCATATCTATTTGTCTTTATTTCAAAAATACCACGCTCAAATGCCACGCTCAAATACCCCGTTCGCAGCTAAAAACACAATTCCCCGTTGCTACAGTACCACGCTCAAATGCCACGCTCAAATACCCCGTTCCCGTTCGCAAAGAACGCACCCTAAATGTCTTCTAGCTAGTTCATTTCTATTTAATATCGGTTTGAAATCAGTACTTTGAAAAGTATTATAATATGATATTTTCTTATAATATGAAATTTTGATATATTTGTGGAAGATATATATATTTGTAAATAACCTTATGTTTTGGGAATACCAGTATTTTGTAAAGATTTTTATATTTATACATTCATATTATTTTAAACCATATATTTTGTATGAGGTTTAAGATGTATATTTTTTAAGAAATTAATTTTATCTTGATTGAATAATTTTGTTATGTATTTGATTTAATAATATTGTTTGAATGTTTAGGTTGAATTTTAATAAATAAATGGGTGGGGAAGTGATATAATTTTTCCCTACTTAAAGTTTTAATGTTCTATATGAAGAAATGATAAAAAAGTTTGTACTAAATTAAAATAACTGCAAATAACACGTATAATAAATATTTTTATTTTTCCTGATCGGTATTTGAAATATTTTTTTTATAATATATGATTTAAAATTTGTATATGTTCTGTTTAAATATAGAAAAATGTTTTGAGTATTTATTTCATGTTAAAATTGGCCTATCGAATACTTAGTGATTTGGGTATACGTCTGATCAACGTATATGTTAAATCCTATATGTGTTAGATAGATATAGAGTCACACTCTAGTCGCTTGAAATTGATTTTGGTGATGACCGCGGCATCATCAATATCTATTCTCAGGTTTCGAAAGTGGGATAGAGATATATTGCCAATTGAGACGTCGAGTGAATACTTAAAAATATTTTGAAATGTTTGAAAATATTTTAACTTCTGACTTATATATATATATGTATTTCAAATTATATATATATACGTATGTGTATAAATATGAACTATTGGTTTATATATATTATATTATTTAATTACTATTTCCCTGCCTCGTTCCTTTTCGGGGACGAAAAGGTTTGAGTAGGGGAGAATGTAACAACCCGCTATTTTTAACGATTTAAATTATGATTTAATCGAATTTTTATTTTGAAAATATTCTGCAATTTCTTGTAACGGGAATTTAAAATTTGAAATGCGTACAGTGAGTTGTTGCATTTGTGAAAATTTCGTCAGAAAAATTGAATGTTTGCCGATCGCGCAATTTTCAGTGCAAAGTTGTGCAAAACAGTTCAAAATTTTGTGATTTTAAAATACCCCCGAAACTAGTTCGGACAAACATGAAAAATATTCTACTCGTTGTCAGTAGTACAATGGTGAAATTCATTTCGCGAAAATCAGACGTTTTGACCTCCGTTTTCCATCCGCATTTTTACGTTAAAAGGGGTCCGTAATGCGTTTTTGAACAAAGCATCTTGACACTGCAAATTTTATATCGTTGTGTCCATCTCGTCGCGCTGATTTCTGAAATATATTCATTTTTCAGTTTCGGTGTTCGGTGCGCGCTTAAATTGTGAAAATGCTTGCATAGTTCATTTTTGAAACAGAGCCATCTGAGTTCGATGTGTCCCTTTTCCGATCTTACATATTTTTTCTATTCATTTTGGATCTGCAAAACTTGTCGTTTTATTTCATTAAAACATCTTTTTTTTTATTTTTTTATTTTAGGCTTGTATGGACATAAACATTTCAAGAATTTTTTTATCAAACTATGCATGCGTCCATTGTTTTTTTTTTCCTTACAACCTTTGTTTACCATGCAACCGGTCACTTTACTTCATATATAAAAAAAAAATGAAATGAAAGAATGCATGCATGCTTAAATTGTCCCAAAGTATGCATGCACGTTTGACACCATTACTTTTTCAATGCCATTTTAATACATGCGCCCCGTTTCTTTTTCACAGTCCAAATATCCAGCGTTGCCCATTTCAATTTACCTAACATCTTGTTTTTTTTTTCTTTTTTCAAAAACAATGTTAAATCTTCCAAAAGAATTGTTCCATTTTTTTTCCAAAAAGCATCGTTCGATTTCCAAATGAATAGTTCATTTCTTTTAATAAAACAACTGCTACTTTATTTCTTTCCCACAGCAGCCTTCCCTATGCCATATAAAATAAAAGATCGAGTATTACAGCTTTCGTGGTTCACTCTTGAAGTTTGGTGCTTATTTTGGGTTTTACTCACCTATATCTACCTGTTGATTAGTTATTCCAGTCATTCAGTTACTTCTGTCATTCTGTTTCTGACTGTTATCAATTATTTATTGTATTAGACTTCTGCTATATTATTTATGTAAACTCTGATGTAAAATTTTATTTTGTAGCTTCATGAACTACTATTGTATTGTATATTTTCCGCTGTGAGATATTATATTACTTTGTGATTTGTGATTCTGTGATTTGTTCTATTTACCTCAGAAGCTAATAACAATCTGTTGTTTTGGACGTTTCGAGTTGACATGTTTTGTCGATTCGGCACGGTCAAAATGGCGGGTCGTTACAGCAATCTTTGTTTCTTTTTCAAAATTCAAACGGCATTATGCCTTCATTAAATTTTTACTTATTTTCATTGATTGCAGGTTTATTTTGAGTTTCTCTTTTGTATTTTTTTTTGCACATACATATGCATATATTTACATATGCGTGTATACATCTATTTTTGTACTTACTTAATGTATAATTTTTCTTATATGTGCATTTATACATATTTTCCTTTTTAGAATATGTATTATTTTAGTCGTTCCTTTAAAATAAAATTATGGTGTTAATGGGTCTCGAACTCGCGCCACTCACTTGGAAGAGACATGTCTTTACCAACTGAGCTACATAGGCTTTGGTTAATAAGGCTAAAAATAATGGTGGTACTTTTTTTTTCTTATACCTTATTTGCATGTTTGTTGTAATATTTCATTTAAAGATACCTTTTTCATCTTAAATTCGTTCCTACAAACCAAAGGTCTGAATTGATCAGAAAATCGTCACACATGCAATGATGCTACTTCCGTGAACAAAGTCTAAATGCTTTTTAAATTTTATTTTATTATTTAATCTAAAAATGCGGGGTGTTACATTCTCCTGCCCATTGGAAATTTCGTCCTCGAAATTTGTAGGGGTAAATTAAGTAATTTCTCGCATAATTTACAACCATCATGTGTGCATCCTATTTTGCAACCATTTGCGCACTTATGCAAAGTGTAATTCAACATAATAATACATGAATGAAATGAATGCCTAAGTGGTACCTCTTATATGGATGCAAATTTTTCTTGAAAATATTTTGAAAACATGATGCACACATCCTAAATATACTGATAATTTCTATATGAATGCAATATTTTGAAATTCGATATACTTTTTTATCTAATTTTTCCTACACTCTTATAGATCAAAATGTAGTTCATTCAATTTTCGCATCCAAACCCTACCAAACAACTTCAAATTTGCGAATTACAAACAAAACTAATTTTCTGAATTCGATTTCTTATGTTATAAAAAGGTGGAAAACGGAAAACTTCACTTCTTCCGTTTTTCTTTTATGTACCTTTTCTAACTATACCTAGATTTTAACTATTATACAAAGAACCCCTATCTTCCAATCCAACCACAGTTAACATAAGAAAATTTGTTATTGGTTTTCTTTTCCAACTTATCTTGGAAAAATCCATTCTATTCTCATTTCTCAAAATTTTCATTTTTCTCTATTGTCATGTTTGTTGCTTTATTGGATTTGTTGTTTTCTTTTTAGCTATGTCATTGCTCTTTCTTAGCTTATTTAACTCAATCCAATGATCTAAGTTTAATTTTTAAATAAGTCTTATAATCCTTCAACTAAACAAGGAAAACAAGCACTCTACACAGCTACTACCAAGGGCCAAAAATCCTAGGACCATGTCTCCTACAAAGGATCTAAACACTTATTTGCCTTTTTCCATATAGTAGTCACTACTAGTCCTTGTTGTGTATTAACAGTCTTTTCCGAGCAACAACATAGGCTCTATAATGCTTATGCATTCAAGGGAACTTACCATTATTCCAAAACAGTTATTGTTGTTTACTTCGTAGCGTCAAAATATTTCCTGCATTCCCGTACTAATCCTTTGCCTGCTCCATGATTTTTTAAACGTGTTTTGGCCTTTTCATTTCATTTTTCTTCCAAAAATTAAAAGTGTCAAAACTTTATTTTTCCATATTAAAACTTTCTTTGCCAAGCCATAAAAAAAAAAGGTCAACCCAAAAAATTGTAATTTTTTTTTCAAATCACAAAAACTAGAGCAGACAAGGACAACTACTTCTCAAGCAGTTTCACTATCGTCCATGTTTATAATTTCAGCTCAATAACTTACAACTAGGTGCAAACATGTACTCTATTTTTAATTCTAACAACTTATTTTGTCCACCCAATAAAATTTTATGTCAAAACAATTATCGAAAATTGTTGTCAAAAGAATAGAGAACTTCAAAACTATCTTTATCAATAAATTTAGTTTTTGACAAAAATGCAATCTTTTCTATGCTTTGCTTTTTATTTCTTTCATACTTTATAATTGAAAACTAGTGAGCTATACATACTCTATAATGTGCACCTTTTTTTGAAAGAATTCATTTTAGACAAAAAATTTACAAGAAATCACCGTTTTCAAAATATACCCCATTTTATTTCAAAACTCACTATGTACTTTTAAAATATGTCACTTACATTTTGTTTTTCAAACATAAAAAATACCTCCATTTTATTTCAAAAATTGTTTCTACACAATTTAGCTAGTACATATTTTAATATTGTAACTTTTAGCGTCAAAACTTGAAAAACACCATAAACTATCACCCAAAAGCTTTTATTTTTATTTTTTCAAGTTCCCAAAGGTTAACAATGGGGCTAGACTCAAAGTGGGTTCCTATCTTATTTAGAGCTTCCTAAATATTACCATACATTTTTCTCAAATATATTTATTTCTAATCCATTTTCCTTCTTTCATTTTCCCAATTTATAGGGCTCAACTGTCAAACCCATTAATCCAAAGCATTAACATATGGGATACATCTTTCTTCATTACCAATTACATTGTACACTTTTTACCCAAACCACCTAAGGGTCTTAAATTTCCATAATCATTCATTTAGTGTACATAACTGATATCCCAATTCTTTGCATAAACTGTTCTTCCTATTTAGTGGGTTCCTTTATGAATCTAGATGTGTATATATAATATATTTATATTCTTAAAAATACAAATATGTTCACTCACTGTCAATACAGGAATCCTAAACCTAGGCTCTAATACCAGATGTAACAACCCGAATTCCGATAGACTGTTTTTTCTTCTTCAAAAATTCCAATCTTCCGAAACTCGAATTGGCTTGTCTGGTATCCTGTAGAAAAGACAGAGATATAAAATATATCAGAGCTCAAAAAACATCTCACAGCGGAATGGAATAAAATACAATATAATCAAATATAGCCTTACCAAGGTATTAATACTGCCTAACCAGTACCCAAATCTATCATATCCATGCCGTAAACCTAACCTTCAACTGTATTATGAGAAGGGGGTCAGAACACTAGTTCTGTTGACTGGACTAAATCACACAATTTGAAATAACCCTACATATATCGTTCAGTTATGTTACTTAATTATTTGGTTGTATGGGTAATAACACTCAAGGCTTTACACACACGTAGTAACCATCTACCTCCAAGTAGATTAACCTAAAATAGCATATATGTAGCTACCTCCAATATCAAGGTACTTCCCATGATACCCTTCTCGCAAGGTCTTTGCCATCACGCCACGGAAGCATACGCAATCCTCATCGTACGCCGGAGCGATATACGAATCTTCATAAAACTACGCCACGTAAATAACTCTTATCCTATGCCGGAGCGACGTATGGATCTCCATAAACTACGCCACGTTCCGCACAGAACTACCATCACCATGCTACGCAAGCGTATGGAACGACATATCCAAACTTCTCGACCAATCTAGGTCTTAATACGGTGTAATGCACTAGCATCCACGATACACCACCCGGGTGGGCATGCATGTATCTAGACCCTCACACGTACGTACTGTCTGTTGTATCCCGAGTTCCATAATAGGGCCGCATCTGAATGCACGGAACTCGGTCTGGAGACTTTCATATTTGTATATGTCTACATAAGAGGCCTAAAGTACAGGTATCTAAACTAGGGTCTGCATTTCTACGGTGGCTATGGTCTCACGTTGACACCTCCCTCAACCAGTGAAAGACTACTTCAAGAGCTAAGTGACGTGCCCCTAGCAAACAATCTGCATTCAAATTGCGTCTCCTGCAACAAAAGTCTCGATAGTGAAAGATCGATGGTCTATAGGTTTAGCTTTAGTCTTTCCATGTCACACTTACTGCCGATGACAGGTACGCCACGATTACTATCATTTATTTGGTCCTAACCATCCTATCTGTAGACAAATCATTGAATCACCCCAATGTCATACTGCCACAACCTTCTGACTGCCAAACTGCCGTTGGAGTCAAGGTAAACTCACCAGATGGTAATGCGCAGACCCAGCTCCTGCGAGTATATCCTGAGAATGCACCGCAATAGAAGACCACCATGGAGTACCCTACCACGTCCATAGAAAGCCGCGTGCTTACTCCAGTCCCGCAGAGCCAACAAGAAAAATATCAAGCAGAAGAATCAGATGGACGTGCTCCTCTCGTGCCCCCGGACACTTAGATGATCCACCATATTAGGTTCTTCACCTTCAGACTTACGGACTGGTCCAAGTGCATTACACCATCGTGTTATTAGACCCCATGTCGAATCGTTTAATCTTGCGCTTGTCTTATCTTATCAGATTTCCAATTAACTTGATCGTTCATGTTCTATCTTATATTCAAGTTATCAGGTTTTCTCCGAGCCCCTTATATCTATAAGGAATGGACACCTCTCGCTTATTAATTCAGTGAAATAACTTAACCCATTTAAGTTAATCAATAAGCCACAGCATATTATTCCTAGATTCTAATTAATGGAAATAATCTACAAACTTTTTACAATATTATCATGTCATTCATTGTCCAATTTCTGATTTTCAGATTACAACAACATGTTCTACTTAATGTATAATTAAGTATATCTTATCTCAATCCACATGTTTTTTGTTAGCATGTCACTTATTTTATATGATTAAATATAACTAATTTCATTCTATAAGTTTACCACATTCTTTCTTTTTTAATCATAATTTCATCTTACACTGTCATTTCATCTAGTTGTTGTTTACTTATTAACTTAGTTCTCTCAACTAAGGTTTATTAATAAGCTTCCCTTTTTTATTATAGCACATGTTATAATTCCAGTTGTCCCTAGGACAATCCTACCTATTATATAACATTCTTATTAATGTAATTAATTATAGTAGGCTATATTCCCCATTAATCACATTTTATTTGGTTCTTTTAAATTAACCAAACTTTTACTATTGTAACCTTTATCTCGTTACTGTCTTGTGAATTTTTCACACATTCCATTTATGTACATATATTTATATATGTTTAGGCACCAGGCCCCTCATATTAAGTTGACCACTTATGGATGCTGGATTTGTCGGGGGGTTCCGGGCAGGCTTCTACCAAAAGTTGAACTTAACCTCGTGTTCAGTGCGGTTACAATTCCCTAATTATTGTAAATCTTTTATACAATTTAGGCAATATCAATTCTTTCTCATTGTTCCAAATTTTACGGTAATTATATTTACAACCTTTTAACATAAAAATATTTTTAAGAAAATATTCATGTTTATCGTAAATTCCATAATTACAACATTTACAGTAATTTCCAATTAAAATAGATGATCAATTGAAATAGACTTCATACAACGGAAATGTTCTCAGTAGATTTTAATCTCAATTACCACAATTATTCGCAATTTCATCGTAACTTGATTTACAATATCTAGTTAACAGGTTATTAAGAATAGATCTATATACAACAGTAATCCTTTCAACATATTCTAAGCATATTTAATACCCAATTTCCACAATTATCAATTGTTCAGCAGATTAAATATAACGAGGAATACAAACGATAAATATACGGTTATTTAAAATGGTATAATTTAGATCCACTCAATTAACAGCTTTCCAATTCATGATTCTGATTTAGATTTGTTGTTCCGTGGCATTCTAACTGAATATATTATCAAAACAACCACGGGTTCACAAATCTGATACTAAAAGAAGAGGAAAAAAAGATAGAAACCTATATACACCAGATTCAAGGACTTACCTTACCTTGATCAGAATTCTGAACACCTATCTGTAGATTTATACTCTTTCATCTTCAAATCTTGAATCAGAATTAGCTAAAACTAATATTCTAATTTTCTGAAAAGATTTGGGAAGAAAAGAGAATGGCAGAGACTGGGTATTATCTGAAAAATATGAGATTTAGGCTAGGCCCCACTAGTCTATTTATAGGTGTACGAGGAATTCTCAACTGTCGGACTTAATTCATTAAAATCCAAACCACACATGTCATAAATTACACATCACAAAACAAATTTAGAGCTGCCATGGTCGACCTAACCCACCTTGGATCGACCCATAGGTCGACCCAAGCAGAACATGGGTCGACCGACATGGGTCCAGGCACAACGTTGTTGTTTCATATTTAACATTAGTTATTAACATTAATTATTTGCTTTATATTCTTCTTCTTGCTTCTTATGGCTTTCTTGATTTATTTTATTCCTATTATAAATCGTGGTTACATTTGAAATTCGAATTTATGCGTGTACATGCACATACAATTTTTCAAATTTCTTGCCTGTTAGTAGCCACTTAGGTAATGCAATTAATAACGTTATCACTTAGTTGTTTTATTCCTTTTTATGCATTCCAATTCCAACGGCAGGTAATTTCTTATCCATTTTTCCTTTATTATGCATTAATTACCATTTGATCTCAACACTTGAATTTATGCATATATATATATATATACACACACACACACACACATGTAACCTTTGTTTCTTTTTCAAAATTCAAACAGCTTTATGGCATCATTAAATTCTTACCTATTTTCATTGATTGCAAATTTATTTTAAATTTCTCTTTTGTATATATATTTTCGCACATACATATGCATTTATTTATATATGCATGTATACATATATTTTTATACTTACTTTATGTATATTTTTCCTTATATGTGCATTTATACATATTTTCCTCTTTAAAATACGTATTATTTTAGCCGTTCCTCTAAAAAAAAATATGGTGCCAGCGGATCTCGAACTCACGCCACTCACATGGAAGAGACATGTCTTTATCAATGAGCTACATAGGCTTTTGTTAACAAGACTAAAAACAATGGTGGTCATTGTTCTTTTCTTACACCTTCTTTTCATGTTTATTGTAATATTTAATTTAAATATATTTTTCATCTTAAATCTGTTTCCTACAAATCGTAGGTCTGAATTGATCAAAAAATCGCTACGGATGCAATGACGTTACTACCGTGACCAAATTCTGAACGATTTTCAAATTTTATTTTATTACTTAATATAAAAATGTGGGGTGTTACATTTGGCATAAATATTTTGGTGCTTTCATCGTGAAAGAATACTCATCCTGATTGGATCCCCTCATCTACTTGTGAATTTTCGCATCCATGAGAAAAATTCGAATTTCTACCTTTAAGTTTCTATTTTACTTAGTTTTATGGAAGTCTACAAGAAACTTGCATTTATGGCCCCTGTAAGTAGACTAAATTTTTCTTATTTTGATGTCGATAAACAAGAGAATGTCAGCATTTAACTAGTTGAATAAAATATCCATCCTATTGTAACTGCTAATGCTA
Source organism: Allium sativum (assembly GCA_030737875.1). Lineage (NCBI taxonomy): Eukaryota > Viridiplantae > Streptophyta > Magnoliopsida > Asparagales > Amaryllidaceae > Allium > Allium sativum. The sequence continues at coordinate 111,484,092 of CM060913.1, forward strand.
CCAATCATGTCGATCTTATTCATAGATCTTACCTTGAGATCCCAGCGTATGAGCTATTAGATAGTAAACAACAACTCAGCTAAGTAGGTTTAGGCTAACATCAATCTCATGAGCTAGTTAAATGCCTAATAATGTAGGAAATCAACGAGATATCTGGCTCCTTTGAATTCTAAATCAAAAAGTTCCTCCTCATCCAGCCATTATAATAGGAACTAGGGGTTAAGAATTAATCTATATGTAGTTGGACACCCCCAACAAGGAGTACGGACCAATATTAATCAAGAGGCAAGGTAAGTGTCGATCCCTCTAGGGGTTCGGAACCAAAACCCCACTCCAAAGGTATGGAGAACGACTTGTTGACGACTCACTTCCCTTATATCTTTCAATGGACCGAGACACTGGGAATCAAGAAATCTCTTCCAATATATCATAGAGGAATGGATGTGAAAATGTTGGTGTGAATAACTGTCAAAGCATGGAAAACCAAGACATCTAGGCGTGGCCCAAGGGCTTGAAACAAGACATGCATATAAGACGGGTGATTACTAATGCAATGCAGCTAAATTCAGAATCCTTAATAATATACAATAATGATATGGATTATCGAAGAAGTCAAGGCTATACCGAAAACGACTGGAGGGCTAAGTCGAATCAAAATCTATTCACTAATAATATCCTATGTATTCAATTCCCAAGGAGATTCAATTTGCCTTACTTGCTAGATTATTTTGGGAAGAGTAACCCCCAACGATGGCTGTGACACAAAAATGGAAAAAGGACCCCAATTGAGCAATTGAATACGTAAAATGAATATATTTTCCTACCTTCCTAGAAGGCATCTATTTCATCTTTCAATCGATCAACGACTAAGTTCACTGAATTGTCCTGAATTCATAAGACTCGATCCGAGGATATTATGATCATTTCTAACATTTTCCAAGGAGCGAGGGAGTAATTGAATTTTTTTAGAGAGATTACGTAATGCTTCAACTAAAATGAGTAATGATAAGGAGGATATTGTCGTAATTGCATTGATTAGAGGCACACCCTGATAACTACATTGGTGGATGGCTAGAAAGGAAACCTTCTAGTATACTGGAATGTTTATATAATAAGCAGCCTAGTACTTGCGCAAAGTGTAGGCTACATGAAATAGACTGGAAGACGAAGCTAGCTATCGAGCCAAAGCTATTGAAAGTAATATTGTCTATAAGCAACTAGAGGGGTTTTAGACTATATGAACTGGATGTTTATAATAAGCTAAATGAGTGGAAAAAATGGAGCCACAGTAATAGAGTCCATGGTATAAGGAGGGATATTTGGAAGCAACCAACTGAAGTTCCATTAAAATTCCCTCTAAGATTAGGGACAAAGCAATATGATGCGAATACTTAGGTTTCTTCTGATCATAGCATGTATCCTTCTCTGGAGCATTAGAAGTTAAAGCGCCAAGCCCTTAGCCTGTTAGAGGATCTTAGGGACTAGAAATGTAAGTCCCATTACCTTTGCCTACTCTCTCGGTAGTCATTGACTCTTGAGGAATACAAGGTTGAATAGGCCTGGGATCATTAAGATCCTGACTACTATGGATTTCATGCATAACCTAAAGCTCATTGATTTCAATGACACCAAGAGACTCTTTCTTCTTCCTAAAAACGATATTCCAATCCTCGACAAAGCACTCAAGATAACCTTATATAAGGAATCTAAGATTCTTCCAAAAGAGGTTACTCTTACTGTATAAATGAGTGGAGATCCTCCTTAATTCTCTTCTACCCTCCTCATCAACCTCTTCTTTGATGGCCTTAATTTTCTTAAACTGTTTATCAACTTCTTCTTTGGTCACAAAAATTTGATCGTAGTACATTTGTGTTGTCTTAAGGACTTCAATTTTCTCCTTTTTCCCTTGCAAGCTTCTCCTCAAGTTGTTTCGCACAAGCTACAAGAGAAATCCTATCCTATTGTAGGACATCCTTCTCTGAAGCTATAGTACTGCTTCTGTTGACATCAGTATGAAGTTCAATTTGAAACTCTTTCCTTATTTGCTCGAGTGCCCGAGCGGAGTTATTAACATTCTTTTTAAATTCCTCTAATGCCTTTTTAAGATTGGCGATTTCAACTTGCAATTAATTATCGATTACTTATCTTAGGCAACTTCAGTATCTAAAAATGTATCTCCATTAGAACTTCAAAAACCCTAGTTAGCAGCTTCCTAAGGGTGAGATAGTGTTTATAAACATCAAACGTTAGATCCATAACTTTATCCTTAGTCCTGTAAGTAACATCTTTAAGTTTAGGTACACACATAACCCTTTCAAAACTGATATCTAGAAACTCAACCTTATTCTCTCCTATTTAGGTGCGGGTATTAGAAGACAACTCAAAGGAATACCTACATAATTAGAAGAATTGTTGAGGTCCCCTATGAAAATCTATCTCCACTAGGTCTCAAAGGATTACCAACATAATTAGAAGAAGTTTTTAAGTCAAGATGCAGCTTAATTTAGGAAAATTTTAACATTAGGACTTTGAGGGATATCAGGGACTTATTATGAACTCTCAAGTGGTTATAATTCACTTCGAGAATAACAAGCATAGATTGTTGTAAAACGTGATTCCGCATCAGATCCATTATGTGTAGGAGCTTGTTTAGCAGCCATTGTAGCCAAATGCTCCAAGAGTTTGTAGTCCATATCTGTAACAACCCGAATTTTAATATCATGTTAAAACCATAAATCAAGACATAATTAAATTTTAAAAATAAGAATTAGGGGAAACGGGTTGCGGCATTGTGTTCGTCTCGAAATTCTGCTTGGAAACGAGTCCGAGTTTGCGAGAATCGGAGTCCGTATGAGGGAGATATGACACTCCGAAGTTTCAGGAATTTTCAAAATAAAAAACAGCTCGAAATTCGAATTCGAAATTCGAATTCAAACCCCAAAACAGGCTGGGCTGGAAAATTCCCGCCCATGGACCAGGTCGACGTGGGGGTCAACCATAGTGTCGACCTCCCAGGGACCAGGTCGACCATAGTGTCGACCTGGGGGTCGACCTGCCTCCCGAACCCACTTTCTAAACCTGATGCATTCTGATGTATCTGACCCCGTTTTCTGTCCAGATTCGTCTACCTAATCCAATATAAACAGTCTCCTAACCTCATTTTCTTTACACCATTCTTCTCTAACCTTATGCTGCTTAAATTCTTGATGGACATGGCTTCTTCTTCTCCCTCTAAATTTAAAATAAATCGCGAAGAATATTTCTTGAAGACTACGACTAGGAATTGCATATTTGGGGATTTGCTTCTACAATCAAATCAAGATTCAACGATTCAACAATTCGACGACTAGTTTATAGATTCGACTTCTACATCTCAATTTCTTAGACCACGATATGTAAGTTCAAGTTATTTTCAGATAAAAACTGTAAACTTAATATCCATGTTGTAAATTGGAATTGGATCTATGTATGATAACTGATTCATATCTATTCTTGTTCATCTTGGATCTTGACTTTCGTGAATATTGCTTTGGGCCTATTCATGTTGTAAATCAAACTCTCTCATGACTATAACCTTGACATGCCTATGACGTTGAAACTATTGTTAATGACCTAAGACTATACCTGTGCCTATGACTGTGAACATAAGACTATGCTTATGCCTGTGTAGATGAACATAAGACTATTGCTTATGACTATGACAAGGACAGTGGTGGCTAATCACTTATGACTCTTGACTATGAGAATTATTACATATGATTATGAACATAAGGCTATTATCTATGACCATGACTTTGAAACTATTACTGTTAATTGCCTATGACTATTGCCTAGAACTATTTTGGATAATTAACCATGACTATTGTGATTAATCGCTTATGGTTCTTAATTATGAGATTTCTACCTATGACCATGACTATGAATATTGGGGTTAATTACCTGAGACTATTATAGTTGATTGTGCATGCCCATAGTTAAAACCCATGCTGTACACCGAATTTGCAGTTTGTTGGATCTCATACCCAGGGTGCGACTTGCTTAGTTTATTCGCTATTATGTACATCAAAACCATTGGATCCGTTATACTTGTATTTGGCTTGCTTTCGCATGCCTATTCTTTTATGACAACTTTTATCGTGACTATCACCTTATCCTGCTAGATTTGAAATCCTATATGACAGTGATGTTGTAACCAATTATCTCAAGTTATATCATGCTAGTCTTGTAACCCTTTTATCGCTTTATGATCGTCCCTTTTGCCTATCATAGTTTTGATGTTATTCCCTTTATTTTGAGATTTGGATTTATTTGTAGTATGGATCGATTCACGTTTACGTGCGATGGGAATACGATTTGGGTAGATTAGGCAAAACATGAATTGGTTATGAACATGAATTATGAACTTGATAAAAGGCAAAACTTGAAACATGAACATTGTTATAACTTGAATCGGGATGTGGGCATGAAACTTTCCTTGAAAACTTGTCACGAACTTGATATGAAATTTGAATATGGACATGACACTAGAATGAACATGAAAATGGCCAACTCGAGGTTGGGTAGATTTTGCAGTGTAATTCTGCCCGGAACCGCCCGGCAAATCCAGTTACTGCAAACAATAGGATCCAATGTGGGTAGTTGGTCATATCGCACTTGAAAACCCGAGGTCAGGCTGAGTTGTTGTGTAATTCTGTCCGGAACCGCCCGACATATCCAGTGACCACAACAACAGGTCTGATGTGAGAGGTTGGGGTGCATTAATGAATTAATGCCACATGATAGGGTTATGTCATGAACATGAAAGATAACACTTAACCAATTTTACACGATTATCTGATAGGGTTAAGTCATGAACCGCTTGAATATACTTAACCAATTTGACACGATGATTTGATTGGGTTAAGTCATGAACCGCTTGAATATACTTAACCAATTTGACACGATGATTTGATAGGGTAAATTCATGAACCGCTTGAATATACTTGACCAACTTGACACATGATTCGTAGGGCTAAGTCATGAACTTGAACGACAACACTTAGCCAATTTGACATGGCATGTAGGCAGGTTAAGTCACGAACTTGAATGACAACACTTAACCAACTTGACATGCTGGACTGATAAGGGTTAAGTCACGAATTTAAATGACAACACTTAACCTATTAGACGGAAACCCTAGTTACGCGGTCCTTTTCAGCAGTAACCCACTTAGATGTATCACGATACCCTGGGACTAGGAAGGGTGGTCCACGATTACTGGGTTGATTGTAAGCGACCAGAACGACGGCTGAGTTGGTGTGCCATTGTAGGTTCAGGCGGACTATGGTCGTGCACGTAGTCCGGAGTTGAAAAAGCAGGCATTGGCCACTAGTAGGTTTACACTGTGCGTGCTTGATTCGTGTTGGTGGTTGGCACCCTAGGGCTTGATACACCCTATGGTGGACCTAGCACAGGTAACTACATTCGTGATAGGGCCGTATGACACAGACACATGATGAGCTAGAACTTGTAGAGAGCCGATGGATAAATAGATCATTTCGTGGGACCAAGTAATGGGTCATAACATAATATGGGGCAAGGGATCATTTCATAGTTAATACATGACACGGGTTGGGTTACTAGTACAGGTAGTAAAGGCCCATTTCTGTTTCTGTTTCTGTTAGGGACGTAAAAGACCATTACTATTTCTGTAAAGATCACCCTGTTTCTGTTTCCATTTCTTTTTGGACATTAGGATAACACTTAATTCTATTATACTAGTACTGGTGCAGAGAATGTTAAACATGCGATGCTATATGTAGTTTATCTGGTTAGCACAGTTTGTCTTGTTATCATAGCTTAACTTGCCTATCTTGTCATCATCCTTATGTTTACTTTCAGTTTATACTTGTTATGTTATCTTTACTTGTTTCTATGTTGAAAGTCACTAGGACTTACCAGTCTTTATGACTGACCCGTTTTCTTTCGCCTCTTTTTCTTCCGTTCCCCCCAGGTTCTCAGGGTGGGAATACAGCTTAGTTCGAATCTTACCAACCTCTAAGGCTCTTTCATGTACGGCTTGGATTTCCCTTGGCTATGGCTTGCTTTGTTTTACTTGGGGAATGATTTATGACTATGGTTTTATGTTTCTGTACTATTGCAAGACTTATTTCGATGTAATGGATTTAATAGCATTTTGATGTAAAAGGCTTTAGACCTTTCTAGATTTTAAAGCAATGGAATTTGGTTCTTCTTCCGCTGTTTTATATGTTCTGTGTTGTAATATTTCTGTGTATGTTTACCTAGATAATGCTCCACCAAAGCTAGTGCATTCCCTTTGTGAGTGACCCTAGCGGAGGTGGGGTATTACATTTGGTATCAGAGTAGAAGGTTACCAGACTGGGCAAAAGCTTTTAAAAACCTTCTGAAATTATTTTCAAAACGTTTACAAAGAAGCATTTTTCTAAAGAAAAGTTTTGTTTTACGAAAGGCATATTCCCCAAAGCCGTATGCACTATCTTTTGATTCTCTCCTTGAGTCTCTTCTCTCTTTCTTTTTCACCATAATTTGTAGGCATGCGACACATGTCGGAGGGCAAAGTAGTGTCCAACCTCCATCTGTGGCCACAGTAGTTTTACTTGCAACTAATCTTATTTCAAGCTTTGTAGGGTTGCCGTGCGATGGAGGTAGCTTTCGAGAAACTTTTCAACAAGCTATACAAGGATAGTAGGAACGAGGATAAAGAACACAAGTCTAAGGATGAGAAACTTGTTGATATGGCTTAATCCACGAAGAGGGAAAATGTGAAAGGAAAGAGGCCAAGTGAAAGAATAATAAAAACCCATGACAAGAGAGAATATCTTTAGTATGGTAAAAAGGGACATGTAATTAAGTATTATAGGACAAGGACAAGGGCAAAGAACAAGATCGTCGAGAGGGCAATTGTATGCTCTCACCACTAGCGTACCTAAGAGAGGTGGTAACGTTTATGTTAAAGACTTAGCTTTTCTTTTCTATCATCCCGTTAGAACTTTGTTTTTGTACATTGCATCCTTTTAATTCTTCTTCGATAGTTGAGTCTCTACACCTTAGTACTAGCGTAGTACAGGATCCCATTTCTAAAATCCTGTTAGGGAATCGGCTCATTTATTCATGACTTGTTTGGATTTGGGAATGTCTATGCTAAGTGTTGAGTTTAGAAGTAATGCTTATGTTTTTTTTGGGCTATGGGTTGATTCTAGGGATTGAGTGGTTATCCAGTAATGGTGCCATTCTTGAGTATGAAAAGAGGGTAGTTAGATTCTTGACTTGCCTTGGTAATGCCCTCGAAGTCTAGTGTAACCCTTAGGGTTCTTCCATGCTTAGTTACCTAGAATCTCTTGATACATTTATTGATCCGCTCGAGTGGTGTTCGCCACTAAGGCGAATGGTTCATTTCGCTTATGCATGAGTCATAGAAAATCACCTTAGTAAGTACATTTGGCAACATGGTTGGCATTTGTTTGTTTTCAAGAGATAGTTCTTCTGCGTGGAATACCTTATAATAAGTAAACGAGATCCAGGATTCACTAGTGAATTTTGGAGAGCTTGCATGAAACCATGAGTACGCAGTTATGCTGAGCTGAGTATACTAGAAAAAATGAAAGTGGAACGAGAGGCGACAGTGAAATGAGTTCCAACTCATATTTTTTTGATGCAAAAAAGGTAGTGAATCGCTAGATTCACGCCTTCATTCATTCATTAAGCATAGAGCAAGTACATCGTGTTCAGCATACATAGAGCTATCTACTAGTTACAATAGTTACATATATTTACATACATATATACAATCAAAATACATGCACGCAGGCATGTTTACATAGGGTCCAAAAATTTTATGAAACTACAGCAAAAACAGCATGCAAACCCAGTAAAGTGAATCATGGCAACATCAAGCTCTGCTACCACGGGCCCTGTCCATCACCCTAGCTCCGATTGTGTCAGTAAACCTGATTTCTTCATTGCCTGACCAAAGAGAAACAAAATTAAGTATGTGAAAAATAACTGAGTTGGGCGGTTTCATTTTGCATTTAAACTTTCGTGAGTTGCGTTCATGCCAGAGGATCCAAACATAAGCAAAGTTCAAAAGAGCAAACATATGGCGCATGTCAGTGTCAGGTAATGTAATGATAGTACTATTCCAGAAGAGAAATTGGTCAGAGATGAAGTGAGACCAGTCTAAGCAGATATTAAGGCTAACTAAACACTTCGTCCACACGTAAAAGGCGAAATCGCAATCAAGAAAAAGATGCATGTAATCCTCGTCATCGTCATTGCAGAAAACACATCCCCCAGTAACATGAACACCTTTAAGCCTTAATCTTTTCACTGTATTGAGCTTGTTGTGCATGATCGTCCACATATGTATCCTGACCTTAGCAGGTACAGCTTTAAAACTCCACATTCTCATGAATCCATCGTACTTTCTTCCTGAGAAGTTCATCAACTTATAAAGTGCACTCACGCAAAATTTACCACCAATCTTCCACTCAAAGTCATCCTCCTCATTGCTATGAAGGTGAACATCTTCAAGCAAACGAATAAGTCCACAAAGTTGAAGCAGAGCATTACCAGCCACAATACGACTAAAGGACAGGTTCCATTTAAAGTTAGCAGAATTCGCATTAAACATTTCACAGACTGAAGCACCCTTGTTGCATGCAATAGCAAACAGATCGGCAAATTCATTACGCAAGGACAGGTTCCAACTCATATTTTGGAAACAAGAATTAAGAAGTTACGAAATTGTGAAAACAGCCAAAGCACAATGGAGCTAAGCTCAAGGAAATGCGGCTTAGAAGGTTGAAGGCTAGATACACACATTATATCTCTTTATAAGAGTATATCCTTGATCCCTCTTTTCCTGTAGAGCCTACTTGCATGCTTTCTTTTAAGTATATCCTCTCGGTCCTATTCTCAATCCTATTTCTCTTGCAAACCCCATAGGGAGTATGACTTATCTGTTAGTAATACATGTTGGGGTTTGAGGGTGTCCGTTGGGTTGGCGAAACTTTTTGGGTTTTATAGGATACGAGTTGGTTTTAAAAAGGGATTTACTTGTGACCTAAAAGGAGTCCATCATGCTTAGTTTCCTAGAATCATATATATTGGTTGGGATGAGTAATTCTTTGAGTGTCAGCCTGATGTTGATTTCGGTGTTCGAGGCTGGTGCTTAGGGAGTTCTTCTCCTATTCAGTATATATGTGACATAGATTTCCAGCTTTGACATTGCCTAATGGGCACAAAGTTTTTAATTACTTCTATCATTCGGCTATATCTTTAGGTAGGAACAATTGGGTGTAAACATGTGTTTGAGACATGTTATGATTGATGGTTGCAAGTGGTTGCTAGTGGTTGCTTGTGGATGTATATACACGCACATTAGACACTAGATCGGCTCAGTCACCTTTCATATTGCATATGCATGAGTGTTTATACTTGTTTATGGATGATTTGAATGTATTATCATGTGGATGTTGCATATGGATGGATGTTTGTGCACACATATAGTGTTTATGTGACTAGGACTATTTGCATACAAGTTGGACTCATGGCACTAGACATATTTTGCATTAGGAAGATCAATCAGGCCTGATCATTTGCATTAGATAAGGAACATATACACACACTTTCTGCATATGTTCATATAGCATTAGAAATCTCTTAAGGACGATGGATGCCTGCGATTGATGATTGAGTAGATGGATGATTGGATGGTAGGACACATCCTTCTTAACCTGAAGATTTCGGGGACGAAATTCTTTAAGGAGGGGAAAATGTAACAACCCGAATTTTAATATCATGTTAAAACCATAAATCAAGGCAGAATTAAATTTTAAAAATAAGAATCAGGGGAAACAGGTTGCATCATTATGTTCGTCTCGAAATTCTGCTTGGAAACGAGTCCGAGTTTGCGAGAATCGGAGCCCGTATGAGGGAGATATGACCCTCCAAAGTTTCAGGAATTTTCAGAATCAAAACAGCTCGAAATTCCAATCCAAACCGCATAACAGGCTGGGCGGGAAAATTCCCGCCCATGGACTAGATCGACCTGGGGGTCGACCATAGTGTCGACCTCCCAGGGACCAGGTCGACCATAGTGTCGACCTACCTCTCGAACCCACTTTCTGAACCTAATGCATTCTGATGTATCTGACCCCGTTTTCTGTCCAGATTCGTCTGCCTAATCCTATATAAACAGCCTCCTAACCTCATTTTCTTTACACCATTCTTCTCTAACCTTATGCTGCTTAAATTCTTGATGGACATGACTTCTTCTTCTTCCTCTAAATTTAAAACAAATCGCAAAGACTATTTCTTGAAGACTACGGCTAGGAATTGCATATTTGGGAATTTGCTTCTACAATCAAATCAAGATTCAACGATTCAGCAATTCGACGACTAGTTTATAGATTCGACTTCTACATCTCAATTTCTTAGACCACGATCTGTAAGTTCAAATTATTTTTAGATAAAAACTGTAAACTTAATATCCATGTTGTAAATTGGAATTGGATCTATGTATGATAACTAATTCATATCTATTCTTGTTCATCCTGGATCTTTACTTTCGTGAATATTGCTTTGGGCCTATTCATGTTGTAAATCAAACTCTCTCATGACTATAACCTTGACATGCCTATGACGTTGAAACTATTGTTAATGACCTAAGACTATACCTGTGCCTATGACTGTGAACATAAGACTATGCCTATGCCTATGACGATGAACATAAGACTATTGCCTATGACTATGACAAGGACAGTGGTGGCTAATCACCTATGACTCTTGACTATGAGAATTATTACCTATGATTATGAACATAAGGCTATAATCTATGACCATGACTTTAAAACTATTACTGTTAATTGCCTATGACTGTTGCCTAGAACTATTTTGGATAATTAACCATGACTATTGTGATTAATCACTTATGGTTCTTAATTATGAGTTTTCTACCTATGACCATGACTATGACTATTGGGGTTAATTACCTGAGACTATTATAGTTGATTGTTCATGCCTATTGTTGAAACCCATGTTGTACACCGAATTTGTAGTTTGTTGGATCTCATACCTAGGGTGCGACTTGCTTAGTTTATTTGCTATTATGTACACCAAAACCATTAGATCCATTATCCTTGTATTTGGCTTGCTTTCGCATGCCTATTCTTTTATGACAACTTTTATCGTGACTATCAACTTATCCTGCTAGATTTGAAATCCTATATGACAGTGATGTTGTAACCAATTATCTCAAGTTATATCATGCTAGTCTTGTAACCCTTTTATCGCTTTATGCTCGTCCCTTTTTCCTATCATAGTTTTGATGTTATTCCCTTTATTTTGAGATTTGGATTTATTTGCAGTATGGATCGATTCACGTTTTCGTGCGATGGGAATACGATTTGGGTAGATTAGGCAAAACATGAATTGGTTATGAACATGAATTATGAACTTGATAAAAGGAAAAACTTGAAACATGAATATTGTTATAACTTGAATCGGGATGTGGGCATGAAACTTGCCTTGAAAACTTGTCACGAACTTGATATGAATTTGAACATGGACATGACACTAGAATGAACATGAAAATGGCCAACTCGAGGTTGGGTTGAGTTTGCAGTGTAATTCTGCCCGGAACCGCCCGGCTAATCTAGTTACTGCAAACAATAGGATCCAATGTGGGTAGTTGGTCATATCTCACTTGAAAACCCGAGGTCAGACTGAGTTGTGGTGTAATTCTGCCCTGAACCGCCCGGCATATCCAGTGACCACAACAACAGGTCTGATGTGAGAGGTTGGCGTGCATTAATGAATTAATGCCACATGATAGGGTTAAGTCATGAACATGAAAGATAACACTTAACCAATTTGACACGATGATTTGATAGGGTTAAGTCATGAACCGCTTGAGTATACTTAACCAATTTGACACGAAGATTTGATGGGGTTAATTCATGAACTGCTTGAATATACTTAACCAATTTGACACGATGATTTGATAGGGTAAATTCATGAACCGCTTGAATATACTTGACCAACTTGACACATGATTCGTAGGGCTAAGTCATGAACTTGAACGACAACACTTTGCCAATTTGACATGGCATGTAGCCGGGTTAAGTCACGAACTTGAATGACAACACTTAACCAACTTGCCATGCTGGACTGATAAGGGTTAAGTCAAGAATTTAAATGATACCTCTTAACCTATTAGACGGAAACCCTAGTTACGCGGTCCTTTTCAGCAGTAACCCACTTAGATGTATCATGATACCCTAGGACTAGGAAGGGTGGTCCACGATTACTGGGTTGATTGTAAGCGACCAGAACGACGGCTAAGTTGGTGTGCCATTGTAGGTTCAGGCGGACTATGGTCGTGCACGTAGTCCGGAGTTGAAAAAGCAGGCATTGGGCACCAGTAGGTTTACACTGTGCGTGCTTGATTTGTGTCAGTGGTTGGCACCCTAGGGCTTGATACACCCTATGGTGGACCTAGCACAGGTAACTACATTCGTGATAGGGCCGTATGAAACAGACACATGACGAGCTAGAACTTTTAGGGAGCCGATCGATAAATAGATCGTTTCGTGGGACCAAGTAATGGGTCATTACATAATATTGGGCAAGGGATCATTTCATAGTTAATACATGACACGGGTTGGGTTACTAGTACAGGTAGTAAAGGCCCATTTCTGTTTCTGTTTCTGTTAGGGAGGTAAAAGCCCATTACTATTTCTGTAAAGATCACCCTGTTTCTGTTTCCGTTTCTGTTTGGACATTAGGATAACACTTAATTCTGTTATACTAGTACTGGTGCAGAGAATGTTAAACATGCGATGCTATACGTAGTTTATCTGGTTAGCATAGTTTGTCTTGTTATCTTAGCTTAACTTTCCTATCTTGTCATCATCCTTATGTTTACTTTTAGTTTATACTTGTCATGTTATCTTTACTTGTTTCTATGCTGAAAGTCACTAGGACTTACCAGTCTTTATGACTGACCCGTTTTCTTTCGCCTCTTTTTCTTCCGTTCCCCCCAGGTTCTCAGGGTGGGAATACAGCTTAGTTCGGATCTTGACAAGCTCTAAGGCTCTTTCATGTACGGCTTGGATTTCCCTTGGCTATGGCTTGCTTTGTTTTACTTGGGGAATGATTTATGACTATGGTTTTATGCTTCTTTACTATTGCAAGACTGATTTCGGTGTAATGGATTTAATAGCATTTTGATGTAAAAGGCTTTAGACCTTTCTAGATTTTAAAGCAATGGAATTTGGTTCTTCTTCCATTGTTTTATATGTTCTGTCTTATAATATTTCTGTGTATGTTTACCTAGATAATGTTCCACCAAAGCTAGTACATTCCCTTTGTGAGTGACCCTAGCGGAGGTGGGGTATTACAATATCTATCTAACTCAATAGGGAATTATAATTAGATGGGTTAACCTTACCCCTCATGCTAAGTGTAATATAGTGCAACGTGTGAATGCAGAAACATACAATTCATAATTAAATAACAGGAGTGACAAGATTTAGATCTTGATTAGTGCGATAGTCATAGCTGACCGTCCCGACAAGCTTTCACGTCAATGGTTATGGATTTAACCGATGCACTAGGATTAATTTTCGACATGATGGAGTATGCTAATTAAGCTCAACTTTATATGAGCATCCAGTTATGTACAAGCATATGTATTCATTGAACAAAAGCATTCAAAATTATTACTACTTATACGCAACTTAAAATGTTTGAGTTTATGTCCAACAATATTGAAAATGCATGTGTCACGCCTAGGCAAGGGAATAACATCAACTCCATTGACTAGGGGGTTGAAAATTGAACTCAAATATTTCTACATTCCTATACCAAACCCTTCATTTGCATTGATCCTATATCACTGCCATTCCCAGCACTTCCGACAAATCTGTTGCATCTTATAAATACCAGATCTGCTTCTAATTCACTATACACATCTATTTATATGCAAGTGAATCAAGTGGTGTATTTTGACCTGAATTGCTATCTTGGATTTAGCCTTTGATTCAATTTAAGCTGTAGTCGATCAGAACATGTCAAGATCTGTTGTAGGGGAAGCAACACAAGCTATAAAGTGGGTTGATGATTTGGTAGATGATTGAATGGAGATGATTTTGTTGATTTCTTGAACTCAAAAGCATATTAATAATGGTTGCAAAGGATATTTAGGGTTTAGTTTGATCACAAAGTGAATAAAATAATGAGAAAAGCTAAGTTCTTAGCTCATATATAAGGATATCCCTCTGCTTTTCGGCTTAGATGCGTAAGTTCCTGTAGGGAAGGGATCTATATTGATCCCCTTCCTCAGTTTTGGCATCAATTCCTTTTTGTTCAAAAATTAAAGAAGAACAAATAAAAAATGTATTTGCATTTGTGATCCTATAACATTTGGCAGTGACCTATATGCATTTGAACTTGCTTAGGAGCTAATGATGAAAGGGTATGAATGAATGTATGAGTTTGTGTGTGTACTCGACATTTGATTTCCTAAATCGATGTAAACTGAATCATTACTCGGGTACTCTAGGAAGAGAAAAATTGATATTTAAGGCCTACTAACTCGACTACTAAACTCAATTGAACCAAGCATAGGTGACTATCGACAAAATGTAGTCCCATGTTTATATTGTCACATATCCAATAAGCATCACAAAGAAGAGAAAAGATATGACTTTTTACAAGGGGTAATAAATGAAATGGTAATGACCATTCTAGATGCAAAGTATAGAATCTTTTTTGATAACTCTAACTTTTCTTTGTTCAAAGCGCGTCGTGTTTGAAAAAAGATGTGCCTTTGGGAGGCAAGTATAGTTCAAGATTTTAACTAACCTATAATTAGACCAACTGGATATGTTAGACTTAACGTTTGTCAAGGCAAGAAGCCTAAAAGGATAATCTCAAGATCCATTTTCCAAGTAGACAAGGCTATGTGATAATTGTCGAAGGAGCTTAGAACATTAGCACAATAGAATATACTAAGTATCAATCAACTCTTTACTCTATATTGGTGACATCCATCCCTATAGGAATGGGCGATTAAGCCCATCTTTCCATGACTCACTCTACTAGCTGTATAAAGCCTGGTTCCCATGTTGGTCCAAGATTCCTATAATGCATATTGATAGTCTTCATGCATATCAAAATCAACAATTCAGATTACCAAAGATCCATTGATATCTCAAAAAAAATACATGAGTGCTATGTGAAATAACCCTGCAAACATAAAGTTAATATCAAGATGGATCATCAGAAAAAATTATGCGATCTGCATACCCTCTTAAGAGGGATTGGAGCAAACTTGAATTATTTGGATTTAGGGTACGTAAGTTTTTCTGTGACCTTACCCATGCTATGAAAATCTATGGAAGAAATTTGAGAAAAATAATTGATTGTCTACATCTGTATATACAGGGTTTGCTGTTCATTTGAGGGACCGTCACACTACTATTTTTGTCTTATACTACTGTTATCGAGGATCATTTTTTGTTTGATCCCTTTATAACCAAAAAAATCAACTGATCAATAAAAGAAAACATTCAAATAGACGTAGGCAATCAATTTCTTATAACTATAAATATATTTGTGCCTTATCTTTTACTTCTACAATGTTTTAATTTCAATTCTTCCATTTTATTCTCTATATCTCTTTCTTGGATGTTTATGCCAATTATTGTTGCAAACTAGTACTTATATGAATATTACTCATTTATATACATACGCCCTTAAACAAGAAGGAAAAAACAATGAATTCATGACAATGAAAAAACGTATATTAAGGAGTATTCTACGTTGATACACTTACATAATTGAATTAAGAAACATAATCAGAGTTGAACAAAGAGAACTTTATTACAAAAATGGAATGCTCTCATTGAAAAAACCAATCTAGAATCAATATATACACACACACATACATATATCCGTGTGTGTTTGGGAAAAATGTATGTTTGTATACATACATAGATACATACATGCATATATTTGTGTATGTGTTCTATATGTATGTATGTGTGTGTGTCTGAGTGTGTATTATGCAACAAAATTTATAACTGACAACATATAGATCACTTGATACGACTTTGATTTATTAGTATATGTCTCCTTAAAGTATAAGAAACCCATAATAAGTCCCCATTTACATTTTAAAAAACTACACAGGAATGATATTCAAAAGTATAAATGTTTAAAAGTCAATAGGAAAATTTTAAAATGAAACAGTTTTACATCAATATAAATAAATATAATTTGTAACCTTTGGATAAAAAGTTTCCATGATAGTTGGATATTCAAAGTAATCAACTCACCATCCTTGAATTTTCTTGGATTTACAGCACTTGTGAAAGAAGAAGAAACTAGTTATAAACATATAAGTCAAAATGAAACATGGTAACGAAGGAAATTCCCAACATGCTTATAAAACATAAGTCATGATTTTCACAGACTATAACAAATATTACTGTTAAAATAGAGAATTGAACCAGGTAATCTAAATAAAATGCAACCCTTAGTTTATGTTGGAAAATAATGGCTAAGTCACGTACTCGGTCGCTTTCTTGAAGACGATTTGACGATCTGGCTGTTGGTGCAAAACCAGTTCGTACTTTCGCCGCCGCCTTTAGGATAAAACAACCTCTGAAATAATAACCGATTTGCTTTACATAACAAATCAGTGCAGATTTGCACTTTTGAAAATAAAAATACTACTCGAAAATTTCAGGAAGAATATTTTAATGGCGGAGGTAAAAATTGTGTTTTTGTTATATTATTCTCGTCTACATCTGATGATAATATATCGATGGGGATTAGGACTGAACGAAAATAATGGGCAGTAGATAAATCTGCTAAAATACCGGGTCAATAGTTTACACCACAAAGCCCAAGCTCAAGCCCAAGCCCGAACCGAACCGAGCATACATTGGGAGCCCAAGGCCCCAACATGACTTCTTAGAAACAAGTATAAATACTTGCATCTTTCTTATAATCCCATGATGCGGGATTATTCGCATATATGAGCCATTCATACACTTATTTCAACATTTTTAATAATTCGCAAAATATTTCCAACAATCACCCACTTGAATTTTTAAAAATATCTTCGAGCAGTTTCTAAAAATATATATATATAAGATTGTGCATAAACAAAGGTGTCATCCGACTTGAACCTTTGCATAGTGAATAAGATTCAGTTTTTACTAGAGTGACATGTAGTCTTGAACTCTATTCCTCACATCAAACCACACACAACCTTTTCTATAGTGCAATCAAATAAGCCCGTGCATTTATGGCCATGCACGTCTATCCCAGTTTAGTGAACACACTAGAAATTTTGCCCAAAACTTCATACGAAACAACCATATTTCCACATTCACATAGGTGAGTCTATCAAGAGTACTCCTGAAGGTAGGTACTCCACTCCAAACAGAGTATAGATCTCATTAAAAGTTTCTTTCAACTCATCCTCTAATCACTTCAGGAATACATGCTTGTTGGTTTATTAAATAGCATGTTCAACTCCTATCACTGCACAACTTGTTTTTACCCATTGAACCTATTTCTTGGGATCTCCAGTCATTTAGGTCGGATTACCATTGTGCGTGACTCAGCAATCTAAGGGCAATAGTCCCAGAAGAATTAAGGACTTTCTCTCTGGACAGTCCTTTCATCAAAGGATCTGCCAAATTTTCATCACTACGTACGAAATCCGCTCTAACGGTACCTGAGGAAAGTAGTTCTCTAACCGTGCTGTGCTTATAACGTATTTGTCGTCTCTTACCGTTATAATAATGGTTCTGAACTTTTGCAATAGCCGCGGTACTATCGCAATGTATCAACACAGCTGGTATCGGTTTTTCCCATAAGGAAATCTCAGCTAGCAGATTTCTCAAATACTCTTCTTCTTCACTAGCTATGGCTAGTGCTATCATCTCAGACTCCATAGTAGACTGAGCCAAAATAGTCTTCCAAGAAATATCTCCTCCAGCGATGCTAAATATATAGCCACTGGTCGCTTTAGAATCATCAGATAAAGTATTCCAGTCTGCATCTGAATATCCTTCAAGTACAGCTGGAAACTTCTCATAATGTAATCCAAGATTCATAGTTCGTTTAAGGTATCTCATGACCCTTTCAATAGCATGCCAGTGCTCCATACTAGGTCTACTGGTAAACCTACACAATAATCCCATGACATAGGCAATGTCGGGTCTAGTACAATCAGTGGCATACCGAATGCTGCCATTGATGCTCGCATAATCAGACTGTCTTACACCTTCACCAGTGTTCTTAAATAACTTTACACTAGGATCATATGATGTACATGCAGGTTTACAGTCAAAGTAATTATATTTCTTCAGTATCTTCTCAATGTAATGAGATTGATCCAAAGAAATTCCCTTTTCTGACCTAGTAATCTTAATATCAGGGATTACACTCGCCTCACCTAGATCTTTCATATCAAAATTGGCACTTAATAAGGATTTGACTGAATTTATGGCACGAATGTTCCATCCAAAGATGAGTAGGTCATCTACATAAAGGCATATAATAGTGCAAATGTCATTCTCAGATTTGTAATAAATGCATTTGTCACTTTCATTAACTTTAAAACCATGTGATATGATTAAGTTATCAAATTTTTCATGCCATTGTTTAGGTGCTTGTTTTAAACCATATAATGATTTATCTAATTTGCATATTTTATGTCCTTGACCATGTACTACAAATCCTTCAGGCTAGTCCATATAGATTTCTTTGTCTAATTCACCATTTAAAAATGCGGTTTTAACATCCGTTTAGTGTATTAGTAAATTATGAATGGAAGCAAGTGAGATTAATACCCGAATGGATGTTATTGTAGTCACAGGTGAAAAAGTGTCAAAGAAATATATATTTTCTTTTGTCTAAAACCTTTAGCTACTAGTCGTGCTTTGTATTTATCAATAGTACCACCAGGTTTTAATTTCTTTTTAAGCTCCCATTTACAACCTATAGATTTACAACCAGGGGGTAAATCTGCCAAATGCCAAGTCGTATTGGATTCCAGAGAATCCATCTTATCATTTACAGCCTCTTGCCCAAAATCGGCATCTAAAGAAGATAGGGCCTCTTGGAGGTTTAAAGGATCCTCCTCTATAGTAAAAGCACAAAAATCTGAACCAAAATCTTTTACGGTTCTTGCTCTTTTACTTCTTCTAGGTTCAGCTTCAGAACTTTTATTAAGTTCTGTTCTAATAGGAATACTTGAAGTGCCCACACTATTCCTTAATTTAAAAGAATTTTTTTTCATAAAAATCGACATCATTTGATTCAATAATGTTATGTGCATTTATATCATAAAATCGATATGCTTTGCTATTGATAGCATAGCCTATAAATACACATTCATATGCTCTACTTGCCAATTTTATTCTCTTAGGATCTGGGATGCGAACATATGCTAGACAACCCCAAGTTCTAAAATATGACACATTAGGTTTATGATTCTTTAAAATTTCATAAGGTGAAATTTTATTCTTAGATTTGGGGATTCTATTTGGAACATAGCATACAATCAATAAAATATCCACCCACCAATGTTTTGCTGCACCAGAATTTAATAGGATGGCAACTACTAATTCGGTAAAAGTCCTATTTTTTCTTTCAACTTTACCGTTCATTTCAGGTGAATAGAGTGCAGTTCTTTCATGTACAATACCATGTAATTTATAGATGTCCAGAATTGAATTAGATTCATATTCTGTTCCTCTATCACTACGAAGTCTCTTAATTTTCCTGTTTGTTTGATTCTCAATTTCAGTTTTGAACGTTTTAAACATTTCAAAAGCATCACTTTTATTTTTCATAAGATAAAAATCTGTGAAATCAGAATAGTCATCTATAAAAGTGATAAAATACCGATGTCCATGTCTAGTCAAAGTACCATCAAGTTCACAAATGTCAGAGTGAATCAAATCTAAGGGTTCAGATTCTCTATCGACGGATTTCTGAGATTTCTTAGTGATTTTTGCTTGTGTACAGAATTCACATTTATCAGTTTCAGATTCTGACATCTTAGGTATCATATCTAGAGTGCTCATGTTAAGAATTATTCGTTTATTAACATGACATAATCTAGCGTGCCAAATATTAAAATCACATGACATATAAGTAGAATTGTTCACTTTATTAGATTCAACATTCAATTTAAACATTCCCTCACAAGCATAACCCTTTCCTACAAAAGTTCCCTTAAACCCTATGGTATACACATCAACTCCAATAAATTGAGTAAAGCTTGCCTTATTAAGGAGAAATCCAGAAACCAGATTCTTCCTCATCTCTGGAGTATGCAAAACATCTTTAAGAATCACAGTCCTTCCAGAGGTAAACTTGATCTCCACATTTCCAACCCCTGCAACTTTAATGGTATGAGAATCTCCCAACAACACTTTCTGATCATCAGCAGCCGTGTATGTGGTGAACATATCACGATCATAACAGACATGGCGAGAAGCACCCGTGTCTACCCACCAACCCTCTGATCCACCAACAAGGTGAATCTCAGTAATCATAGCCGTAAGAGGCTCTTCAGTCAGGTTCGCCTACAGTGCAGAGCTTGGTCTGTTCCGACACTTTCGTGCCATATGACCTGGTTTTCCATAGTTGTAACATAGAAACAACTGTCCAGAGTCATTCTTTTGGGCTGGTTTCTGCTATCCTTTTGGGTTTCCTTGCGGATTCCCATTCTGTTTGTTGTGCCTGTTCTGATTCTTAAATGATTTCTGGTTCGGTTTCAGAACAGCAGGTGTGGTCTTCTTAGTGTTGTTGTTTGAGACAACCAGCACTTCCTCTTTCTGGTCCTGTTCGCGTGCCTCCTCCTCAATACGGAGGCGAGTGATCAAGCTCTCTAAGGAAAATTCCTTAGTCTTATGTTGTAAGAAATTCTTAAAGTCTTTCCAACCCGGGGGCAGTTTGTCATAATAACAGCAACTTGAAACTGTTCGTCCAAAACCATACCTTCAGAGATGATCTAATGAGTTATTTTCTAAAGCTCATGAGACTGCATATCTACTGCCCTGTCGTCTATCATCTGATACTTGAGATAGTGGCTCACAGCATACTTCTTTGCCCCTGCCTCCTCTGTATCGTATTTCTTCTTCAGCGCTTCCCAGATCTCCTTCGTTGTCTTGTCGTCCGAGTCATAATAATCATACAGATCATCGCCGAGGCCATTGAGAATGAAATTTATGCATAGATAGTCCTTCTCAATCCAGTTCTGTTGCTGTTTTGATTGTTCAGTCCAGGAAGCCATCTGCGCTTCATCAGTTCCGTCAGGTTTGTCTGGCAACTGCGGTTTGTCAGTGGTCAGAGCAGCAGCCACCTTTCTCATCGTCAGGTAGAAATCCATCTTCTAATGCCATCGTTTGAAGTGCAGACCTTCGAAACGGAATGGGGTAGTAGTCACCAATTGGATCTGGAAAGCAGAGGAAGGAGCAGCATCATCCATGTTTGATGTCGAAGACATTGTTTCAAATCGTCTTCAAATTTTTGGAAATAATGGTTGAGTCACGTACTCGGTCGTTTTCTTGAAGACGATTTGGTGATCTGGCCGGTGGTGCAAAACCAGTTCGTACTTTCGCCGCCGCCTCTAGGATAAAACAGCCTGTGAAATATTAACTGATTGCTTTTCACAACAAATCAGTGCAGATTTGCACTTTCGAAAATAAAAATACTGCTTGAAAATTTCAGGAAGAATATTTTAATAGCGGAGGTAAAAACTGTGTTTTTGTTATATTATTTTCGTCTACATCTGATGATAATATATAGATGGGGATTAGGGCTGAACGAAAATACTGGGCAGTAGATAAATCTGCTAAAATACTGGGTCAATAGTTTACCGCTTCTAATAAAAGTCGGCTCAGAAATATTTTCCGTATTTAAAAGACAGCTGGAAAAAACAATTTTTTCTGGTCCAAAAATATAAGTGTCTACGCCACAAAGCCCAAGCCCGAATCGAACCGAACCGGGCCTGGTCGAGTCGAGTAGGACGGTCGCGCGTGCGTGTGTGGTGGTCATGATGCATGGTCTCCCTCCTCACAACAAATCATACATTGGGAGCCCAAGGCCCCAGCATGATTTCTTAGAAACAAGTATAAATACTTGCATCTTTCTTATAATCCCATGATGTGGGACTATTCACATATATAAGCCATTCATACACTTATTTCAACATTTTTAATAATTCACAAAACATTTCCAACAATTTATTTACAACATGTATCATTTTGTTAGAGAAAAAGCAATCACTAAAGGATCAGACTTTATATATGTATGTACACAACGTTAATAATGCTTCTTAAAGTTTTTATTATTTCAAAATATTAGTATTTTCGGAGCAAAAACCAAGTTATAAAACAATATTAAATAAGTGCAAATATATGAAACTCACCTAAAATTTGTTTATTCCGAGTTATATTTTTAACACAAAAGGTATGAAAATTTTGACTTGCACAATATACGAAACATATGTCTATTAAATAGAAGAGAAAATGAGTCAAACACTCAAGCTTGCTTCTTTCTCTAAACAAAAAAACCATGGTTGAAGTAAAAGTTCTCATTCACAAGGTGTAGCATCTTGATGCTAATGAATACTCTCTTCCACTCAACACTTTTACATAAATTAATAATAACCAAGATAGCAAACCACAAACTATACATTAGAAATTGATTCAAATTTTAAATTTGATTTAAATGTATGTTATTTTAGAATTTAAGGTTTAAAAATTATTTTGATTTAGAAAAACCTAAATAATATATGTTAAAATAGCAAAAATTTAGTCGAAAGGAGTATAAGATTTATATTAATAGATGCCTCAGAAAGGAGGTAGCCAAATATAAAAGATAAATTTAAGGATCCATCCTTAATACTGTGATTTATTTATATAGACATAGTAAATCCTTACTACTAACTTCAATGTTATAAATTAAGAACATAAACAATGTTACTAATTTTTAACGCTTATAACTTTTACAAGATTTAACAATTATGTGTTGTAGAGTGTTTGATCTAGCGTAGCGATGATCACATCAGTGAAGAAGATGCATCCATTGGAAAATAAGGTGGGTGAACCGATGAAGGAAACACTAGAGCTAAGATCATTCCTAACAGGGAGTTGGGCTAGGGGTCCAATCGCAACCGGTTGACCCCCCACTAACCCCAAATAGGAGAAAACACATCGTCCCCAGTGCAGGTTGTTGTGTTTCCTTAGCTTGATTTTATAGAGTATTGGTGCGGATTATAATCCACAGCAGTTGGATTGTAATCCACACCACGGTGTGGATTACGATCCACACCATGTAAATAGTCGACTTTTATAAAGCCGGTTATTTTTCCTGTCTATAGTCGGCTATATAAAGGCCGGCTATGGGAGGGAACTAACATTAATACCCATCACTCTCTCCTCCTTCCTCCTCCACTAAATTGAGCAAAAAAATATGAGAAGAGTTTTTAGAGAAATGCAAGGTAACGGAAGTCGCAGTGCGGAAAATGTATGGTCATAAGAAGAGAACATTCCAATTGAAGAAGATGTCGCACATCCGGGTCGATGAAATGTTACTATGAGACAATGAACTTCACAGGAAGTAGATCTAGATCCGAAGATCAGAATTTAGGTCGCAACAAAGAACTGATCAATTTTTGTGCACTACCAAATGAAGAAGAGCATATAAGCACGTGTGTTGAAGTTTCTGTAGGTTTTCTACTTTTTGTTTACCTATAATAGTAGCTTTATGTAGATTACAAATTTAGATATCATCCCACTTAATACTAGGCATGACAAGATAGAACGTGTGGCTCATGGTCAATCATTATTTAGTTATATGCCACGGTTTGAGATAATGATACAGCAAACATTATACAAACATTTCTCGATGAAGTGGAACTTGGTGATTTCATTAGTACGTGTTCACTTAAAATTCTCAAATTATTTCATATTTTCAAATAGCTTCATTTAACCTTAAATTAATTTTTTAGGTACAACGAACCTTTTAAATTCAGATACTAAGTTGGGGGGGGGGGGGGGTTAGCTCATGTTAGCGTAATCCCTCCCATATGTTTCATTTTGGGTTTGAAGAGTTAGGTATTACCCTTTTTGACATTACTGTGCTTCCGGTAAGACTAGTTAGTGATCACCTTACGATGAGCATTATCAAGGCACTAACCTCTTATCGTCTCTACTTCCTCATTTTGACTTCCAAAATGGGTTGACTTCTGGATTACATGTAACGACCCAAATTTTTATTAAGGAATATTTAAATTTATTCAAATGTTTGAAAATGATTTATAACGACTTGGAATTGATTCAAAATAAGATTTGAACATATAATTTGTAATATAATTAAAAACGAGCTTGCAGCAGCATGGAATTTCGTAACATTACGTTTTGAACTTTAAATGAATGTATAGAATCCAATATAAGTCAGAATTCGTTGAAACAAGAAACATTCAAATCTGCTGAACTACATTTTTCTAATGAAAAAGAAAGATCGAGATTTCATCTGGTAGATTGTGAGTTATGTCCAAATCAAATTTTCAGAAAGTCGCCATGGAATCGTTTATAGAGCATAACGATTTATTAAATAAAATAAAAGGATTTTATAATAAATTGAATATCGATTTAGCTTAAAAATGGAAATATCTATAGGATCTAAATTAACCGTAGAGGGGGTGAATAAGGTTTATTGTAGTTTTGAGGAATATAAAAAATTATCATAGCGCAGATTACAGCAAAATAAATAAATGCATAGAATGAGTGATACAGATTTTACCTAGCTTCGGTAAACTCCTGCCTACTACTGGATTCCCCAAGGTTTCTATTAGAATTAAAACAATCTCTACACTTACAATTCCCTGTAAACTCGCAGCACCTACTTCCAACTTTTCTAATCCTACACTCAAAACCCTGCACTAATCCCAAATCCTAACATTAATTTTTTTCCCTAACTACAACCTGGTTGCTAGAACCCTAGTTTACCGAAAACTAGAACTATAGATTGGTTTACAAAGATGAAATAATAAAATAAAAGCAACACTAAACAAAACCTTAGATAAACAATTTAAATAAGATAGGCCGGCTCCTTTTGTTTGTTTTTTGTCACTTGAATACTTCGGCCCCCTTTTTCTTTAATGACACCCGAATTAGGGTTTTGCTTCCCCAGATCAAATCGTAACCCCTTATAGCTTAATAAATTTGTTCTTCTCGATTGCTTGTAGGATTTGTCCTTGCGATTGAAACTTCGTAAGAAATGTTAGTATTCTGAACCTTATTTCTTTGATAATTACTAGATTGATTGATATGTTTCGATGCTACATTGCCTGTGGTGAATGGTGGATATATATAGGGTTTTGCATAGATTATCTCTGATTTCGCCCTTAGATTTAGCCTTTATTTTGTTCATCCTTGCGTGATTGCTTGGTTTTATATTTTATGGCATTGAATTTCTTTGTATATCTGGTAATTTGCCACTTTCCTTGCGTGATTAATTGATTTGATAATTGTTGTGAATGCCCTGATTGATTATTGGAAACTATTTGTTGAATTTATTGCCAAAGAATTGCTCTTGAAAATATCTGGAAAGTGAATCCATTTTATCCAAGAAAAAACCTTTAATCATGTTAATGATATTCCATATTTGAATTTGGTCAAGTTTACATCATTGTGCATTTTGAGAATAAATTTGCAATATTGAATTGTCATATTTTACTGATGCAAATTAATCTCATTCCTATTTTTGAGCCAGTGAATTTGAATTTCAAACTACAAAAGAGACTCCCTTTTCTTTTGTCACCATTCAATCACCTTATTATTGCCAACCTGCTTGTGCATTAATCATGTTATTTGAGTGCCTGCTCTACCATGCGGTATACTCATTTATCCATTCTGATCTGTTTGTAAATTTTACTCCTTAAAGTTTTACTAATAAGAACTGATACTATAGCTGATCATTTTAGCAGATACTTTACATTAATCCTTATTCTATGCTGCTTGCATACTACAACCATGCCTCTTATTTGTATACATTTCTTGTATCTTGCCTGACCTCAGAGATGGTGCTATGTTAATTCATTTTGTGCTTGCTCGTCCTAGTTTTCTACTTGCACTATTTCATTTTGCTTGATGTTGTGTATTGTGAGTAAACTGCCAAGTTCATGTACTTATATTTGTTTGAGAGTTGATGCAGTAGCACATATGTTTGCTTTCACTTGATCATGCTGCAATGCATGCTAGCCTTTGCATTTGTACCCTTGTGTGTACACTTGCTTGCATGTCTTCAATACGCATACATAATAAAAACCTTGCACAGTTGTGCTTCACGCACTTGCACATGTGTGTATTGCAATACTACTGCTCTTATCACTGTCCTGTACACAATATTTTGCCATGCTCCATGCAATTTTAACTACCATGTCACTGCCATGTTGTTTCTTTGGTCATTGTATCTGGCTTAACCTCATTTACTTGCACCATGAATTCTTGTTGAATGCACTTCACTGCTACGACCAGTTTAAAATCAAATTGCCCTTTACTTTGTAGATGTTCATTGTATTTCTACACCTATGTGACCTGAAATGAATTTCATGCCATCTTGAGTCTTGACCATGGTTGGTCTATTTCAATGCACTGACCTATGTTGTCACTTGCTCCTTGCATGCTTGATGCAATGTCACCATGCACATTTGTCGTTGTATGTCACTGTGTATGCTTCTTCTTTGGGATTGTGGTACTGCAACATATATATATATATATATACATTGATGTATATATATATGTATATGTATATATATATATATGTGTGTGTGTGTGTATATATGCTTATATGATCACCCTTGCTTGTGTTTGGAAAAGCTAGTTGTCCATTTTGATTTGATTTGTTCTTCTGGGCTTATTGTTGCCTTGAGTTTTGTACTGCACTTGAGTGTGACACCCTGGTTTACTTGTGTTCATTGTTCCTTTTGTAACATGAGCCTTGATTGTGGCTAGTCAGATCAAGTTGTTGCACCATGTCTTCATTTGTTTGTTGATGCATTCATGTACATTTGTCTGGGCTGTTTGCATGTACTTGGCATCCCATTTCCCTTGCAGCATTGTGATTTGTTGTATTTGTTAATTTTCCATTTTCTTGCTTTATACAATACCCATGCTTGTTGGCTTATGTGATTTATATGGTCCACGTTGACCTTCATATGTACTTCAAATGATTCATCTGTTGTTGACATCCTGTCCATGCATGCTTCATGCATTCCACTGCATATTATCAATTTATATGTGTATATACATACACATGTATGTGTATACATATATTGTGCATGTGCAATTATATTTTCTATTTACACCAGCAGAACACTATACGATGTGTCGAGGGTGGTCAACATCAGCAGACTACAAATGCAAGTTGAGGTCGGTCTTGATCAACAGACCACTATAGCTCAGTTGAATGGTCTCCTCTTCTTCTCATCCACCTCCTATTGGTAAGTATTCCTAAATTTCTGTGATTAAAGTTGGTAATTTTCAAAAATTAGGGTTTTTCATGTTTAGGGATTTCAACTTTAAATCCTTCTTTGGTGGAATGGATGTAATTTATAGTTCTTATGGTCTACAAGTTAGTGTTACATCAACAAATTCATGATTTAGGTTTTAGTTTTGTACGTTTAAAGTTACGTTGGTGATTAAGGTTACATTTATGCATGTTTAGTATGTGTGTGTTTAGTTTGTGTGTTTATGTTTAGTTTGTGATGGAGGAGAATGTGGCCTAAAGTATTGTGAAAATACCAAAATATGATGAGTTTGGTTGTGAAAATTTGGCTAGAATACGAGAATGTGGTCTAAACTAGTTTGGTATGGTGATGTTTCTTTATTGTGAAATGTGGAATGTGTATTCTGGAAAGCGAAATGAGATGGTTAAGTCTTGGTTGTGTATTGTATGCGATAATATGAGAATTTGACATTTGATAAGTATAGAAATGTGGATTATGGAATGACTTTTTGTAAGTTAGTTGTGTATTTGTTGGTTGATTAATGCACTAATATGCGCATTTTAACTGTTTATAGAATATGAAGAGATACAACCCAGACCGGTTGGTCCAAGCATTCTTTACTTGCAGGTAGAACATAGGACTAATAACCTACAATTGATGGCGGTAACATTATTTGATTTATCTATTAAGAATTGTGTTTATGTTTCGTCTATTGACTTATATAAGATTATATTCATTGTAGTTGGAGGTTAGTGAGTAGGAGGGAACTATCGACCATACGTCCACTTTTAAGCAAGTTACATCTAATCATCCGGAGGTTCTGGGACTATTAGATAGAGTTGGATTTGGGTTGGTGCACAAGGTAGGTTATGTACAACTTGATCGAAACTTGATCGCGATGTTACTTGATAGGTGGAGACCCGAGACATCCATATTTCATCTACGAGTTGGTGAGATGACGATAACATTGAAGGATGTGGCAGTATTGTTCGGTTTGCCAATAGATGGTGATCCGATTATTAGACTTAATGTTGTACGTGATTACAAGCTAATGCTTGAGAATTTGCTTGGCTTGACTCCTCCAAAGAGGCTTGGTGGGGGGAATGATAATGTTTTGGTTACATGGTACTATTCTTAGTTGGTGGATGATATTCCGCCAAATGAAACTCCATTACAGATTCATCAACAAGCTTGTGCTATCATATTGCACATTATTACTCAGCACTTATTCTATGATAGGTCGAAATATAGAGTCGCTCTTTATTGGCTTTCTTTTATTGTGGACTTTGATGAGTGTAGAACATATGCATGGGGTGCGGCGGTTCTAGCTACCACATATGCAGAGTTCACTAGGTGAGCTTTGGTGCAGTAAAGGGATACCGGTGGATGCTTGAGTCTCGTTTAGGTATTAATGCAAATGATTATATTTTATAAGTATAAGAAAAAAAATGAAAAAGCAACACAAAATAATTTTGCAGCTTTGGTCTTGGACCTACCTTCCAGTCGGGCGTGTATTAATGAAGAGTCTGGTAATGAAGCCATATGCAGCAAGTTACAAATTTAATTACTATTTTGGGTTCATAAACATTTGCGTTCATCATAATTTATAAACACATTTGTGTATGCATAGGTGGATCGGACCGAAAAATACCAAATAGTCTCCAAGACGCAATTTATGGTTCAATAGGAATGAATTAGATGTTTTTCCGCTGATGCAGTAACGTGGAATCCCTACAGTGAAGACGACCTACAGGCATTGTGCACCGAGTCTAGAGGGCTACGGAGAGCCAAATTGCTTTTATTTTCGCTGATAGACTACGAATATCTTCCGGATAGAGTCATGAGGCGGTTTGGATTAAGTCAACATCGTCCTCTTCCTGCTCCTCATTATCAAGTTAAAGTAAACGATGAGTTATACGATACCATGCTTGCTTTGAGGGATAATCGTTATGCGTGTGAGGAACAAGAACATGATACCCCGCTAACCGAGTAAGAGTTCGTACATGGCATAGTACTGGAACATTACGTGTCGGTACTTATTGCCAAAACAACCACCACATCCCCCTGCATTTCCTCGTTCCTACGCACCTAGAGCACCTCTTGAAAGGAATGCGGTACATTTTCAGTTTTTAGGGTATGTAAGACTTCCAAATGGTATAACTTCTTGTATTTGTTTACAGGCGGATGGTGTTTACCGCACACTTGAGTTAGTGGATGAGTTGAAGTAAGAAATTCAGGAGATAAGCAAAGGGAAGTGATTGTCGATTAAATATATTCCGCGTTCTTATTTGTCTAAGAATAAAATTGATAAACCATGACCTCCTACACTACCTCCGCCCCCAACTGCTCAATTGAATGTTTTTCAACTACCTCCAGCTCCCTCGCCGCGAAAGAAGTATGAAAGCCGCGGAAAAGGAAAGAAGGGTCAAGCGTCCGGTGAGTCGTTTTCACAGCATTCTGTAACTGTTGGAAATTCACAACCTCCAGTAGATCATATAGAGGAGGGCATCTAGGAAGAGGAAGAAGAGGTGTCAACATCAGAGGAGGAAAGAATTTAAGCACAGCCAAAAAGAAAAACGCCTCTGTAACATCCCGTAATTTTAAATATTAAAATTAACAAATTTAAGAATACTTAATTGTTAAAGTGAGAAATAAGGGAAATGGGTTGCGCCATTGCATTCGTCTCGGAATTCTTCTTGAGATAGAGTCCGAGTTTGTGTGAATTGGACTTCATATGAAGAAGTTATGGCCTTAACAAGTTTCAGAATTTAAATAATTTAAAAACAGCTCGAATCTGAAATTCAAATTCAAAACAGGGAAGCGGGATGGGCGGGAAAATTCCCGCCCAAAGGCCAGGTCGACCAGGGGGTCGACCTACCCATACAGGTCGACCAGGGGGTCGACCTAGGGGTCGACCTGCCTCCCCCCCCCCCCCGGCCAGATCTGAAAGATGACGCTGTTTTGACCTGTTGCTGAGTCATTAGGGCTAAGGTGTTATTCTATCTTGACTGGATGGTCTTGATTGATTCTAGGTTAATCCGACGGCTCTTAATTAACTAAAATTCTATATAAGCAACCTATCTCTCAACCCTAAATCATACTAATTCATTCCAAGAGCAGCCATGACGTCAATGGAGAACCTAGAGTAGCCGCCGTTCTCTTTCAACTCAAAACAAGATAGAAGCGAGAATTTAATCTAATCTAAATAACAATTAGTCTACATCAAAGGCGAGCAATTCAGTTTCAGAATACAGATCCCAGAAAGACAAGACTATTCTTTTGTTTGTGAGTATAATAGCTTTCACAAATTAATTAATTAATTTAATTATGATAAGTTATAATTGGGATTATGAGAATATGATTTTGAATCTTGTGATGTTGAATTATATGCAAGTTTGTGATGTTGGACTATATGTTCTTGTATGAATCTTATGCAAGTTTGGGATGTTAAAACATATATGAATCTTATGCAAGTTTGGGATGTTAAAACATATATGTATCTTATGCAAGTTTGAGATGTTAAAACATATGTGAATCACGTAGATAACATATGCTAGTTTATATGCAAACATGTGACATTAATCTTTATGTTTAGATCTATATGCAAGTTCACATCTTTAGGTTTAGATCTATACGCAAGTTCACATCTTTATGTTTAGATCCATATGCAAGTTCACACCTTTATGTTTAGATCTATA
This sequence comes from Allium sativum, assembly GCA_030737875.1. Lineage (NCBI taxonomy): Eukaryota > Viridiplantae > Streptophyta > Magnoliopsida > Asparagales > Amaryllidaceae > Allium > Allium sativum. Next base: position 111,515,358 of record CM060913.1, read on the forward strand.
TTTGGATCCATGGCAGTACATAGTTATGCAAATTTATGTTATATATGCCCATTGCCTATGCTAGTTTTGAATGTGAATCATATGCTAGTTTGAATGAAATTCATATGCAAGTTATAGGAAAACCATATCCATATATGCAAGTTCACGTCTTTATGTTTAGATCCATGATAGTTTATGCAGATTTGTGTATTTCTTATGCAAGTTATTGGCTATGCAAACTTATGTCATGATTCTTAGATCTATTTTATATGTTATGCAAGTTGTAATGTTGCTTTTCTTTTTATAAGTTAGACTATTGCGAGTCTAACATATGTCATATCAAAACGTACGAATAGCATGTGGACAATGGGAAAATATTGAATATACATAAATTGTGAATTGGCATAAAATGGCCTTAAAAGGCATATAATTAATTCGAGGCATTAATTGGTATAAATTATATACCTGAAATTATGGACATAATTTAGGTGACAATTATGGACATAAATAAATTTGGAATTTATTGACAAAATTGAATAGGGATATTAAACCAATTTGGGGTTAAATAATTATGTGATAATTAACCGCCTAAGACACATGGATAGACTCGTTTGTGGTGTAAGACTGCCCGGACCAGCCCAACAAATCCAGAAACCACAAACGGTAGTCTAATGTGAGAGGTCAAAGGCACGAATTCAATGCATAACAATTGTAAAGATACGAGGTTAGGCTCGTTTGCAGTATAAGACTGCCCGGACCCGCCCGGCAAATCCAGCAACCGCAAATGTCAGTCTAATGTGGGAGGTCTTTACAAGGTTACGGTTCTAAAGAATTAAGTAACACATAACCGGATAAACATGTGGTGGGACATGGGAGTTAAGTGGGTGGCCTTGGGTGGTATGTGAAATACGATTAGAAACACTTAACCAAGTTGAAAACATGTAAGAAGACATGAATAAGAATGGGGTTAAGTGGGAAACCTTAGTGGGGACCAAGTATAGGTGGAAGGCTTGTGTCAAGCATGGGGACCCTTTTCAAACCACTAACCCATTAAGTATCTTTGTGAGCTCGACCCAAGTCGAGGACGGGACACGCTTACTGGGTTTTATTGTAAGAGGTCAAAACGGGTTAGCGGTGGCAACACAAGTCAAACGGGTTCATGTGCGTGCGTGGGCCCGGCCTGGTAGGTAAGACGTTGTTGCATCGTGTTGATATAAGCCGTGCATCTCTAGTGGTATCGGGTTGCCACTTTGGGGAGTGATACGCCCCACTGTGGGACCAGCACGGGTATCTACGAGTTAGGAAGCCGATCGCATGGGGGTAGTGGGTACAACTAGTGGAGAAAGGGGGCAGACGGCACCTATGGAGGCAGCTAGGGGTACACGAAACAACCATTATCATTATTATGTTCTGTAGGCGGGATCAACTTTTAGGGTGACTAGTAGTGGTGCAGTATAGTAATTATCCTATAGTGATTAGAAACGAGATTAACGCCAGAATATTCCTCTTGTTTGCTTTGTCATGCCCACTTGTTTCATAGTCATATCTTATCTTATCAGTTTATGCCTTATCCTAGTCACTTTAATAATTATATTGTTAAAGTTATTATACTCGCTTGACTTTATGTCTGACCCCCTTGTTTTCGTCTCTTTTCTTCCTCCTCCCCCAGGTTCTCAGGGTGGGACTAGTGCTAGTGGAGCTTGATCTTGGATCTCTTTCTCTCTCTTTTGGAAGTGCTTGGATTGCTGAAAGTAAAGTTCAGCTCATCTCTTTTATGGCTACTTGTGTTTGGGGTTATGCTTTTTACTTTATGTACTCTAATTTTTTTTTGTCAAGATGGATATTAAGTGTACTTGGTTTATGAAGTTGTTGTAATCAAACTATTTCTCCGCTGCAATAAAAGTTGTTTTAAAATTTTCAAGTACAAATATATGTATCTGTCTTGTTACATTCTGTTCTATACACTAATAATGCTCCATGGAAGCTAATGCATTCCCTTTGTGAGTGACATTAATGGACGTGGGGTGTTACACGTGATATCAAAGCTAAAGGTGACCAGAACAGATATGAATTTTGAAAAACTGCTTCTCAAAAATATTTTATAGAGAAATACTTTCAAAAATATGTATTATGGAAAGTATTTTCAAGAGAAAGGTTTGTTTTAAAAACATAACCCCCAAGAGCCATATATCTTTCCTTCGATTCTCCGTTTTGAATCCCTTCCTTTTTCTTTTTTCAGCATGTCTGGGGAACCTGAGATACCCGAGGGCATACCGATACCAGGAAGGTTTAGAAGGTATCTGGAGGCTAGGGCCAATGCCGCAGGCACAACAAATGTTCCTCCTCCCCCATCTGCAGTCGCTCCTCCTCCTCCCCCACCTCGCGTTGATACCTTTTCAAAGATATGCAAAGATTTTAGGGCAATGGGCGGGAAACCTTTTCACGGATCAGAGACGCTTGTTGAAGCTCGAAATTAGCTTAAGCAGGTGGAAGATCTATTTGGTATTTTCGAGGTGGAATATGGAAGGAGGGTCCAATTGGCTGCTTGGTTAATGAAGGACGAAGCCTCATTTTGGTGGGGAGTCACGAATGGAGAGCGTCCAGTGGAGACATGGATGTATTTCAGGCGTAGGTTCTAGATGAAATTTCTCTCACGAGCGGAACAGAATTTATATATGGAGAGATTCTTAGCATTGAAGCAAGGGGATTTATCAGTAAAGCAGTACGTCGACAAGTTCAATTAGTTTTCGAGATTTGGCTTGGAGTTGGTAAACACACCTGAGAAGAAGGCCCTAAGGTTCGTTAAAGGTTTGAATGAGTCGCTACATGGGTTGGCTATGACCCACATTCCGATGGGAGCTACCTTTGAGAAATTGGTTGATATAGCGCTTATGCATGAAGAGGAGAAAGGTGCTAATGCTAATAAGGCATCGGAGAAGAAAGGGGACCAAAAGAAACCACAACAGCAAAACAAGAAAGGCGGTAAGAACAATAATAGCAAGGGAAAGAAAAAGTGCTTTAATTGTGGAACACCAGGCCATCTGAGCAAGGACTGTAGGAAAAAGAAGAAGAATGGCTATTTCCACTGTGGAGAGGCAGGACATCTAGTTAAAGGCTATCCAAGGAAACAAGAGCAAGGGCAAAGAACATGGTCCACTTCTGAAGGGCAGCTTCAGGCTCTCATGGCACCAGAGCAGGGAAGAGGGCAGATTCAGGCGCTCATGGCACCAGGACAGGAGAGAGGCAGAAACATTTCCGTTGAAAGTTTAGTTTTTCTGTTTGATCATCATGTTCGTACTTTGTTTGACTCTGGCGCTTCACACTCATTTTGTATATGCTTCGTTAGTTGAAACACTGCGCCGTAATACTAGTCTAGTTACGGATGTCATAGTAGTCTCAAATCCTACTGGTGGTTCGGCTCATCTTTCGATGATTTATCGGGATTTGAGAGTGTCTATTTTGGGTGTTGGGTTTGAATGCAACGCCTTCGTTCTTGGCTTCATGGGCTACGGCTTGATTCTAGGCATGGATTGGCTAGCTAGATACGGTGCCATCCTAGATTGTGAAAGAAGGGTAGTTAGATTGTTGACTCATTGTGGAAAAATCCTCGATATTTCTTGTGAAACTAGAGGTCCGGTAATGCTTAGCTACCTAGAATCCCTTGATGCGTCCAATGATGATTTGGAATCTGTTTGTGTGGTCCGTGAATATAGTGACATCTTCGATGAAGTTCGAGGTTTACCCCCCGAGGTGCGAGATAGACTTTCGAATATACCTAGTAGATAATGCAAAGCCAGTTGCATTACCAGTGCGCTACATGGCTCCGAGAGAGAGAAGAGAACTCAATAAGCAAGTGAAAGAATTGCTTGAGAAGGAGTTCATAAGAAGAAGTATTTCGGAGTGGGGTGCTCCAGTCGTTTTTGCTACGAAAGCTGATGGTTCACTTAGATTTTGCATGGACTATAGAGAGCTGAATAAGCTAACAAAGAAGAATAGACACCCATTGCCGAGGATAGAAGATTTATTGGATCAGTTGGTCGGTGCTTCGGTTTTCTCGCAACTGGATTTGGCTACAGGGTTTCATCAGCTAAGGGTGGCTGAAGATAGCATAGACAAGACTGCATTTAGAACTACCGACGGTTTCTTCGAGTGGCTCATCATGCCTTTCGGTTTGATGAATGCACCCGCATACTTTTTTGACTTAATGAGTAGGGTGTTTAGGGAGTTTCTAAACAAGTTTGTGGTAGTCTTTGTGGACGATATCCTAATTTTCTCTAAAAGTGAAGAAGAGCATGTCCTACACCTTAGGGAAGTCTTAGAGACCCTACGAGCGCATCAACTTAAAGCTAAGTTCTCCAAGTGCCATTTCTGGAGAAAAGAAGTGAGGTTCTTAGGAAACGTGGTCTCTAAGGAAGGGATACCTGTGGATCCCGCAAAGGTAGTGGCAATCCAAGATTGGAAAACTCCTAAGAACTCAACAGAAGTAAGAAGCTATTTAGGGCTGGCTGGTTATTATAGGAAGTTCATTACGGACTTCGCGAATATATCAGCCCTACTCACTAGATTAACGAAGAAGAACTTGACTTTTACTTGGGATTTTGACTGTGACGATGCTTTCCAAAGTCTGAAGAGGGCTTTGGCGACAGCTCCAATTTTAGTTTTTCCAGATGGGAGTAAGTCGTTCACTATATATATCGATGCTTGTGGGACAGGGCTTGGCGCAGTTTTAAGGCAAGAGGGGAGGGTGATATGCTATGGTGGAAGACAGTTGAAAGCCCACGAGAAAAATTACCTTACCCACGACTTAGAGTTGGCTGCCATAGTTTTCAAACTCAAGTCATAGCGTCATTATTTGCTTGGCGAGAGGTTTGAGTTGTATACAGACCATAAGTCGCTAAAGTACTTATTCTCTCAGAAAGACCTAAGCTTGAGGCAACAGAGGTGGATGGAGTTTTTGGCATCCTACGATTTTGAGATCGCATGTACCCCTGGCAAGGGTAACATTGTAGCTGACGCCTTAAGTAGAAAGAAGTTGGCTTTAAGTCCTTTGTTCGTAGAGCGGCAGAGTTTGGAGTATATATCTACCTTTGACTTCAGACCCTATGTCGATTATGTACCCGGATTGTTGGCATCATTAGAGGTGCAACCTACACTTTTGGGTCGAGTTGGAGAGGCACAGCAAATGACCCACAGTTGGTTGAGATAGTAGGCAAGCTTATAGGAGGGGAGTCTTCGACTCATCGTAATAGATATGCTATAGATGAGAGAGGCTGGCTGCATAGAGATAAGAGACTTTGCGTACCACAATACGAGAGTTTGAAGAAGGCAATTATTGAAGACTCACATCGCTCTAAATGACCATACATCCCGGTGGTGACAAGATGTATAGGGATATGAAGCGAGTTTTCTTTTGGGCTGGAATGAAGAAGGACGTGGCTAAGTTCGTTTCTAGACGCTTAGTGTGCCAGCAAGTCAAGGCGAAGCAAAAGAATCCTGGAGGTTTGCTCCACCCCTTAGAGATTCCGCTTTGGAAATGGGAAAGTGTTTCCATGGATTTTTTAGATGGGTTACCAAGATCAAGGAAGGGTAATACGGGGATTTGAGTAATTGTAGACAGACTTACCAAAAGTGCCCATTTTATTCCCGTTAAAAGTAGAAGGACCGCCACATGGTTAGCATCTGTTTACCTTCGAGAGATTGTTCGTTTGCACAACATACCCTCTAGCATTGTGAGTGATAGAGATCCCATTTTCACAAGCGAATTTTGGAAAAGCTTACGAGAGGCAGTTGGAACGCAATTATGCTTAAGTACCACTTACCACCATCAGACGGACGGCCAGACCGAGAGAGTAAATCGGATTCTAGAAGACCTTCTGAGGCTATACATCCTAGACTTTGGAGGAACATGGGAAGAACATCTTCCATTAGTGGAGTTTGTCTATAATAATAGTTTTCAGGCTAGCATTGGCATTGCTCATTTTGAGGCTCTTTATGGACGACCGTGCCGATCACCTACTTGTTGGTGGGAATCCACGTATAAGGTTTTGCTTGGACCCGACATGATTAGGGAGACTTTGGAGAAGATAAATCTGATTCGACGGCGAATGAAGACGGTGCAGGACCAACATAAGTCATATGCGGATAAGAGGCAAACCGATCTTGAGTTCAATGTTAAGGACATGGTTTTTATTAAGGTATCACCATTGAGAAACGTAGTCCATTTTGGGTCAGTAGGGAAGTTGGCATCGAGGTTCGTAGGACCCTTTCAATTACAGAGAGGATTGGGCAGATGGCGTATAGATTAAAGTTACCAGAGAAGCTCAGTGGTGTTCATGACGTGTTTCACGTTTCGCATTTGCGTAAGTGTTTACATGATACGGCGGAAGTGGTGGAGCCGTGCATGCTCGAAGAAGTGGAAGTAGAACGCAATGCCACGGTTAGACGAGCTCCTACATGTATTCTCGGATTGGAGGTCAAAAAGCTTCGCAACAAAGAGGTCAATTTGGTCAAAGTGCAACGGGGAGATGATCAAAGAGACACGACTTGGGAGACGGAAGACAAGATGCATACGCTGTACCCTTTCCTTTTCAAGGGTATGTTTTATTTTCTCCTTTTTCTACTGCTTTGTTGATACTTTTCCTATCATTTAGTATTATCTTTGCGATGACATCTTCGATCTTTAGTTAGGAAGAACCCTATGGTTGCAAACATGTGTTTGAGACATGTTATGTTTGGTGGATGCAAATGGATGCAAGTGGTTGCTAGTTGATGCTCGTGGATGCATGTACACACATATTAGGCACTAGATCGGCTCAACCACCTTCATGTTGCATATAAATGTGTGTGCATATCTAAATTAATGGATGCATAATGGTTGTGTTATCATATTGATGCTGCATTTTGATGAATGATTGTGCACACATGTAGAAATAATATGTATCGATAGGATTCTTTCGCATACATAACGGACGCATGACACTATCATGATTTGCATTAAGGAGGTCAACTGAATCAGTAGACCGCCTGATTTTGCATTACATACGGAACATATACACACACTTTTTGCATATGTTCATACAACATTATAAATCTTGTAAGGACAATGGATGCCTGTGTTTGATGGTTAAGTAGATGGATGATTGGATGATAGGATATGCATTCTCCTTAACTTGGAGATCTCGGGGGCGAAATCCTTTAAGGAGGGGAGAATGTAACATCCTGTAATTTTAAATATTAAAATTAAATTTTTTTTAAGAATACTTAATTGTTAAAGTGAGAATAAAGGGAAACGGGTTACTCCATTGCGTTCATCTCGGAATTCTGCTAGAGATAGCGTCCGAGTTTGTATGAATTGGACTTCGTATGAAGAAGTTATGCCTGTAAGAAGTTTCAGAATTTAAATAAATTAAAAACAACCCGAATCAGAAATTCAAATTCAAAACAGGGAAGCAGTCTGGGCGGGAAAATTCCCGCCCAAAGGCCAGGTCGACTAGGGGGTTGACATACCCATACAGGTCGACCAGGGGGTCGACCTGGGTGTTGACCTTCCCCTCCCCTCCCCCAGGAAGATCTGAAAGATGACGTTGTTTTGACCTGTTGCTGAGTCATTAGGGCTGATGTGTTATTCTATCTTGACTGGATGGTCTTGATTGATTCTAGGTTAATCTGACGGCTCTTGATTAACTAAAATTCTATATAAGCAACCTAACTCTCAACCCTAAATCATACTAATTCATACCAAGAGCCGCCATGCCGTCAATGGAGAACCTAGAGTAGCCGCCATTCTCTTTCAACTCAAAACAAGATAGAAGCAAGAATCTAATCTAATCTAATCTAAATAACAATTAGTCTACATCAAAGGCGAGCAATTCAGTTTCAGAATACAGATCCCAGAAAGACAAGACTATTCTTTTCTTTGTGAGTATAATAGCTTTCACAAAATAATTAATTGATTTAATTATGATAAGTTATAATTGGGATTATGAGAATATGATTTTGAATCATGTGATGTTGAATTATATGCAAGTTTGTGATGTTGGACTATAAGTTCTTGTGTTAATCTTATGCAAGTTTGGGATGTTAAAACATATATGAATCTTATGCAAGTTTGGGATGTTAAAACATATATGAATCTTATGCAAGTTTGGGATGTTAAAACATATGTGAATCACATAGATACATATGCTAGTTTATATGCAAACATGTGACATTAATCTTTATGTTTAGATCTATATGCAAGTTCACATCTTTAGGTTTAGATCTATACGCAAGTTCACATCTTTATGTTTAGATCCATATGCAAGTTCACACCTTTATGTTTAGATCTATATTTGGATCCATGGCAGTACATAGTTATGCAAATTTATGTTCTATATGCCCATTGCCTACGCTAGTTTTGAATGTGAATCATATGCTAGTTTGAATGAAATTCATATGCAAGTTATAGGAAAACCATATCCATATATGCAAGTTCACGTCTTTATGTTTAGATCCATGATAGTTTATGCAGATTTGTGTGTTGCTTATGCAAGTTATTGGCTATGCAAACTTATGTCATGATTCTTAGATCTATTTTATATGTTACGCAAGTTGTGATGTTGCTTTTCTTTTTATAAGTTAGACTATTGCGAATCTAACATATGTCATATAAAAACGTACGAATAGCGTGGGGACAATGGGAAAATATTGAATATACATAAATTGTGAATTGGCATAAAATGGCCTCAAAAGGCATATAATTGATTCGAGGCATTAATTGGTATAAATTATATACCTGAAATTATGGACATAATTTAGGTGACAATTATGGACATAAATAAATTTGGAATTTATTGACAAATTTGAATAGGGATATTAATCCAATTTGGGGTTAAATAATTATGTGATAATTAACCGCCTAAGACACGAGGTTAGACTCGTTTGTGATGTAAGACTGCCCGGACCCACCCAGAAAATCCAGAAACCACAAACGGTAGTCTAATGTGAGAGGTCAAAGGCACGAATTAAATGCGTAACAATTGTAAAGATACGAGGTTAGGCTCGTTTGCAATATAAGACTGCCTAGACCTGCCCGGCAAATCCAGCAACCGAAAATGTCAGTCTAATGTGGGAGGTCTTTACAAGGTTACGGTTCTAATGAATTAAGTTACACTTAACCGGATAAACATGTGGTGGGACATGGGGGTTAAGTAGGTGGCCTTGGGTGGCATGTGAAATACGATTAGAAACACTTAACCAAGTTGAAAACATGTAAGAAGACATGAATAAGAATGGGGTTAAGTGGGAAACCTTAGTGGGGACCAAGTATAGGTGGAAGGCTTGTGTCAAGCATGGGGACCCTTTTCAAACCACTAACCCATTAAGTATCTTTGTGAGCTCGACCCAAGTCGAGGACGGGACACGCTTACTGGGTTTTATTGTAAGAGGTCAAAATGGGTTAGCGGTGGCAACACAAGTCCAACGGGGTCATGTGCGTGCGTGGGCCCGGCCTGGTAGGTAAGACGTTGTTGCATCGTGTAGATATAAGCCGTGCATCTCTAGTGGTATCGGCTTGCCACTTTGGGGAGTGATACACCCCACTATGGGACCATCACGGGTATCTACGAGTTAGGGAGCCGATCGCATGGGGGTAGTGGGTACAACTAGTGGAGAAAGAGGCAGACGACACCTATGGAGGCAGCTAGCGGTACACGAAACAACCATTATCATTATTATGTTCTGTAGGCGGGATCAACTTTTAGGGTGACTAGTAGTGGTGTAGTATAGTAATTATCCTATAGTGATTAGAAACGAGATTAACGCCAGAATATTCCTCTTGTTTGCTTTGTCATGCCCACTTGTTTCATAGTCATACCTTATCTTATCAGTTTATGCCTTATCCTAGTCACTTTAATAATTATATTGTTAAAGTTATTATACTCGCCTAACTTTATGTCTGACCCCCTTGTTTTCGCCTCTTTTCTTCCTCCTCCCCCATGTTCTCAGAGTGGGACTAGTACTAGTGGGGCTTGATCTTGGATCTCTTTCTCTCTCTTTTGGAAGTGCTTGGATTGTTAAAAGTAAAGCTCAGCTCATCTCTTTTATGGCTACTTGTGTTTGGGGTTATGCTTTTTGATTTACGTACTCTGAATTTTTTTTGTCAAGATGGATATTAAGTGTACTTGGTTTATGAAGTTGTTGTAATCAAACTATTTCTCCGCTGCAATAAAAGTTGTTTTAAAATTTTCAAGTACAAATATATGTATCTGTCTTGTTATATTCTGTTCGATACACTAATAATGCTCCATGGAAGTTAATGCATTCCCTTTGTGAGTGACATTAATGGACGTGGGGTGTTACACGTGGTATCAGAGCTGAAGGTGACCAGAACAGATATGAATTTTGAAAAACAGTTTTTCAAAAATATTTTATAGAGAAATACTTTCAAAAATATGTCTTATGGAAAGTATTTTCAAGAGAAAAGTTTGTTTTAAAAACATAACCCCCAAGAGCCATATATCTTTCGTTCGATTCTCCATTTTGAATCCCTTCCTTTTTATTTTTTCAGCATGTCTGGGGAACCTGAGATACCCGAGGGCATACCGATATCAGGCTGGTTTAGAAGATATCTGGAGGCTAGGCCAATGCCGTAGGCCCAACAAATGTTCCTCCTCCCCCAACTGCATTCGCTCCTCCTCCTCCCCCACCTCGCATTGATACTTTTTCAAAGATATGCAAAGATTTTAGGGCAATGGGCGGGAAACCTTTTCACGGATCAGAGATGTTTGTTGAAGCTCGAAATTGGCTTATGGAGGTGGAAGATCTATTTGGTATTTTCGAGGTGGGAGATGGAAGGAAGGTCCAATTGGCTGCTTGGTTAATGAAGGACGAAGCCTCGTTTTGGTGGGAGGTCATGAATGGAGAGCGTCCAGTGGAGACTTGGATGAATTTCAGGCATAGATTCGAGATGAAAATTTTCTCACGAGCAGAACAGAATTTATATATGGAGAGATTCTTAGCATTCAAGCAAAGGGATTTATCAGTAAAGCAGTACATCAACAAGTTCAATCAGTTTTCGAGATTTGGCTTGGAGTTGGTAAACACACCTGAGAAGAAGGCCCTAAGGTTCGTTAAAGGTTTGAATGAGCCGCTACATGGGTTGGCTATGACCCACATTCCGATGGGAGCTACCTTTGAGAAATTGGTTGATATGGCGCTTATGCATGAAGAGGAGAAAGATGCTAATGCTAATAAGGCATCGGAGAAGAAAGGGGACCAAAAGAAACCACAACAGCAAAACAGGAAAGGCGGAAAGAACAATAATAGCAAGGGAAAGAAAAAGTGCTTTAATTGTGGAACACCAGGCCATCTGAGCAAGGACTATAGGAAAAAGAAGAAGACTGGCTGTTTCCACGGGGAGAGGCAAGACATCTAGTTAAAGACTATCCAAGGAAATAGGAGCAAGGGCAAAAAACACGGTCCACTTCTGGAGGGAACCTTCAGGCTCTCATGGCACCAGGGCAGGGAAGAGGGCAGATTCAGGCTCTCATGGCACCAGGACAGGAGAGAGGCAGAAATATTTCCGTTGAATGTTTAGTTTTTCTGTTTGATCATCCTGTTCGTACTTTGTTTGACTCTGGCGCTTCACACTCGTTCGTATATACTTTGTTAGTTGAAACACTGCACCGTAATACTAGTCTAGTTACGGATCCCATTGTAGTCTCAAATCCTATTGGTGGTTCGGCTCATCTTTCTATGATTTATCGGGAATTGAGACTGTCTATTTTGGGTGTTGGGTTTGAATGCAACGCCTTCGTTCTTGGCTTCATGGGCTACGGCTTGATTCTAGGCATGGATTGGCTAGCTAGATACGGTGCCATCCTAGATTGTGAAAGAAGGGTAGTTAGATTGTTGACTCATTGTGGGAAAACCCTCGATATTTCTTGTGACCCCAGAGGTTCGGTAATGCTTAGCTACCTAGAATCCCTTGACACGTCCAATGATGATTTGTAATCTTTTCGTGTGGTCCGTGAATATAGTGACATCTTCGATGAAGTTCGAGGTTTACCCCCGAGGTGCGAGATAGACTTTCGAATATACCTAGTAGATAATGCAAAGCCAGTTGCATTACCAGTGCACTACATTGCTCCGAGAGAGAGAAGAGAACTCAGTAAGCAAGTGAAAGAATTACTTGAGAAGGGGTTCATAAGAAGAAGTATTTCGGAGTGGGGTGCTCCAGTCGTTTTTGCTACGAAAGCTGATGGTTCACTTAGAATTTGCATGGACTATAGAGAGCTGAATAAGCTAACAAAGAAGAATAGACAACCATTGCCGAGGATAGATGATTTATTCGATCAGTTGGTCGATGCTTCGGTTTTCTCGCAACTGGATTTGGCTATAGGGTTTCATCAGCTAAGGGTGGCTGAAGATAGCATAGACAAGACTGCATTTAGAACTCCCGACGGTTTCTTCGAGTGGCTCGTCTTGCCTTTTGGTTTGACGAATGCACCCGCATACTTTGTTGACTTAATGAGTAGGGTGTTTAGGGAGTTTCTAAACAAGTTTGTGGTAGTCTTTGTGGACGATATCCTGATTTTCTCTAAAAGTGGAGAAGAGCATGTCCTACATCTTAGGGAAGTCTAGGAGACCCAACGAGCACATCAACTTAAAGCTAAGTTCTCCAAGTGCCATTTTTGGTGAAAAGAAGTGTGGTTCTTAGGACACATGGTCTCTAAGGAAGGGATAGCTGTGGATCCCGCAAAGGTAGTGGCAATCCAAGATTGGATAACTCCTAAGAACGCAACAGAAGTAAGAAGCTTTTTAGGGCTGGCTGGTTATTATAGGAAGTTCATTAAGGACTTCGCGAAGATATCAGCCCCACTCACTGGATTAACAAAGAAGAACTTCACTTTTACTTGGGATTTTGACTGTGACGATGCTTTCCAACGTCTGAAGAGGGCTTTGATGACAACTCTAGTTTTAGTTTTTCCAGATGGGAGTAAGCCATTCACTATATATACTGATGCTTGCGGGAAAGGGCTTGGCGCAGTTTTAATGCAAGAGGGGAGGGTGATATGCAATGGTGGCAGACAGTTGAAAGCCCACGAGAAAAATTACCCTACCCACGACTTAGAGTTTGCTGCCATAGTTTTCGCACTCAAGTCATGGCGTCATTATTTGCTTGGCGAGAGGTTTGAGTTGTATAAAGACCATAAGTCGCTAAAGTTTCTCTCAGAAAGACCTAAACTTGAGGCAACAGAGGTGGATGGAGTTTTTGGCATCCTACGATTTTGAGATCGCATATACCCCTGGCAAGGGTAACACTGTAGCTGACGCCTTAAGTAGAAAGAAGTTGGCTTTAAGTCCTTTGTTCGTAGAGCGGCAGAGTTTGGTGTATATATCTACCTTTTACTTCAGACCCTCTGTTGATTATGTACCCGAATTGTTGGCATCATTAGAGGTGCAACCTACACTTTTGGGTCGAGTTGGAGAGGCACAACAAATGACCCACAGTTGGTTGAGATAGTAGGCAAGCTTATAGGAGGGGAGTCTTCGACTCATCTTAATAGATATGCTATAGATGAGAGAGGCTGGTTGTGTAGAGATGGGAGACTTTGCTTACCACCATACAAGAGTTTGAAGAAGGCAATTCTTGAAGACTCACATCGCTCTAAGATGACCATGCATCCCGGTGGTGACATGATGTATAGGGATATGAAGCGAGTTTTCTTTTGGGCCGGAATGAAGAAGGACGTGGCTAAGTTCGTTTCTAGATGTTTAGTGTGCCAGCAAGTCAAGGCGAAGCAAAAGAATCCTGGAGGTTTTCTCCACCCCTTAGAGATTTCGCTTTGGAAATGGGAAAGTGTTTCCATGGATTTTGTAGATGGGTTACCAAGATCAAGGAAGGGTAATACGGGGATTTGGGTAATTGTAGACATACTTACCAAAAGTGCCCATTTTATTCCCGTTAAAAGTAGAAGGACCGCCACATGGTTAGCATCTGTTTACCTTCGAGAGATAGTTCGTTTGCATAACATACCCTCTAGCATTGTGAGTGATAAAGATCCCATTTTCACAAGCGAATTTTGGAAAAGCTTACGAGAGGCGGTTGGAACGCAATTATGCTTAAGTACCGCTTATCACCATCAGATGGACGGCCAGACCGAGAGAGTAAATCGGATTCTAGAAGACCTTCTGAGGCTATGCATCCTAGACTTTGGAGGAACATGGGAAGAACATCTTCCATTAGTGGAGTTTGCCTATAATAATAGTTTTCAGGCTAGCATTGGCATGACACATTTTGAGGCTTTTTATGGATGACCGTGCCGATCACCTATTTGTTGGTGGGAATCCACGTATAAGGTTTTGTTTGGACCCGACATGATTAGGGAGACTTTGGAGAAGATAGATCTGATTCGATGGCGAATGAAGATGGCGCAGGACCGACAGAAGTCATATGCGGATAAGAGGCAAACCGATCTTGAGTTCAATGTTGGGGACATGGTTTATATTAAGGTATCACCATTGAGAAGCGTAGTCCATTTTGGGTCAGTAGGGAAGTTGGCACCAAGGTTCGTAGGACCCTTTCCAATTACAGTGAGGATTGGGCAGATGGCATATAGAATAAAGTTACCAGAGAAGCTCAGTGGTGTTCATGACGTGTTTCACGTTTCGCATTTGCGTAAGTGTTTACATGATACGGCGGAAGTGGTGGAGCCGTGCACGCTAGAAGAAGTGGAAGTAGAGCGCAATGCCATGGTTAGACGAGCTCCTACACGTATTCTCGGATCGGAGGTCAAAAAGCTTCGCAACAAAGAGGTCAAGTTGGTCAAAGTGCAACGGGGAGACGATCAAAGAGACACGACTTGGGAGACGGAAGACAAGATGCATACGCTGTACCCTTTCCTTTTTGAGGGTATGTTTTATTTTCTCCCTTTTCTACCGCTTTGTTGATACTTGTCCTATCATTTAGTATTATCTTTGTGATGACATCTTCGATCTTTAGTTAGGAAGAACCCTATGGTTGCAAACATGTGTTTGAGACATGTTATGTTTGGTGGATGCAAATGGATGCAAGTGGTTGCTAGTGGTTGCTCGTGGATGCATGTACACACATATTAGGCACTAGATCGGCTCAACCACCTTCATGTTGCATATAAATGTGTGTGCATATCTAAATTAATGGATGCATAATGGTTGTGTTATCATATGGATGCTGCATTTTGATGAATGATTGTGCACACATGTAGAAATAATATGTATCGATAGGATTCTTTCGCATATATAATGGACCCATGGCACTATCATGATTTGCATTAAGGAGGTCAACTGAATCAGTAGACCGCCTGATTTTGCATTAGATACGGAACATATACACACACTTTTTGCATATGTTTATACAACATTATAAATCTTGTAAGGACAACGGATGCCTGTGTTTGATGGTTGAGTAGATGGATGATAGGATATGCATTCTCCTTAACTTGGAGATCACGGGGGCGAAATCCTTTAAGGAGGGGAGAATATAACATACTGTAATTTTAAATATTTAAATTATAAAATTTAAGAATACTTAATTGTTAAAGTGAGAATAAATGGAAACAGGTTACGCCATTGTGTTCGTCTCGGAATTCTGTTCGAGAAAGAGTCCGAGTTTGTGTGAATTGGACTTCGTATGAAGAAGTTATGGCCGTAAGAAGTTTCAGAATTTAAATAAATTAAAAACAGCTCAAATCAGAAATTCAAATTCAAAACAGCGAAGCAGTCTGGGCGGGAAAATTCCGGACCAAAGGCCAGGTCGACCAAGGGGTCGACCTACCCATACAGGTTGACCAGGGGGTCGACCTCCCCCCCCCCCCGGGAAGATCTGAAAGATGACGCTGTTTTGACCTGTTGCTGAGTCATTAGGGCTGATGTGTTATTCTATCTTGACTGGATGGTCTTGATTGATTCTAGGTTAATCTGACGGCTCTTAATTAACTAAAATTCTATATAAGCAACCTAACTCTCAACCCTAAATCATACTAATTCATACCATGAGCCACCATGCCGTCAATGGAGAACCTAGAGTAGCCGCCATTCTCTTTCAACTCAAAATAAGATAGAAGCAAGAATCTAATCTAAATAACAATTAGTCTACATCAAAGGCGAGCAATTCAGTTTCAGAATACAGATCCCAGAAAGACAAGACTATTCTTTTGTTTGTGAGTATAATAGCTTTCACAAATTAATTAATTAATTTAATTATGATAAGTTATAATTAGGATTATGAGAATATGATTTTGAATCATGTGATGTTGAATTATATGCAAGTTTGTGATGTTGGACTATATGTTCTTGTATGAATGTTATGCAAGTTTGGGATGTTAAAACATATATGAATGTTATGCAAGTTTGGGATGTTAAAACATATATGAATCTTATGCAAGCTTGGGATGTTAAAACATATGTGAATCATGTAGAACATATGCTAGTTTATATGCAAACATGTGACATTTATCTTTATGTTTAGATCTATATGCAAGTTCACATCTTTATGTTTAGATCCATATGCAAGTTCACATCTTTATGTTTAGATCTATATTTGGATCCATGGCAGTACATAGTTATGCGAATTTATGTTCTATATGCCCATTGCCTATGCTAGTTTTGAATGTGAATCATATGCTAGTTTGAATGAAATTCATATTTAAGTTATAGGAAAACTATATCCATATATACAAGTTCACATCATTATGTTTAGATCTATATTTAGATCCATGATAGTTTATGCAGATTTGTGTATTGTTTATGCAAGTTATTGGCTATGCAAACTTATGTCATGATTCTTAGATCTATTTTATATGTTATGCAAGTTGTGATGTTGCTTTTCTTTTTATAAGTTAGACTATTGCGAGTCTAACATATGTCATATCAAAACATACGAATAGCGTGGGGACAATGGGAAAATATTGAATATACATAAACCGTGAATTGGCATAAAATGGCCTTAAAAGGCATATAATTAATTTGAGGCATTAATTGGTATAAATAATACACCTGAAATTATGGACATAATTTAGGTGACAATTATGGACATAAATAAATTTGGAATTTATTGACAAATTTGAATAGGGTTATTAATCCAATTTGGGGTTAAATAATTATGTGATAATTAACCGCCTAAGACACGAGGTTAGACTCGTTTGTGGTGTAAGACTGCCCGGACCCGCCCGACAAATCCAGCAACCACAAATGGTAGTCTAATGTGAGAGGTCAAGGGCACGAATTAAATGCGTAACAATTGTAACGACATGAGGTTAGGCTCATTTGCGGTATAAGACTGCCCGGACCCGCCCAGCAAATCCAGCAACTACAAATGTCAGTCTAATATGGGAGGTCTTTACAAGGTTACAGTTCTAATGAATTATGTAACACTTAACCAGATAAACATGTGGTGGGACATGGGGGTTAAGTGGGTGGCCTTGGGTGGCATGTGAAATACGATTAGAAACACTTAACCAAGTTGAAAACATGTAAGAAGACATGAATAAGAATAGGGTTAAGTGGGAAACCTTACTGGGGACCAAGCATATGTGGAAGGCTTGTGTCAAGCATGGGGACCCTTTTCGAACCACTAACCCATTAGGTATCTTTGTGAGCTCAACCCAAGTCGATGACGGGACACGCTTACTGGGTTTGATTGTAAGAGGTCAAAACGGGTTAGAGGTGGCAACGCAAGTCCAACGGGATCATGTGCGTGCGTGGGCCCAGGCTGGTAGGTAAGACATTGTTGCATCATGTAGGTATAAGCCGTGCATCTCTTGTGGTATCGGATTGCCACTTTGGCAAGTGATACATCCCAATGTGGGACCAGCACGGGTATCTACGAGTTAGGGAGCCGATCGCATGGGGATAATGGGTACAAATAGTGGAGATAGGGACAGACGACACCTGTGGAGGCAGCTAGGGTTACACGAAACTACCATTATCATTATTATGTTCTATAGGCGGGATCAACTTTTAGGGTGACTAGTAGTGGTGCAGTATAGTAATTATCCTATAGTGATTAGAAACGATTTGTCAAGATGGGTATTATAGTAATTATGCTCACTTGTTTCATAGTCATACCTTATCTTACCATTTTATGCCTTATCCTAGTTACTTTAGTAATTATATTGTTAAAGTTATTATACTCGCCAGACTTTATGTCTGACCCTCTTGTTTTCACCTCTTTTCTTCCTTCCTCCCCCCAGGTTCTCAGGGTGGGACTAGTACTAGTGGAGTTTGATCTTGAATCTTTTTCTCTCTCTTTTGGAAGTGCTTGGATTACTAAAAGTAAAGTTCAGCTCATCTTTTTTATGGCTACTTGTGTTTGGGGTTATGCTTTTTTACTTTATGTACTCTGAAAACAATTTGTCAAGATGGGTATTAAGTGTACTTGGTTTATGAAGTTGTTGTAATCAAACTATTTCTCCACTACAATAAAAGTTGTTTTAAAAATTTCAAGTACCGATATATGTATCTGTCTTGTTATATTCTGTTCTATACACTAATAATGCTCCATGGAAGTTAATGCATTCCCTTTGTGAGTGACATTAATGAACATGGGGTGTTGCAGCCTCGGCTTTTGAGAGAATTGAAGTGATTAGGAAGTGGTTTTAAACTTTTAATGAACAATTTGCTATGGTTTTATCTATGTAATGATTGCGTATGATGTTTTGGGTTGGTTGGATATGTTATTGTTTTATTGGTGGATATGTAGTTGTCATGTTTTATGTGCAACCTTAAGGTTGTTAGGTAGTTTGGATTTGTTATTGTTTTGTTCGTTATGTATTTTGGACACGATTATGTTTTGTTGGTGGTTATGTAGTTGTCATGTTGGTCAAATAGTATTTGTTTATAGCTTAGTCGTTTTGTAATTTGGTTTGTTATTGTCTTGTGTTGCGGCGACCTAAATTTGCTCGCTGCCTCTTTTGGAGGCAGTGAGCAATCGACAAGGCAGTATATCAGATACCGCTCACTAGCGTTATCCGAGATATCGCTAAATCAAATGCTCACTGTCACTCTTATAGGCAGTGAGTAATCGTCAGAGTGTTATCTCAGATATTGCCAACTAGCGTTATTTGGGACAACGCCAACATCATCCCAGATACTAACGTTATCTAGGATGTCGCATTTGTAAAAAAAATTAACTGGCGTTACCCGGGATAACGTCTGTTAAAAATATGGTTATTTTGTAATTAGTTTTAAAGTGACATATTTCTGTTACAAGTTTTAAAAACTGGCCCAAATGGAAAAAAAATTCCCATGTTAAATGTACATATGGTAACAAAAGGTACACCAAATTCAATGGCAGTCTTATACCAAAATAAAAAATAGCAAATGTGCACAATATTTCCATAAAATATTTGATTAAATATATAAAAAAAAGACATGCAACTCTATGTCTAAAGCATGATTAAATAGATTATACAGCCTGCAGGAGTAGCTTCTCATTCCACACGTCAAGAGGCTAATTACAAAAAAATATATTGAATTTCTCGACATCTATTGTAAGAGATGTTAATTTGATAGTTTCAGTACCAATAACGGGAGTTCAATATCGTACCTCAATAAATAAGTTGAATTTTAATTCGTACTATGAAACATTCACACTACTCAACTGCAAAAAAGATGATGCTAAAATTTTGTTATTAAATTCCACTAGAAAGGTGAACACCGCAATAACTCTTCTTCAACCAGACTGAAACTCTCCAATGCCACTATGCCACCTTCAACAACAGTAAATTCCCACCTTAGAATCGATCGAGCTCCTCCCCTATACAACATCTATCACCCAGCTTCACCCAAAACCGCATTTGTGTCGCCCAATATACAACCTGTTAGAATATTGTCAATACACTATTGTATTACAATGTTAGATCTTTTGTCAATACATGATTGTATTACAATGTTAGATCTTTTGTCAATACATGATTGTATTACAACGCTAGATCTTTTGTCAATACACGATGCATTACAAATAAACAGTAGCAATAATCAATGTTACTTTATAATGCCACAATTGTCAAGTCAAACTGCGATTACAATAATGACAGTAAGTGAAACCGGTTATGCACTAGATTGGAGCAGTACAGAACCGTCACCCACAGACTAGAAGATGAATATTTTAGTAATGCCCAAGTCCAGAAATGATTCTATTTCCTTGAAACAATATTGTCGTCATATGCACCGATTGACGTAATAGCAATTTGTTTTGCAGGATAAAATGGACCAACCCCGTAGCGTGGTGACAGCAAACGAAGCTCTAACGAACTGAATTAGAGTATAGAACTAGAATAGAGGTGTACTCTGAAGAAGAGGTAGCAGATTGAGAAGAATAACTAATGTGTATTCTGTCTCATTTTGAGCCATGTATTTATAAGCTGGAGGAGATGCCTATCTGAACATTAATGACCTTTGGAAAGGTTGTGACTCTTTAACCAAGCGATGCATGAATGTGTGTATGCATTTAAAATGAAATGGTTGTATCCATTCAATTGAATGGTCATGCTAGATCAAAAATGATCAAAATAACTTGTTTCAGCATGACATGCCGAAGCTACAATCGACAACATATTTAACCATGAGACCCCAAGAGTCCCAAGACACAAAGCCCAAATTTTGACACTAATATAATATTACGTCGTAGACCTCAAGAATTCTAAGGCACCAAGCCCTATTTTTTATATCAGTATAATATTGTGTCATGGACCCCAAGAGTTCCAAGGCACTAAGCCCTATTTTTGACATAAATATAATATTGTGTCATGGACCCCAAGAGTCCCACGGTACTAAGCCCAAATTTGACATCAATGTAATATTGTGTCATGGTTTAGCCACACTACGTTTACAAGCCTTCTTCTCCTTTGTTTATATAAGCCTAAAGAGAAGTGGGTATTCATATTTCATAATGTGGGACTTAGGTTTGCTTTCCTCTCTTCTTCCAAAATTCCTCTTTCTCTTGCTCATTTATTTCCAACAATCCCCCACATGAATGAGAAGTCGTTCTTAGTTTCACGAATCATTTATCGCATCGGTTAAAGTAACATATAGGCCTTGAACTTTCCTATTGATTACCTATTTGAATCACATGTGAATCAGTAGACATAGACTGTCCTTGAACTGTAAGCCTTTTGTGTAATACCAAAGTAGACAACACATGATAAATGTTTCTTATAATCCTTCGTTCTCTGTACGTGTTTGTTTTTTCTTTGAACACCTGTCTTCTCTCATAAGTGCTTAGAGAATTTGGCCTCATAATTCTCTTTGAAGTGGCACCTTCGCACTTACGTAGGTGACTCTGTAAAGGGTATTATCTAATTCTTCAAATACAAACATCAATAAAAGTATTAATACTTATCCTTATTCAACATATAATGCACTGACTTATCATAGGAATGATTAGTGTATAACAGTACCATCAAGTTTCTCTTAAACTTCATTGTCCCTTTGAACCTAGATCTTGGGATTTTTACACAACTAGGTGGGGTTTCTATTTTAGAAAAACCTTTAGGCTATAGGCCTTAGCCCCCGCTGATAAGGTTTGAACTCTCTCTTTAGGCAAGCCTTTTGTAAGTGGGTCCGCTAAGTTATCTTTAGATCGAATGTAATCTACTGTGATAACCCCATTACAGAGAAGTTGTCTTATCTTTTTATGTCTACAATAAATATGCCTAGATTTACCATTGTACCGTATACTATTAGCTCTTCCAGTGGCTAATTGACTATCACAATGTATACATATTGGAGGCATAAGTTTGCTCCAATTAGGAATGTCTTCCAGGAAGCTTTGAATCCATTCTACTTCTTCAGTAGTCTTATCTAGTGCAATAAACTCCGATTCCATCGTAGATCTTGCGATACAAGTCTGCTTGGATGATTTCCATGAAATTGCCCGTACTTCCTAATGTGAACACATATCCACTTGTTGACTTTGTATCATGTGATCCAGTAATCCAATTTGTGTCACTGTATCCTTCCACTATTAAAGGATAGTTTGTATAGTATAGGCCATAGCTCTGTGTATACTTTAGATATCCTAGAACTCTGATTATCGCTTTCCAATGATGTTCACCATGATTGCTGGTAAATCTGCTTAGTTTGCTTATAGAATATGTGATATCAGGCCTAGTACAGTTCATAACATACATAATACTTCCTAGTATACGGGAGTATTCTAACTGGTAGATACCATCATTAGTGTTCTTTACCCAATTTTGGCTCATATTTACTAGTGATTTTGCAATATTTACATTATATTGCTTGAATTTTTCAAGTATTTTGGTGATGTAATGTGATTGGGATAATGCACATCCCTGTGTTGTCCTCAGAGTTTATTACACCAAGTATCATATCAGCCTGTCCTAGGTCTTTCATATCGAATATAGAGGATAACATATCCTTTGTAGATGCAATTATGGTCTTGTTATTGCCTAGGATCAACTGGTCATCAACATAGAGACCAACAATGACGTATACAATATGTGTGAGTTTTATGTACACACATTTATCCGATTCATTTATCGTGAATCCATTTGATAACATAGTTTTATCAAACTTCTCATGCAACTATTTTGGAGCTTGCTTAAGGCGATAAAGAGATTTTACCAGTTTGCAAACTTTATTCTCATTTTCTGAACTTAGAAATCCTTCAGGTTGTTTCATATAGATTTCTTCCTCTAGTTCACCATTCAAGAATGCAGTATTAACATCCATTTGATGTATTTCTAAGTCATGTATGTATGCAATAAGCAGGCTTATTGACATTATCCATGTTACTGGTGAATATGTATCAAAATAGTCCAGGTCTTCCTTTTATCTAAATCCTTGGACTACTGGACGAGCTTTGTACTTGTCTTTTGAACCATCAAGTTTCAATTTCTTTTTAAATATCCATTTAATACCTAAGGTCTTACATCCTTGAGGTAAATCAACCAATTCTCATGTATGATTGGACATAATGGATTCAATCTTATTGTTAATCGCCTCTTTTCAATAAGGGGCACCGCTGGAAGACATAGTTTGTTTGTATGTCAGTGAATCATCTTCTAATATGAAGGTATAGAAGTCCAGTCCAAAGGTTTTTAAGGTTCTTGACCTTTTACTTTTTCTTTGTTCTTCTACTGGCCGCTCAATACTGCGTTGTTGAGTGTTATTTTGTTCAACATCCTCAAGAGAGTTAGGAACTTCATCTTCCCTTGGTCTCTTAGGTGTATGAATTCCAGTATCTTGTTTCAAGGGGAATATATGTTCAGAAAATCTAGTATTTCTCGACTTAATGATGGTATTTTCATGAATATCATCAATTTAATATTTGTGTACCAAAAATTGATATGCGACATTGTTTTGTGCATATCCAATGAATACACAATCAACTGTTTTTGGTTCAATTTGACCCTCTTTGGTTTTGGTACCTCTACCTTGGCAAGATTCCCCCACACTTTTAAATATTTGTAGGATGATGGTCTATTTTCCCAAAATTCATGAGGAGATTTAGAAGTTTTCTTTCAAGGTATTTTATTTAAAATATGATTTTCCGAAAGAATCGCTTCTCCCTAAAAGTTATCTGGCAAGCCAGAATAAAGCATTCATCATTTCTTTAAGAGTTCTATTTTTTCCGTTCGGTTATAACGTTAGATTGAGGTGAATATGGTGCTATAGTTTGGGGTAAAATACCATGTTCAACGCAAAATTCTTCAAAAGGGAATACATTTTCTCCTTCTCTATCACTTCTTAAAGCTTTGATTTCCTTGTTGATCTGATTCTCAACTTCCTCTTTTTGTTGTTTAAACACATACATCTGTATGTATTATATCTAGCGGTTCTGTTCTCGTTCAACATGATGAAACGAGGTTCTTGTCAATTTGGCTTCTGCACAAATTTGACATTTATAATTTGTGTCTAAGTTACACTTAGGTATAAATTCCAGATTAGTCAATTTCTGCGATATATCAAATTTTACATGCCTTAATCTAGAATTCCATATGTTGGAAGAGTTAGCAATATAAACAGAAGATTCACTTTTATTCATATCAGTGTGTGGTACAATAGTGGTAACATTTTCTTTGAACAATCACACAAGTATCCTCTACCTACATACACTCCATTCTCAGCTTCAAGGATTAATTTGAATCCATGTTTGCTGAGCAATGACCCTAAAATCAGGTTATTACGAATTTCGGGAACAAAGAGAATGTCATTTAAACTTAGTTCCTTTCCAGAAGTTAGTTTCAATACAACTTTTCATTTGCCATCGATCTTTGATGCAGATGAATTGCCCATGAAAAGTTGTTTATCATCGGTTACAGTTTCATAGGTTGTAAAATCCACTTATTGGCACATACGTGTTGAGTGGCTCCTGTGTCTACAAATCATTCATTAGACAATGTTGCATTCTGATATTACTGCACATAAATCCATATCAGCAATGCCTTTTTGAAATTTTAGCCAATTTTTTCTTTTGATCTTTTAAGGACATTTTTAGTCAGAAAGTTGGTGAGTCCCAATGATGTTAGATAAAACAACATTTTCTATTGTCAATGCTTAAAATTAATGTCGTTGAACTTCTCTAGCCTTTCCCCATGACACAGAGCCATTGTTGGAAGCACTGGCGAAAGCAGAGCGTTGATCACCGCCTATGTCGATGCAAAATTATTGTTGCTATTATGCGACGTCATTGTTGTCATCTGCAATAATCCATATTATTTCAAGATTGTTAGAAGATTGTCAATACACGATTGTATTACAATGTTAGATCTTTTGTCAGTACATGATTGTATTACAATTTTAGATCTTTTGTCAATACATGACTGTATTACAATGTTAGATCTTTTATCAATACATGATGTATTACAAATAGACAGTAGCAACAATCAATGTTACTTAATAATGTCACAATTGTCAAGTCAAACTGCGATTACAACATTGACAGTAAGCGAGACCGATTGTGCACTAGATTGGAGCGGTATAGAACCGTCACCCACAGACTAAAAGATGAATATTTCAGTAACGTCCGAGTCCAGAAATGATTCCGTTTCCTTGAATATATTGCCATCGTATGCACCGATTGAGGTAATATCAATTTGTTTCCTAGGATAAAACGGACCAACCCCGTAGCATGGTGCCAGCAAACGAAGCTCTAACGAACTGAATTAGAGTACAGAAACTAGAACAGAGGTGTACTCTGAACAAAAGGTAGTAGATTAAGAAGAATAACTAATGTGTATTTTGTCTCATTTTGGGCCATGTATTTATAAGCTGGAGGAGATGTGTCTATCTGAACATTAATGACCTTTGGAAAGGTTACGACCCTTTAACCAAATGGTGCATGAATGTGTGTACGCATTTAAAATGAAACGGTTGTATCCATTCAATTGAATGGACATGCCAGATCAAAAGTAATCAAAATAACTCGTTTTAGCACAACATGCCGAAGCTGCAATCAGCAGCCCATTTAACCATAAGACCCCAAAAGTCCCAAGGCACAAAGCCCAAATTTTGACAATAATATAATATTATGTCATAGACCCCAAGAATTCCAAGGAACCAAGCCCTATTTTTGACATCAATATAATATTGTGACATGAACCCCAAGTGTCCCAAGGCACTAAGCTCTATTTTTGATATCAATATAATATTGTGGCATAGACCCCAAGAGTCCCACAGTACTAAGTCCAATTTTGATATCAATATAATATTATGTCTTGGCTTAGCCACACTATGTTTACATACCCTCCTCTCCTTTATTTATATAAAACTATAGAGAAGTGGGTATTCATATTTTATAGGACTTTTTACACATGTGGGCTTGTTTTTAGAAGATATAACACAAATAGCCATGTTTCAAAAGTAATTACAAATATAGACCTATTTTGTCAGCGGCGGGAAATAGGCGAGTTTTGAAAACTCGCCTTCGTGCGCGTTTTCAAATCTCGCCTATGTATTTGGGGTTATTTCAAACCTTTATATATACTCACCATTCTTCTCATAATTCTCACCATTCAAACCATTATATATACTCAATCACATCTTCACAGCTCCGTATATTTTCAAAATGTCTTCTGAAACAATGGTTGAGCAAGAGGTTAACTCGTTTCCAGTTTGCTGCCACTGTGGATATATGGCTGAAGTTGTCGTCTGTGATGATGGCGAAAACATTGGTCGTCGTAGTCTTCTCTGTTCCAATTATCCTCACGGATGCAATTTTTTAGAATGGATTGACGAACCGCTTTATCACAGGGGCATAGCATATGCGAATGAGCTGGAGCAAGAAATTAGACATCTCAAAAAACTCCTAGAGGACTTGCAATTTAAACCCAACCACTAGTTTTTCTAGTATTCGTCGTCGTTGTAGGTTTATGAAGATTAGTTTGAATTATTGTATTACCCGTTGTCGTTGTTTGTTTCTGAAGTTTAGTTTGAATTGTTATTTGTGTGTTTGTAGGAGTTGGAAGATCAGTACGAAGTATTAGATGTTATTTTTTTGTTTTTCTAATGAAGTATTTTATACTTTTGAAGTTTGAATTAAAGCTTTATATGTTTTCTGGTTTGTACAGTGTACATTATGACATAAATAAGAATTGACAACTCGCTGCCAGAAATTAAAGCTGGGTCAGTCTGATTTGCTTTACGTGCTGCACGACACTGTTTCGTCTGGCGTAATACTGTAGGGAATATGACTAGTCATACCAGGAGTGATTCAGCACTACTTGGTTTAAGGGGTCGTCACATGCACACTAAGTTTGCAACAAGGTTTACAAATTTTACCAGCAATATTCAAACTTCTAGGAATTAAAATATTTTGCATTACATAACTGAGAATTTTACAACGACAACGATTACAACATCAAGAAACGCAAACTACAATCATACGAACTACAACAAAGGAACACACGAACATCAAATTCGAAGTACAATAAAACACATTAAGGTAGTTTCCACATACTCCTACAACGGACGTGGGTAAAATCTAGGTCTAGGAGAGTGAACACCACTTTCACACATCGGAGGGTCAATCCACTGCTTAAAGTAACAACAATCAATTTCAGTAGGAAAAACCTTGTGGTCCTCATAGGCTTCACAGCTGAAATATCGACGACCAGCATTTTTTTTGTTTTGGAAATAACCACGACCGTTGCTTCTCCACAACGACAAATAGGGTTGGATCCACCAGGAATTAGTGGCTTGACAACACGCCCCGCAACTACCCTTTCTTTTCCAAGTCGTTGATTTACTACCGATTCATCGTCATTTTCCACTTTGTCCACGGTGGAACCCACACTTTCTTTTCCCTGTTTCGACATGGTGAAAGAGGAAGGAGGAGGCAGCTAGAAGAAAAGAAATTGTGAATGAGGGTTTGAATGGATTCAGAAAAGCCACTATATATAACGGAAAACAGGGTCGTTCCCATCCACATATAATTTAAACATTTCAAAACATGGTCGTCCCCGTTCACATTAACATTATTGTTGACAAATGTCTAGGAACTCGCAACATGCCAGACCAAAATGTGTATAGATGGGTACAGTGTAGATTCTCTATCATAGCTTTTAAGTTAATAGCAGTGCTACAATGTTTCTAATGGGACAATTTCTGAAGTGACTAGTCGTATCAGGAGAGAATCTGCTTTACGTACTCCTTTAATCCTGCACTGACTAGTCGTATCACTTGTACACTACGCTGCTATATATCTCTGTCGAATTTCTCAAAACTTACCTCACTCCCACAACTTTGTTTCCAACTACCCTGTGCTTTACCACAACAATGCCTTCTTGGCCATCATCTCCAGACTCTGAGGTAGAGGCGTACGAAGAGAGGGAACGTTGGGCGCTTGCAGATGAACTCGAGTTTCTAAACGAACTGAACTCTCGGCTTGGACCACCGTCCGAACAACGGCTCGTCCAACCTCCACATCAAGCCCAAGTACCAAACGTTCGACACACGCATGAATAGTCCGTCGTTGTACCACGACAAGAAGTTGGTTCTCATCAAGTACCACATGTTCCAATTCCTGCTAAACAGGAAGGTGAATCTTATCAGGTTTGTTGCTACTGCGGTTATCCGGTTGAAGTTGTGGTTCGAGCAGATGGCAACGATATTGGTCATCGCATTCAGCAATGTCCAGCCTATCCGAATGGGTGCAATTACACGGAATGGATAGACGAACCGATAGGGCCAAGGGGAATAACATATGCAAACGAACTCGAACAAGAGAATAGACAACTCCGTACCGTTATTGAACAGTTGCGACTTAACCGTGATGATTAAGCAGCTTCACATCCCAAGAGCATGAACGTCAGATGTCAGTGTGTTGCTTTTCGTGTATCTGTATTTCTTATGTTTTGAACTTATCTGTCCTTAACCGGACTATGTATCTCTCTTGTATTTGAATATTAGAATTCGGTATTTGTTTTATGTTGTTATGTTACGCTATATATACTATCTAATTGTCGTGGTAGTTCGCAGTTTAACGTTTACAACTTCATTCGACTATATAAGAATCGTTATATGTCGGATTTCATTGAAACACAACACGTTCGAATCTATACACCTATATTCTAGTAATGAAATAGAAAAATGAGAATTTCATATTATAAATATCGAGTTATGTCCAAATCAAGTTTCAAGAAAGTCGCTATGGAATTTAACACCAAAGTGCACAGGCGAGTTTTCAAATCGCGCCTATGGGCGAGTTTTCAAATCGCGCCTTCGTTAACACAGAACAGGTCTATTCCTGTAATTACTTTCAAAACAAGTCCGTTTGCGTTATACAATTCTGAAACAAGCCCATATGGGTAAAAAGTCCTATTTTATAATGTGGGACTTAGGTTTGCTTTCCTCTCTTCTACCGAAATTCCACTTTCTCTTGCTCATTCATTTCCAACACAACCAACATTGCAACCTCCTCCAAGAAACCAAGATCCTCAAATACTAAAGTTGTAGACTAAGGTTGTCCTCCAACTGACATTATACTGTGGTGGGTCATTGATTGTGCTTTCCTGCTGCTGACCATATGAAGTAGCAAGCAGCGAAAAGTACCAGAATAACACATTGCATGGAAAATAATGCAGAACATTGTGAACGTTTACTGGAGCATATGATATAACTTAAATGAGCATATGATATAATTTAAATTCTTCCCTCGGGATATTTTGCACATTTGAATACAAGTTATAAACAAAAATATTAAAATAAATCCATATAGGCGAACTGTAGGGAACATTGACACTAGAATATAAGTAAACGCATTTGAATACATGTTAACGCCCACAACGTTGCACGTACAGCAGACAGTGTAGGCAACGTGGTATGGAACACGATACTGAAAGAACATGCTCAAAACTATGCAAATCGAAGGATCAGCGACTGCGAAAACTTGTTATGGGTTTACGACGCTGGTTACTCTGGTCAGTATGCAACCCAGAAATTGGCTGCAGAAAAGCAGTACTACACTTATAACACTAATACATGTGCTAATGGGAAGGTTTGCGGATATTATACTCAGGTCGTTTGGGGGTAGTTCCTTAATATTTGGGGTGCCCATGGGGTGTGTAATAGTGGTGTTATTTTCATCATCTACAGCTATAGTACTCCTGGCAGTTATATTGGGCAACGTCTGTATTAGAGTTGGGTGCACTAGACTTATCACTCGGTTGTCCCCTTGTATTTGCTTATGTTTGAATAATATGACAACCATGCTTGTGAGTTGGCTATGGTACATGTTTTTATTGTTGTTCATGGTTTGTTGTTTTATAATACTTTCCAGTTGTTTCTATTTTAGATTGTTGATCCTTTGTGTTTCTAATTTTCTAATTTTTGCTATATTTTCAAGTTTCAACTACGAGCTGTTGGAAAATGAATGAGCAAAGAAAAGAGGAAAGTGGGAAGAAGAAGAGATAGGGAAGAAGAAGGGATAGCAACATTTAAAGTCCCACATCATAGAAATATTAGCACAATCTCTCCTTATATATTAGAAGCCAAATAGGCTTATGTAAAATAAAAAAGAGAGGGATGATAAAAGGATGTGGACTTGGCCATATTAAATACATTAAAAAGTCAAAGATAAGGGCCTTGGCCTTGGGGCTCTAGGGGTCTCCTGATTGGATATGGCCGACGTTGCTGATTGGGCTAGTGCACTGACATGAGAATATTTTTTCTCAGAATTTTAAAAGGTGTGTCTGTTCAGTTCAGAATTCGAATGGAATGTCTGTTAACTGAACGAGTACAACCATTTGGATTCTCAGCGTATGCATATTAATAACTGAGTGGTTAAAGGGTCGAAACCTTTCCTATTCTGACGGTTACTGATGCATGCGAACAGGCACTCCTCCTTGCCTATATATACACTGCCCAAAACAAGACAGAATTCACTTTTCTGCTTGCATTGCTTCTTCTTCTTCAAAGTAATTCTCTGATCTAGTTTCTGTGATCAACTTCCATTCATCAGAGCTCCGTTTGCTGGTACTACGCAACGGAGTTGGTCCGTTTTATCCTGAGAAACAAATTGCAACTACGTCGATTGGTGCATACGACGGCAATATTGTTTCAAGGAAACAGAAAATATCTGGACTCGGACATTAGTGAAACGGAATACTTTCTGTTTATCTTCTATCTTGCGCACAAATCGGTTACGCTTTCTATGATTATTGTAAACACAGTTTGACGTGACAATTGTGGCATAATTGATTAACGTTCATTTTGTTGCTGTTTGTTTGTAATACAATTGTGTAATTACAAAAGTTCTAACATCTTGAAACAATATTTTGTTGCAGATGACGAAAACCAGCAGCACTGATTCTGCACCGATTCAGACGGTGAAAACTGCTCAGCCAGCGCCTGTGCTTCCAACAATGGCTCTGTCTCATGGCGAAAGGCCAGAGAAATTCAATGGAATCAATTTCAAGTGCTGGCAACAGAAAATGTTGTTTTATCTAACAACATTAAGCCTTGCAAAGTTTCTGACTGAAGAGGCTCCAGTGGAGACGAACTCGAACCTGACGCTACTAAAGTAGAGGCACTTAATATCTGGACAAATTCAGATTTCATGTGCAAAAACTATATTCTGAATGGTCTGGATGATAGCCTCTACAATGTCTATTGTACTTTTGCAACGTCCAAACAACTCTGGTTGGCTCTGGAAAAGAAGTACAAAACTGAAGATGCAGGCATGAAGAAATTCATTGCTGGAAAATTTCTAGACTTCAAAATGGTTGACTCAAAGACGGTGATAAGTCAAGCTCAAGAACTGCAACTTATCATCCGTTAATTAGAAGATGAAAAGATGACTCTTAGCGAGACTTTTCAAGTTGCTGCAACTATTGAGAAATTGCCTCCTTCTTGGAAGGACTTTAAAAATTACCTTAAGCACAAGCGTAAGGAAATGACAATGGAAGATCTCATAGTTCGGCTACGCATTGAGGAAGATAACAGAAATTCTGAGAAAAAGATTTCTCAGAATATTGCTGCCAAAGCAAATGTTGTTGAGTCAGACAAAACTAACAAAAGAAAAAGGGAGAATGCTCCTAAGAAGTCAAAGAAATTTCTGGGTTCTTGCCACAACTGTGGAAAGAAGGGGCACAAAGCAGCCGAATGTCGTGCGCCTAAAATGAAGAAGTTGGAAGCAAATACGGCTGATGTTTCGAAAGCCATTTCTGATCTTGATTTATGTGCAGTAATATCAGAATGCAACTTTATTGGTAACTCAAAGGAATGGTTTGTAGACACTGGAGCCACTCGACACATATGTGCTAACAAGTGGATGTTTACAACCTATAAAACTGCAACTGATGCTGAACAACTTTTTATGGGCAATTCTTCCACTTCAAAGGTCGAAGGCAAAGGAAAAGTTGTGCTGAAACTGACTTCTGGAAAGGAACTAACTTTAAATGATGTTCTCCATGTTCCAGAAATTCGCAAGAACCTGATTTCAGGATCGTTGCTGAGCAAGCATGGCTTCAAATTGATCTTTGAAGCTGACAAATTTGTTCTTTCCATGAATGGGGTGTATGTTGGAAGAGGATATGTGTGTGATGGTTTATTTAAAGCAAATGTAACCACTATTGTACCACGCACTGAAATGAATGAAAGTGAATCTTCTGCTTATATTGTTGAATCTTCTAACATATGGCATTCTAGATTAGGGCATGTAAACTTTGATACATTGCGAAAATTGATTAATCTAGAATTTATACCAAAATGCAATATAGATTCCAACTATAAATGTCAAGTTTGTGCAGAAGCAAAATTGACAAGAACCTCGTTTCATCATGTTGAACGAGTGACAGAACCTCTAGACTTAATACATACTGATGTATGTGATTTGAAAATGTGTCAAACTAGAGGTGGAAAAAGGTACTTTATTACATTCATTGATGATTGTACCAGATACTGTCATGTATATCTCCTTAGAAGTAAGGACGAAGCATTCGAAATGTTTAAACAGTATAAGGCAGAAGTTGAGAATCAACTCAACAAGAAAATAAAATCTTTAAGAAGTGATAGAGGAGGAGAATACGAGTCTCCATTTGAGGAATTCTGTGCTGAACATGGAATTATACATCAAACTACAGCCCCGTATTCACCTCAATCCAACGGTATAGCCGAACGGAAAAATAGAACTCTTAAAGAAATGATGAATGCCTTACTAATTAGCTCTGGCTTGCCAGATAACTATTGGGGAGAAGCTATTCTTTCGGCAAATCATATTTTAAATAAAATACACCGAAAGAAAATATCTAAATCTCCTCATGAACTTTGGAAAAACAGACCACCATCTTACAAATACCTAAAAGTGTGGGGGTGTCTTGCCAAAGTAGAGGTACCAAAACCAAAGAAGGTCAAAATTGGACCAAAAACAATTGATTGTGTATTCATTGGATATAAACAAAACAGTGCTGCATATCGATTTTTGGTACACAAATCTGAAATTGATGATATTCATGAAAATACCATCATTGAGTCGAGAAATGCTAGATTTTTCGAACATGTATTTCCCTTGAAACATGGTACTGAAAATCATGCGCCTAAGAGACCAAGGGAAAATGAAGTTCCTTACTCTATTGAGGATGCTGAACAAAATAACACTCATCAAAGTAGTGTTGAGCAGCAAGTGGAGGAACCAAGAAAAAGTAAAAGGTCAAGGACTTTGAAAACCTTTGGACCGGACTTCTATACATTTATGTTAGAAGATGATCCATTGACATACAAACAGGCTATGTCTTCCAGCGATGCCCCTTATTGGAAGGAGGCAATTAACAATGAAATTGAATCCATTATGTCGAATCATACATGGTAATTGGTTGATTTACCTCAAGGATGTAAGGCCTTAGGTAATAAATGTATATTTAAAAAGAAATTGAAACCTGATGGTTCAATAGACAAGTACAAAGCTCGTCTGGTAGTCCAAGGATTTAGACAAAAGGACGATTTGGACTATTTT
The DNA here is from genome assembly GCA_030737875.1 of Allium sativum. Lineage (NCBI taxonomy): Eukaryota > Viridiplantae > Streptophyta > Magnoliopsida > Asparagales > Amaryllidaceae > Allium > Allium sativum. The sequence goes on from CM060913.1 coordinate 111,548,773, forward strand.
GATACATATTCACCTGTAACGAGGATAACGTCAATTAGAATGCTCATTGCAATTGCATCCGTACATGACTTGGAAATACATCAAATGGATGTTAAAACTGCATTCTTGAATGGTGAACTAGAGGAGGAAATCTATATGAAACAACCTGAAGGATTTCTAAGCTCATAAAATGAGCATAAAGTTTGCAAACTGGTAAAATCACTTTATGGCCTTAAGCAAGCTCCAAAACAGTGGCATGAGAAGTTTGATAATACTATGTTATCAAATGGATTCACGATAAATGAATCAGTTAAATGTGTGTACATAAAACATACACACATTGGATATGTCTTTGTTTGTCTTTATGTTGATGACCTATTGATCCTAGGCAACAACAAGGCCATAATAACATCTACAAAGGATATGTTATCCTCTAGATTCGATATGAAAGACCTAGGACTGACTGATGTGATATTGGGTGTAAAAATTCTGAGAATACCACAGGGATATGCATTATCCCAATCGCATTACATCACCAAAATACTTGAGAAATTCAAGCAATATAATGTAACTATTGCAAAATCACCAGTAGATATGAACCAAAATTGGGTAAAGAACACTGGTGATGGTATTTACCAATTGGAATACTCTCGTATACTAGGAAGCATCATGTATGTTATGAACTGTACTAGGTCTGATATCGCATATGCTGTAAGCAAACTAAGTAGATTTACCAGCAATCCTGGTAAACATCATTGGAAAGCGATAATCAGAGTTCTAGGTTATCTAAAGTATACACAGAGTTATGGTCTATACTATACAAACTATCCTTCAATAGTGGAAGGATACAGTGATGCAAATTGGATCACTGGATCAAATGATACAAAGTCTACAAGTGGATACGTGTTCACATTAGGAAATGGAGCAATTTCATGGAAATCATCCAAACAGACTTGTATCGCTAGATCTACGATGGAATCAGAGTTTATTGCACTAGATAAGACTGCAGAAGAAGCAGAATGGATTCGAAGCTTCTTGGAAGACATTCCTAATTAGAGCAAACCTATGCCTCCAATATGTATACATTGTGATAGTCAATCAGCTATTGGAAGAGTTAATAGTACACTATACAGTGGTAAATCTAGGCATATTCGTCGTAGACATAAAACGATAAGACAACTTCTCTCTAATGGGGTTATCACAATAGATTACATTCGATCTAAAGATAACTTAGCGGATCCACTTACAAAAGGCTTGCCAAGAGAGAAAGTTCAAACCTTATCGAAGGGAATGGGGCTAAGGCCTATAAACTAAAGGTTTTTCTAAAATGGAAACCCCACCTAGTTGACTGGAGATCCCAAGATCTAGGTTCAAAGGGACAACGAAGTTTTAGAGAAACTTGATGGCACTGTTATACACAAACCATTCCTATGATAAGTCATTGCATTATATGTTGAATAAGGATAAGTATTAGTACTTTTAATGATGTCTGTATTTGAGGAATTAGAGAATACCTTTACAGAATCACCTACGTAAGTGAGTAGGCGCCGCTTCAAAGAGAATTATGAGGCCAAATTCTCTAAGCACTTATGAGACCAGGCAGGTGTTCAAGGCGAAAACGAACACATTTTTTCTCAGAATTTTAAAAGGTGTGTCTGTTCAGTCCAGAATTTGAAAGGAATGTCTGTTAACTGAACGAGTACAACCATTTGGATTCTCAGCGTATGCATATTAATAACTGAGCGGTTAAAGGGTCGCAACCTTTCCTATTCTGACGGTTACTGATGCATGCGAACAGGCACTCCTCCCTGCCTATATATACACTGCCCAAAACAAGACAGAATTCACTTTTCTACTTGCATTGCTTCTTCTTCTTCAAAGTAATTCACTGATCTAGTTTCTGTGATCAACTTCCGTTCATCAGAGCTCCGTTTGCTGGCACTACGCAATGGAGTTGGTCCGTTTTATCCTGGGAAACAAATTGCAACTACGTCGATTGGTGCATACGACGGCAATATTGTTTCAAGGAAACAGAAAATATCTGGACTCGGACATTAGTGAAACAGAATACTTTCTGTTTATCTTCTATCTTGCGCGCAAATCGGTTACTCTTTCTGTGATTATTGTAAACACAGTTTGACGTGACAATTGTGGCATAATTGATTAACGTTCATTTTGTTGCTGTCTGTTTGTAATACAATTGTGTAATTACAAAAGTTCTAACACGAGCAAATTTGGTGAGAATGATTTATAGTCTGTGATGTGACAGTTTTAACATTGTTACAACAGAACAGTGACATTTCAAAATGGCCCAGTTTTGAATAGCTCAAAGAACTTGATTTAATCCCAAACACGAATAATAACCAATGCAGACACAGTTCACTAAGTGTATAAAATTATATTTCTGAATTAGTGCACAAGATTGTAATATTTGTGGAAAAAGTTATTACAGTGATTTCTCATAGTACAACACATGTGATTTTATTTTGTTCCTTGAGAGTAGGGGACTATTGCCCGAGACACAATAGAAAGAGATATGACTGTTATGGTAGTGATAAATTTACCATTATCATACCATTACCAGTTGATCGTTAATCACTTTTGATTGAAATCAGTATACTAGTTAAAATGGTATGATAACAATAAATTCACCATTTTAACGGTAAATTATCGGTAACATTTCTTCAATATCAGCGATAACAGTCATTTTACCAGTCAATTTAAAACATGTGTATTCATCTGATATGCTTTATTATATGCATTTAAAGCCAAATAAATAATTAAATTTAGTTCGATAATAAGGTGAAATAATTTCAAGTACACTTATATTTTTTTTCCATTATGTTTTTTTATTTACTAACACTACGTATACATGTAGTATAATAAAGATACATTTGTGTACAAAAAACATGCTAAGATACAAACTTTAATGGACAAACGGTACTTTACCATTACCAGTGTAACTGTTACCATATTATCGTTATATCAGTCTTCGGTATACCAATCAATCGGTAACGGTAATGGTAAGCTATTCTGATTTACCAGTAAAAACGGTACGGCAATGGTATTTGTCAAATGATAACGATAACCATTATCGTAACAACCTTAGAAAGAGGGGGTGCAAATATCAGATCTAAGTTTGAGTCATGCCTTGCACACATTCACAAAACTAATACTCAGGAAGTATAGATGCTATGAGTTTAAACTAGCATTACATCACAGTCTGGACCATTATTATGGCTAAGCATGATCAATCAACAAAATTCCATGAACTTTGCAAAAACTGCAAGACACTTCTTGTTTATTTTTATAGATAGTTAAAGTAATCTCTTCATTGTGGTACTCATGTTCGATAGTGAGATCAATTCTATACCTCCATCTGGGCATCCTGAATTTGCAATATAAAAATGATTCGCTAAAGTACTCTCTTTATTGAATAATCATGATTCTTATTTGTGATGGTTAAGGATTTTATATATTGTTGGAGAATAGAGTCTTGATGACAACAACCTACATCTATTATCATTGATTAAAATATATATATATATATATATATATATATATATATATATATATATACACACACACACACACTAACATATCTATCTTGAACATATAGACATATATATGCAGGACTTACAGGACTTAAATACTGAAAACTGTATAGTTTTAGAGTTTCAAGAGATTTAGGATTCGGAAGAGATTCAAGACTCATGAGTTATCAAGCTATCAAGATTTCAAGAAAAATATTGTAATAGATTCTAGTTTATATGTAAGACTCTGAATAGCACTCCAGGTTCGAACTCTGTTTTTCAAAATATCTGTTTTCAAAATTAATTTCAAAACTATTTTCAAATTGATTTCAAACTTCTCTCAAAATAATTTATAATCTTCCAAGAATTTCAAAATTATGATTTCAAATATATTTCCTAAGTTATAAGTATTCTTATTTTTATAGATTTACTAAATCATATATATATATATTACTAAGTTTATATTTGATTATAATATTCTTATTTTAACCCTAAGTTTCCATATAATCTTTTTTAGTTTATGTAGTTTATAAATATCTATTTATAAATTCCTATATATATGTTTATAATTATTAATATATAGTTTTTGAATCACATATATATAAAGTTTTTTAATCATATGTTTAAATAATATTTTCTTATGTTTTTATACTTGAAAAATAATGCTTTAACAACTAGTTTTGTTTCAGAAATTTTCATAATATATATTGAATTGAATACTTTAAAAATGCTTTAAAAATAAAAAAATATGGTGGGTATGTCGACATACATACATGGGTATGTCGACGTACAACTGTCAGAAATTTAATTTTGAAAGAAAGTGTCTTTTCACCATTTGTAACGTTTTAGAAGCGTTGCAGCCTTTCAAATCGTATAAATAGGGGTTGAATTCGATTTTTTTAACCATTCTTCTTCTCCATCTTCACCCCTTTCATTACACCATCATTATATCATATTTTTATGATTTCTACACTTATACGTTGTCGATTTCAAATCTAATTATATAAAACTTCTTCTCTTCTCACTCTCTACTCATTACTCTTTGAACCAAAGTGTTACTGAAGAGTAATAGGGCTGCTGTAATCATTTGGGGTTGTTTTAGGGTAGTCTTGGAAACAGTGTGTTCCTTGTAGCCATGAAATCAAGGAAGGAAACGGTCGTAACCTTGTAGTCGGGGAAATCAAAGGTGGTGTGGAAACGGTGGTAATCTTGTAGTCGGGGAAATCAAGGGTGGTGAGGAAATAGTGGTAACCATGTAGCCTTGAAATCAAGGGTGTTGTACTTGGATATTGATATAGTAATAAAATTCTGTGCAATCCAGCGTTGCGTGAGACTGGACGTAGGAGTAATCTGAACCAGTATAAAATCCGGTGTGTTTTTTCCTTTTCTGCATTTTATTTCTGTTTATTTTTGTGTGTGTGTTTGATTATGTGTCTGTGATCATCTCTGTGGTGTGTGATTCGTATAGTAAACCATATTAGTTTTAGATTTTATTAAATCCCTTGAAAATACTATTCACCTCCCTTTAGTGTTAGTTTTGCCTTAACAGTCTATTCCGCATTCCTTAAGATATACTTTTACTTGATTCAACTACACAATAAGACTTGTAATTTGAAAGGACGATGCTACAAAGCCCGAATAAATTTTGACATTTTGTGTGAACGTGATTTACGGAGGGTGGTTGATTTGAAATGGGTAAACTATTTTCAGCCGCTTGATATCTTTCGGCCTCATTTTCTGACCCTAATTTTGGGCCTAGTAGCTTTGTCGAATTGGAAAGGACGATGCTACAAAACCTGAATAAATTTTAACATTTTACAATTTTACTTTTGGTCCAAAGCAAGAGGTAAGTTAAGTTTGACAATTTACTTCAAGAAGCACTCTTTCTTTTAGGCAATAACATACAACACCTGATTTAAGATTACATATATTTTATTTTATTTGCCTTTATGTATTGTCTTGTTTAATTTACTTTTAGCCGTTCAGACAATAGGAACTTAAATCATTGATTTGTTTTAGTGAAAACTCATAACTGCTATTATGTTAACCTTAATAGTTAAATGTTTCAGCTAATCGAGTATACTGACTAACCAAATTACAAACATTCAATCTTTTAAGGGTACAATAACAAATTAAGTTGATCAACTTAATTTGAAACTCGTCCATGCAGAGAAGATAAATATGTTCAGCGAGACCAGTGTTTATCACTGTATACAAAGCATTCAAACAAGGATAAATTATGCATTATAGTGTGTCTAGTTAACAAACAGAACATGGCATATCAAGGTTTTAAATCTCGGATTTCGGTCACGTTTTGTTTTGAATTTTTTTGGACCTAGTCTCGTATCGAGTGAGATCTCGGACGAGATAAATGTACATCGGTGTTTATCTTGAAATTATGTCTTGGATCGTAAATTATATCTCGAAATGACCTCAGACTACAATATTTCCAGCACTAGTTTACATTCAAGTATGCAACTAATTTATAAATGCTAATTACAAAAAAAATGTTTAATTTACTTGACTTTTCACTAAGAGTACATTGGTTTTTATTGATTTGCAGCTTGAAAAACCATCTAGACTATATAAAGGTAATAAATGATTAGCATTTTTGGACACGATGTATAACATCACAATCAGATGAAGAGATGTATAATAAACTTACATAGTTAAGAAATATATACAATCCGCAATCATTTGGAGATATGTATATTTCTTTTTTTTGGAATGAGACTGTAATCATTTAGAAATATATACAACAAATAAGTTAAAATAGAATTGCATAGTTAAGAAATTGCTAGTTATTTTTTTGTTTTATATAATAAACAGTGTCAACGAGTCAGTGGCTAACATTCATAAAAATAACATCTTCTTGTTTGTACAAATGTATGAAGACATTTGGAATGCGCAAAGGGTGATGTCTTGTTTGTATAGATGCATGACAACATGTTCTGCTTGTACATGCATATTCTTATTGTATAGGTGCAGGACGTCATGGTTAAAAATGAAATAAGAAGCTTTTAGTTTGCTATTTAAATAACATAGCAAATACAGGCCTAGAAATAAAGAAAATATTATAGACCCGACCCATTATAAAATTGAAAATCAAAATATAACAGTTTCACCTGGGATCTCATTAATAGATTTCGGCTGAGATTCAGTTCAAACAAGATATGACCAACATTTGCCATTTCAAATCGCCTGATCTCGAAAACGAGATCTTGGCCGAGATTTCCGAGATTTAAAACCTTATGGCATATGATGCATGATTACCATACTGACCACTTAAAGGTGTATGATTATCCTACAAACCACTTAAAAAATTAGACTTTAGTGCCATCAAAAGAATACATCACCCAAATGGCAACTGGAAGAATAAACACAATATTAATAACGATAAGACAATGTATCTTTAGATCCTTATTTTCTTTAGCTGATATGAACTTTTATACGAGCAAAAGGAAAAGGAAAAAAGAACAAGAAGCAAGTTTGACAAGTTTACGAAAAATTGCACAAATCTTATAAACACAAACTTGGTCATTTTATCACCAGTCACCATGCAAAATGCATACAATGAATCAAATCAGCCATTCCAACTCATTAAAGACATCTCGAGCTTAAACAGTAACCTACAATTAAACAGTGGCGGAGCTAGCCTATGAAATCAGATAGGGCGGATTTCGTACAAAATTTTTAACCAAGAAGCTGTAAGCTATGATTCATTTAAAAATGCTATTCTTTTTAATTTTCTTTCTACAAATTTTGATTCTTTCCATGTAAACAACCTGTAGTTTAATAATACGAATCACTGACATAGGGATAAGAAAAAAAAGTTAGTCAAAGCAGCAAAACTTATTACATTAGATAGGGCAGCAACTTGAATTCACCTATGGCCAAAATCTGTCAGCTGATTTTTGTAGAAGGAAAAAAACAATTCAGGTGGGGCCTTGGCCCTAGCTGGGGCCAATGTGCTTCCGCCCCTGCAATTAAACAAGTCTAATTTGAAAAAGATGCCTATATCCATGTATAGTTTTTATCCAAGTCAATCGAACAAAAAGCTGAACTTCTTGTTTTATTTTATTTTTTTTCATCTAAGAAATATTCGATCCATCAAACAATGGAAGTACATCCACAAAAATAAATAGATAATTCTCAACTAAATGAATGGCACCTGACCGTAAGTCAAGATAATTCAATTTATATCATCCATTAGGTCCGCATTTAAGAAAACATCAATATCATTGATAATAGCTTATTTACACCAGACTTTGAATAATCTTTTAGAACGAAATTTTAGTTCAAGCGTTGTATTACTGGCTTAGCAAAAAAAAATTGTAAACTTCTGAACCATATGGAAAACTCTATCAAAACTAAATGCACCATCTTCTACCTTCTTATGCTATTATTATCCAAATACGAATTACACTAAAAACTTGAAAAGTTCATTTTCTATAATTAGAACAGTAATAATTTGAGAAGGGAACCGAACCTTAAAAATGCAAAAAAAAAAAAAAAAAAAAAAAAATTGCTTTCAATTAGCAAAATCATTTCATCGCTTTCCTTTTACTTAAAATTTGAGGCTTTAATCGAACACAATAAATTTTCTTCCTTCTCATATTCATTGAAAAAGTTGGCTAACATGTCATATCACCATTGGTTTTCTTCTACCTTGAATATAGAGGTTGAATAAGATATGAATAAAGTACTTGGTGGCAAAATTTTGAGATGGAGTAGAGATGAAAAAGAGAGAGATAGGAAAATAAATGACGGCACACCCATTATTTTAGGAAAGGGAACGCGGCTTCCGGATGAAGAGGTCTGAAAAAAGAAGGTAAAGCTATAACATACCCAACCGGCGTAACAGTACGATTAGTAATATTATGGTTCATTATTCAATGTTCGACCCAACAGGCGGGTGCTGATTAAATCGGCACTTAGCCATTAAACGTTGTTTTAGACAGCGCCTTATGGCAGAACGCATATTTAATCAGCACCTAGTCATATGGCGCTGATTAAATGAACGTCCGAGCTAGAACGTTGTTAAATAGTGTCATACCGTCCATTTTTCATTTCCACCCTCATAAATTTCGTTTTTAACATTTTAAATTGAGTATCGCGTTAAGATGTCGCCTAGCGTCACCAAAATCGCTAGACAAATCGTTCGACCATAGATAGACGAGACAACACGTCCTACACACATTCTCCCTGAGCCGGAGATAATGATATTCGACTTATGGAATCTCGAGTTACCTGTGTTTTACTCTCACCGTATGTTCATAGCTCTCGATACCGTTGAGGTATGATTTCTGAAATTAACATAATTTGTAGTGTATAAATTAATCATCTACCACATTATGTGGTCAATTTGTAGTGTTATTTTATAGTATAATAACCAAGAACAAATGTCTTTTTACTAGTCTCGCTATCTCAACTTTCTGGCAGTTGGTCGAGGTGTATTACACGTCTTTTGGATGTAGTCCCTCAAGGTTTTCGAGATAGGCAATGGACTAGTCCATTTGGACATTTCTTAGAGATTAGACCTACCCAGTCCTTGACGGCCCACTGCTAGGTACCTTAGTCGAGAGATGGTGGCATGGTACACATACCTTTCATTTTCTTGATTTTGAGCTTGGTATCACTCCAGTCGAGTTTTATATGTTTACGGGGATTGAGATAGGCAGTGCAGATAAAGTGCAATACCTTTTTGACTCTAACTTTGGGTCACCTGAGTCGTGCGCATTGTACTTGCCTGATTTCGCCCCTGATCATATCTCATCTGGAGCCGTTACCCTGACATATTTACAGGCGTATATTTTAGCTCATATGGGTACCGAGGCCATGGAAGATGTCGTATTTCGGGCTTCCCTTTAATATCTTTTCAGTATGACATTCTTTTCGAACCAAAAGAGTATGATTCAAATGAGTCACCTGGCAGCATTAGCCGATTTAAAGCATCTGCATATAATAGACTGGAGTTCAGCTATACTAGGTTGTCTTTACACTGCAATATACTCCTTTGCTTTTAAGGTGGTTGCTTAAATGTTTGGTTTCTTGTACATGTTGTCGTGCTGGTACTACGAGTACATGACCAACATGCATCCACACATTGTTGAGGTCGTCAGTCATGCAGGCTGATTCATATTCACGCATGCGCCAATAGGAGAGTATCCAACTGGTTACGCACACTCCTACCAGTGTTACACCCGACGGCCCGATCTTAGATTGATCTGAGGTCCAAGGCCAACAGTTTATGAGAACCGTGGGCCTCTTATTTGATAGCTCTTACACAGGCTGGTCAGCTCCATGATGTACATCCCCTCCCCATTTTTTTGAAGAATCTTGCTTGAATGGATTCCGACTTATTTATTTATTTTATATATTAATTTGAATTTCGTTTCGTAAAATTACGAACTACCACAATGTGACAAGCTCGATATAATTAATTTTAGTTTATTCATTAAGAATTAATAAAAAAAGAACGACCTAAATGTTTTAACTCATTATGAACCCAATTTTAATTATCTAACATGGAATCTTGTTTAACTCAATAGAGGATGACCTGTATTGTTTAACTCCAGAAATTAACATATTCGATTCACTTAACTAATTAGGTATGGTGTTACACGAACTAACCACGATTTTCTGAAAATTTAATTTATTCATATCTCACAATGTATAAGACCAAATCACACATTGTGACATTCATTTGAAAGCTCTATTCGAATAAGACTTAAAGAATCCTACTTGGTTGAATTCCGACATTTTTTTATTTTATATATTAATTTGAAATTCGTTTCATAAAATTACGAGCTAGTACAACATGACGAGCTCGATATAATTATTTTAGTTTATTCGTTAAAAATTAATAAAAAGAGGATAAACTGAATGTTTTAACTTATTATAAACATAATTTTAATTATCTAACATGGAATCTTGTTTGTTTAAGCAGAGGACGACCCGTGTTGTTTAACTCCATAATTTAAAATATTTGATTTACTTAATTAATTTGGTATGGTTACTACATGAACAAACCATGATTTTTTTTGAAAATTTAATTTATACATATCTCATAATGTACAAGACCAAATCACAAACTGTGACATTTATTTGCAAGCTCTATTTGAATAAGTCTTGAAGAATCTTGCTTGGATGGATTTCAATTTTTTTTGATTATATATAATAATTTGAACTTCGTTTCATAAAATTATGAACTATCACAACGCGACGAGTTTGATATAATTAATTTAGTTTATTCGTTAAAAAATTGCTATATTGACAATTAAGTAGCGACTTCAAAAGGAATAAAAGAACTAACTACAATTGAGGAAACTTTGATAAAAGAATCTGCTTTTTGAGTCCCATCCAATATTCCTTCTCATAGTCAGCCATTCCAATCGGGTCTCTGGCCATTATTTCTTTCTCTCCTCTTTGTTGTTCCATAGCCTGTTGATCTTGCCTGACATCTAACTCCTGCGTTTGAATTAGCAACTTTGATTGCTCAAGATCAACAAACTTGCTCATTACTTCTATTTTCTTCGGAGCTTGAAAGTTCTGTCTTGATGTCTATGCTCATTACCTTTTTCTTCCTTTTTGCAACTTTGACTTCCACTGGTTTATAATCTTCGTCATGTCTTTGACTAAATTTATCAAGTTGGTTTTCCCCCTGAAATATAAAATCTCTTCCTGACGACTCTCCATGACTAGACGAGTAAGTGGATTTTGAAGCATTGTTCTTTCCTTTTGCAGATGTTTGAACATCACGTATGCTCTTGGTAGTATCAGAGTTCCATTTTAGTTGACTGGTAAGTAGCTCATAACAATTTGAGAATTGATAGTAACATGGTCGTTTTTCCCTATTTTCTCTAGCGAACAGCTTCTTGAACTACTCTTTTGCCAATTGTTTTTTCGAACAAAAAATGGAGTAGAATGAAAAAAAAGGAAAGCAAATGTAAAGAAATTGGAAAGAGGAAAGAAATAAAAGAAAAAATGGCAAGAATTTTTTTCCTCTTGTTTAGATGATTCTAGTACTAATGTTTGATATGAAGTCAACTAATCAAGATTTTTTTAAAACAAAACAAAAACAAGAAAATAAAAAACTAACACGAATCGGAAACTAAATAAATAATGGATTTAATTATTACCTCCCCGGAAACGACGACAAAAAGCTTGTCTGACACTTTTCTATGGATTAGAAAAGCGCATATCTATTATAATTTACTGCAAGCGCACAGCTGTGTAGTATGCAGGTCGAACGCACGGAGAAAAATTAAAATTTATTATTTATATAATTTCGTGGACGAGTTAGACAAATTGGAGACTTTGATTAAAATAAAAATCAAAATTGCAATTTAATCCAGAACAAATCCAATTGAACCGATGACCAAATTACAATTATCAATTGAAATAGGAAAAACAAGTAAATTAGTATTAAATTCACTACAGATTCGAATCTAATTAAATCTATAGTGAATTCAATATTACCTAGGAAAGCAGAATAAAATGCATAAATTGAAATTGCTGAATAGAAATAACAAACAGAAAGTATAATTAGGATTATCGTTGAATCTAATCAGACGTTCAATCACTAATGAGAAAAGTAAATTACAATAGTAAATTGTGCTCTACTAAATCTAATTGAATAGACAACACAAATTTACTAGACCCAAGAGGAGTATAGAAAAGAAAAGAAAACTCTCAATTCTTGGATAAAGTTTACAATGAGATTACGTGGGTATTTATATGATAGATTAGCCAACCTAAACCCTAATATAATCACAAATGGGCCTTAAGTTAAATCTCGTATGTTCTAAATCTGGTAAGTTATAAATTTTTAAGTTTTGATCACCTTTTTCATTTTCCTCTTGCTTCCTTGACAAATCTTCCTTGATTTGTGATATGCATATTCTTTCTAACAATTATTTTCTTGTCTAAAAGCAATTTGATGTGAGATCTTCATCTGCAAGTTTTTATGTATATATACACATCAATTTGATCCTTATTTTCTATTTTTCTGACTGTATGTGGCTTAATTGGCATATCTGTAAAAATGGAAAAATAATACTCAAGTAATATTTACTTATAAACAAAAGATAAGATATAAGAGCATAAAATAAGCACTTTTACATGTTAATCATAACGTCTTCCCAATGTTTATAACCTCGTATGAATATATATCATTCAGTGTGGAGTAGGACATTCAGGCAATAAAGTACAAGAATATGAATTCTTGTGATTTCTGAGTTAAGCTTTAAAAATGCAAGTGCTTAAACAAGAGTTTGAAAATTAACAAAAAGTGGAAGATATATAAGGAAAATTATGCAAACAAGCAATTGGTAAGCTAGAAGTTTACAAGGTAAAAAATGAACCAGATAATGCAACAAATCATAATTAACTTAGTGAACTAAAATTCAACAAGACATAATACACTTCTTGCAATGATTCATGTAGCTTACGTATTAATATTTTTTTTTATTGCTCATTCGTGTATGGATATGTATAAGCACACATACACATAATATATTGCGCACACAAACACATTGTATAGAAAAATGCAACCCTCACATCCTTATATAAAGGAAAATGCAATTATAGTAATAGGCACATTTGAGTTTGTCCATGACAAGGAATCCGTACAGCGATGATTACATTTATGCAGTTTATTTTCAAATTTATTGATCAATATAGGAAATATTAATGATTGCATTTATTTGCTAACGGCTAGGTCATAAAATTAAGTAAGAATACATAGCACCATTCAAATTTTATACCCAATGACACGATTAATTTATTTGAGTCGATTTTTTTTAGGAAATCTATTTACCATTTGATTTTACTTATCATGATAAATTATTAACGTCAACAATCCTCCTAATCAATCTACTTACTGTTTGATAAAACAGTACATGGTAAACTTAATAATTTACCATTTAGAATTATCATGATAAGTTTAATGTAAGTTTCCTAAATATGCCAGTTTTAATATTGTGTATTATTAACATGAACTAGTCTCGTAATCGCATCCTCCCTTTGAGTTTACTACTTATACTCCTCTTTCATAATATGATTCTTCATATTGTATGAAAAAGATGATGATAGGAATTTTGTTTGGGCTGATTCTATTCATACACCAACAATCTCTTAACATACACCATGAATAAAATAAACTACTATATATCAAAAATTACTTTACATACACTGTCTCTTCTACAATATTAGCCTTATTTTAATTTTCATCATCTTCTTTCTTTAAAACTTTAAATCTATTCACAAAAAATAAGAAATTTATAGTAATAAATAAAGTTTAATTTAGTAAAATGAATTTCAATTTCTTAAATATATTGGAATCAATTTATTATGCTAAAAAAAAAATCTTAATTTTAGCAAAAAAGACCCTACTTCTAAATTATACGATTTCAAATTTGAGAATTACTCGTAAAAGTTCCCATAATTAAATTTTAGGTTTCATGTTTAAAAACACATTAAGTTCTTCAATTTTTTTTACATGGATTTGGTAAATATCGTTAATTGCAATGTCTTAATTTGATGGGTTATAATTAAAAAAGTAAGAATGAAATAAAGAAGAAAGGAAATTTTAGAAATATTGGTTTGTTAGCAAAATAACGGTGTACATTAAGTAATTTTCAGTGTATGAATATAATTTGCCTTTTGTTTTTTAAAGAGAAAAATAAAAATATGCAAATGGAACGACTAAATAACAAACTACATTGGTTATTGATGTTGCTTAACCTTTTGACCGGAATAATAATTAATATTGAAATTTTGAAAGCAACGTCTTGCTATAAAAAAAGGGGAAAAAAATCCGATTCGTTTTCCTTTTATTAAATAAAAATATAAAAATCACACTCATGAAGGTATAATGTTACAGAGCTTGTAAAGTTTTGAGGAAGTATGCAAATGTCCTCTCCACATACTCCAAGTAAATCTTGGCTATAACTGAGAATCAAACCCTCGACCTTTTGGGTGACCTCCGCATGTCCTTACCAGCTGAACTACAGCTGCAGACGCTACATCAATTTTATTCGTATGCTTTATAGATTTTCATAAGCAATGTTACAATATTTCAAAATTAAAAGGTACCTCGAATGTGACGACATGCACAACTACACCAAAACTTCAAGCATCACTGAAGAGAAAATGCTTCTTTTTTGCAAACAAATTCCATATTCATTTCAAGCTCTCGGCGTACTCTATAGCTTTCTTCTTGACATATTCAATCCTATCTTCGTCTCCTTGGGATTTCTCATAGCTGAGGTATTTTTTGAACAAGAACTCAATTTTCCGTGGAGGAAGGCTCAACGAGGTAACCCTTTCGAATAAGGCTCGAATCACTTCTTGATCGCCCAATCGAATCTCTTGATCTATGTAGTCACTCCAAAGATCGGTTCTCTTGGGAGAATCTCCTAACATCTCTTCAAATTTGGTTCTACCACGCTCAAGTTCCCCGCATTTGAATTCGAGAATTGCATATCTTGAAATAAATTTTATCTGTTTTTTGCGAGGAAGATGTAGAATAGCACGAGCAATGATGGCATCTATGTCCTTGCTTCCCCTCTTCTGCTTAAGAAGACTTTCCACTTGATGCAGCCATACCTTGCATGAGGTTTTAATTTCTTTTGACATCCTTCTGTATATTTCTTCGGCTAGGTTGTGTTGAGCTGCCCTTTCATACACTTCGATGAGAGCAAAATATACTTTTTTGTGATCCAGTGATTGCATTGCTCTAGTAAAGATTTTTTTTACTGCTTCCTCAGGGGGATTCCCATATCGAAGTTCAAGATTCAAATAAGCTGTCCAAATATTGAGCTTTTCATTTTCTTCTCTAAAGTTTATAGTTCTTAGTGCCCTCTCAGCAACAGAGCTTGCTTTGTCAATATCACCAACTTTTTCCATAAAAGCCATCAATTTTACCCAAACATAACTGCTATTTGGCGAAGCTCTCACTAATTTTTCAAATTCATCCTCACTTTGTGGCACCTCCTTCCTTAACATTCTCTCTTCAGCGGTCCTTATTTCAAGTTCTCTTTGTTCCTTTGCTTTCTAAAAAAAAAAAAAAAAAAAAAATAATCTGTTTATTCTATATGGTGAATAAAGCATAAAAAATTTCAATCTAGACCGACTGTATGCAATTTTATTTTGGATGCATAAAATCTATATTGAAATTATGAGTTTTTGGAACATGATTCAAACGGATGCACACTTTTCTTTTGTAATCAAAACATCAATGATAACAGTGTTCATTAATAAACTGGAATTTTTCAGGAAGCTAGCTAGCTAATATCTCATATATGTTTTTTTTAACATGGAAGATAATCAGTCTTGCTGAACATTTGCATAACCACGCCGATAACAGAATTACGCACACATTCTAAGCATTAATTAACACACCCATGCAAATGCACTCAAATAAATGTGCTGGCAGAAACTTTTCAATGCTAATATATTTTTTGTTAAAACAAGTCTTCTTACTCTTTACTTAAACTTTTTTAAGAGTCTTCTAAGAACCTTAAGTTATTGTAGGTGACTGCCAAATATGAAGCTGCTCATTGTATATCGTGTCACATCCTAGATTATGAAGCACCATATTTTCCGACAGATATATTTATTATCTAAACATCCTCATTGATATAATTTCAATCCACAGTTTGAATGCAGTTAAGATAAAAGAAGAGGCAAATATTCTGTTTTCTAATAACTTATAACACATCTCAGTGTTATAAACTTATAAAGAAAAATCATATACTTCTAAATTAATTTTAAGACGGAGAAAAAGAAAATGCAGACTAAACCAGTTTCACAACACTGCAATAAACCAGTTAAGAAATGAAGTCAAGCAATGAACCTACCAACCGGTCATTCTAGAGAAAACTTTGTTGATTCTCTTCGTGATTAGATAATTTAAGCAATACGTGCAAAATGTATGAATAAACTGGTTGTAAGGCATATGGCGTAAATACTGATAAAAGGGTTCCTTGTAGAGCTCTCTGAAAATAATAATAATGCAGTGCAGCAGGTTTGGCATACTAACAGTAGTGAGCATGCTCTTTTATACGAAGAATATGACTGAGATGAACTGAAGAATGAATATGTGATGTGTGAGCGGTGCAGTTAAAGCGCTTAGCGGTTCTATAGCGGTAGAGGGGTAAAAAGCTGTAGCGAGAATGAAACGGGGAAATAGCGGGACTATAGCGGATATGCAAAAATGTTAATTAGATGTAAAACTATATAATTTAAATTAATTAATTATCATTTTCGCATCATTTATGTAGAAAAAATGAATATTAATTCAAGTATTATATAACAAAATCAAAGAATATCAAGGTTATGCACACTAAATTCAAGTATTACTACATATTTCTATATAAGTCATTTATGACTTAAAATTTGCTCTTTACATTAACATTTTTGATTTATTTTAAAAGAGAACTGGTCAAATCATCCTCTATATATTAATATTGCTAAAGCGGATGCTAAATAACGTTAATTTAGTGGTTGCAGCGAAAAATAGCAGGGCTTTAAGTAGAGGTATTGTTAATCAACGCTAAATTGAAATAGCGTAACGGTCGGAGAGCGCTATGGGCTATAACGGGAATTTTGCGGGGCTTTAGCGGGGCTTGAACCGGTGAGAAGAGAATCATTGACAAAGCAATATCACGCTAATGCAGTTTGCAACCAAATCAAATAGGTGCCATTCTTATTATAACGTCTTTCATACTTCTCTGAAATGTCTGCTGTAACAAATTAATAGGTATTTGTTTCTCTGAAACAGAAAATAGTATAAATGAATCAAAATATGAACTGCCCAACCAATACCAGGACAGGCTAGAAAACGAACGGAACGAAGTTCTGAAAACCCATAAATTGCACCCTAGTCCCATTTGAGAAAATTTGAACGTTCAAAAAAGTCCGACTTGAATAAGAGTTTATTAAAATACAGTGAAAACCCTGTTTCCTATTAGTTTGAAGCAAACAACATATTATTTTTGCTTCTGTTCAACTATGGACCACGCAAAACCCTAATTCACCTATAAAAAAAAATCATCAAATCATTCGCGCTTAATCCTAGATTAGTAGTTTGAATAAACTGAGATAACTAGGGAATGAAAACCGAATTTACCTCACTTTGCATGATTTTGAGATAAATTCTGAAGAATAAGGCGATTTGGCTCGTGCGGCAATAAAATAGTAGTAGGGTTCTCGTAGGCGTTGTTTAAATTTGGGTTTTTGGTTTGGTTTTCAGGCTTTTCATCTTGGGCTGAGAAGTCATCATAAAACAAAATTAAATGGTTTTTAGTTTTCTTTATGAAGCTCATTTTGAGAAAATGTTATTTTCAAAATAAATTCTACAAAAGGGTAATGCAAACAACTATTTATTATTTTGAAAAAAATAAAAAGCTAAAAAATCCCCAAAATAGGCAACTAAACGAAGCCTTACATTTTGTACAGTTTTAGGAATATCAGGCATTCTAGAGTTGGCAATGTGTAAAACCATTCATTTTCGCGCTCTGATTTTGTGTATCTAAAACCGCCTATCAAGTCCAATTTGATGGCGAGTTTTCACTAAAACCCTTGCTACCTCTGTAGACAAACACTGTGCTTCTATTCGGGTCGTTGCACTGATCAGAAGATGAAACAAGCCGCCATGCCAACACAAGAAACCACGAAAGTCATAACTATAGGTAATACAACAACAGTCTTTCAAACAATTGAACTTACAATAAGAAGCACTTCTACCTTGTACAGTTTTAATGTTACTAGGCATTCTAGTTTTAGGCCTTATGCAGAACCGATCTTTTTGTACCCTGATCTTGTGTATCCAAAAAAGCCTCTTGGTTAGGCCAACTGCCCAAAACCTAACCCGGTAAAGAATTTTCAGCGAAAGCCCTGATACTTTTATAAAATGAAAAAACCACCTCACCATAGACAAGGCTGTACCGCAAAAAGTGTAAACATCACACTAATCTATAATCATTTAAGTCTCTCTCGATTCTTTTCTAACATTTTACATTTAGTACATACTTTACAATTAATTATGTGTAATTAAAACTATTTAAACAACTTTAACAAACTATATTCCATTGATTCATCTAATAAATCACATCAAGATTATCCATATTCATATTAACAAAAATGAAAAAAAAAAATTCAAATATATAAACACGTAAACCACATAACATTAATTATACACATAAATAACTATCACAAGTTCAAAGTTAACTCATTTATGCCAATATATTTATCGTGTATCGCATTGTAATATTAATATCAAGTGCCTGTATTTTAATTTTTATTTAGTTATTTATAAACACTACAAAATATCACTTAACGTTGTACGTTTAAGATAATATGTTTAAATTAATTAAGTGGTTTAGAATTTAACAAATGAATTCAATCAATTAATTGTTATTAATCCATCTAATTAACGCTAAATGTGATATTTTAAAATGTACCATGTTCGTGTCAACAAAAATGGCAAATTTTGTTTTTCTTTCAAATATAAAGTTAAATAAGTCACACGATTTAAATAATATATTTAAACAATAATAGAAAAATATTATAATCTTATCTTAATAAATTTATCATAAATTGAAGAATACAATTTCCAACTTAAATACCTTCATTTTAACATTTTTGCAATTATTTGCTGCGCCTCCTCAATTCTTTCATGATATTTTATATTTCAATCCACACGTCTAAACTACTGATGGAATCTTAAATAATTATTATTTAAATAACCTTAGAGTGTATTTAGTTAGTCTATTTTTCCAATAGCTCTTAAAAATATATGTCAATTTTACTATGTATATTCACATTAAAAATGTATTTTTTCATGCAACTATAACGGTGTACAAATCTCATAACATGAACTATGTATATCAACAATAATGACAAAGTTAATATCTAAATTAGTTATGATTTATTTATATCAGGAATTTACCATATATTATATCATAAAATTCTTCATTAACATCAATGACTTCACAACAAATTTATACATTATTTTGCTAATTTCTTTTCAATTCTTCCTACTATGTTATACATGTAAACTAACTTCGTAGTTTTATATTTAACTTATTTAACAAATTTTATTAAATAATGTTTACCCTGTCATAAACCCGAAGTAGTTACATGCGAGATGTTCAAGAACAAACTAGATAGCATCTCCTCAAAATCAGTTCAAACTCGACCAAGGGACCCAAAATAGTAAGCAAAGCCAACACATGAAGTTCCACGCCATAGACAAGGCTGTACCGCAAAAAGTGTAAACATCACACTAATCAGTTCATACCATTTAGAATTATCATGATAAGTTTAATGTAAGTTTCCTAAATATGCCAGTTTTAATATTGTGTATTATTAACATGAACTAGTCTCGTAATCGCATCCTCCCTTTGAGTTTACTACTTATACTCCTCTTTCATAATATGATTCTTCATATTGTATGAAAAAGATGATGATAGGAATTTTGTTTGGGCTGATTCTATTCATACACCAACAATCTCTTAACATACACCATGAATAAAATAAACTACTATATATCAAAAATTACTTTACATACACTGTCTCTTCTACAATATTAGCCTTATTTTAATTTTCATCATCTTCTTTCTTTAAAACTTTAAATCTATTCACAAAAAATAAGAAATTTATAGTAATAAATAAAGTTTAATTTAGTAAAATGAATTTCAATTTCTTAAATATATTGGAATCAATTTATTATGCTAAAAAAAAAATCTTAATTTTAGCAAAAAAGACCCTACTTCTAAATTATACGATTTCAAATTTGAGAATTACTCGTAAAAGTTCCCATAATTAAATTTTAGGTTTCATGTTTAAAAACACATTAAGTTCTTCAATTTTTTTTACATGGATTTGGTAAATATCGTTAATTGCAATGTCTTAATTTGATGGGTTATAATTAAAAAAGTAAGAATGAAATAAAGAAGAAAGGAAATTTTAGAAATATTGGTTTGTTAGCAAAATAACGGTGTACATTAAGTAATTTTCAGTGTATGAATATAATTTGCCTTTTGTTTTTTAAAGAGAAAAATAAAAATATGCAAATGGAACGACTAAATAACAAACTACATTGGTTATTGATGTTGCTTAACCTTTTGACCGGAATAATAATTAATATTGAAATTTTGAAAGCAACGTCTTGCTATAAAAAAAGGGGAAAAAAATCCGATTCGTTTTCCTTTTATTAAATAAAAATATAAAAATCACACTCATGAAGGTATAATGTTACAGAGCTTGTAAAGTTTTGAGGAAGTATGCAAATGTCCTCTCCACATACTCCAAGTAAATCTTGGCTATAACTGAGAATCAAACCCTCGACCTTTTGGGTGACCTCCGCATGTCCTTACCAGCTGAACTACAGCTGCAGACGCTACATCAATTTTATTCGTATGCTTTATAGATTTTCATAAGCAATGTTACAATATTTCAAAATTAAAAGGTACCTCGAATGTGACGACATGCACAACTACACCAAAACTTCAAGCATCACTGAAGAGAAAATGCTTCTTTTTTGCAAACAAATTCCATATTCATTTCAAGCTCTCGGCGTACTCTATAGCTTTCTTCTTGACATATTCAATCCTATCTTCGTCTCCTTGGGATTTCTCATAGCTGAGGTATTTTTTGAACAAGAACTCAATTTTCCGTGGAGGAAGGCTCAACGAGGTAACCCTTTCGAATAAGGCTCGAATCACTTCTTGATCGCCCAATCGAATCTCTTGATCTATGTAGTCACTCCAAAGATCGGTTCTCTTGGGAGAATCTCCTAACATCTCTTCAAATTTGGTTCTACCACGCTCAAGTTCCCCGCATTTGAATTCGAGAATTGCATATCTTGAAATAAATTTTATCTGTTTTTTGCGAGGAAGATGTAGAATAGCACGAGCAATGATGGCATCTATGTCCTTGCTTCCCCTCTTCTGCTTAAGAAGACTTTCCACTTGATGCAGCCATACCTTGCATGAGGTTTTAATTTCTTTTGACATCCTTCTGTATATTTCTTCGGCTAGGTTGTGTTGAGCTGCCCTTTCATACACTTCGATGAGAGCAAAATATACTTTTTTGTGATCCAGTGATTGCATTGCTCTAGTAAAGATTTTTTTTACTGCTTCCTCAGGGGGATTCCCATATCGAAGTTCAAGATTCAAATAAGCTGTCCAAATATTGAGCTTTTCATTTTCTTCTCTAAAGTTTATAGTTCTTAGTGCCCTCTCAGCAACAGAGCTTGCTTTGTCAATATCACCAACTTTTTCCATAAAAGCCATCAATTTTACCCAAACATAACTGCTATTTGGCGAAGCTCTCACTAATTTTTCAAATTCATCCTCACTTTGTGGCACCTCCTTCCTTAACATTCTCTCTTCAGCGGTCCTTATTTCAAGTTCTCTTTGTTCCTTTGCTTTCTAAAAAAAAAAAAAAAAAAAAAATAATCTGTTTATTCTATATGGTGAATAAAGCATAAAAAATTTCAATCTAGACCGACTGTATGCAATTTTATTTTGGATGCATAAAATCTATATTGAAATTATGAGTTTTTGGAACATGATTCAAACGGATGCACACTTTTCTTTTGTAATCAAAACATCAATGATAACAGTGTTCATTAATAAACTGGAATTTTTCAGGAAGCTAGCTAGCTAATATCTCATATATGTTTTTTTTAACATGGAAGATAATCAGTCTTGCTGAACATTTGCATAACCACGCCGATAACAGAATTACGCACACATTCTAAGCATTAATTAACACACCCATGCAAATGCACTCAAATAAATGTGCTGGCAGAAACTTTTCAATGCTAATATATTTTTTGTTAAAACAAGTCTTCTTACTCTTTACTTAAACTTTTTTAAGAGTCTTCTAAGAACCTTAAGTTATTGTAGGTGACTGCCAAATATGAAGCTGCTCATTGTATATCGTGTCACATCCTAGATTATGAAGCACCATATTTTCCGACAGATATATTTATTATCTAAACATCCTCATTGATATAATTTCAATCCACAGTTTGAATGCAGTTAAGATAAAAGAAGAGGCAAATATTCTGTTTTCTAATAACTTATAACACATCTCAGTGTTATAAACTTATAAAGAAAAATCATATACTTCTAAATTAATTTTAAGACGGAGAAAAAGAAAATGCAGACTAAACCAGTTTCACAACACTGCAATAAACCAGTTAAGAAATGAAGTCAAGCAATGAACCTACCAACCGGTCATTCTAGAGAAAACTTTGTTGATTCTCTTCGTGATTAGATAATTTAAGCAATACGTGCAAAATGTATGAATAAACTGGTTGTAAGGCATATGGCGTAAATACTGATAAAAGGGTTCCTTGTAGAGCTCTCTGAAAATAATAATAATGCAGTGCAGCAGGTTTGGCATACTAACAGTAGTGAGCATGCTCTTTTATACGAAGAATATGACTGAGATGAACTGAAGAATGAATATGTGATGTGTGAGCGGTGCAGTTAAAGCGCTTAGCGGTTCTATAGCGGTAGAGGGGTAAAAAGCTGTAGCGAGAATGAAACGGGGAAATAGCGGGACTATAGCGGATATGCAAAAATGTTAATTAGATGTAAAACTATATAATTTAAATTAATTAATTATCATTTTCGCATCATTTATGTAGAAAAAATGAATATTAATTCAAGTATTATATAACAAAATCAAAGAATATCAAGGTTATGCACACTAAATTCAAGTATTACTACATATTTCTATATAAGTCATTTATGACTTAAAATTTGCTCTTTACATTAACATTTTTGATTTATTTTAAAAGAGAACTGGTCAAATCATCCTCTATATATTAATATTGCTAAAGCGGATGCTAAATAACGTTAATTTAGTGGTTGCAGCGAAAAATAGCAGGGCTTTAAGTAGAGGTATTGTTAATCAACGCTAAATTGAAATAGCGTAACGGTCGGAGAGCGCTATGGGCTATAACGGGAATTTTGCGGGGCTTTAGCGGGGCTTGAACCGGTGAGAAGAGAATCATTGACAAAGCAATATCACGCTAATGCAGTTTGCAACCAAATCAAATAGGTGCCATTCTTATTATAACGTCTTTCATACTTCTCTGAAATGTCTGCTGTAACAAATTAATAGGTATTTGTTTCTCTGAAACAGAAAATAGTATAAATGAATCAAAATATGAACTGCCCAACCAATACCAGGACAGGCTAGAAAACGAACGGAACGAAGTTCTGAAAACCCATAAATTGCACCCTAGTCCCATTTGAGAAAATTTGAACGTTCAAAAAAGTCCGACTTGAATAAGAGTTTATTAAAATACAGTGAAAACCCTGTTTCCTATTAGTTTGAAGCAAACAACATATTATTTTTGCTTCTGTTCAACTATGGACCACGCAAAACCCTAATTCACCTATAAAAAAAAATCATCAAATCATTCGCGCTTAATCCTAGATTAGTAGTTTGAATAAACTGAGATAACTAGGGAATGAAAACCGAATTTACCTCACTTTGCATGATTTTGAGATAAATTCTGAAGAATAAGGCGATTTGGCTCGTGCGGCAATAAAATAGTAGTAGGGTTCTCGTAGGCGTTGTTTAAATTTGGGTTTTTGGTTTGGTTTTCAGGCTTTTCATCTTGGGCTGAGAAGTCATCATAAAACAAAATTAAATGGTTTTTAGTTTTCTTTATGAAGCTCATTTTGAGAAAATGTTATTTTCAAAATAAATTCTACAAAAGGGTAATGCAAACAACTATTTATTATTTTGAAAAAAATAAAAAGCTAAAAAATCCCCAAAATAGGCAACTAAACGAAGCCTTACATTTTGTACAGTTTTAGGAATATCAGGCATTCTAGAGTTGGCAATGTGTAAAACCATTCATTTTCGCGCTCTGATTTTGTGTATCTAAAACCGCCTATCAAGTCCAATTTGATGGCGAGTTTTCACTAAAACCCTTGCTACCTCTGTAGACAAACACTGTGCTTCTATTCGGGTCGTTGCACTGATCAGAAGATGAAACAAGCCGCCATGCCAACACAAGAAACCACGAAAGTCATAACTATAGGTAATACAACAACAGTCTTTCAAACAATTGAACTTACAATAAGAAGCACTTCTACCTTGTACAGTTTTAATGTTACTAGGCATTCTAGTTTTAGGCCTTATGCAGAACCGATCTTTTTGTACCCTGATCTTGTGTATCCAAAAAAGCCTCTTGGTTAGGCCAACTGCCCAAAACCTAACCCGGTAAAGAATTTTCAGCGAAAGCCCTGATACTTTTATAAAATGAAAAAACCACCTCACCATAGACAAGGCTGTACCGCAAAAAGTGTAAACATCACACTAATCTATAATCATTTAAGTCTCTCTCGATTCTTTTCTAACATTTTACATTTAGTACATACTTTACAATTAATTATGTGTAATTAAAACTATTTAAACAACTTTAACAAACTATATTCCATTGATTCATCTAATAAATCACATCAAGATTATCCATATTCATATTAACAAAAATGAAAAAAAAAATTTCAAATATATAAACACGTAAACCACATAACATTAATTATACACATAAATAACTATCACAAGTTCAAAGTTAACTCATTTATGCCAATATATTTATCGTGTATCGCATTGTAATATTAATATCAAGTGCCTGTATTTTAATTTTTATTTAGTTATTTATAAACACTACAAAATATCACTTAACGTTGTACGTTTAAGATAATATGTTTAAATTAATTAAGTGGTTTAGAATTTAACAAATGAATTCAATCAATTAATTGTTATTAATCCATCTAATTAACGCTAAATGTGATATTTTAAAATGTACCATGTTCGTGTCAACAAAAATGGCAAATTTTGTTTTTCTTTCAAATATAAAGTTAAATAAGTCACACGATTTAAATAATATATTTAAACAATAATAGAAAAATATTATAATCTTATCTTAATAAATTTATCATAAATTGAAGAATACAATTTCCAACTTAAATACCTTCATTTTAACATTTTTGCAATTATTTGCTGCGCCTCCTCAATTCTTTCATGATATTTTATATTTCAATCCACACGTCTAAACTACTGATGGAATCTTAAATAATTATTATTTAAATAACCTTAGAGTGTATTTAGTTAGTCTATTTTTCCAATAGCTCTTAAAAATATATGTCAATTTTACTATGTATATTCACATTAAAAATGTATTTTTTCATGCAACTATAACGGTGTACAAATCTCATAACATGAACTATGTATATCAACAATAATGACAAAGTTAATATCTAAATTAGTTATGATTTATTTATATCAGGAATTTACCATATATTATATCATAAAATTCTTCATTAACATCAATGACTTCACAACAAATTTATACATTATTTTGCTAATTTCTTTTCAATTCTTCCTACTATGTTATACATGTAAACTAACTTCGTAGTTTTATATTTAACTTATTTAACAAATTTTATTAAATAATGTTTACCCTGTCATAAACCCGAAGTAGTTACATGCGAGATGTTCAAGAACAAACTAGATAGCATCTCCTCAAAATCAGTTCAAACTCGACCAAGGGACCCAAAATAGTAAGCAAAGCCAACACATGAAGTTCCACGCAAAAATAATCGAACTCCATGGACTGGTACGGGTCCATGGCCTATGGACCGATGCCGATCTATAAAATAGGTTATTTTGGCATGGAGTTTGACCCACTTTAGTCACTAAGCTTCATATAGCCCAATGCCCAAGTTTGAAGCCAATCAGAGAAGTTTAGCTATGGGTACTCAATGGATCGAAGGTAAAAGTGTATGCGACGAAGCAACGAACACGCAAACACCATCAAACGATGTCAATTCAGTGCCAATCTTTGCATACAAGCCTAAAAGACCATAAGGAATATAAATATGAAGTCGAATTGCATGCCATACGAGTTACCAACATGAACCGGTACATGTCCATTGCCCATAGATCGGTACTGATCCATAGGGTTAGGTCATATGACATTGAAATTTCGGGTGCGGCTTTCTTGTGCAATTACCAGCCTCTATGCATACAGGCTTGACCTAACTTCGTCTATAGCTCTTATAGATACACCATATGCTCGAACATGAAAGAGGATTAAACTTTGCATTGCCGAAACGCTACCGAATTCAATCTCCAGCTGCTCTTCATCTCCACCAGTCGTTCTTCATCCCCAGCAATCCTATTACATCTCCAAAGAAAGCAAAATCAAGTCATCTGAGTGGATTATCGAGATTTACTCTGATAATCAAACGTTTTTGCAAAATTCTTGTGTATCTTTACTGTGAGAAATATTGTAATTTGTCGAAATTCATTGTACTCTGGAATGGTAAGGATAATAATAAAAGTGTTCAATGTGGATGTAGGCTTGATCTCAAGCCGAACCACTATAAATTTGTGTTTCTCCTCTTTTCTTTCCTTTTCTATTTATCGTATCTCTTATATTTTGTTTTCCATATTGTGAGGTGGTGCTTTCACATTAAACCAGTTGTTACCATCATTTTTAGAGTTAACATTTGGTATTTTCACTGAGAATTGATCTAAGGTTTAAATCTATGCTTCTATAATAGATCATCAAGGTCTACAAGGCAGATCCACAGAGAAGATTGCACCGAGAACCTGAAGATATCATGGCTCCTCCAAAGAGAAAGACAAGTAGGAGCAAGTCAGGTGTAGCTACAACTTCTAGGAATGTAGCCAATGATACTCAAGTTTCCCTCATGGCCAATAATCCTGGAATAATTCAAGCTTTAGGAGAAGTAGTAACACAAAGAGAACTCGTTACCATAGTAGAAGGAATGAACCGACTTCTAGAGGCCGCGAACAGAGCTCTAATGGAAAAACTAGATGCTTTACTTGATGCAAGGCCAAATTTGGGAAACAATAGGGTAGAGCTTGATTTGGAAGAGCAAGCACACTTATCTGCCTCTGATCGACGGAAAAGGAATCAAGGGGCAACCCAGAGGGTGTGCATAACTAATGTTGCGTGAACTATCACCGGAAGGAATGGAGACATTCTTCTCAGAAATTTGAATATGGAAAATGATCCTGATTACCAAGTCAAATGCTGATTAAGATTTGGATAGAATATCGGTTTTTGGTGAAGATTATGGTCATAATGCCAATGTGGACGATTCGATAGTTAGTGCTAATCAAGTTGAGAAAAAGCAACCCGTGAGACAATCTTCTCAAAAAATGGCAAGCACCACCAGAGGGGAACCCCCACGAATTAGAGAAACAAGACCCTAGCTAGCCAACCGAGGCTGTCTGCTAAGTCAGACACTTGGAAAAGGAACCGACATCCACCCCATGGAGCAATGCAATAATGAGGAGTATATCTCTAGGATGATCAAGAAAATAATGAAAGAAATCCTATTAAGAAAGGATGATGAGGAAGACGGGAGATTTTCCCCTAGTCGAACCCCATTCACATAAAGAATATTGAATTTGAAGTATCCTAAGAAATTCATCCCTCCTACTATGCCAACATATAATGGAATGACTGATCCTAATGTTTTTGTCTTCTAGTATTACTATCACATGAATGGTTCATAGGAAATCAATGATTTAAATTTCGATACTTTCCGGTGTACTTGGAAGGGGTTGCATCGCTGTGGTTTAAGAAACTTGCAAAAAAATCTATTGATAAATTCAAAAACTTGGCTCGTAAGTTCAAGCAGCAATTCAGGTTATACACTTCGAAGGAAAATGGTATTATGTCTCTATCTGTAATGACCAAGAACTTGGAGAACCATTGAAATCCTTTTTGAATAGCTTTAGTACCACAGTAATGGAAGTCGACAATTCTGAGCCAAGAATGGTGTTGATGGCTTTAGTACGAGCCTTAGTAAAGAAACCGAGTTTGGAAAATGGGAGAAAATGAAGGAACCTAATATGCTTGAAAAATTCTATAAGAAAGTTGACAAAATCATCAGGTTGGAAGAGACAACCTCGATAGTTGGAAGCATTTGTGGGTTGCTTGCAAAACCAAAAAGTTGTTGATCCAAAGGAGAATAATGATACCCAAGACATTGGGAAGAAGTCATGAAACCAGAAGAGAGGAAACGAAGGTAAAGGAAAAGGTAAAAAGTATGGGAAACGTCTTCAGTATTCTAGACCAGAAGATTTTACTCCTTTGAACGAGACTCCAGAAAAATCTTATTGGCTACCAAGGAGAAGAAACACTTCCCGAAGCCGCCTCCCATCAGAGTGTCCGACAATCATAAGAATTATGCAAGATTTTGTCGTTTCTATAATCAACCGGGTGAAAAAACTAATGAATGCCATCACCTGAAAAGTCTGATAGAGGAACTCATCAAGGAAAGTAAAGTACAACAATACATCAAGAAACCTATGGTAGCAGAACCGTCCCCAACAGCCCAAGGTTAGGTTATCCCAACCAACCAACCAAGTCCTAACAACCGGAATGGCGGTTAGAATAATGGAAAGGTAGTTATCTATACCATTTTAGGTGGACAACATTCGACACAAAAGGGTTGGGGAGAAATGGAAAGATACTCCAACGCCTTGAAATATTCCCCAAAAGATGAAAGTTGCATCATCTTAGAGGACACTAATCCAGTTAAGCAGCAGAAAACATTCAATGATGACATAGTCTTCAGGGCTTGGGATTCAGAGGGCATCGACGCTCCAACACTTGACCCTTTGGTAGTGACAGTTGGGATAGGTCTCACAACGGTAAGAAGGGTACTTGTCAATTGTAGAGCATCGGTGAACATTCTCTTTAGAAACAAACGAAATTGTCTATGACAGACGTATTGGCGTGTTAGATAAAAATCCAAGGATTCTCCGGTGAGTCATAACAACCGATTGGAACAATTGACCTACCTCTTAAATTAGGAAAAGGTGGAAGGAGGGTTGTGTTGATTCAAACTTTTGTTATAGTGGATATGATTTCTGCTTATAATACATTCTTGGGAAGACCCGCATTAATGGATTTTAAGATTACCTTAGCACCGTGGTGCATTGTGATGAAGTTTCCCTCAAAATATGGGGTCAGAATGATAAAAGGAGATCAAAATGCTGCTTGTGAATGCTACATATCTGAGTTGCGAGAAGCTTAGAAGAAGGAAAATGGTAAGAATGTAGAGGGATCCCTCCGCATTTGGAAATCTCTCTTGTAGAAACTAGAGGGAAACTCCTGCACAGGGGAACATAGTTATGCTCGTAAGGCTATGGACACTAGGAAAAATAGTGTAGAGGACCATAATTCAACACCAACAAAGATTAGATGCATGTCCCAGTAGACCCTAAAGATCAAACTCGAGTTCTGATTATCGGATCATGACTTGGCCTGAGGATGCAGAGAAAATTAGTGATTTTCCTTAAAGGTAATCTGGACGTGTTCGCATGGAGTCATGTAGATATGTGTGGTATTTTACCAAAGGTCGCAAGTCATGCTTTGAATATCGATCCTCGGTACACTCCAATGAAACAAAAGAGACAGACTTATGGTCCAGAGAGATCAGCAGCTTTGAAAAAGGAAGTTGATAGGTTAATGGAAAACGGGTTCATCAAGGAATCAACATATCTGCATTGGGTTTCTAACCTGTTACTAGCTATTAAGGCGAATGACAAATGGTGAGTATGCCTCGAATTTTCATACCTTAACAAAGTGTGCCTCAAGGATAACTTCCCGCTGCCCCGAATTGATTAGCTTGTAGATGAGATAACAGGGCATGAATTACTATGCTTTATGGACACATACTTCGGGTATAACTAGATTATGATGCACAATCCCGATCAGGAGAACACTAGCTTCATCATCGATTTGGAACCATATTGCTGCTACGTGATGTTGTTCAGTCTAAAGAATGTAGTGGCGACTTACCATCAATTGGTTAATATAATGTTCAAATCTCAGATCAGCAAAACCACAGAAGTGTATGTGGATGATATGTTGGTTAAGTCGCAAAAACCAGTCAATCACGAGGTAATTTATCCGAGATGTTCATAATCTTGCGAAAGTATGGTATGAAGCACAATCTGTTAAAGTGTTCATTTAGAGTCTCTTGTGGAAAGTTTTAGGGATTTATGGTCGGCGCTAGGGGCATTGAAGTTAACCCGACGCAAATTACGACCTTAAGCGAGGTAAGAGCCCCCAGTAATAAAAGGGAACTTTAGAGTCTGAATGTAAAATTTGAAACATTAAGTTGATTCATCTCGAAGGCAACCTATAGATACATTCCTTTCTTCGACGCTCTGAAGAAAAGGAAGAATTTCGAGTGGACTACATGATGCCAGATCACCTTTGATGAATTGATAACACATAGAGACTCCACCATTGCTTTCCAATCCCAGCGATTAAGAGGATTTGCTTATTTATCTAGCAATATCTTCCCATGCCTTAAGTGCATCCCTAGTATAAGAGGAATCTCGCGACTAGTAGCTCGTGTATTACATCAGCAAAAGATTCACTGAAAAGAAAAAAATTATCCCAAACTCGAGAAAATCGCCTACTGTTTGTTGATTGCACCAGAAAATTGCGACCTTACTTCAAAGCATACCCAATTAAGGTACTCACCTCCTAACCAATGAAGCAAGTCTTGTTTCACCCTGAAACTTTGGGTCGGTTATTGAAACGGATTATTGAGCTAAGATCTTACGATGTAACATATTATCCCCGAAGGGCGATTGATGGACAAGCCTTAGCTGATTTCATTGTTGAATTTACTTTTCGAGATGACGATGAGGAAGAGATGGTTGAAGTGGTTGTGCAGTGTAATTGTACATCGATTGAGCCATGAATGAGTATTATTCAGATGTGGGAGAGAGTCTCTCGAGGGGCTTCCTTTTCCTATGTGCTATGATTGTAATTCTGGACCACTAATAATGAAGTAGAATACAGGATCTTAATCGCATGGCTAAAAATAGAAAATGAATTAAATCTCCGAACTCTTCAAATCTTTAGTGATTCACAGCTCGTGGTGTGCCAAGTCCAAAGAGTTTCAAGCGAATGAAGGAAACATAGCCCCATATTTGTCAAAGGTATGGGAACTGTCAACAACTTCGATTATCACACCATCACTCACATTCTAAGGGAAGAGAATATGAAGGCTGATTCACTTGCAAAGTATGCTAGTTTTGGAGATGTCTAACACTCGATCTTTGTGTTGGTGGTAGTCCTTACTAATCCGAGCACCAGCGACAGGGTAGTGAAGTATGTTATGGAAACTACCGAGGAATCAATGTCGCGGATGACCCCTATAAAGGAGTACCTGAATAACGTAACACTCCCGGCAAGTCAGAAGGAATGGAAGAAGCTACTCGGGAAGGCTCCAAGATTCATTATGCAAGATGGAAAGCTATACAAGCGGGGATTTTCTATGTCATTTTTTCGGTGTGTGACCCGAGATGAAGCAAGAAGGATCCTGGCCGAAATACATGAAGGTGAATGTGGAGACCATTCTGGTGGACAAACCCTGGCTAAAAAAGTACTTTGGTATGGCTACTTCTAGCCTAAGCCGAACAGGGATGCTGCAGATCGTACTAGGAAATGTGCTAGATATTAGAGATTCTCCAAAATCCCAAGAGCCCGTCATTAGAATTAACACAGATAGTCAACCCATGGCGATTTGCTGTACGAGGGATTGATTTGACAGGAGTGTTAGCAATGGCAAAAGCAGATGCCAAATATGCAATTGTTGTTGTTGATTATTTCAAAACGTGGGCCGAAGCGGAATTGCTGGCCAAGATAATTGTTAAAAATGTTATTAACTTTGTGACTAATAACATTATTTGCAGGTTTGGCGTTCCACAAAAGATGTTAACCGATAACGGGACACAATTTGAGAGTGAGGAGTTTCAAAGCTTTTGTAAACGATATCAAATTGAGAAAAGCTTCGCAGTTGTAACACATCCACAGGAAAATGGGCAAGTCGAAGTGGTCAACAAGATCATTAAATTTACTATCAAAAATCGACTGACGGAAGCTAAAGGTGGATGGATGAACGAATTGCCACTTGCACTATAGGCTTATTGGATATCCCACGAATCAAGGATTGGGCATATGTCGTTTTTCTTGGCATTTGGTTTAAAAGAAATGATACCCGTGTAGTTAGAAGTCCCGACTCACCGGAGGATTCATTTCAACTAAGCCGAGAACAAGCAACTGCTACAAAAAGCTCTTGATACACTCGATGAAATAAGAGAAGTAGGACTCAGAATGGTTGGCACATTAGAAAAGAGTGGCGAGAAACTTCAATTCCAAAGTTCTCCATCGCAATTCCGAAGTCAGAGATCACGTCTTGAAACGGATAATGACCAACACTGGAGTGTTCGAGACAAATTGGGAAGGGCCGTATGTGATCGTGCAGAAGCTGTTTAATGGTACCTTTAAGCTATCCACAGTGGATGGAATTCCGATTTCTCGATCCTAGAATAGTGACCACTTGCGTCCTTATTTTACTTAAAATGTTGTATGAGAGTTGTAATTCTTTTGTTGCTATTTTCTATTAAGAATGAGCCACCCGAATATGCTAGAGCATTGTATCCGATATTATGCTATTTTTGATTATCAATAAAACACGCTCTTGAATTATTGGTACTAAATACTTGCTAAGAATTAATTTAAAATTAAAAAATTAATTTAAAATTAAAAAATTAATTTAAAATTGCAAAATGGTGAGGTCGATTTAAATTTGCATGTCAACAAAACTGATAGCGCGACTATGATTCATAAAAACGTTGCGACCCTTGAGAAGCTGCCTTTAAAGAGACCCAAGCATGGAAGCACATGTAAAAGGAAGTGTGGCATATAGCCTGATCTATTAAGGCAAGCTCGAAGGAGTCCTAACAATTGTGCGACAAGAAAAAGAGTGGGCAACATAATCACACCTAAGACCTCACCCACGTTGAGGCATTCAAAAGACCTTACCCCAAAAAGACACTCAATATAAATTGAGAAGTCCGGCCTCAGGAAATGTTCTTGGCCCAAGCCAGTCATGACCCTAGAAAGCAAAGGCATAAAATGATCGATAAAATTGAGTGGTCAAAAAACCTCGCTTCAATGAGGCGCTCGATATAAATTGAGAAGTCTAACGATGGGAAGTGTGCTCGGGCCACGCCAGTCACGACCCCAGAAAGCAAAGGCAAGAGACGATCAATAAAATTGGATGGTCAAAAAACCTCACTCCAATAAGGCGCTCGATATAAATTAAGAAGTCAGACCTCAAGAAGTGTGCTCGGCCCAAGCCAGTCACGACCCCGAAAAGTACAGGCATGAGACGATCAATAAAATTAGGTGGTCAAAAAACCTCGCTCCAATGAGGCGCTCGATATAAATTGAGAAGAACGACCTAGGGAAGTGTGCTCGTCCCAAGCAAGTCATGACCCCGGAAAGCAAAGGCACGAGGCGATCGATAAAATTGGATGGTCAAAAAGTCTCGCTCCAATGAGGCGGTTGATATAAATTGAGAATCCGGTTTGGGGAAGTGTGCTCGACCCAAACCAGTCACGACCCTGGAAAGCAAAGGAACGGGATGATTTATATAATTGGATGGTCAAATAACCTCGCTCTAATAAAGCACTTAATATAAACTAAGAAGTCTGGCCTCAGGAAGTGTGCTCGACCCAAGCCAGCCACGACCCCGGAAAGCAAAGGCATGAGACAATCGACAAAATTAACCGTTCAAAGACCTAATCCATTAGGGTACCCATAAAATGTTGAATGAATCTAGCCTTAGGGAATGCAACTAACTGATGATTGGTGAAAACCCTATGAAGCAGGGGCACGGTGTAACCAATGAAATTGGGCAATATGCAAAAGTAATTGGAACTCAGGCTTACCCCAGTCTGTGATGGCCTATGGTATGAGAGCAATACCACCTGTGATGACCTCAAAAGTTATTTAAATAAAGCATACCATAGGATTGTCTCGGTGCTGCGACAAATATAAAACATGTCACCAAAGGGTAAAACGCTATAATAGAATAAAATATTGAAAAATGCCGGAAGTACGCCAAGAAATATCATAGTACAGATGGTATAGGGACGACAACAAGTAAACCAGAATTTATTACTATATAATGTTCATTTACAAGAGTACTTCGAAATAGAAAAGAGGCGGGGGCTGGTACCCGCACAACCGCGAACAAAAAAAGGACAAGAAAGGCAGAAATGGAACTGTATAAGATGCGAAAGTCAAAACATCAATCCTTCTTCTTATCGCCTTTCGAAGCTTCGCTCGACGTGATTGTCGGTTTGGCAGGCCTACCCGGTTGAGCAGCGGTCAAAGCCGGACAAGCAAGGATCACATGTGTTTCTTCGTCGTCAGGAACATGGGCATCCTTTGATTTCTTGCATGCACTGCGCTTCCTGCTATGCTTATCCTTGGACTTCCCACTTACAGAAGAGGGTTCCTAAGCTCAACAACCGAATCACCCTCGGCGGTGTCCTTCTCTTCGATGTTTTCTCCGCCACCTCCAAAGTAAACCATCGGGTCATCCAAACCTTGCAAAGGCGCAATATGTTCAGAATGCAACCCCAGATGGGAGGCGGGAGAAGAAGCTGAGATAAGAATAGCGGGAGGAACCGTTGTCCGGGGAGAATTGACCGTTGGCGCAGGACCTATCGAAACAAGCAACGAGGAAGTAAAAAATTGAAGCGGTCCGTACAACGCCAGCAGGGGAAGAAAAGGAACCCGACAAGTCCAGTCCTATATCAAGTGAAAATTAAGCAAGTAAATCGTAAAACGTGAATGATGAAGGTAAGTGACCCTATAAGTCCAAGATGATATCGGCATTACTTGTATTCAAGAACTCCTGGGCTGTGATCTTAAAGTCCTGCTCGCTTTAGCCGTTGACCTCGTCACTAAATAAAGTTGCCTCAACATTCAAGTTATCAGTGGAAATAGTCAAAGAGGCGCATCTTCATCAAGAGTAATCTCCACAAGAGCTTTAGCATAACTGATCCTCTACAACTTCTCAGTATCATAATTAAGATAAATTAATCTACCAACATGGCATGCTAACCAGTTTATTCCCACCAAGGTCCACAGTAATAACGGAATGTTTGAAAACTGGATCCAGACAGGAATTTTCTTGATCTGCCTTTGAGAGCTACCAATAGTAGGATCACAATTAGTGATAATAAACATTCGCCCCCTAATGAAAATCGGATCAGATTGAAGAATCTTAACTCTATCCGCTTCATTAGCGAAATTGGATATATAAATCTGAATTTATATAGAGGAGTGAAAATCGGTTTTAACACCGATGTTTTTAATGGAAATTGAACTTAGCATTTTTAAAGGGAATTAAATGAGATTTTAGTGTTAGAAGTATAAAATAAGTTTTTACATGAAAATTCTATAAATAGAAGTATGAAAAGAAATTGGATTTGGGATATTATTTTTAAATGCGAAATCAAACTGTTTTGATTGTATAGAAGAAATATTATTCACACTTAATGTGAATAAGGGATTTAAATAAATATTTTGCAGATAGAATATTTATAAAGGAATTTAGGGTCTGAAATTTAAATGGAATTACTGAAAGTAGAAACTGACTGGAAATTAGTTGAGTTGAATGACTTTCTGGGTATTGATCTGATGTTGGTTTCGTCCTTCGGGGTTTATACTTGGGAAGTTGTTCTCTTACTAGTTTAAAGTTAGAAACTAATAGATGTAGGAAGATAGTGATGCGTGAATTAGAAATGGAAACGTTTTCCAAAGTTAATAACGTATATTTTCTAAAATTAGAAAATAAGGATTTGATGAATATATGGAAACGAGAAATGGTGAAATGAATAAATTTTTATTGATGATTGATCGGTAAGATTTCCATTTGGGAATTTGACCTTTGTTTGTACACATGTTTTCCCTTTGATAGTTAAATAACTGACTATTAAAGTTTTTAACCATTTCCGTTGTTAATACGGAGAGATCGGGATCATATTTATTATCTGAAAACCACTCTGGATGGTCATTAGCATTGCGAATCAAATATAATGAAGATAACTGAAGACGGAGTAGTGCCTTTGGATTGTCCAGTCCCAGGACAACTTGAATGGATGAATGTTTGACAGAGTATATCTGGTAGATCGCGTAAGTTGATTGTTTCAAACGTATTTACGTTGGTGGCAGAGGAACTCGTTTCTCTTAGCTTATACCCGTGGTATTTTTAGGGAAATCAATTTGTGATTTGATGGGTATGACAATGTGGTATTCAAAGTAAATAAAGGAGTGATCTATTAAAAGATACGTTATGACCTCAAGCCTCATCAACTGGGAAATGACAGAAATCGGGCAGGCAACATGGCTAAGTGGGTCGCACCCAATTAGGGTATATTGTCACCATCTAGAGAATATTCATATTTGTTACTTGTTTCAATTCTGTATCTCCCGGGAACGGTTATGTTGGTATACCAACTGTAATGTGATAATATATTCGGAACATTCAAGCGAAATGAATGGCCGATCATGTGTGGCCGAGTTGCAAAATGTTCTTGTTGAACTCCAGTGTATCACTTCTAGAGTACACTGATCGGAAGGGGGATCGCTTGTAGAGTACACTGATCGGAAGGTGGTTCCATACCTAGTCATAGTTGGGAATTCATTATCCAATAAGAGCCCGTGATTTTTGGTTTTATATTATATATGTAGAGCGTGAGATGAAAGCGTTCTGCTAGATTTCTATTTACTTGATTTAGACATTATTATAATATCAGAAAATATTGATCTTAAGAAATATTTTGGATTATCGTAAGGTAAAAAACATCCGTGTTTATGTGTGGATGGGTCTTATGATTATTCTTTCTTTTAAAATGATTTTAAAAGTTAATGAAATAGTTGGAGTTTACTCATACTAGTCACATGACTGACCAAGTGTTTATTTTGTTTTGTTTTCCCTTAACTTTTGGATGCCCAATTTTGTACGGGCAGTCAAGTAATCATTCTACAAATACTTGGAGAGCTGGAGCAGGAGGCTTCAGGATTATATAGCTATTATTTATTGCTGCTGTGATACTATGTGTTGTACTCTGAAATGGTATGTATATACAGTTATAAGTTTTGTATTTCAAATATTATGTTATATAATAAATTTTATTCGTTCCGCTGTGAGATTCGTGTTACTCTGATGTTGTTGTAATTGTGTTCTTCTTCTTCTTCTATTCTAATTTTCTATCTTATCTATTCTCACCCTCTAACTTCTTTCTATTAACGATCTGGAATGTTGGATGCCATAATATTTGACATGGGTTTTATGTCAATTTTTTGGGTCGAAAATCCCAGCTCGTTACAGTTTTTGTTTCACCAAAATCCGACTTATATCAAATCCTGTATATTCGATTAAAGTTCAAATCGAAAATTACAAACTACCGCGGCGTTTTGAGTTCGTTTTGTAAATATATATATTCCAACTCCATTTTAATAAATAAAATCTGATATAAAATCAATTATATTTCTAGTATAATATATAAACACATTTAAATATTCCAGTTTAAATGACACAAAAATCTGGGATGTTACATTCTTTCCCCCTTAAAAGAATTTCGTCTCCAAAACGACAAGGTAAGAAGAATGCTCTAATACGAGTTATTTTAAATTAATTGTTCTTGAATTATTATCAAAACAAATTCAGACTCTTTAAAATTTTCGAAAATTTCGCCAGCACCTCCTCTACACGGCTCGATCACATCAACTACAAATGTCACTACGGGCTCAACTTCTCCAAAAGAAAATCAAAAATCCAATGGCTACCCGACTCAGGGGTATAAAATCCCATTACTCGAATCAATATATAAGGTTTACCTCTTTGTCACATAATCCAATTCCAATTCTGAATCAATCAGCTAACTCCTCTTCGTTTTCCAATCGGTACTTCAATCTGTACACTCAAATCAATTCTATAGCCTTCTGAAATCTGCACTTAACTCAACTCATAATGCCAATATCAATCCATAGTTAAATAACTCAGTTTCATTTCATAATCGATTTTATTTCCAATTTATTATACTGGAAATTTATTCTAAATTGATTCAACTTCTTTATTGATCTATTTGATGAATTTTATCCAACCAACTCAACATCCAAATAGAAAACAACCAAATCATTTGAATTATATCCAATATTGATACTTACTGATCTGCATTCACTTTGGTTAATCATACTCGATTAATATTCGATGGATTTTCCATTATCATCCATTCGATTTTCAAATCTCAAAATTTATTTAATTTCATTTCCATTTTAATTCCATCTTAAATTAATTCACTTAACCAAGCTAAATATCGTTTTCATATCCAATTTGATTAACCCATTGGTTTCTAACCAATTCAATTTCTTTTCATAATCTAGTTTGAATTCCAATCAGATCAATCAAAACAACCAAACAAACATCAGTACTATAATATAGAAAATTCTTTCCTTTTTTCTATAAAAATATAATTTGGGAAAAATTATTTCATTTACCCTCTTTATAAAACAATATTGTGTCAGTTGCCAGTTCAATATGGTTTCCCAACACTTGAACCAATTAATAACATAATACAAAATTTTTTATATAAAATTTACAAATACGCTCTCTCGTATATATACTCAAACCTAGTCTAGGGTATTATTAACCCCATCTCTATCGAGTTACGCCACAGAGCCAAGGTTACTACTCAGCCCGGTTCTGATACCAACTGTGATGGCCCGTAAATCCATACCAATTTGAGCTGACTAATATCCTACACATTCAACACAAAGTGCATGAAAATACAGATCATTAATAGAAAGAAATAAGAGGATGAGAAAGATAAGATAGAACTATTAGAATAGAAGAATAAGAAGCTAACACAAAATCAGAATCCCACATCGCAGCGGAACAAAATATGATATAGAAATAAACCTTTATAAAGGACTTGAATAAATATACTTACCTTCATCAGAGTACAACAGAAAAATCTGGACAGTTATAATATCCTATCCACATAAACAGCGGAATAATATTATACACCATATGCCTAGGCTCCTCCAGCTCGTCTCTGAACTTCACAATATCCGATAACCTGAACCTGTTACTCGGGCTGACCCGAGACATTACAAACGCCACGGATCAGTATGGAGAACCGGCATGAGAAAACTCACTAAGTTTAATTAACATCCATACTGATTTAAAGTCCAAAATCCTTTTGAAAGAAAATGATAATAGTAAGACCAGCCCACACATAAAGACAGACGGTTTTTACCTTACTATAACCCAAAATAGCTTTGATATCAAAATCGAGTGATATTATAATAACGTCTATCAAATAAATAATCAAATAGTAGAATGCTTGCATCTCACGCTCTATGTATATAGTCTATAATCAAAAACCGCGGGCGCTTATTGGAGATTGGATTCCAACTAGACAAGGTATGGGATCACCTTCCGATCAGTCTACTCTAGAGGGGATACACTGGGGTTCAACAAGAACGCCTTGCAACCCGGCCACACATGACTGGCCACTCATTTAGCTTGAGTGTATCGAATATATTACCACCTACGGTTGGGATCAACAACCGTTACTGAAAGCTGCAGCAGCGAAATATAGATTAAAAAACAAAAAGGAATTTCTCTAGATGGTGAACGCACCCTGCTTGGGTATGACCCACCTAGCCATGCTGCCTCCCCAATTTCTGTCATTTCCCGGTTGATGAGGCTTGAGGCTACGTTTACTACTTAGAACATCTGGTCATCATTCACTTTGAATGCCACATCGTCAAATCACTAATTGACGACCTCAAAAATACACTGGGCACGTTTGAAGAAATCAATGTACGTGACCATTTGGGAATACTCTGTTAGACACTCGTCCATATAAGTCATCTAGGAACAGGGTGAACCGAAGGCACCCTCCGACCGCATCCTTGGATAACCCTATGGATCAGTAGCGAGAAGTCCTTGCAATCCGCAAAATTCCACTCACGACCAAATCACGTCAGAATACCCTCTGGTTGCAATCCAGAGAATATTCGACAACAAATCTTCCGCTTATGCAGATCCACGGTCTTCAATTGCTCCATCTCGATCAGCTTCTGGAACTCTTCAACGTTTATGTATTTGTTGGTTGGAATGGTTTTTGAATATAAATTTGATCCTGGTCTTTCCATACCAACAATCGACTTGGCCAGATTTTGATAGTCGATGTTTAAACTATCAAAATAACAATCATCACCCATAGAAAATAAAATGGATTCATTGGTTCAGTATACAGCATCACTTGGCCTTTTTTGGTTAAACCGTTGTTAATTAAATCTCTAAATCTTCCCAACATTTTGATTACTGCCTTTCCGATTCTTATTTCCAAATCAATTTGTTCAACTTATAACTATTCCATTTATAGTTTATAATATCATTCCTGGAATGTTACTGAACCCCTCAACTGCCATCGTTTCTAAACTAATATCATTCTTTGATAATCATGAAGTCGTTACATGTTGGGGTATTTTATTTACCTCTCAGACCTTGAGTTGACAACATTTTTATCTTCAGAATAAATAGAAGTTTATCATCGAATCTCAATTCCAGTAATTATTCCCACACTGCTATTTACTATAAAATCCCTTTTATAACCACTTATCTTCGTTTTGTTTCAATTAAATTCCATTTCATATCTAAAACATTTATCTTTAGATCTTATCATTTATCTTCATTTTAATAATCAATTTCAGTCTACTTAAGCTTCCCGTTAAATTCCAACTTATAATAATCTTGTTTGAATCTTTCCCTCTTATAGAATTCCTTTTCGGAAATTAATCCAAAATATAACTCGTATAAATATGAGTTAAACTTATTAAAATCCCTTTTAATTGTAAATAAGATCTTAAAGTCGCTTTTGACTTTATTAATCGAGTTCCGGTCCCTAGATCATTTCCTTAATTTAGTTAAATAATTAATCTCAACTTCTTTTATTTAAAAAGTTTACTTTATCATTAACTACTAATAAAATAGTTAATTTTCCTTCAAATGTTAATTTAAAATAATAATTAACTTTAATGATCTAATAATTGCTTTTAATAATCAATCTACGTTCAAGCAATTGACTTAGTTATCTCAAAACAAGGTTAATTCATTAACCAATTTCAATTAGTCGTTTATAGAATCAATTTAGATAATTTCATTTAATTTAATTTACAATATAATTAAATTAAAAATCACATTTAATTATTAATTTGAAATAATTAATCCAAACCTTAATCATGTGGATAATCCCTGCTCATTTGCTTATAAGACTCGCCAACATAAGAAATATATATATATATATATATATATACTTAGTTTATAATTACTAAATAATTTTTTATTTCCCTCAATAAACTATTATTCAAATAATCTATATGAAATAGATTTAATAGTTTGTTTTGGTTATAAATAAATTCTTATAACCTTTTCTTTATCGATTTACCTAACTATAAATCAATGTTCATAACATGATTCATTTTTAGGCCAACTGTTTCCAATTACT
The DNA here is from genome assembly GCA_030737875.1 of Allium sativum. Taxonomy (NCBI): domain Eukaryota; kingdom Viridiplantae; phylum Streptophyta; class Magnoliopsida; order Asparagales; family Amaryllidaceae; genus Allium; species Allium sativum. The sequence goes on from CM060913.1 coordinate 111,590,775, forward strand.
CAACCAATATCATTCATTGGTTAACAATAAACGAATGTTGAATTTTAATTCAACGATTAGTAATAAATCAATCATTCAATCATAATGGTTAACAGTTCATATAATATAATATGAATATAAACAACATATTTTGAGGAAACTGATTGGATCCCTCCAACCGGTCCTTCCCTGCATCGAAATGGGTTACAACACTATTATTATCACGGTAAACAGAAATAAACAGTTTAACAATTAACAATCAAATTTATAACGTCCATTCAAACATCCAATTATTTATTTAATACGTTTATATTATTATAAACGTAACCAACAAGGTAAGTTACCTTGTTTTGAATCTAATCATTAAAATAATGATTTAATTTGATTAAATTAAACAAACATTTAATTTAATCAGTGAATATCTAGAAATATTCAACATACAGACAAACAGTCATCCGATCATCAACCATCAGCAAACATTGCACACAAAATGAAAACCCGACTTATAAGTGGGATAAACTGATTGAGTTGAACTCATCTTGGTTTCTGTTCCTCGTCAAAACTGTTCGTTTCCAACTGCGTCCAATTCTGTCCAAAACAGCTCTACAATGTTGTGCTCACTCGTATGACTCTAATGCAACTGATAATAAAGGAGCACGTTATACAATTTATACCGTTATGGTTTGCTTAAAATAATTAATTGTTAACTTAATCCCAAATTAATTTATTATCCGCTTAGAGTAAATGGCCACATAATTTTATGATTAGGAAGATATAATATATGAATGTGTAGATCGGTAACTTGCAATATATAGTGTTAGGCGTAATTCTTTCTCACCATGTAGTGTTACTCTCCTCATACGTTAGTATATAAATTGGCCAGGTTAAACGTATATTTGGGTCACGTTATATGTTATATTAAATCTGGTGATGTACCAACGTTAACTAGGAAATTGATAGATTACCACGAAACTAACCATTGTTCACCTATAACTTAATACTATTCCTTCTACTAATGTAATGTGTGATATATATGTAACATTAGACTAAACTAAATATTAATTATAATATGCGCCCTTAATAAAAAAAACCCAATATTAAACTTACCCTTCTCCCATTATTTATTTTCCACACCACCTTCATGAACTATACATCTCCTCATTGCCAACCATCTTTCTTAAACCACCGCTCCAACCTGACATCGTACAACCGACCTCCCTGGAGTCCACGTCAGACCTACCTCCTCCCGTATGCTGCCACCACATCACCATTTACCGAGCTTAACCAAGCTCGGCTACTAGTCTAACTTCAACCTATTACATCTTTGTTCCACTATAGTTTTATAAACCAAATAGCTCCAATGTTTGCTGCATTTTATATTTGTTTCTTCCACCTCACGCCGTAATTTCCTCCACTGTTTCTAACTGTTTCCCTTGGAAGCATCGTTAATTCTCTTCACCCACGCAATTTCCATTTTCTTCTTTCGTTTTAACCCCTCCTATCATTTTTGAAAACTGCATGTCCCCCTACTTTTTTCCATGTCCAAAAACTGGCCCATGCACTGCACTTCCAGTCCGTGTTTGCCCTACCTTCTCCATGCCGTTCCCGTCAAATTCTGCATCACCCATCTTAATGCCATGCACTGCCGTTCATCCTTCCATCTTCTTCTAGTTCTTTCCCTTTCTTCCCAGCTCATGCAGACACACATCTTCCTTTGCACCATCCAACCTATGGATAAAACACTAACGCTCGCACTGCTTCGTTACACAGCTCCTCTAGTTTTTGTCCACGGGAGGCTGTAGTATTTCTTTGAACTTACCACAGAGTTGGTAATTTACGTAATAGGAAGGACTGTGTATATGGAATATGGGGTTATCCAGTAACAAATGCGGCACAGGCAAAGAAAGAAAAACACATATTTGTATAGTAGGAAGGATTGAATATATTTTTAGAAGTGTATTTTTCTTTTTTCTGGAAGTAAGAAAATCAAAGAGAGAGCGTTTTCCTTATGAAGAATGGTTGCCTATTTATACAAAGAGGGATCCCAGATAAGAATAACGTTGGTATGGGTTGCTGCATGATTTAAGGTTAGCTCCTCATCCTTTTTCCTTTCATAAGTTATGGTGGTTGCATATATTTTCATTTAAGAGGCGATGTTTGTGCCATACCTTAATTAATGGTGAAGACTTTGAGACATGGATGCCATACTTCGATTTTATGGTGGCATTAATGTAGAGACTTCACTAGGAAGGAATAGCGTGGTAGGAGCATGTGTTTTGTATAAGGGTATGGCTACAGGAGATGGTGGAAATAAGTTGATTGAGACTATACATAAACGCCATGCATGTCTAAATTCTAATTGAACGAACATACCGGTTAAGTTGTGTTTTCTTTAGGGTAGCATGTGTGTGACTTTAATGTTAGGTAGGCTATATTTTTATACTAATTTAACAGGGTATGAATATTAAATTATATTTGTACCTACCGCGGTTTTCGTTGAACGTTCAATATGTGCACCGATAATTACGGACTCCAAAATTACAAAAATAGATGTCATGGTATAATTTGACGTTATGGTCCCAATGAAACTAGTTTCGTTGAAAATGGACTCCGTTTGCACAAATAGCGTGTTTTAATTCAATTTATAATCATCGGTTCACCCTTGAATTTCGTCAATCGATAATTTAACTCCATTTGGCTCCAAACTGGAAATATAGCAATAATTAATTGTACGCATTTCAATAAAACTTGTTTTGTCGGAAATGAAGATCGTTTGAATAGAAAACTATTCATATGGCCTATATAATAGCAATAAAATAGAATTAAATCCAAAACAAATCCTATTTAAATAATAATAAATTATTATTATCGCATATCTCTAAATAAAATAACTAATATATATTTTAAACTTAATATTCAGAAATCCGATTTAAAACGATATCCAATATATAGAAATTCTCTTATATTTATTAAATAAACGTTATCGTTTATTAATGAAATTCCATAGCGAATATTTGAAAATTTGAATTGGATAAATCTTGTAATCTATACGATGAAATTTCCATTTTTCTCTTCCATTAGAAAAATATAATCAAATCGATCCTAACGGTTCTTGTTTCACCGAAATACGACTTATATCGGATCATGTATATTTGATTAAAGTTCAAATCAAAAATTACGAACTACCGCGGCGTTTTGAGTTCATTTTATAAATATATATATTCGAACTCCATTTTAATAAATAAAATTCGATATAAAATCCATAATATTTCCAATATAATATATAAACATATTTAAATATTCCAATTTAAATGACACAAAAATCTGGGACGTTACACTAATCCCAAAGCTATCCATATCAACTGGCTTGGTATCGTTATGGAAGGTAGAAACAACATCAAAGAATAAGATCTTGAAACCAAAGCCAAAGATCTGAAAGCCATGGGGAACTCAGTAATGTCGTCCAATGAGAAAAAAGGCGGTCGAGACCGCTATTACTGGAGCCAAGAGATATATAGCAGCCGAAAGCCATTGCCGCATTCGAAAGAGGAATCTGCTGAGCCAATATCAAAAGGGGGCCTGATTTGTCTATAAATAAGACCTCTGGGTCATATTTTAGGGGACCTTTTCTCATTTCCCAATTTTTTACTCCTTTCTTATAGAGTAAACCCTAATTTTTTAAATCAATTTGGGAATTTCCTTTGTAAACCCTTATGTACTCAAGTCAATGAGCAATAAAGAGTGAATTGACACTTAGCATATTTTCTATAATTGATCTTATTACTTCTTCCTCCTACTTATTCCTTCTCTACAATAAGTGCCTCATGCGCAAGCCTTGATCTTTCCCTAAGATTACCAAAATACCCTTCTACAAGCCATTTAGCTTATTAACTTGTGTTGCGCTTAGGGAACACTTGTCCCAAGGAAACTGTCGGTTATCGAGTCTCGTAAGCGTGATACTCACCCCTTAAGGGAAGAGTAACTAACCTTCGGGATCTAAACTTTGATACCTAGGAAATGCTAAACTGACTCATGCTTGTGGGAACTAAATAATCCCAGTTTATCTTTTGGTCCACTTCCTTAGGCCTATCTCCAGTATTGACGAAAAATATCGTTAACACAAACTCTAACTACGAAGCAAAGCAACTAACAGCACTTCCTTATTCCAACCTGCACTTTACTCAAATTGCAATGCAAGCAACAAATACAAGGCTAAATCATTTAATTTCATTTCATAATTGAATTTTATTCAAATTTATTATACTATAATTTAGCTCCTTAGTCTTCAATTATTATTTATTCAATCTTCAAACACCAAATCAGTTTAATTCCATCATTATATCCATTCTGAAATTATCTCCACTTAACCAAGTTAAATTCCAATTCCATATTCAAATAATTAATTGAATTTATAATTAGTTCACTTTCATTTAATAATATCAATTCTGATCTTATTTCAAAAATCATCTATTTAACCCATTTTGTTTTTTTTATTTAACTTAGCTTTGAGTTAAATTCCGGTTTATACATTTATGTTCAACTTTTATTAGTTAAATCTTCAATCCAAACAATTCCCTTTACTATCTTGACTTATTTAACCCAAGTTAAATTCGCTTTTAAAATTCTTACTCGTAAATCTTATGCGAAATTCTTCTTTTGGTTATGTATCGAACCATTCAAATTTTATAGTTCAACTTGAATTTCATTCAAATCAATCAACCATACCAGTATCTCAATAATTTGATCAAAATATTTCCTTTCTATATAAAAATATAATTTGGTAAAATTATTTCATTTACCATCTTTACAAAACAATATTGTGTCATTCGCTAGTTCAATAGGATCTCCAGATACTTGAGCTGGTCAAACAACACAATACAAAACATTTTTATAAAATCTAAAAATATGCCCTCTCATATATACACACTCCAAATAAATCTAAAGTATTACTAACCCCATCTCTATCGAGTTATGCCATGAAGTCAAGGTTATTACTGAACCTTATGCATTGATACCACTGTAACGACCCAATAGGATTCGACACCTGAGTTTAAATAACAATACATAAACCCGTATTACTTGCCAAAACCCAAGTATCTAAAACACCAGATAGCTAATAGAAAGAATTTAGAGGGTGAGATAAGAAAGAAAGAAATATTAGAATAGAAGAATAAGAAGAGGAACCAACACATAATCAGAGTGTCACATCATAGTAGAGCAAAATATAATATAGAAATAAATCTTTATTAAGAGCATTGAATACTTTCTATCGACAAAGTACATAAATACATCCGGACAGTTATGATAACACATCCTCATATACAATCACATAGTGGAAAATACTAGATACTAATAACACGTTTCGACTCCTCTAGCTCATTTCTTTGCAACATTCGATAACCTAAACCTGTAAAACTCGGTCTGACCCGAGCATTGCAAACGCCAGGATCAATCCGGTGCACCAGAGTGGGAAAACTCACCAAGTTTATAGATATCATCCAACTTGATTTTAAAGTAAACATTTCCTTTTGAAAGAAAAGGATAATCGTAAGACCAATCCACACATAAACACAGACGGTTTTTACCTTACCATAACCCAAAACATTTGAAATCATATCTATTCTGATATTATATTAGTGTCTAAATCAAATAAATTACCATCTAGCAAAACACTTACATCTCATGCTCCACATACATAGTCTATAATCAAAAACCATGGGATCCTATAGGGTAATGGATTTCCAACTCTGCAAGTTATGGAACCACCTTCCGATAGAGTATCTCTAGAGAGAAATACACTGGGTTCAACAAGAACATCTTGTAACTCGGCCACACATGACCGACCATTAATTTCTTTAAGTGTACTGAATATATTGTCACCCAATGGCTTTTTGTCGTGACCACCGTACTTCCCGGGAGATAAAGGAATGAAAGAAGAACAAATAAATTTTCTCTAGATGGTGACAATACATCCTGATGGGAGCAACCCACATAGCCATGCAGCCTACCCGATTTTTGTCATTTCCCGATTGTGAGGCTTTAGGTTACTATTACCTTTTTGAAATATCACGCCTTCATTCACTTTTAATGTCACATCGTCAAATCCGCCAAATCACTAATTGATGTCCACAGAAATACTCTCGGTGTTATGATAAGAAAAACGAATTCCTCCGCCACCATAGAAATCAATGTATGTGATCCTTTGGAAATACTCTATTGGACATTCGTCCATACAAGTCATCTAGGAACAGGATGAACCGAAGGCGCCCTCCTACCACATCCTTATATAGGAATCGCCCGAAGGATAGGTAGAGAGTGGTCCTCGTAAATTCGAAAATTTCAATCATGACAAAATTATCGCAAAAATATCTCTGGTGGTCAAACTAGAGAAATTTAACGAGGAGTTCTTCCGTTCATGAAGATCAATTGTCTTCAATTTCTCCATCTTCAATCAACATCTTCGACATTTACATATTCATTGGTTCGAAATGGTTTTCGAATATACATTCGATTCCGGTCTTTCCGTACCAACAATCGTAGAGGCTAGATTTGATAATCGGTTATTTAACTATCAAATAAACAACCATTCATTCATAAAAAGAAAATGAATTCACTGACCCAATACCCAGCATCATTTAGCCTCTTTAATTAACCAATCGTTAATTTAAAACCCCTTTTCTTAAACTTTCGATCTTTGTAAAACATCTTGTTTACTATTTGATTAAATTATGGTTTTAAAATATCACTATTCTCCCACATTCACCAGTCCCTAACTTTAACTAGTAAGAGAACAACTACCTAAGTATCAACCTCGAAGCCCGAAACCAACATCGGATCGACAATCAAGAAGCCCTTCAACTCAACTAATCTCCGTTTAGTTTCTAATTTCCTTTCCTCCATTCCTTAACTTGTCATCTATCAAATCATTTCATTTATTTAAACACAATGTTTGTAAAACGTCCATTTGTTAAAAAAGATCACTTTTAAATTCTTCAAATAAATCATTGTACACTTGATGATTTCTTTAACCCCTTATCATTAATTAAATCAATCCTCGTATATTGCCCCAATTTTCTATTTAAGAAAATATCTCCGAGTTCATTTGGAAAATAAATTCCAAACTTATTTACTTTATTAGTTCGAATCAATTATGATCATCCCTTTTCATTTGCTTCAAACTCTCCTTTAAACTTATATTCAACGCATTAATCCAGTTCACTTAACTATTGTAGGTCCTATTGATAATCCCATTAACTAATTAATTTCTCAAGTTGGATAACTCTTATTCTGGAATTTAAAAGATGGTTAATTTATTACAAAAATTAAATCCCATTTTCCAACTTTCTTAACGTCTTTACAAGACCATTATATTATTTTTAAATCATTAATATTATAAGTTTATCACAACTTCGAATTTACAAAATAACGTCATAAGTTCTTTTAGTTATAAATTTAAACAATTATAAAAACGTAAATAAAACTTTGGCATTTACTTTTTAAAACAAACGTCTTATTTCAAATCCATATAATATAATTATTTTAAAAATGTTCAAAATTGATTTCTTGTCGATTCCAAAAATCTTTTATTTAATTGACGGTACTAAAGAGGCAAATGTCTACTATAGTACCAAACCGTGAAATATTAACCAATTTCTAATTGAATCACACACATTCAATCATACTGATAAACGTTATCAATATTAGTGAGGAATCTTGTTGGATTCCACCAACCTGTCAATCCCTGCATCACAATTTTATGTTCTTCAACATATATAATAATATATAAAATTTAACAACTATGGTGAGAAATCCAATTGGATCCCTCCAACCCGTTTTTCCCTGCATCCAAATAGGTTACCTTAAATAAACTCATTCAATTCAATTTAATAGGTAATTTCTATAAACATCCAATAACAATAATCTAACATCAACCATTTAATTTAACATGCTTATATAAATATAAACATGACCAACAAGGTAAGTTACCTCAATTGGTTCCAATCATTAAAATAATGGTATGGTTTTAATTAAATTAAACAAATCATTTAATTTAACCAATTCGTCCAATATATAAAAAGTATTTAGCACACATTCAACGAACATCTAATAATTATCAATCATAGCACATAAATATTAAAACTGACTTATGTAAAATATAAGTGGAACAATTGAGTGAGCTTTACTCACCCTAATTCTCGTTCGTTGTTAAAATGGTTCGATTTAGGTAAATCAAACAGACGTTTAATTTAAATAAAAATTCCAACTGCTTCCAACATTGTCCCAAATTGCTCCAGCACGTTACGCTCATCAATATGGTTTCGATGCTTCGGTTTCGTTGAATTCTGATAATAAATGAGCATGTTACAATATGTTTTAATTTAAACTATTAAAACTTTATTTTAATCTTAATTTAATCGTAACCACTTATTTAAAAACATCGACTACGTTCATTTCAGTTTGGGCATATATTTAATTTAGATTATGCATATATAAACGTACATCACATTATTGCTAAATTTGTTGAAAACGTCAATATAACTTGGTTATATAAATGTTTACACACAGTAATGGAATTAGGCATGATATAAACTTTGATTAGGCACCATAATTAAATTTATATAAATAGGCCACGTAAGTAATGGGGTTATGGCCACGTTAAGCATATAGTTAGGCATATATGATCTTCCATTAGGCATATATAATCTTCCTACCTGCTACAATTTCTTCTCATTTCAGCTTTGTTTTCTTTTAAACCGCTCTTCGATCTCCACGCCAGCTTCCTCACTGCACCACACCATGCCTTTATACACTGACAACCACCACTCCCCACCTCCCGACCATCTGCTTCCCTTACGTGTATATATATATATATATATATGTGTGTGTGTGTGTGTGTGTGTCTTCTTCATTTCATACAGCTCCTCATCAGCTTGCATTTGAACAGCAGGACATCCCCATGAACCACTGCACTAACCACTAAACCCACATGCACCGCATCCCAAAAAACAAATGCCATCCATGACCCCTTCAACACTCACACCGCTGCTGCCTTCCGACCACCGTAGTGTTGGCCACCACTGGTTATTTCCAACCTCCCCATTCCGACAATGGGTCAAACTCGTTACCACCTACGATACTTTAGTTGGCACCGTCAAATGGTTTGAAACAGACGAGGTGATATAAATATATAACGTGAGGAGTGTTTTTCTTTTCACTCAAAACTAGAGAGTAAACATAAAAACGAAGGCTTGCGTTAATATAGATAGGTGCTTGAATTTTGTGGATAGAAATGATGTTAGTTTCAATAGTACGAGGTTAGCCTGTACAAGCTTGAATTTTAGGCACTACTTCACATATAGCTCTGCTAAAAGGAGAGTACACTGATGTGTTAAGTCATGGCATGTTCTTCTGTGTTGTAGGTGTAAGATATGTAGTGTTTTCTTATGTGTAAGGTGGAAAAGAAAATAAATAAGATACCTCAAGTGTGTAGAAATGGCTTGCATGTGTGCGTTGTGCAGGCATAGGTGTTTGGATCAGCAATTTCACATAGCATAGAATGTGTACGTATTTACATATAGGCTGCAGAATTTTAGCCTTAGGCATGTGTGGTTGCATTTTGGGTCTGCATCATTTTTATTAGGTTGCGTACAATAGCTTAGGGTAAGTTAAATTTTGTCTAATTACTTAGAATTTAAGCAGTTTATTTCATAATATTTTATACGGTTAAATTTTATTTTACCGCTTTTTACGTTGGGCATTTAATATTCGTACTCACATTTACGAAATCCAAACGCGATTAAAATAGACGTATGGCTACGAATTCACGTTCTGATCCCAATGAAATTTGTTTGATCGAAATCCGACTCTATTTGCAAAAACGACGTTATTTTATTTTAAATTATTTATCAGTTCACTTTTAAATTTCACACACCCATAAAACAATTATGATTGGCTCCAAATCTGTAATTTGGCAATAATTAGCTACACGTATTCCAATAAATTCATTTTGTCGAAAATAGAGATCAGTTGGAAAATAGTTATTTCTAAGGCTTATATAACGCTGATAAAATATAATAAATTTTCAAATCGATTCAGTTTAATAATAACAACTTATTATTATCATATATATCCAAACGGAATAATATATATCTTCAAAGATAAACCAGTATGGATTTCAAATTCAACGTTAACATTTCTAAGTTAAACGATATCTGAATTATAAAAATAAAACTTATTAAATTTATTAAATAAACGCTATGGTTTATAAATGATTTCCGTAATGACTATTTGAAAATTTGATTTGGACATAAGTAACAATCTATAATATGAAATCTTCATTTATCTCTTTTATTAAAAAAATATAATCAACTAGATTTAAACATTTCTTATTTCATAAAATTCCGAATTATATCGTATCTTGTATATTTAATTGAAGTTCAAAACTCAATACTACAAATTACCACGAAGTTACGAGCTCATTCTAAATTAAATATAAATGTAACATTCAAACTTCGTTTTTATAAACGAGTTCAATATTAAAATCCATTAATATTCCAAATATAACATCTAAAACAGCTTCAAATATTCAAATTCAAATGACCAAAAAATCTGGGTTGTTACGCAATGTACAATGTGTATAAATACGAATATGCTATCAGGTGAAGCTGTATGGGAGCTATTCTTAATCATCTTAGAAAATTGACAATGTAAGATAGAAATGGTGGAATGGCACCGACTGAGCACATTTGTCGACTTATTTCTGTATATCCTTCTATAGGATTTGGAGTCTGCCTAAGACGCTGTCGGTAACCTGAACCTCATCCCAAGATATCCCATGCCTTAGACATAATTGTCAAAGTCTTGACTCGTTAGTAGTAGATACCCATGAGTCATGGGGTTGCTAAGGAATAATCGCACTATTGAGTGTATCGGGAGCTTGATTGTCTCCTACTCCTCCTACTTCCCCATCCATATATATTCCTTCATCAGATGATTCTACATCCTCAAGGATATCGACTTCAAATTATGGATTAGTACCGTCTGAGTTAGAATCTGATGGAAGAATGTTGGGATTGGTTGACGATTTTGGCGCTTTGCCTTTCTCAGACTCTGAATATCTTACTGGACACCTTCTAGACATGCTTTCTATGCTATCCTAGAAATGTCGAAGATTAGAAGTAAAACAACCTATCCCTATGTGTGTGTGCTAATGTGTGCAGTGCGAATGTGGTGAAGCATCAAAGAAGTAACAAAGCATCAACATGCATCATAGTATTGCGGAAAGTTCTATTTTTAAGTCTAAGATTTCTGGGTCAGTATGTTATGGATTGAAGTTTTTGTAGTTTCTTGCTCATCAACGAGAATATTTGTCATGTTGGTGTTGATCAATTTGTAGATGCATTATTATGGATTGAAGTTGTTGTAGTTTCTTGCTCGTCAACGTGAATACATGTATATGTGAAAAACTTATTTTGGATATTTGAAGTATTTAGAGCACAAAGGGATGATGACTTGGGTCGAAGACTTCGGATCACGATTTTTGGGTCGAATAGCCCCTTGTCGAACTGACTCGGGTCGAGAATTTTTGACCTGGCCCTATCATCTTCTTCGAACAACAAAATTTCACCGAATAAAAGGAAACGCATCAGGTCGAATGCCTTATTCGACTCGAGGAGCTCTAAGCCAATTCGGTCTCCCGCGTTCCTCTCCTTCTCCCCCAATCACTTTTACCAAGAAACTCGCAACCCTCGTCTATAGCTTCTCACGCCTTTACTCTCCATCACCTGATTTCCATCACGCCCAGACTAAGATTGCCACCGACGGCGATCTCGACAGTGTTATGACGGTGGCTCCAGTGCACCGCCCAGCAACATCAACCATGCCTCGGCCCCTAATTCTAATTCTAATCATAGCGAATATCGAGAATCTGAGGCTACATCTGTTCATTGTGACGAATCAAAACATAACAATAGAAGTTGATGCCTACCTACGAACAGTGGTCGAAATTCGAATAGGTTGATCCGATTTTTGAATTATGGTTTGAAGGCTTAAGGCGGTTCGGAAGTGAATAAGCGGAGTAAAGAGAAAAAGGGAGATAAGTTAGATTATATGTGACACGGAGAGGCCTACATATTCTCTAAAAAGACTGGTTGATCTAGCATTTCAATAACAGACGTGGGAAGTTCAGAACTGGTTGGGTCGAAAAGTCATCGGGTCGAGTTTTTTCGACCCAAAGCTGCTTCTAGTTTTTCAACCAAAGATGTAATACCCCACATCCGTTAAGGTCACTCACAAAGGGAATGAATTAACTTCGGTGGAGAGTTATAGGTAAAAGATACAGATAAATTACAAGACAAGCAAAATTAAAACAGCGGAAAATAGAACCTTACTTTATTGATAAAATAGTTTGTACAACAATTGTTTTCCAATACCAGAATATCTGTCTTACAAAATAAAGAAGCATAAAATAACATTTATATTCCCCAATGTAGCGTGAGCCAACCATAGCAATGGAAAAGAGAATCCAAGCAAAACTTCGACTAATCTTCAGCTTGGAAAGAAAATTGGGCTTAGTAGTAATATTCCCTCCCTGCCAACCTGGGGGGGAGGGGGAACGGAAGACAAGAAAGCGAAAGAAAACAGAGCCAGACATAAAATATGGTAAGTTCAGTAACTTTCAGCATGTGAATAGGTAAAAAGCAACATGGCATGGATTAACTGAATATAAGACAACATCATGATGACGGGAATCATAAGGTTAGCACAAGATATGATAAGGTTAGATAAACTGGATGCACTTCTATACTTTCTCTACTTTGCTACTACCTTGTTATTCTAATTTCTATATTTCCGCACCACCAAACTAGTGCCCAACTAGTAATCTGTATAATCTGATAAAACAATAACGTGATCCCAATCCCCAAAATTGTGGTTGTTTTCAGCTGTACATCAATTATTTATTACCTAGATCTAATCTAGGGTTTTCCATCGAGCGCATTCTAGATCCAACCAGGGTTTATGCTACCCAGGGCTACTCGGGTTTATGCTAGCTATTGAATGTTTCTCGGATTTTAGGGTTTACGTGACCTAGGTCCAACTAGGGATTATGCTACCTATCGAATGGAGCACCTAATCTAGACACACTACCCAGAGTGGTATATGTTCCTAGACTTTCCCCACGTATGTGTCGTGGATCGTTATCGTTGTCTAGATGCACATGTCCTCTATATGTGTGACCCGAGTCTCGTGGCAGGGCAAATCAAGAAACACGGAACTCGGTCGGGAGCTTTCAGATATCTGCTGATGCAGATGCTAAGGTATGTTTTCCAGTGGCTATGGTCCCACTTGACCCCTCCCTCAACTAATGAAAGGCCACCCATGAAAAAAATGAGAACTATACGCAGGCCCTCTATGCCCCCACTAACCTATGGCCATCCGCACCCATAACTAGATAGCAAGTATATGGTCTTTTGGAGTTCTCTGCCTTTCCGCTGTACGTATCTCGACTGACTCAAGATGGTAGTTAGATGACGAGTTGCTATCACAGGGCTACTGGTCTCGCCGAATCACGCTGGTCCATCCTAGTCTTTAGGTTGCCTTATATTGCAACCAAGGCATACCCTTGGTTCTTCTAACGCAGACCTTAACCTCTATGAGCCCAGGAGGATCATCTGCAGCCTTACAGAGGGATACCAAGAGTACCCTCACGTCCCCTCGAAGCCGCATTCCTCGTAACCTAAATTCGTTGGAGCCTCCTTCATGATCAGGTGGACATTCGCTCCTTCTCGTGTTCAACTTGGTTTCCTTGACTAAGGTTTACTACTTTGTTCTCTTAACTAAGGTTTACCACTTAGTTTCCTGAATCGTTAACTTTCTTAACTGAGGTTTACAACTTAGTCTTCTTAACTAAGGTTTATTACTTAGTTCTCCTTCTCGTTATTCACTTAGTTCTCTTTAACTAAGGTTTATTACTCTGGTTAAGTGTTGGCTTTCTTGTGTTTGACTTAACCCTGCCCTTTCATCATACTACACTAGTTAAGTGATTTCTATTAACTTAACCTTAGCCCTTCATCTTGTTATATTGGTTAAGTGTTCCTCATTAACTTAACCCTGTTCATTTATCATGTTATAATGGCTAAGTGTCCCCCACCATCTAGTCTAGATAACATGCTAAATAAGTCAAGCGTTCTAAATTTACCTAACCCCACCTTCTAGTCTAGTTAACATGTTATTATGGTTAAGTGTTCTAAATTAACTTAACCTCATCCACGTCATATTGGTTAAGTATTCCTATTAACTTAACCCTAGTTGTTCTATTATGTTGGTTAAGTATTCTATGAACTTAACCCTACTCATTCTTGTTATATCGGTTAAGTGTTCCTATGAACTTAAACCTAACTCATTCTGATTATATCGGTTAAGTGTTCTTATGAACTTAACCCTAACTCATTCTGATTATATCAACATATTTATGATGCCAAATTATATAAATTTCATGTTATACCAAATTTCCAAGTTTTCAATCACATTCATGTTAATTTCATGTTTTGCCCAAATCGCATTTCCATCGTTTGTGTAATTGTGATTCAGTCTAGATTATAGGTCAATCTAGATTCGTAGATAAAAGGGAATTGACAAGAATACCATGAAAAGATAGGCATAAGTATAGGTACTACGAACTACATATCTAATAAATATACTGAATAAATTGATTAAAACATCGCAGGCATATAGATCTGATAACATTATGAACATGAAAAGGTTTTAATAATAATCTAGGTCCAAGAACATGGATAGATCTAACTTAATAGAAAAATTCCCAAAATCAAGATCCAAGGATAATTAAGAATAGGTCTGAATATAAAATCAATCTTAGATCCAATTTCATAGTCATAATCCTAGGAAATAATCTCATAGTCATGAATCATAGGTGATTAGCCACAATGGTCCTTGTCACAGTCATAGGTAACGGTCTTATGTTCACAGTCATAGGCATAGTCTTATGCTCACAGTCATAGGCATAGGTATGGTAATTAAACACAATAGTCCTGAATCAGATCCAAAGGCATATACAAGCACAGATTCAAACGAAAGGATCTGACATATTCTCATATCCATTTAATTACATGTCACAAAATAGATCTAGGCGTTCAAATCTAAAAATTAACTGACTTACACTGATCGGTTTTAGAAAAAGATAATAAGATAACGTTGTAGTGATTTGCTATGATTTGCGTGACATTGCTCGAAGCTGTTGAATTAGCCTTTGCTTCCTTTCTTGAAGCTTTAACTTTATTTGAATCTCCAATTTGAAGAAGAACTATAACTCGTTTTAGTGGAGTATAAGATTTATTTTAATGGTGGAGGCTTAGAATAGAGAGAAACAACATGTAGACGGCTCAAAGAATTTGTGTGTATTTAGGTTGGGTATTAGGTTGTATATATAGGATTTCAATTTGACTAGAGCCGTTAGATGAACCCTAGAAATAACCACAACCATTCAGTCAAGATAGGGTGATGAGTCAGCACTAATGACTCAGCAAGGAGTCAGAAATACTAAGCAATGAGTCACAATATGGATCAGAACACACCAGAAAGCTGTGCAGGCTTTAACCTCGGCCTGGGCGCACTTGCAAAGTGCGCCAGTGCAACTTTGCATGGGCGGACTTCCCAAGTGCGCCAGTGCAATTTTGTTCTGGCGCACTTCCCGAGAGCGCCAGTGCATTCTGGCCTGTTTCTGGTTTTTTCTGCCTAACTTCGTTCGTCCATATCTCCTTCATACGTTATCCGTTTTACGCAAATTCGGACTCTGTTTCCACCAGAATTCCGAGACGAACGCAATGGCGTAACCCATTTCCCTTAGTTCTCACATTTATAATTAAGTATTCTTTAATTCTTTAACATTAATATAAAAATTACAGGGTGTTACATTCTCCCTTCCTTAGACGAAATCTTCAAGTCAAGAAGAATGTGCATCCTACCATCCAATCATCCATCTACTCAACCATCAAACACATGCATCCATTTTCCTTAAAATATTTCTATTGCCGTATGAACATATGCAAAAAGTGTGTGTATATGTTTCTTATCTAATGTAAAATTAGGCAGTCTACTGATTCAGTTGACCTCCTTAATGCAAATTATGTCAGTGCGATGCGTCCAACATGTATGCAATCCTAATGATACATATCATTTCTATACGAGTGCATAACCATTCACTCAAATGCAACGTCCATATGATAACACCTTAAATTCAATTCACAAACGGATACATATATGCAATATGAAAGTGTCTGAGCTGATTTAGTGCCTAATGTATGCATCCACAAGCAACCACTTGCATCCATCAATCATAACATGTTTCAAATACATGTTTACATCCATTGGCTTCTTCCTAAGGATCGATGATATGTCCTAGAGGATATACTTTAAAAGATAGAAACAAGTATAAAACTCCTAGAAAAGAGATCGAGGATATACCCTCAAGAAAAAGGTATGATGCGCGTGTCTTATCTTCAGTCTCCCCCGTCGCGTCTTCTTGAGCTTTACTCCACTGTACCTTAACTAATTAATCTTCACGATTGCGGAGCTTCTTGATCTCCATTTCCAAAACTGTCGTTGATCGGATAACTGGCTTTGCATTGTCAACTGGATATATGCGGAAGTCTATCTCACGTTTTAGGGGACAAACCCCTAACCTAACCGAAGACATCTGCGTGCTCATGGACTACTCTAACGGATCGCAAACAGTCGATAGATGTATCATGTGATTCTAGGTAGCTAGGCCTAACTGATCCTTTAGGATCATATGAAATTTCGAGAGTATTTCCGAGGAGAATCAAAAGTCTAACTACCCTCCCTTCACAATTACTAGCTAACCAACCCATGCCTAGAATCAACCCATAGCCCATTAAACCCAAAAACATAAGCATTACGCTTAAACCCAATACTTAATTATAGCTATTCTCAAATCCTTACAAACCAAAGATAAATGGGTCGAACCACCAACTGGATTTGAGACTAAAATGGGATTTTCTACTATACAAGTACTAAGGTGCAGAGACTCAACTATGGAAGCATATATGAACAAATGTGAAGTGCTAAAATCAGAAAGAGTACTAATGGGATGATCAAAAAGAAAAGCTAAACTACCCCTCTCTTAGGTACACTGGCGGTGAGAGCATGCATTTGCCCTCCTGAAAACCTCGTCCTTTGTTCTTGCCCTTGTCGATATACCATAGTAAAGATACCTCCTCTTGTCTTACGTTTTACTATTCTTTCCTCCTTTGTGAACCAAGTCCATATCCATGAGTTTCTCATTCTTGGGTTGTGCTCCTTAGCCAAACTCCCTCATTCTCATCTTACCATCCTTGTGTAATCATGTTGATAAGTCTGTCGAAAGTTGCCTCCATCGCACGGAAAACCCTACAAATCTTAAAAGAAAATTAGCCGTAGGTGAAACTACTACGACTATAGATGGAAGTTGGGCACTACTTTGCCCTCTGGCAGGTTTCGTAGTCTCATCAAGCCTACGGAATCATGCCGCGATGAGGTTACCTCCAAGAAAGCCAGGAGCCCCAGAGACTCAAGAAAGAAGGAAACAAGGACTCAAATAGAGAATCAAAAGATAGTGCATATGGCTTTGGGGAATATGCCTTTAAAACAAAACTTTTCTTTTGAAAATGCTTCTTATTAAAACCTTTTTGAAAATAATTTTTCAAATCTTTTATCTGATCCGGTAACCTTCATCTCTGATACCACATGTAACACCCCACATCCGTTAAGGTCACTCACAAAGGGAATGCCTTAACTTTGGTGGAGAGTTATAGGTAAAAGATATAGATAAATTACAAGACATACAAAATTAAAATAGCGGAAAATAGAACCTTACTTTATTGATAAAATAGTTTGTACAACCATTGTTTTCCAATACCAGAATATCTGTCTTACAAAATAAAGAAGCATATAATAACATTTATATTCCCCAATGTAGCATGAGCCAGCCATAGGAATGGAAAAGAGAATACAAGCAAAAATTCGACTAATCTTCAGCTTTGAAAGAAAACTGGGCTAAGTAGTAATATTCCCTCCCTACAAACCTGGGGGGTGGGGGGGGGGGGGGTGGAACGGAAGACAAGAAAGCGAAAAAAACCAGAGTCAGACATAAAGTCTTATAAGTTCAGTAACTTTCAGCATGTGAACAGGTAAAAAGCAACATGGCATGAATTAACTGAATAAAAGACAATACCATGATGACGGGAATCATAAGGTTAGCACAAGATATGGTAAGGTAAGATAAACTGGATGCACTTCTATACTTTCTCATCTTCGCTACTACCTTGTTATTCTAATTTCTATATCTCTGCACCACCTAACTAGTGCCCAACTAGTAATCTGTATAGACTGATAAAATAATAGCGTGATCCCAATCCCCAAAATTGTGGTTGTTTTCAGGTGTACATCTATTATTTATTACCTAGATATAATCTAGGGTTTTCTATCGAGCGCATTCTAGATCCAACCAGGGTTTAAGCTACGCAGGGCTACTCGGGTTTATGCTAGCTATTGAACGTTTCTTGGATTTTAGGGTTTACGTGACCTAGGTCCAACTAGGGATTATGTTACCTATCGAACGGCGCCCCAAATCTTGGACACACTACCCATAGTGGTATATGTTCCTAGATTATCCCCACGTATGTGTCGTGGATCGTTATCGCTGTCTAGATGCACATGTCCTCTATATGTGCAACCCGAGTCTTGTGGCAGGGCAAATCAAGAAACATGGAACTCGGTCGGGAGCTTTCAGATATCAACCGATGTAGATGCTAAGGTCTGTTTTTCCAGTGGCTATGGTCCCACTTGACCCCTCCCTCAACTAATGAAAGGCCGCCCTTGAAAAAAATAAGAACTATACGCAGGCCCTCTATGCCCCCACTAACCTATGGCCATCCGCGCCCATAACTAGATAGCAAGTATATGGTCTTTTGGAGTTCTCCGCCTTTCCGCTGTACGTATCTCGACTGACTCAAGATGGTAGGTAGACGCCGAGTTGCTATCACAGGGCTACTGGGTCTCGTCAAATCACGCTAGTCCATCCTAGTCTTTAGGTTGCCTTATATTGCAACCAAGGCATACCCTTGGTTCTTCTAACGCAGACCTTAACCTCTATGAGCACAGGAGGATCATCTGCAGCCTCACAGAGGGATACCAAGAGTACCCACACATCCCCTCGAAGCCGCGTGCCTCGTAACCCAAATTCGTTGGAGCCTCCTTCATGATCAGATGGACGTTCGCTCCTTCTCGTGTTCTACTTGGTTTCCTTGACTAAGGTTTACTACTTTGTTCTCTTAACTAAGGTTTGCCACTTAGTTTCCTGAATTGTTAACTTTCTTAACTAAGGTTTACAACTTAGTCTTCTTAACTAAGGTTTATTACTTAGTTCTCCTTCTCGTTATTTACTTATTTCTCTTTAACTAAGGTTTATTACTCTGGTTAAGTGTTGGCTTTCTTGTGTTTGACTTAACCCTACCTATTCATCATACTACACTGGTTAAGTGCTTTCTATTAACTTAACCTTAGCCCTTCATCTTGTTATATTGGTTAAGTGTTCCTCATTAACTTAACCCTGTTCATTTATCATGTTATAACGGCTAAGTGTCCCCCACCATCTAGTCTAGATAACATGTAAAATTGGTCAAGCGTTCTAAATTTACCTAACCCCACCTTCTAGTCTAGTTAACATGTTATTATGGTTAAGTGTTCTAAATTAACTTAACCTCACCTACGTCATATTGGTTAAGTATTCCTATTAACTTAACCCTAGTTGTTCTTGTTATGTTGGTTAAGTATTCTATGAACTTAACCCTACTCATTCTTGTTATATTGGTTAAGTGTTCCTATGAACTTAACCCTAACACATTCTGATTATATCGGTTAAGTGTTCCTATGAACTTAAACCTAACTCATTCTGATTATATCAGTTAAGTGTTCCTATGAACTTAACCCTAACTCATTCTGATTATATCAACATATTTATGATGCCAAATTATATAAATTTCATGTTATACCAAATTTCCAAGTTTTCAATCACATTCATGTTAATTTCATGTTTTGCCCAAATCGCATTCCCATCGTTTGTGTAATTGTGATTCAGTCTAGATTATAGGTCAATCTAGATTCGTAGATAAAAGGGAATTGACAAGAATACCATGAAAAGATAGGCATAAGAATAGGTACAACGAACTACATATCTAATAAATATACTGAATAAATTGATTAAACCATCGCAGGCATATAGATCTGATAACATTATGAACATGAAAAGGTTTGAATGATAATCTAGGTCCAAGAACATGGATAGATCTAACTTAATAGATAAATTCCCAAAATCAAGATCCAAGGATAATTAAGAATAGGTCTGAATAGAAAATCAATCTTAGATCCAATTTCATAGTCATAATCCTAGGCAATAATCTCATAGTCATGAATCATAGGTGATTAGCCACAATGGTTCTTGTCATAGTCATAGGTAACGGTCTTATGTTTACAGTCATAGGCATAGTCTTATGTTCACAGTCATAGGCATAGGTATGGTAATTAACCACAATAGTCCTGAATCAGATCCAAAGGCATATACAAGCAGGGTTCAAACAAAAGGATCAAGCATATTCTCATATCCATTTAATTACATGTCACAAATAGATCTAGGCTTTCAAATCTATAAAGTAGCTGACTTACATTGATCGGTTTTAGAAAAGGATAATAAGATAACGTTGTGGTGATTTGCTATGATTTGCGTGACGTTGCTCGAAGTCGTTGAATTAGCCTTTGCTTCCCTTCTTGAAGCTTTAACTTTATTTGAATCTCCAATTTGAAGAAGAACTATAACTTGTTTTAGTGGAGAATAAGATTTATTTTAATGGTGGAGGCTTAGAATAGAGAGAAACAGCATGTAGACGGCTCAAAGAATTTGTGTGAATTTAGGTTGGGTATTAGGTTTTATATATAGGATTTCAATTTGACTAGAGCAGTTAGATGAACCCTAGAAATAACCACAACCATTCAGTCAAGATAAGGTGATGACTCCGCACTAATGACTCAGCAAGGAGTCAGAAAGGACTAAGCAATGAGTCACAATATGGATCAGAACACACCAGAAAGCTGTGCAGGCTTTTACCTCGGCCTGGGCGCACTTGCCAAGTGCGCCAGTGCAACTTTGCATAGGCGCACTTCCCACGTGCGCCGGTGCAATTTTGTTCTGGCGCACTTCGCAAGTGCGCCAATGTATTCTGGCCTGTTTCTGGTTTTTTCTACCTAACTTCGTTCGTCCATATCTCCTTCATACTGTATCTATTTTACGTAAACTCGCACTCTATTTCAACCAGAATTCCGAGACGAACGCATTGGCGTAACCCGTTTCCCTTAATTCTCACATTTACAATTAAGTATTCTTTAATTCGTTAACATTAATATTAAAATTACGGGGTGGTACAGAAGAATTGTTAGCGATAAGTGTTGAAAATTTTAAATAAAAAGAAAAACATCCTCAACAACTACTATATGTTCACGACGACATATCATGGTTATGTGCAATAATCGAATTTCGATAATCGAGAAGATTTATTCGGAATCACTTGTGCATGTGCAATATCATATGAGAACGGACAGAGTAACACGATTTAAAATGGATACCTTTAACGTTTTGATTCGACAAGGGTTGAAGGATTTACCTATAATTCTATCTTTGCTCCAGTTGAAGATCTTGAATTTTCAGTTATAGCAGAGATAATCACGGGTATAAACTCCTATTTATACATGACGCAAAGGATCAAGGGACACGACGTCACAAAAAGACACAACTATTGATTGCTCTATGTTCGAGAATGGACAGATTCATGAGTTCACATCTACGATAAGGCATACTTTAGGGGTAGAAATGTTAGCCTGCCTTACGAAAAGGCCATTCTATGTCCAAGCAATCACAATCATGTGCATTATAGATCAAGAATCATACCCATTCAAGAGTCGGGGACAGGTTCAAGTCAAAGGTAAGTCAATCCATGTAGCTTTCCACCTCTCGAGTCGAATAAAAAAGAGGAACGATGGATGATAGCTTGCGGGTCGAATAAAGCAAAGAATGTTGGGTCGATGTCTTCGGGTGGAACAGATTCGACTCGATTACTCCTTCGGAACCACGCAGGGTAACCGGCCACCATCTCCACTACCTCCCACTTGAACGGAATAGCCGGCACATGGCCACAACCCGACCTTCTCTTTTGCATACAACCACTTCCACTAGTATGCTACAAAAACGGACCAAGCTCCATGTGGTTTTAACCGTTGCCGCCAACTGCTCTACCTAACCCTATATATACACGACCCAAGAGAAGAAGTGGGGATTTTTTAGCACTTGAGTGACTAACGTTTCCTATTTCATCCACCATTAATATTCAACTCGCATGCTGTTTTGATCATTTTTTTGTGAATTTCAACATTCTTGAGAGGAAATCAATTGTATCTTGAGATTAAGAGATTCAAGTGATGTAATTGTAATTCATTGCTTATTATAAGAATTATAAAGTGGATGTAGACTCGTTAACGCCAAACCACTATAAATCTTGTGTGTTTGCTTGTTGGTTCTCATTTTTGGTTTATATTTCTTTATTAATCTCTACAAATTCTAGTCTATTGGGTGTTAATACCATTTTTGGTCTAACATATGTTTAATAAATTAATTTTATCTAACATATGCATGTCATGTGATGTATGGATTATTTGAAATAAATAAATGATACAACAGTATAATTATTTTGTATGCCTAACAATCATATAATTATAAATAGACATGCAAACATCATCAATCAGCATGCATAAACAAAATAATAACAATTATAGAAATAAACATACATATTAATCCTAGGCAGGATATTAACCTAGCTAATAAGATACATTAAATATTAAATTTAATTCGTATATGATTCGACATCTTCATTGCCATTCCAAAAATTTAGAATTATAATCCGGCATCCCTCATCAATGAATCGGGTATGACTCGAGCGCTATCGTACTACACTTAATTCTTATGGCAACCAATCGATGAGAATTATCTAAATTTTCCTGCATCCTTTAGGAATCTTGAATATTCATTGAAAACTATTTGATCCGTCTCATTTAGCTACAACAATATGACATTGCATTCACTATAAAATAAATGTGTAATAAACCCCTTCTAACGAAGTTAGGAACAAACGACACCCCTTTCGTATGGCACCAACCACCATGGTTGAGTCCGCGTTACTTCACCTTGAGTTATGGAGTCGTATCTAGTAATAAACACAAGCGATGTTGACTAAGGGAATGTCGCTTCCGAACGTGAATATCCCCAACTTGATGCACACGAGCAACTACATTTCCTATATGTACCTATAGGAAAATTCATATTCATATAAGGCTAAGAATTTCAATCATTTCCGCTAAGAAAGGTTGAGATACCCCTTCGAGAAGAGAAATCACAGTGATATGACATCACAAACGACTCCAACCCTCTTGTTAATAAATAGTGTCTCCGACTAACTAAAACAAACTCTATCATCATCGACTCCGAATCAGGATCCGACTACTCCTTGCACAATTTTGGTTATTGACTAAAATGCGATAATCTACAAATTGATAACAAACTACACTTTAACCACCCACACAATCGAGTAAGTACTATCGACTTATTGTTCCTGCTCAAAACGAGAAATTAACACACCTATGGGCCAACTCCAACTTCCAATCCATCGAAGCCCTCACAGGATTTATATCAACATACCACTAAAGATGATATGACCAAAGCACTCCACTTTTTTCAATGAAAAGTGAAACTCCAACAGATGGTGTTTTCTCAACCCCTAAAAGACCATCGACTCTTGATTTGTGCTTTCCTTCCATCCATAAGGAAACGAAAACAAAATCGAACAACCCAAGTGCAACTCTCCTAAGTGATATTTCGGAACTCGATTTGAGAAATAAACAAAATATGTTGACTCACTGGTCAACCCGAACGACATAACCAACTAATCAAAATCATGGAAGTATGTGTTAACGGCAAAATATGTAGTAAACACTCAAGATTCTTAACTACTTAAGAATATAGTTTTGCATGGAAATGTAAGTGCAGAAAGCAGTAAATAACACAGTAGATTTATATTCGTTCAGTCCCGTTAGGGGCCTACATCCACTTTGGAAGAGTCATTGATATTTTTAACAATAATGAGTTACAAACTTGAGACTATCTCATGACATCCTTTTACAAGCATTTCTAAGTATTTTGATGTCATAATCATCATATATGAATATTAGGAAAAAATAAATTTTTTCCTTCTTCTTCTTCCTCAAAGCAAGGATGTCATTAAAGAGGTTACTTGGAGCTCTCAAGAGGTGTCAAAACATCCAATTTCCGACAACTTTTAAGTGCGAGCTTGGTGGTATATATAGTGGAGTGATTAGGTGGGAGTAGGTAGGATTTGGGGACCACAATATTCCATTTTATATCCCTGAGTGTAGGCCTCCAGAATTTCGAATCCCCTTCATTATGCCTAGAAAACTCGTACCCCTCTATAGGGTACGAATTTCATACCCTATGGGGCACGAAGTTCATACCCCTGGGATACAAATTTCGTACCCTGTGCAGTACGAAATTCTTACCCCGTGGGCTATGTGTTTCATATTAGTGTTGTGGACATTAGAAACGAAGTTTGGGAACACGAGGGGTTCGGGTGCGAGTTCGAAGGACTCGAAGGTGTATTTGGGGATATGAAACAAGGGGTCCGAACCTAAGGGGTTTGAAAGTTTATGGAGTCGAGGCAGGGGGTACGAGAGTACATGATCCGGGCTATTTCATGGAGAGGGATACAAAATTGTTGTTTGTGCGTGGTTTTGAGGAGTTGTGAGCTTCAGGAGTGCATGACTTTTTTTGAGGTTGTTTCCTTGGCTTCTTGGCGACACTTCGGACTTTAACGTCACGCGATGTGTTGAGTCGAGCTTGTCCTGTGTACTTTTGGGAACCGGACCAAATGGTCGGTTAACATTTTCCCCTCAAAGTACGTCTTGCCTTGACATGATGTGCTTTAAGTTGGTATAAATATTTTGTTGAATCGTCGAATTCCTGTAAACTCATGAATGTAAATGTTAGTTGTCGACCCTCGTTCACGTCATAACGTAAACGAGTTGTTGTTGATGTGACGTCGCGTTTATGCTTACACATTTTTCCGTGGAATTTTGCACGACATCACTAGAAGCAAGAAATGAAAAGCAATGCATGTACTTGTGTAGGCACTAACACATATGAGCCTACGTCCGCAAGCATTTGATTGTTCAGAATGTGAAGGCTCGCCTTGTGAAAAGCATACGAATACACAATTGTGCATGCGCCCATAGTATGCACATTCATTTCCATATTTATGTGTATCTATATATACATATACAAATCTATATATATCTGTGTATTATTATATTTATTATTTATTTTACTCTTATCCCTTGTTCGAAGTACGATATTTTTGTTTCCCACGCGGGGATACGAATTTTCGGACCATAGGGGACACGAAATTTTCGTATCCCACTGGGATACAAAATTTGTACCACTGGTTAGGATATGAAACGTCTAACGTGCCAAGCCTAGACTCCCTCCCTCTTCATATAAATTCGAGCCGCTACCCCTGTTCTCCTCCCTTCTTCTTTTTACCTGATTTTGTGATTCAAACCAAAGACTTTTGAGAACTTCGAGCTACTGAAAAACAGGTGGGGCCATAATGTCGATTTCGGCCATTGGTACGGGGTCGTGCCTCAACCCGATCATGATCACGAAGCTCGGATCGGTCTCGGGATGAAACTTAAGGTGGATTTAGGGTCGATCATGCTTTTGAGCTTCAACTTGGGGTTCGTCATGGCATGTAGACGACCGTCAGATCCAACACCGAGGCCGTCCCTCGAGGCCTTTCTCTAAGCGTGGTGCGTTCTTTCGAGTTTGGAGCGGGGGAGAAGGAGAAAACATAGAAAGGATGGGTTTGGAGAAGAAGAAGAGTGGATTCGAAAGTCGATGGGAGGGAGAAGGTGAGGTGCTTTGAGGAGGTAATCGAAGTTCGGGGTCAGAGAAATGAAATGCCGTATCCCCCCGGTTTGGCAAAATTCGGATCCTAATAGGGATATGAAATTTTGTATCCTTTTCGATATGAAATTTCGTATCCCTATAGGGATACGAGATTTCTTCTTAGTCTAGACACTTTGTGCCCCGTTTTCGTAAGGTGTTGTGTTTCTCGTCTAAGACTTTGACTTTTCGGTTTCCTACTTCGGGTTTCGCATCTTTTTCATAGCATTGTTCAATTAAACCGTTACGTGGCTAGAAATCCAGCCTCGCACATAGGATTAGAGCATATATTCGGATTACGACTGAACCGTTGAACGATTGGACATGTTCTGCCAATTCTAATCAAATCTAGTCATGATTTGATGCGTTCCCGGGAAAGTAAGTCGACTGCGGCGATGGTAATAATCCTTGGGACTTGTGATCGTCGCTACATCCTAAGTTTCTAAATTATAAACTGTATTAGTATGGCACTGCACAACACTGCATGCACAAGTTAGTTTGTACCAGCATGAGGGGTATAGGTTATACAATCGCAACATCTAATGAAAGTATATTAGAATTATGAATTTCATTAATGATAAGGTCTAAGACACAACAGACTTCGGAACCCAAGACTTCGCCGCATTCGTCGCACACATTTGATTCAACTAGCGATACTAGCTCAAAGGGCAGCGAGCTTGAGACTTCCATAGGGTCCACTCCATAGGCGACAAGTTTGTTAAAAGAATCTGGTCGCGGGATACATTCGGAAAGAGAACACTCCCCGGTTGAGCATAAGGAGGTAGAGCACGTAGATATTGTCTAGGGGAGCGCGTTGGTGGCACCGGATATGTTGGCGAGCACGATTATACGCAAAAATCAGCTGGATCTGGTGTAATCTCATACAGATCAATAGCGGTAAGGCGCATGGCATTGTGGTTCCGTATTCTCCAAAGAGATGTTATTGTGCTCGGAAAGGACATCAGGGCTCATGCACCCCCGGAGGGGTACACTGCCTGGAACAGGCAGGTATGCGTTACTGGGTGCATTCCCCCGGCCAACAACTTTATTCGAGATATGTTGTACTGCTTTCGCCTTGTGCCATGGCAGCTTCATCTGAATGCATATGCTTCCCTTTTAGGTACCCACACTCTCTACAGGGAGTACCCACAACTGGAGCCCACCGGAGAGGACATCGGTATTTGTTTCAGTTGAAAAGGAGAGATTACATCTCGCCATCTCCATATTTCTCTAAAGCTTTGCCCAGTACTAAGTTCTTTAATGGAAAATGGCCTAAGCTGACTGTATACAAACATGATTGGTTCTTCGTGCATTGTCCTCCTGGATTTGCGAGGAGATGGTTGGAGGGAAGTAAGCCTTGTACTTTACTTTTATTATGAAACTCGCGGGTTTGGCAACTTAAATTTAACTTCGTTTTTGGATGACAAGAATTCCTGAGGCGCCTACAAACATTGGGTATCAACAATGACTTGAATCTTGGTTGGTGATTATGGAAGAGTCAGGTTCCACCGAGACTGTTTTAAAACAGGATCAGCTTCGCTGTGTAGGATTGCTTCCTGACGATCGCATGATAATTAGATCGGCCGTTGCCGGAGGTGGGAGAAAGGTGGAGATTGGAAAAAGGTGGGTTCTTCGAGCCGGAAAAGGAATATGCACCTTGTCGGGCCTAAGCCGCACAAAGCAACGAAGATTCAGGAAGGAACTGGTGGAGGCGAGATTGGCGACGAGGAGGCAATTTCCAGGGGAGATGGCCAGTTGAGTGCTCTTGTTCTACTACGATAGATGAGGCAAGGGTAGGAGCATCGACTAGGTAGCAGTCCCCTGTAACTCCCTTTGAGACCGCCACTTCGCTCGTTGAAGAGGTTCAGTTTGACGGGCTTAACAAAATCCCATTAGAAATGTTTCCCTGGCCTGGTGCACGAGTGTTGAAGAACTAGCTTTAGCTGCGGGGGAGATCACTCCTTCGGACAGACCACTATCTGGTCTGTTAAGAGGACACTTAGGATATATTGCATGACACAACATTTGTTTTTATGTGTAGGGTGCTTGAGTCTAAACCTTAAACTATTTCTTTGGAAGGTGATTTAGCTAGAGGTAGAGGAGGACGAGGCTATGGGTATGGGAGTCATTGACCCTCGAGAAGTACTTTCCTTGATAGCTTCAGAAGAGAGACTAGTTTGTTCGGTGAACTTCCGCATTCACATGATCGTAGCAATGAACATCGCCGCAAAGAGCGATCCCGACAGTCTCTGGCTCCTCCACCTCCAACTCGAACATATGGGACAGACTCCCTGTTCGAGGTGGCAGGTGCTAGACATTCCTCGTCAATAGCTCCTCCTCACGTCGTGCCTTTGGCTCTCACCCAAGCCACTAAAGGGAAAGAGTCAGGACTCGACTATTCGAGAAATAAGGAAATGGCGATGAAGAAGAAGTAGGATCTGGTGGTGCCCAAGACCCAAGAGCTATACATTGAGGAGAGAAAAGCCTTGTTAATGTAGAAGTTCCCTCATCACTATTTTGATGAACTAGTGTTCCTTCCCGACATCAGCTCGATTCCTCATGAAGATACCGACAAGGTGTGGACGCAGGTGAGGACTTCCAAGCTAAAGAGCATACCAAGTATTTCGCGAATCTTTTGGACCTAATCAGGAAGAAGAATGTAGAAATCCTGAGCCAGGGGTTGACCATAGATGCTGAGCGGACCATCGTTCGTCATCTAGAGAAAGAGATCGGTAATAGCTATCCCTGTGTCGTGACTTTTTCTAAGTTTATAGCAGTTTACTTGAATGCTAATCACTTGTTGTTGAAATAATAGAGCTGAAGGAGGCAGAGCATGTAAATTCAACTTTCAAGGATATAGTGGCCTTATAAACAATTGAGAATACAACCCTAAAAAGGGATAAAGCAGACCTGGTGCATGTGAACACCCAGTTGGAGAAGGAAAATGAAAGGGGATCCCAACTTCAAAATGGATAATGAGGCCCAAAGGAAGGAGAACGAGTGGTTGAAAGCTGTGAACGAGGGGACTCAAAAGCTTAAGG
The DNA here is from genome assembly GCA_030737875.1 of Allium sativum. NCBI lineage: Eukaryota > Viridiplantae > Streptophyta > Magnoliopsida > Asparagales > Amaryllidaceae > Allium > Allium sativum. The sequence goes on from CM060913.1 coordinate 111,619,923, forward strand.
AGGAGGTTGCCGAGATGAGGAGGCAATTGGAGGTTTCTAAGAAGGAGAAGTAGGAGACCAAGGCCAGTAGTAAGGACGTATTAAGCTTGGTTGATGGGTTGAAAGCTGAGCACCAGAGGGAAGTGAAAAGTTTGAAGGAGGAATCGAGGATGCGGACGTTAGCGTGGAGGCATCCTTAGAGGAGCATGTCCAAAATATGTACATCAAGGCTTTAAGATTTCGTGGAATCTTGTGGGTCGGAGACTACCCTCGGGTGGTGGCTCCAACATGGGAAACGTTGGTGCCGTAGGAGGCTTGGCTGCGTCAGGTGGATGTGGGATCTTTAAACGAGAATTAGCTGATGATAGATCTCTTGGCCGAGGAGGAGAGTGGTGAACTGGAGGAAGAGAGGAGATTGCTGTGGGAGGATGGGGAGAGGTTGGAAAAGCAAGTTGCCAAAATGGGAAAGTTTATAACTATTGAGAGTGTAGTCGTCACTCATACATTTGCAGAGGGAAGCTCCTACCGGTCGCCAGCCCCATCATCCGCCATAACCAGCGGACCCACTATCCCAGTTTATGTCTCAACTAAGTGCGACCCCGAACATCCAAGATTGGGGGACGGGATCTACTTTGACCGCTACAACGAGCACCCTCCCTATCGTACCCACACCATTCCTTTCTGGAGGTAAATCTCTATTACCACGAATACCTGAAGATGACGTGATTACCGAATTCGTGGACTAAAGAGTTATGTTTTTATTGTGCAGCCCCAACTGGACCGGACGTGACACCAGGCTTTTCTCTGATGCTTACCCCAAACAACAGAGTTTGGATTGGGACTACAAGGAATACTGATTGTAGAAGAAGGTGGTCATATGGACACATTCTCGGACGTTGAGCCAAGGTCCCATGTTTATATGGATCTTCTGGGGGAAGAAGAGGGTGCGGACATCCAAAGTGTCCATGTGACAGGCCAAGTGGAGGTGAATGTACCGACTATGTAGGCAATGGTGGAAGCCCAAAAAGCGCAGATGACGGCAAAGTCTGAAGAACAGAAGGAGAAAAGGAGGCAGGATGAGGCTGTCATGCGGGAGGAACATGCAAAGGCTGTGCATGATGCCGAGGAAAAGGTTGCGGCTATTGTGGCAAAGAAGAAGGCCGAGGCCGATGCAAAAAATGAAAGGACCGCCGCTAAGGCCAGGAACAAGAGAGTCGCCGATGAGACTGAGAATGAGAGAGCCGTAGAGGAGGCTAGGAAGAAGAAAGTCGATGGCGATGCCAAATAGAGAGCCGTGGCGACACATGAGAAGCTCAAGGTCGATGACAATGTGAAGCTCAAATCCAAGAAGCTAGCAGATCGGAGGGCTGCTAAAAAAAACCAAGAAGGAGGCAGAGCTAGAGGCCAAAAAAGCTCTGGGAGAGGGTGACGCTTTGTTGGCCCTTGCTTCTGGTGTTGGACCCAAACCACCACAATGTATTGCCCTTGGGGAGATCACGAAGATTACAAGTGGCGAGGATGATGGCGGAAAATGCACCGCGGTTTCTCACGAGTCCGTCACTCCCACGAAGGGCAGAGGGGGGAAGCGGGAGTAGCTCTGGAAAGAAGAGGCCCATTACTAGAGAACCACCTAATGCTGAATCTGTACCGGAAAGGAAAAGGAAGAAGAAAGATGAGTAGTATTAGTAATTGTTATGGATTTTACTGATATTTTGACTATGTACGCCAATAGTATACACGAGTACGACCCTCGTTTTTGGTCTTTGGAGGCATGGAGTGGTTTTCATGTACACCCTGTCGTTAGAAAGAAAGATACTAGATATGTAGCTTGCATATGTTATAAGAAATGAAGGCGTTAGTTAACTTGTTGTTACACTTACAGAAATGTGATCGAGGACCCCGCCCTTGGGGTGTCCCCAGTCGTGCGGATGTCATACGCTATTTCCACTCTCGGGTTTTCCTTTGTTCAGGAGTCCCGAGTCGGGTGGAATCCAGGTTAGGTACCCTCTCTCTTGGGCTTTGTGGAGTTCGTTAGTCCTAAGTCATGAGATGGTGTGGACATCGTGGATTAGTCCTTTTTGGCTCTCCCATCGTTCCTTCAGGTTTGGAGCGCGTGGGCGTTGTTTATTCGACAAATGGTACCCGGATTCGATGGGTCGGATGGAGCCGCACGAGTGGTCTATGTCACAGTAGCTTAGCCGGTGAGTTGCCCCCAAGTCCGTGGACTTGGGGACAGAAAGATTTATACTCGTTCTCATCGTTGGTTTGAGGTTCGAGAGGTTCTCGGATCCCAACCCAATAGGTCAGATGGAGCCGTGGGAGTGGTCGGTATCACACTAGCTTGGCCGGTGGGTTGCCCCCAAGTCCGGGGACTTGGGAGCGAAACGATTTATGCTCGATCTCATCGTTGGTTCGAGATAAGAGTAGTGTTATTTAGACTCGGTCGTGTCACGGTATCGGGACTCGAGTGGTGTTATTTATACTCGGTCTCGTCGTTGGTTCGAGGCTCGAGTGGTGGTACAATCTCCTATGCTCGGGTTGTCGATCCGATGCTATTTAAATTCGGCCTTGCCGTTCCTTCGAGGCTTGAGTGGTGATACCGGCTCCCGTGCTCGGGTTTCCGATCCAGTGTTCATGTGTTTGTGTGTGCAAGCTAGTTGTCATGGTCAATCAAACATATCATGCAGAAAATAAACATGTCAAGGACATAGGAAAATGAACATCATCTTTACTAATAACTTTGGCAGTAACAGCCTTTACAATGCCTTGAAATTTTAGAAAATAAAACATTGTTGGAAAGTGGGAAAACTGTACACTAGGTTATGCGAAGTAGCAACGGATATGTTCACTGTTCCATGCACTAGGGAGTTCAGCTCCATCGACAATCGCTAGCTTGAAGGTTCCATCTATGAGCCTTCGTTGTATGATGTACAGACCATCCCAATGAGGACTGAAATCAATCGGTGTGGGAAAAGATTCGCTTTAGGACAAGGTCGCCGATATTGAGGTCCTTGGGGCGGACCTTGGAATTAAAGTATTGGGAAACTCATTGGCGCGGAGTAGCAGCTACAAGTTCAGCTTCGTTCCTTTTCTCTTTGAGTAGGTCGTGTGATTCTAGAAGTAAGTATTGGTTGGTCTTAGGATCATAGTAAGTAAATCATTGAGACTGAAGCTTTATCTTGATGGGAATGACGGCTTCGGATCAATAGGCAAAGGCGAATCGAATGTGGCCAATCGTTGACTTACTGGTGGTCCGGTAGGCCCATAGGGCTTGAGGGAGCTCATTTGCCCATAAGCCTCCAGCCTTTTCCAGACGCTTCTTGATAATGGATATAATCACTTTGTTGACAGCTTCGTGCCCATTGGCCTGAGGATGAACCACCACCAAGAATCTCTTTACGATGTTGTGCAACCGACGGAAAGTCTTGAACTCGGTGCTATCAAACTAGGTCCCATTGTCAGAGGTGATGGCTTAGGGGACCCCGTAATAGGTGATGATGTTGCGGACGATGAAGTTGATTACCTTTTTGGTATTGATCGTAATGAGGGCTTCTGCCTATTTGGTGAAGTAATCAACTGCGACGTTGGCATGACGCACCCCACCTCTGGCCATTGGGAGAGTTCCGATGATATCTATTCCCCACATGGCGAATGACTAAGGACTGACCATTTGTGTTAGCTCGGTAGGCGGGGCTCTAGGTATCTTGGAGAACCTATGGGATTTTTCATACCTGTGGGCGTAGTTTGCAGTGCCTTGGTCTAGTGTAGGCCAGAAAAAACCATTTCTTATGATTTTCTTTTCTAGAGTTTGGCCTCCAGCGTGGTGTCCACACTCGCCTTCATGCACGTCTTGCAACACACGAACGACGTCGTTGGGCTACACACCAGAGTAGTGGAATCAATAATCCTATTTAATAGAGCACTCCATCCAGAACTATATAGCGAGATGATTGGCGAAGGAGGGCTCGTCTTCCTTTGTAGTGCTTAGGGAGGATTCCATGCTGCAAGTGGTCCTTGATCGGTGTCATCCAAGGCTTAGGCTCGGTTTCGGTCTTCGTTGCCATTACCGAATCTGTTCGCATTTGTTTGATACTCGGAGAATCGAGTACTTCGACTGGGGCCAATCGCATAATTTATGCATCCCTGGAGCTTTCCAGTTTAGCTAATGAGTCAGCCTTTTCATTTTGCTTTCGGAAAATATGTGTGATGATGTAGTGGCCAAAGTTGGTGAGAAAATCATGAACTTGAGCAAGGTAGGGAGCGAGTAGTACCCCATTTGCTTGATACTCTCCCTGTACCTGACGTACGATGAGCTGCGAGTCAGAATAAATCTAGATAGCCTTGATATTTAGTACGATGGCAATTATGAGACTGGCAATCAAGGCCTCGTATTCTGCGTCATTGTTGGTAGCGGGAAAGTTGAGTTTTAAAACATAGCATATGGGTCGCTCCACTAGAATGACGAGCATGATTCCGGCACCGATGCATTTGTTGTTGGAAGATCCATCCACGAACAGTTTCATTGACTGTTTGGAGTCTCGATATCTTCCAGAGGAGGCTTCACCGGGATGGTGAATTCCGCTATGAAATCGACGAGGGCTTGTCAGAGGATGGCTCGGCAAGGGATGAATGTAAACTCAAACTGACTCAGTTCTATATTCCACTTTAGTAGTCGTCCAAATGCCTTGGGTCGTTGTAGGGCCTGTCGTCGTGGCTGGTCAGTGTAGACTTTGACGGGGTGAGACTGAAAGTACGGTCGTAGCTTACGGAAGGAGATCAACAAGTAGTAGGCTTGTTTCTCGTGCTTTGGGTAGTTGTTTTCTGTCCCCGTTAATCTCTTGCTGATGTAGTAAACGGGTCGTTGGACACGATCATCAATGCGTATGAGCGCTAAGCTGATTTCCTTCACGGAGATAGCTAAATAAACATATAAGTCCTCAAGATCCGCAGGTTTGGACAAGATAGATGGTCGCTCTAAGTGATTCAGAAGGTCGCTGAATGTGGCAATGCATTCCGGGGTCCATGAGAAGTTGCACTTCTCCTTTCTAAGTAAGTCAAAAAAGGGAACGCATTTGTCGGTGGCTTTAGAGATGAAACGACTTAAAGCGGCGACCTTCCCAGTTAAACTTTGAACATCCTTGATGCTCTGAGGGGCTTGAATATACCAGACAGCTTTGATCTTATCTGGATTGGCTTTGATGCCTTGGGAATTGACAAAGAAACCCAAGAATTTTCTAGACGCAATGCCAGAAGAGAATTTCATGGGATTGAGTTTCATGTCATATTGGCAGAGGACATACAATTCAGAGAGGTCACGGACGTGGTCGTTCAATATTTTTGATTTTACAAGCATATCGTCTACGTATACCACCATGGATATTCCGATCTGATCCTTGAAAATGAAGTTGACCAGTCACTGATAAGTGGCCCCTGCATTCTTAAGACCAAAAGGCATGACGCGTTATCAGTAGATCCCGAGGTCGGTTATGAAAAAAATGTGATCCTGGTCGGGGAGGTACATCGGAATCTGGTTGTAGCCTGAGTAGGTGTAATGACCCGCATTTTTAGCAGTTGAATAATTTATTTAATTATTAATTATCGATTTAACGATATCAATAACTGGAATTAAATAATATTTATATTTAATTAATATAAATAATAGAAAAAAAATATTTCCGGAATAATCGGAAATAATAGAATTCATGATATGGTGTGAATTGGACGATATAAAATATATAATTCAGTTTATACTGAATTATATTGACAAATATATTATTTAAACGAAGTCTGAACGTATAATATATATTATAATTAAAATCGAGCTTGAAATGGCGTGGTAGTTCACGATTTGGCGATTTGAACTTCAACTAGAAATACATGATCCGTTTTAAGTCGGATTTCTATGAAACAAGAAACGTGTGGAGCTGGTGGAGTATATTTTTCTAATGGAAGAGAAAAATCTGGATTTCGTCGTGTAGATTTTGATTTACATCCAAATCAAATTTTAGAAAAGTCGCTGTGGAATACCTTTATAATTTATAACGATTTATTTATATTTTAAAAGGATTTTTCAAAATAAATTGAATATCGATTCAACCCGGGATTTGAATATCGAGTTATAAATCCAATGGGAGGTGTATGATATTCTATTATGAATATATATGATAATATTTATTTTTTAATATTAAATTTAATTATTTTTAAATATATTTATATATTTAAAAGGGTTATTTAGGGCTTTAAAAATAGCCACTTTTGCAAACGAAGTCGGAATTTGACGAAACTAATTTTGTTGGGTCCGTCATGTCGAACTATAGCACTATGTCCAGTTTCGTGATTTTTGGGTATCGTATGAGATCACAGGAATCTTAGAGGACAAATAAAATTAGCGATTGCTTAAAATAAATAATATAATACAATTTAAAAATATTTGAAGCTTCTATAAATAACCCTTAACAATGTTCTGACCTAGAAAAAATCATTCGATGGTCAAACCCTTCTGCGCCGTAACTTCTTCCTTCTGGTGAAATATCTAGATCTTTCAAAAAACCAAAGAATTCAAAACAAATACTAAAAATCCTCAAAACTTATATCCTTGAGTTCCTCATGAGATCCTCTACAATTCCATATACGGTATAAGTGTTGCGATGGGCATTTTGCGGTCATCGAAAATTCACAGTGGGTTCTACGGCTTGCGATTTCTGGGAATCGAAGCATCTATATGAGAAACGGAGACTATATTTGGGTTTAGGGAGTGGAATCGCACTTGCGTGCATTTCTGAGAGAAATCGATGGTATTTCGTGACGCAATGCCACTGTGGGGGATGAAGACGGTGGTATTCAACATCCGGAGGTCTTCACATCCGGGTTTATCCCATTCTGAGAGAAATCGATGGTATTCGACATCCTGGTTTATCCCATTCTGAATAACTGATTCGACGATGTGTCGAGGATGAAGACGGTGGTCGAAGACCGGAGGTCTTCACATCGTTTGGATAATTACTGATGATCTTGATTGGGCTGTACACCCAAAAGGAGGGAATCAGTTGGTGATCGTCCAGACGTACTTGGAGATCGATGGATATGCGAGGTACAAGGTGCCTCCGGTTTCGTTCAGACCCAGAACGGACTTGTAAATGGACTGTGTGTCTGACATTGGATATCATTCTGTGTGATTGATGGATATCGGTTGCATGGAGTGGTTTGCCTATGTGGCATGCTAAGATGCAAATGATCAAGGCTTCTATTGAAAAGAAAAGTCTTGTGGTTGGTTATCAAAGCACCGCCTGTGTGGCATAGCTTTGTGTAGCATTAATTCGCGAGCCTCACACCCCGGTTGTGAACCAGAAACGGAAGAGGACATCAGCGAGGGCATGGATGTCCTTCTAGCTAGGGTGGTGTCAGTGTCCTACAAGCCCTGACATTTATATTATTTTCACCTGTGTGGTTGTTGGATTGTGAGGCGCCTCGGATATATCGACGACTATGTGGAGCCGATGAAGTCATAGGACTCATTGACGCCCCAAAGGGCGGGGAAATGCAGTGTTCAGGCATTTTAATCCACATCGGTGGACCGACCCTGAAGATCCAAGAGCCCACCTGAGTCTGGGTCCTGAGGGGCGGGCTAGAGTGTCTCGAATCGGTGAGGACTATCTTTTGCATCTGTTCACAGATGGAAATCCAGCTTCCAATACGTGACATTTGCGGTTTTTATTGTAGAGCCTAGTATTGGCGACATGATATATGGTTCCCATGCCATCTAGGATTGATACATTTATATTTGAAGTTGTTTCATACACTATGCACTTATAATTGTATCAAATGATTTGTTTTAGCGTATCAAGCATTCTTTGGCTATTATAAGGTAAAACCCTATCCTCTGGCTTGTGTTGCATTATGTGATGGGACCTGGGTCTTATAATAGCTTCATTTTTCTTTATTTAGCATTGCGTTGTTTGTTTTATGCACTGGTATCCTTGGGAGGTAACCCGTTCCGTGTTATACGGCGTGATCCCTTGATTTACCGAACTTTAAAATAAAGATTAATAACTGTTTTAGTTCTCACACCAGTCACATGACTGACCTGGAGTTTATTGTTTTAACCTAAACTCTGGGTGCCCCTATTTTCCGCATGGGTAGCTAGTAGTTTTGGTTTTGCAGATTTATATTCACAGGATCCTGGTTTATAGCTGGATTGTTATCCAGAAAGCTATGTATCCGTATATCTCTTTCAGTTATGTTTTGTATTATTTTCCGCTGCTATGTAATGTATTGTAATCTATGATATTTCTCAAATGTATATTATTTGTTAATACTCTGTATATTCTTGTATTCTGATGAATTGTTGTAATAAACAATGAAATGTTCTTCTGTTTGTGTCCCGACGTGGCTTGTTCTCAATACAATCCGTGATTTCCCATAAGGGGGAGTTCGGGTCGTGTCAGCTTGGTATCAGAGCTCTGGTTTACAGAGCTCGAGAATAAGACACATTAGAACCATACGAAAGAATTCATCAGAGATTGGATTAGTAATATCCAATGAGAATGACTCATTAGAGATAGGATCAGTAGTATCCTAGAACGAGTGTGAACAGTGATGTTTTTGAAATAAAATTGAAAACAAGTTTTGTTTTGAAAATTTAAACTTGATTATTCGTATTTGAATAATTATTTTTATATTGATTTGGACAATCAAGTATATATAGATTTTGCATATACGTCTGGTCCACGTGTATTTGAAGTTTTGATATACTGGATAAATATAGAATTACACTCTAGTCGCCCGGAGATGGTACTGATGATTGTCATGACATCATCCGTATTTATTTTCGTGTTCCGAAAGTGGGATTTCTATATATTTCCAATTGACTGGTCTGAGAACCAAAATTAGATAGGGCCTATTGTTGTGATTTGGCACCAAAAATGTGATTTTTTGACTATGTATCAAAATTATGAATTTGAAACGTTAATCAACTAATTGATTGCTGATTGTGTTGTTTGATTATTGGTTGATTAATTAAAATTTGGACCATTTAGCCAAATTGATCAAATAGTGAGTTGTATTGAAAATTTAGTCGCACTTGCATGCATATACATGTACTTACATTGAACAGGTCATAGCAAGGAGGCTAGAGCAGAAGAATAAAATTGTTTGCCCGACAAATAGGTACATGTTTACAAATTTATTGGGTTTGGATGATTTTATGAGCCAATTGGCTGTTTCTTTTTCTTTTTGGATTGGTGAGGGCCATGGGAGGCTGTTTGAAATATCCCGAAGCTCTCGGTGCAGGGGAGGTTATGGCGAAATTTTTCGAAAATTTAGCGTGCTAGCCAAATTTTTGAAAAATTTGAAAAGTTCTTAGAAAATGAAAAGTTGAAGAATTAAGCCATAATGAAAATAACAAAGGTTGAGTTGGTTAGTAAAACAACTTTCAGCTTCGTTCCTTTTCGTGGACGAAAAGTTTTAAGTGGGGGAGATTGTAACAACACGGGAAATCCGAGCCAATTTATAAAATTTATTTTGGGAATTTTATTGAATATTGAGTATTTAAAATGAATTATTTTAAATAATAACGACGAGAAATTTATTTTGAATAGAATTAGAATATATATTTATATAGATCTTCGTTAGAATATAAATATTTTATTTTAATTATAAAAGGAATTGAAAATGGTGCGGTAGTTTGAAAATTCGATTTAAAAGTTCAAATGAATGTACATGTTTCAAAATAAACTGGATTTTAGCGAAACCAAAAATATTAGAATCTATTTGAAAATATCTTTCGAACGAATCCGAAAAATCAAAATTTCATAGCGGGAATCAAAAGTCATGCCCAGTTGAAAATTCAGAATAGTCATTATGGAATTTTGGCCCTTAAAATTGGAAATTTTGCAAATGACCTCTGTTTTCGACGAAACCACTTTTGTTGGATCCGGGATGTCGAATTATTGCTAGATTCCAAAATTCATAATTTTTTAAATCAATATGTGAGCATGGCAAAGTAAAACATGTTTTAACAGTTTTAGTCAATTTCGATCGACTGGAAAATGGCCATTTTTCAAATGGTCTCAGAATTTGACGAAATTAGTTTTTCTAGGACTGTATCGTCAATAAGAAGCTAGAAATTATTTTTTGGGAATTTTTAGAGTTCGTATGTGGCCCAGTTATATTAAAATGTATGTTCAAATGGAATATATACTGATTATATTTTAATGTTAATGGAAACTGATCGTAACAGCCGAGTTGGGTTACGAAACATATCCAATTGTGTTCGGAATAAGGGTATTTAGCTAGGAGTGATAGTCGTTGGGTCTCGTTTCGAGTTGGAATTAAAAGTCAACTTTAATGGAAATTAAATAATATAAAATTATATATATATATATATACTTTATAACATTTAAAACTTAAAATTAGTTTTCCCCTAAAATCACTTTTCCATAAATCAGGAAAAATACATGGCGGCCATCGCCTTCTCCACTGACGTCGACTCCCTCAGTCGGATCCCTCACAGCTGCCGCACCCCATCGATTCCCCATCTGCCGATCCACGGAACCGCGACACCAAACCCCTGAAGCCCTAAATCCTCCCGCGTCGACGAAATCAGACTGTCAGTGTCGAGCCTGCGCGCCTCCGTGCGCCACCGCTAACAACTCGGGCAGGGCCCCACCGCCTCCAACACCGAAGTCTGCCTCTGATCGAGATCCGACGCTGTGAGTTTTCTGCTTTGTTTTTCTTCTTTATTTTCTTTTCTTCTTCGCTTCCTCTAGCAGGCGCGATGTCCTAGATTTTAAACTCTGAAAATCTGTTTTTTATTATGTAAGAGATCAGATCTTTCATTGTATAGAGATCTGATTTTTCACTGTTTAGAAAATATGATTTTATATATATAATGACATAAAATAAAAATATGATTCTTATAGGAATGAACAATATGATTTTTCTCGTTTAAAGAGAAAATTTTTATAAGTTAAAAATATGATTTTTTAACTGGTATAAGCTACGGAAATATATTTTTTAGAAAGCTAAAAATATAATTTTTTAGCCTATGTATGCTATTCTAAAAATAGTTAAGCTATGGAAATATTTTAAGAAAGCTAAAAAATATGATTTTTAGAATATATATGCTATTTATGAAATAGTCATACAAAGGAAAATTATTAATTGGCTAAAAATATGATTTTTAACGTAGGAATACTATACGGATTGAAAATCAAAGAATGGTGGAGTGGAACCCCAAGGTGAGAACTCCTCACTTTTAATTTGTTTTCTAGTTGAAATATATACTAGGATGCAGACGGTGCTTAGCAGCACCCGACACCCGTCGTCCACAGACCATGGATGACTTGGTTGTTTGATTGATGTGTTGTGAAAAATTGATTAGGTGATGCGGAATGGAAATAAATATTTCATAGTTAAAAATATAATTTTTAGCGTGTATATAAAATAAATATTTACAAAACAAATCGGACGATTTGTTTATGTACACACATTTGACTGATATTGATTGGGACGATAAATTTTACACATCGCCCAACTGCATAAATAAATCTGTGTTTGTTGTTTGAAAACCCCACACGGGTGTTGGGAAGAAAGTGAACATACACTAATCCCAATAATTAGCTGTATGTCGATCGATTGATTGACAGACTGTTATAAGCGTTAATTATTTATATTTAATGCTTATGCAGTTGTGTGTTGCACCCTGGATGGTGGTTGATTATCTATCATTGCTATTGTATGCATGTGTTGTATGGAATCCATATAATTAACACTATATGGTAATTGATTGGGCCTCATTCCAATTTGAAAAAAAAAAGAATATTATAAAATATATATTCATGTGTTGAATAGAATAAATATTCATGTGTTGAATAGAATAAATATTCATGTGTTGAATAGAATAAATATTCATGTGTTGAATAGAATTAATATTCATGTGTTGAATAAAATAAATATTCATGTGTTGAATAGAATAAACATTCATGTATTGAATAAAAGCCGTGTTGATTAGATATGCGCCATTTTGACGCGAACGATATTCATATCGATTTTATTCATTTTTATAATGAATATAGAAAAGAAAGTGATTTCAAAATATAATGTTTTGAAAATATTATCATTTATATATCGATGATATGGAATATTCAATTTTGATTAGAAATTGAATATGAAGTTGAAATCGTTTTGAAAACGAATTTCAAACGATTTATAAAATACGTTTTAAATGGAAATCGACGAAATATATATTATATTTATTATATATATAATATAATGGCCTGAATAGAACGCGCCGCGCTGCGGCAGTTCGCGAATTTCGACCATTGACTTCGAACAGACATTACGGGAAATCCGACTGTCGGATTCTCCTAAAACCATAACAATTGGGTTCGTATCGAAAAGGGCTTTCTAACGAATACAAGAAATTAGAAATCTAACAGTTGGATTTGGAATTATGTCCAAATCAAATTTGGAAAAGGTCGTTGTAAGTGCAATTCGATGGTCGTTGATGGAAATCGACTGTACGGGCATTGATAAAATTATTAAAAATAGTAATAATTTGTGTAAAATCATAAGAAATGATTTGGAAAGAATTGGGATGAAAAATTTCATATTTGAAAAAATAAAAATAGATTTTTATCGAAATGAACTAGTTTTGAACTAGAATTGAAATCCATTTATGTTTTTTTTAAAATAAATAAATTGGATTTGAAATGGTTTTAAAAGTAACCAGAATTTCCGATAATTGAATTGGAATGGATTCAAATCGAAATTGTCTTTGGAATATTTCGATGTTGGATTTCGTGATTATACATATATTGTTATGGAAATTTGAAAGATATATATATATATATGTATATATATATATATATATAGTTATTTCCAATACGATGTTTGTTGGTCGTAGGATTTGATACTGTTAATAAGCCGATATATTTTCTATTCAGAGCCTTGTATTTATTATCAAATGGGATTTGGGTTTATCACGAATGGTGTCTCCATTAACACTGTTCTTTAACCCAGTTGAGAAAAAGATTAAATCTTTTTATTTAGATTTAATGAAGTGTACCGATTAAATAATATTTAATTGGAATTGAATTAGAATTGATTTTTGGGTTTATCGTGAACGGTGATTTAAATAACACTTGTTCTTTAACCCGACAATTAATGGAATTTGAATTGGGTTTGTTGTGAACTGTGTTTTAACGACATTCGTTCTTTAACCCGATTTACAGTGAAATGTGATTTGGAATTTATAAATCTTTTGTTAAGATTTAAAGGAGATTTTCCAAAGTGAAGTTTTCCAATTTAATAAAATAAATTGGGATGGAATGGAATTCGATTTGGTGATAATTGAAGTGAATTTCTGTGGATGAGGACTGCTAATATATATGGAATTTAAAAGGCTTTGCCGTTATTCCATTTATATTATTAGTCGGATATGGAAGTTCATATCGATTATATATATTGATCTGTTTTCCGTGAAGATTCCATAATTAATGGAATGTGATTTTGGGCTTATCGTAAGTTGTGTTTTAAATAACATTAGTTCTTTAACCCAGTTAAAGACATTATTTATTTCCTGGATTTGAACAATCATTAATATTGATTTTTGGGAAGATTAAAACCAAGTGGAGTTTTAATGAATCTTTAATTAGACTAAAATGATCGAGAATGGAGTATCACCAGTTTTGTTCCAGGCGATAGTTAAATCTTTAATTAGATTTGAACGTGAAATTGTAATTGAAATTACTGATAACACTATGGTGTTAGATATGAAGTATTACTAGTTTTACTTCATGGGATGAATAGGTTGGGATTGGGAAATAAAATAAATGGTTATTTCGGTAAGGTTCGTTAATCCCTACTAGTTTGAATAAACCATAATTTAGTTTGAACTGAAATCCAAAGGAAAATTAAAGAATAAATTTAAATAATTTATCTTTGATAAAATTAATGGGAACCTTTCCCTAAGAATGTGAAATTTAGCAACTAACTGAAGATTAGTTAAGATGAATGGTTTCCTGGGTATCGATCTGATGTTAGTTTCAGCCTTCGGGGTTAATATTTGGGGAATTGTTCTCTTACTAATTTACGGTTAGTGACTGATGAATTGGAATTAGGCGTATGTTGTGTTTGTGTAACACTTGTTTATTATATATGCGAGTTATTCAGAAAGACCGGGTTTATCCCATTCTGAATAACTGATTCGACGATGTGTCGAGGATGAAGACGGTGGTCGAAGACTGGAGGTCTTCACATCGTTTGGATAATTACTGATGATCTTGATTGGGCTGTACACCCAAGAGGAGGGAATCAGTTGGTGATCGTCCAGACGTACTTGGAGATCGATGTATATGCGAGGTACCAGGTGCCTCCGATTTCGTTTAGACCCATAACGGAATTGTAAATGGACTGTGTGTCTGACATTGGATATCATTCTGTGTGATTAATGGATATCAGTTGCATGGAGTGGTTTGCCTGGGTGGCATGCTAAGATGCAAATGATCAAGGCTTCTATTGAAAAGCAAAGTCTTGTGGTTGATGATCAAAGCACCGCCTGTGTGGCATAGCTTTGTGTAGCGTTAATTCGCGAGCCTCACACCCCGGTTGTGAGCCAGAAACGGGAGAGGACGTCAGGGAGGGCATGCTTTTCCTTCTAGCTAGGGTGGTGTCAGTGTCCTACAAGCCCTGATATTTATATTATTTTCACCTATGTGGTTGTTGGATTGCGAGGCGCCTCGGATATATCAGTGACTATGTGGAGCCGATGAAGTCATAGGACTCATTGACGCCCCAAAGGGCGGGGAAACGCAGTGTTCAAGCATTCTAATCCACGTCGGTGGACCGGCCCTGACGATCCAAGGGCCCACCTGAGTCTGGGTCCTGAGGGGCGGACTAGAGCCTCTCGAATCGGTGAGGACTATCTTTTGCCTCGGTTCACATATGGAAATCCAGCTTCCAATACGTGACATTTGCGGTTTTGACTGTAGAGCCTAGTATTGGCGATATGATATATGGTACCCATGCCATCTAGGATTGATACATTTATATTTGAAGTTGTTTTATACATTATGCACTTATAATAGTATCAAACGATTTGTTTTAGCGTATCAAGCATTCTTTGGCTATTATAAGGTAAAACCCTATCCTCTGGCTTGTGTTGCATTATGTGATGGGACCTGGGTCTTATAATAGCTTCATTTTTCTTTTATTAGCATTGCGCTGTTTGTTTTATGCACTAGTATCCTTGGGAGGAAACCCGTTCCGTGTTATACGGCGTGGTCCCTTGATTTACCGAACTTTAAAATAAAGATTAATAACTGTTTTAGTTCTCACACCAATCACATGACTGACCTGGAGTTTATTGTTTTAACCTAAACTCTGGGTGCCCCTATTTTCCGCACGGGTAGCTAGTATTTTTGGTTTTGCAGATTTATATTCACAGGATCCTGATTTACAGCTGGAATGATATCCGGAAAGCTCTGTATCCGTATATCTCTTTCAGTTATGTTTTGTATTATTTTCCGCTGCTATGTAATGTATTGTAATCTCTAATATTTATCAAATGTATATTATTTGTTAATACTCTGTATATTCTGATGAATTGTTGTAATAAACAATGAAATGTTCTTCTGTTTGTGTCCCGATGTGGCTTGTTCTCAATACAATCTGTGATTTCCCATAAGGGGGATTTCAGGTCATGTCAGCTTAGTATCAGAGCTCTGGTTTATAGAGCTCGAGAATAAGTGTAACACCCACGTCCATTAATGTCACTCACAAAGGGAATGCATTAACTTCCATGGAGGTTTTAAGTGAATATAGAAAAGTAAAATTACAACAAGACAGATATAAAATAGTACTTGGAAATTCAAAAACTTTATTTCATTGTAGCAGAAGTCAAAACATGTTTGATTACATCATAACACCATATTCAATGTCAAGTACAATATCTATCTTGATAAAACAAGTACATAATCCCATTACATGAATAGCCATTAAAAAGAAAGATAACAAGCTGGACTTTACTTCAGCAGTCCAAGCTTTCCAGAAGATAAGCGATCCAACTAGACACCACTAGAACTTGGCCCAACCTACGGACCTGAAGAGAGAAAAAGGATGGAAAAGAGGGGGTCAGACATAAAGTCTGGTGAATATGATAATTCTACAATACTACTACCAAAATAACTGGACTAAGGCATAAGCTGGAAAACAAGAAAATGTCTATGATGAGCAGATTAAGGACATAGACAATCGCTAAAGGCAACGTTATAGGCTCTCCTAAATACTAAAGGATAAACACTATACTGCACCACACCAGTCACCCTAAAGATTCATCCCACTTAGCTTCATTTAGAAACTTTACCAATGGCTTTACGTACCCCTAGCTGACTACATAGGTGCCGCCTGCCCCTATCTCCACTAGGTGTACCCTACTTCCCATTATTCGATCGGCTCCCTAACTCGTAGATACCCGTGCTGGCCCCACAGTGGGGTGTATCACTCCCCTAAAGTGGCAACCTGATACAACGGACATGCACGGCTTATACCTACACGATGCAACAACGTCTTACCTACCAGCCCGGGTCCACACACGCATATGAAACCCGTTGGACTTGCGTTGCCACCGCTCCCTGTTTTGGCCTCTTATAGTCAAACCCAGTATGCGTGTCCCGTCCTCGACTTGGTTCGAGCCCACAAAGATACGTTTTGGGATACTGGTTGAAATGGGCCCCCACTATTTACCACAAGCATTCCACCTAAGCTTGTCCCCATTAGTCCATCCCACTTAACCCACTTAGTCATGTTCATTTACATGTGTGTTTGGTTAAGTCTAATCATATTTCAAATGCCTCTAAAGGCAACCACCAGATTCCTCATGCCACCCAAGGCACCTACTTAACCCCCATGTCCCACCTTACATGATTATCTGGTTAAGTATTTCTTAGTTCATTAAGGCCATAACCTCATAAAGACCTCTCACATTAGACTGGCATTTATGGCAGCTGGATTTGCCGGGCGGGTCCGGGCAGTCTTACACCATAAAAGAGTCTAACCTCGTGTCTTTACAACTGTTATGCTTTAGTTTGGGCCTAGGACCTCTCACATTGGGCCGACATTTGTGACTACTGGATTTGCCGGGCGGGTCCGGGCAGGTTTACATCACAAACGGGTCCAACCTCGTGTCCTAAGCATTGATTATTAATAATAATCCACTTTCCCCCAATTTTAATAATTCCCTACTTGAATTATTAATTACTTCCAATTTTTAACAATGTCCATAATTGACTCAATTATGGACATTCATTCATGGTATGCAAAATCTTACAAAATTGCATCCAATTTATTAATTCCTAATATTACCCCTACCCCACGTTTGAACGTTTATTCGCAAAATATATGTTAGACTCGAATAGCCTAACTCATAGCATAAAAGAGATTATCATAATAACAACATGTATAAGTGACCAAATGAATCATAATAAGGGGTGAAACTTGCATATGTCCAACTTGCATAGATTATACATGTCATGGACCTAAAGGTGTCAACTTGTTCAAAATTCACCTAATATAATCTCAATCAATTTTCATAAACTTACATATGAACATGTGTGAATCAACATCATCTAATTTTTTTAACAACATGGTTTTATATGGGTACACCTAACTCAATAGGCAAATTCCCATAATCAAGTTTTATTTAATTATAGTTTCAAGTTTATGGGTACACCTAACCTAATAGGCAAATTCCCATAAACAAGATCCATTTAAATTAAGAAAAAAAACATAACTTTAAGCATGATCCAACAACATCATGATTTTTCAACATAATATAGCATGATTTATAACATGGCATAGTATGATAGTATAACATAGCTTGACATGATTCTCAACATAGCACGACATAGCATAAGAGAATTTACAACATAGCATGACATAGCATATATAATTTACATCATACGACAACATAATAACATAATAAGAGATCCACAATATATAGAATTTACAATTACAAATCACATCACTTTCTTGTGATCCATTCATAACTGAGTCAAATTAGTTTGTAATAGTCTTGTGAGAATCATCATACTCACCAACAAAAGAAAAGAATTAGAGAAAGAGAGATCTTTTGATTTGATTTGTGTAGATTTAGTTGTAGATGATTAGGCTTCCTCTTCTTAGTTTGTGACGGCTATGCTGAACTCCATGGCAGCAGCATGACGGTAGCTTCTCTAATTTTACAAGTGATTTAGGTCTAGGGTCTACCCACTTATTTATAGATTTTAGAATTCATTTAAGCCATTAGATTTAACCTAGAAATAACCGCAGCCGTTCAGACAAGATGGGGTTTATCTTGTTGACTCAGCAATGAGTCAGAAGTGACTCAGCAAACACTCAGCAAATTAATAAACTTCTATTCATGTTTGCATTAACTGCCCATATATATATATATATATATATATATATATATATATATATATATATATTCTACAATGTACACATTAGATACATCCCCCCTTTTACACACTTATTATTGTTTTTATATACATATTAGATACATCCCCTCTCTTACACACTTATTAATATTTTTATATTCATATTAGATACATCCCCTCTCTTACATACTTATTAATATTTTTATATTCATAATAGTTACATCCCCTCTCTTACATACTTATTAATATTTTTATATTCATATTAGATACATCCCCTCTTCTACACACTTATTATTATTTTAGCAACTTTAGTGTTAATAGAAAATTCGGGGTGTTACATTCTCCCCTTCTTTTAGGATTTCGTCCCCGAAATCTTCAAGTCTGGAAGAATGTATATCCTACCATCCAAACGTCCATCTACTCATCCATCATACACAGGCATCCATTGTCCTTACAGACTTCTAATGCTTTCATGTTTAAATGCACAGTGTGTGTATATGTCCGTATCTAATGCAAAATCAGGCGGTCCACTGATTCAGTTGACCTCCTTAATACAACTTTGATCGTGCCATGCATCCATTATGTATGCAAAAGATTCTTAATGCTACATAATAGTTCTATATGCGTGCACAACCATCATCTGAATGCAGCATCCACATGATAATACAACCATCGTTCATCCATTTTACTAAATACATCCATATATATATGCAATATGCAATATGTAGTGACTGAGCCGATCTAGTGCCTAAAGTGTGTGTATATATGCATCTACGAGCAACCACTAGCAAACACTTGCATCCATTTTGCATCCATCATACATAACATGTCTCAAACACATGTTTCAACCATAGGATTATCCTAACTAAAGGTCAAAGATACTAATGAGAGGACATACTAAAGATAAGATAAGATAAGCTAAGCGATAAAGGAGAAATTAAAAGACATACCCTCAAAAAGAAAAGGGTACAACGAACGCATCTTCTCTTCTGTCTCCCAAGTTGCGTTGCTCTCATCATCTCCCCATTGCACTTTAACCAGTCTGACCTCTCGATTCCTCAACTTTTTGATCTCCAACCCAAGAATGCATGTAGGAGCTCGTCTAATTGTTGCATCACGCTCTATTTCCACCTCTTTAAGCAAGCTCGGCTCTACCACCTCCGCGGTCTTGTGCAAACACTTCCTCAAATGTGATACATGGAATACGTCGTGTACTCCACTAAGTTTCTCAGGCAACTCAACCCTATATGCCATCTTCCCAATCCTATTTTTTTTTACAGGAAACGGCCCTACAAACCTTGGTGCTAATTTCCCCACGGACCCAAAGCGAACAACATTCTGTAACGGAGATACTTTGATAAAAACCATGTCCCCAATGTCAAACTCAAGATCTGTCCTCCTCTTATCAGCATACGATTTTTGCCTATCTTGTGCTGCTTTCATCCTCCTTCGAATCAACTCAATCTTCTCCGAGGTTTCCCTAACCATATCGGGCCCAAGTAGGATTTTATCGGTAGATTCCCACCAACATGTAGGCGAACGGCAAGGCCTTCCATAAAGAGCTTCGAAAGGTGCCATGCCAATACTAGACTGAAAGCTATTATTATATGCGAATTCTACTAACGGAAGGTGCTCTTCCCATGTACCCCCAAAGTCTAGGATACAAAGCCTTAAAAGATCCTCTAGAATGCGATTCACCCTCTCGGTCTGGCCGTCTGTCTCAGGATGATATGCGGTGCTCAAACATAGCTGAGTCCCTACCACCTCTTGTAAACTCTTCCAAAATTCGCTAGTAAAGATGGGGTCACGGTCGCTTACTATACTAGAAGGAATACCGTGCAAACGAACTATCTCCTTAATGTATACAGAAGCCAACCACGGAGCAGTCCTCTTACTTTTCACGGGAATAAAATGGGCGCTTTTAGTAAGTCTATCTACTATAACCCAAATCCCCGTGTTACCCTTCCTTGATCTTGGTAATCCATCCACAAAATCCATTGAGATGCTTTCCCATTTCCATAGTGGAACTTCTAATGGGTGAAGCAACCCACCGGGTTTCTTTTGTTCTGCTTTAACTCGTTGGCACACCAAGCATCTAGCGACGTACTCGGCCACATCCTTTTTCATACCGGCCCAAAAGAAAACCCGCTTCATATCTTTGTACATCTTATCCCCGCCGGGATGAATGGTCATTTTTGAGCGATGAGCATCATCAAGAATGGCCTTCCTTAAGTCTTCGTCTTGTGGTACACAAAGTCTATTATCCCTTCGTAACCAACCCTTATCGTCTAGGGTATACCTACGAAGATAGCTTGACGACTCCCCCCCTTTGAGCTTTTCTACTATCTCAACCAACTGTGGGTCGTCTCGCTGTGCCTCACCAACCCATCCTAGAAGTGTAGGTCTAACCTCCAAGGATGCTAACAGACCGGGTACTAAGTCAACGGAGGGTCTAAAGTCAAACATAGAGATGAATTCTAAGCTTTGTCGTTCAACAAACAACGGACTCAAGGACAACCTTTTCCTACTTAAGGCGTCTGCCACCACGTTACCCTTGCCCGGGGTATATGCTATTTCAAAATCGTAGGAGGCTAAGAATTCCATCCACCGTTGCTGCCTTAAATTCAAATCCTTCTGAGAGAATAAGTATTTTAATGATTTGTGGTCAGTGAACAGTTCGAATTTCTCACCAAGAAGATAGTGATGCCAAGACTTAAGCGCGAAAACAATTGCGGCTAGCTCTAAGTCATGCGTGGGGTAATTCTTTTCATGAACCCTCAACTGCCTTCCACCATAGGCTATTACTCTTCCCTCTTGCATGAGGACCGCGCCAAGTCCCGTCCCACAAGCATCAGTATAGATGGTAAACGGTTTATTCCCGTCTGGCAGCACTAAGACTGGGGCTGAAGTTAAGGCTCTCTTTAAACGTTGGAACGCATCATCGCAATCTTTGTCCCACGTAAAAACCAGGTTCTTCTTCGTTAACCGTGTTAATGGAGCTGATATTTTTGCGAAGTCTTTGATAAACTTCCTATAATAGCCAGCCAACCCCAAGAAACTTCTTACTTCGGTTGCATTTTTAGGGACCTTCCAATCTTGGATGGCCACCACCTTTGCGGGATCCACTGCTATCCCTTCTTTGGAAACCACGTGCCCTAAGAACCGTACTTCCTTCCTCCAGAAGTGACACTTAGAAAATTTTGCCTTAAGGTTATGCGCTCGAAGGGTTTCCAACACTTCCCTAAGATGTAGGGAGTGCTCTTCTTTATTCTTAGAAAAGACTAAGATGTCATCCACAAAGAGTACCACGAATTTGTTAAGGTATTCCCTAAACACCCTACTCATCAAATCAACAAAATATGCAGGGGCGTTTGTCAAACCAAAGGGCATCACTAGCCATTCATAGAATCCGTCAGGAGTCCTAAAAGCAGTCTTATCTATACTATCCTCAGCCACTCTCAGTTGATGAAATCCAGTGGCTAATCCAACTGCGAAAACACTGAGGCGCCAACTAACTGATCAAAGAGATCGTCAATCCTCGGCAGTGGGTATCGGTTCTTTTTAGTAAGCTTGTTTAGTTCTCTATAGTCCATACAAAGTCTAAGAGACCCATCCGCCTTTGTGGCAAAAACTACTGGAGCACCCCACTCCGATATACTACGTCTTATGAACCCCTTCTCAAGCAACTCCTTTACTTGCTTATTGAGTTCCCTCCTTTCACGAGGAGCCATGTGGCGCACTGGCAAAGATACGGGTTTAGCATTATCCACAAGATAAATTCGAAAGTCTATCTCCCGTTTTGGAGGTAAGCCCTTCACCTCCTCAAACACATCCGGATATTCCCGGACCACTTCTACCGATCGCAGGTTCTCTACAGACGCGTCAAGCGATTCAAGATAACTTAGCATAACGGAATTTATGGGATTACAAAAGATGTCGAGAGCATTACCAAGGCGAGTCACAAGCCTAACTACTCTCCTTTCACAATCAAGAATGGCCCTATTTCTAGACAACCAATCCATTCCTAAAATTAGCCCATAGCCCGTGAAGCCCAATACATAAGCATCACATCTAAATTCAACGCTAAGTATAGAGATTTTCAAATCCAAACATATCATGGTCAAATGAGCCGAACCCCCAATTGGATTTGAAACGACCAAGGGATCCTCTACTAAACTGGTGTTCAAGTGCAGTGATTCAACTAATGATGCAGAGATAAACGAATGAGATGCGCCAGAATCGAATAAGGTACGGACAGGATGATCAAACAGAAAAACTAAGCTTTCAACAGAAATTGTTCTACCTCTTTCTTGCAGCGGTGGGGCCGCAATAGCCTGAACTTGCCCCCTTGCCTGCCCTGGTGCCATAAGAGCCTGCACCTGTCCTCCCGAGGTAGACCCTGCCCTCTGCCCCTTCTTTGGACAGTCCTTCACTAAATGTCCCGCATCTCCACAATGAAAACAACCAGTCTTCTTTTTCTTTCTACAATCTTTGCTGAGATGGCCAGGCGTCCCACAATTGAAGCATTTCTTCTTCCCTTTGCCATTATTGTTTTTACCACCCTTCTTATTTTGCTGTTGGGGTTTCTTCTGATCCCCTTTCTTTTCAACTGCCTTATCCTCATGCATAAGTGCCATTTCTACTAGCTTTTCAAAGGTGGCTCCCATAGGGATGTGGGTCATAGCCAACCCTTGCAACGGTTCATTCAAGCCTCTAACGAACCTCAAAGCTTTCTTCTCTGGCGTGTTCACCAACTCCAAGCCAAACCTTGCTAACTGATTAAATTTATTGACATATTCCTTTACTGATGAGCTCCCTTGCTTTAGTGCCAGGAATTTTTCCATATTTAAGTTCTCCTCTGCCCTTGAAAGAAACTTTGCCTCAAACCTTCGTCTGAAATCCGCCCATGAATCAACTGGACGTTCCCCGTTAGTGACCTCCCACCAAAACGAGGCCTCTCCCTTCATTAACCAAGCAGCTAAATGGACTTTCCTCCCATCTTCCACTTCAAAGATATCCAACAATTCCTCAGTCTCCTTAAGCCAATCTCTGGCCTCCACAAACGTCTCAGTCCCTTGAAAAGTTTTTCCTCCCATAGCCTTGAATTCCTTGCACGTCTTTGCAAAAGTGTCAACACGAGGAGGAGGAGGAGGAGGAATGGGTGCAACTAGGGGTGGAGGAGTATCCGCTGGGCCTGCAGTGGTGGCCCTAGCCTCCAAGTATCTCCTAAACCACCCTGGAATCGTCACACCTTCTGGGAGATTAAGATCTTCAGCCATGCTGAAACGAAAAAGGAAAGATTCAAAATGGAGGATTCGAAAGATAAAGATAAGGATGTGGCTATTTGGGATTATGTTTTTCATAAAAACTCTCTTTAAATAACATGTTTTTTTTGAAAGCACTTCTTCCAAAAATACTTTAGAAAAAAAATATTTTTCTAAAATTTTTTTATCTGTTCTGGTAACCTTATGCTCTGATACCACGTGTAACACCCACGTCCATTAATGTCACTCACAAAGGGAATGCATTAACTTCCATGGAGGTTTTAAGTGAATATAGAACAGTAAAATTACAACAAGACAGATATAAAATAGTACTTGGAAATTCAAAAACTTTATTTCATTGTAGCAGAAGTCAAAACATGTTTGATTACATCATAACACCATATTCAATGTCAAGTACAATATCTATCTTGATAAAACAAGTACATAATCCCATTACATGAATAGCCATTAAAAAGAAAGATAACAAGCTGGACTTTACTTCAGCAGTCCAAGCTTTCCAGAAGATAAGCGATCCAACTAGACTCCACTAGAACTTGGCCCAACCTGCGGACCTGAAGGGAGAAAAAGGATGGAAAAGAGGGGGTCACACATAAAGTCTGGTGAATATGATAATTCTACAATACTACTACCAAAATAACTGGACTAAGGCATAAGCTGGAAAACAAGAAAATGTCTATGAAGAGCAGATTAAGGACATAGACAATCGCAAAAGGCAACGTTATAGGCGCTCCTAAATACTAAAGGATAAACACTATACTGCACCACACCAGTCACCCTAAAGATTCATCCCACTTAGCTTCACTTAGAAACTTTCCCAATGGCTTTACGTACCCCTAGCTAACTACATAGGTGCCGCCTGCCCCTATCTCCACTAGGTGTACCCTACTTCCCATTATTCGATCGGCTCCCTAACTCGTAGATACCCGTGCTGGCCCCACAGTGGGGTGTATCACTCCCCTAAAATGGCAACCTGATACAACGGACATGCACGGCTTATACCTACACGATGCAACAACGTCTTACCTACCAGCCCGGGTCCACACACGCATATGAAACCCGTTGGACTTGCAATGCCATCGCTCCCTGTTTTGGCCTCTTATAGTCAAACCTAGTATGCGTGTCCCGTCCTCGACTTGGGTCGAGCCCACAAAGATACGTTTTGGGATACTGGTTGAAATGGGCCCCCACTATTTACCATAAGCATTCCACCTAAGCTTGTCCCCATTAGTCCATCCCACTTAACCCACTTAGTCATGTTCATTTACATGTGTGTTTGGTTAAGTCTAATCGTATTTCAAATGCCTCTAAAGGCAACCACCAGATTCCTCATGCCACCCAAGGCACCTACTTAACCCCCATGTCCCACCTTACATGATTATCTGGTTAAGTATTTCTTAGTTCATTAAGGCCATAACCTCATAAAGACCTCTCACATTAGACTGGCATTTATGGCAGCTGGATTTGCCGGACGGGTCCGGGCAGTCTTACACCATAAAAGAGTCTAACCTCGTGTCTTTACAACTGTTATGCTTTAGTTTGGGCCTAGGACCTCTCACATTGGGCCGACATTTGTGACTACTGGATTTGCCGGGCGGGTCCGGGCAGGTTTACATCACAAACGGGTCCAACCTCGTGTCCTAAGCATTGATTATTAATAATAATCCACTTTCCCCCAATTTTAATAATTCCCTACTTGAATTATTAATTACTTCCAATTTTTAACAATGTCCATAATTGACTCAATTATGGACATCCATTCATGGTATGCAAAATCTTACAAAATTGCACCCAATTTATTAATTCCTAATATTACCCCTACCCCACGTTTGAACGTTTATTCGCAAAATATATGTTAGACTCGAATAGCCTAACTCATAGCATAAAAGAGATTATCATAATAACAACATGTATATGTGACCAAATGAATCATAATAAGGGGTGAAACTTGCATATGTCCAACTTGCATAGATTATACATGTCATGGACCTAAAGGTGTCAACTTGTTCAAAATTCACCTAATATAATCTCAATCAATTTTCATAAACTTACATATGAACATGTGTGAATCAACATCATCTAATTTTTTTAACAACATGGTTTTATATGGGTACACCTAACTCAATAGGCAAATTCCCATAATCAAGTTTTATTTAATTATAGTTTCAAGTTTATGGGTACACCTAACCTAATAGGCAAATTCCCATAAACAAGATCCATTTAAATTAAGAAAAAAAACATAACTTTAAGCATGATCCAACAACATCATGATTTTTCAACATAATATAGCATGATTTATAACATGGCATAGTATGATAGTATAACATAGCTTGACATGATTCTCAACATAGCACGACATAGCATAAGAGAATTTACAACATAGCATGACATAACATATATAATTTACATCATACGACAACATAATAACATAATAAGAGATCCACAATATATAGAATTTACAATTACAAATCACATCACTTTCTTGTGATCCATTCATAACTGAGTCAAATTAGTTTGTAATAGTCTTGTGAGAATCATCATACTCACCAACAAAAGAAAAGAATTAGAGAAAGAGAGATCTTTTGATTTGATTTGTGTAGATTTAGTTGTAGATGATTAGGCTTCCTCTTCTTAGTTTGTGACGGCTATGCTGAACTCCATGGCAGCAGCATGACGGTAGCTTCTCTAATTTTACAAGTGATTTAGGTCTAGGGTCTACCCACTTATTTATAGATTTTAGAATTCATTTAAGCCATTAGATTTAACCTAGAAATAACCGCAGCCGTTCAGACAAGATGGGGTTTATCTTGTTGACTCAGCAATGAGTCAGAAGTGACTCAGCAAACACTCAGCAAATTAATAAACTTCTATTCATGTTTGCATTAACTGCCCATATATATATATATATATATATATATATATATATTCTACAATGTACATATTAGATACATCCCCCCCTTTTACACACTTATTATTGTTTTTATTTACATATTAGATACATCCCCTCTCTTACACACTTATTAATATTTTTATATTCATATTAGATACATCCCCTCTCTTACATACTTATTAATATTTTTATATTCATAATAGATACATCCCCTCTCTTACATACTTATTAATATTTTTATATTCATATTAGATACATCCCCTCTTCTACACACTTATTATTATTTTAGCAACTTTAGTGTTAATAGAAAATTCGGGGTGTTACAATAAGACACATTAGAACCATATGAAAGAATTCATCAGAGATTGGATTAGTAATATCCAATGGGAATGACTCGTTAGAGATAGGATCAGTAGTATCCTAGAACGAGTGTGAAGAGTGATGTTTTAAAAATAAAATTGAAAACAAGTTTTGTTTTTAAAATTTAAACTTGATAATTCGTATTTGAATATTTATTTTTATATTGATTTGGACAATCAAGTATATATAGATTTTGCATATACGTTTGATCCACGTGTATTTGAAGTTTTAATATACTGGATAGATATAGAATTACACTCTAGTCGCCCGGAGATGGTACTGATGATTGTCATGACATCATCAGTATTTATTTCGTGTTTTGAAAGTGGGATTTCTATATATTTCCAATTGACTGGTGTGAGAACCAAAATTAGATACGGCTTATTGTTGTGATTTAGCACCAAAAATGTGATTTTTTGACTATTTATCAATATTATGAATTTGAAACGTTAATCAACTAATTGATTGCTGATTGTGTTGTTTGATCATTGGTTGATTAATTAAAATTTGGACCATTTAGCAAAATTGATCAAATAGTGAGTTGTATTGAAAATTTAGTCGCATTTGCATGCATATACATGTACTTACATTGAACAGGTCATAGCAAGGAGGCTAGAGCAGAAGAATAAAATTGTTTGCCCGACAAATAGGTACATGTTTACGAATTTATTGGGTTTGGATGATTTTATGAGCCTATTGGCTAGCCGCTTGGCTGTTTCTTTTTCTTTTTGGATTGGTTAGGGCCATGGGAGGCTGTTTGAAATATCCTGAAGCTCCCGGTGATGGGGAGGTTATGGCGAATTTTTTCGAAAATTTAGGGTGTTAGCCAAATTTTTGAAAAATTTATAAAGTTCTTAGAAACTAAAAAGTTGAAGAACTTAAGCCATAATGAAAATAATGAAGGTTGAGTTGGTTAGTAAAACAACTTTCATCTTCGTTCCTTTTCGGGGACGAAATTTTTTAAGTGGGGGAGATTGTAACAACCCGGGAAATCCGAGCCAATTAAAAAAATTTATTTTGGCAATTTTACTGAATTTTGAATATTTAAAATGAATTATTTTAAATAATAACGACGAGAAATTTATTTTGAAAAGAATTAGAATATATATTTATATAGATTGTCATTAGAATATAAATATTTTATTTTAATTATAAAAGAAATTGAAAATAGCGCGGTAGTTTGAAAATTCGATTTCAAAGTTTAAATGAATGTACAGGATTTAAAATAAACCGGATTTTAGCGAAACCAAAAATATTAGAATCTACTTGAAAATATCTTTCCAACGAATCCGAAAAATCAAAATTTCATAGCGGGAATCAAAAGTTATGCCCAGTTGAAAATTCAGAATAGTCGCTATGGAATTTTGGCCCTTAAAAATGGAAATTTTGCAAATGACCTTTGTTCTCGATGAAATCACTTTTGTTGGATCCGGGATGTCGAATTATTGCTAGATTCCAAAATTCATAATTTTACGAATCAATATGTGAGCGTGGCAACGTAAAACGTGTTTTAATAGCTTCAGTCAATTTCGATCGACTGGAAATTGGCCATCTTTCAAACGGTCTCAGAATTTGACGAAATTAGTTTTGCTAGGACCGTATCATCAATACGTAGCTAGAAATAATTTTTCGGGAATTTTTAGAGTCCGTATGTGGCCCCGGTAAATTAAAATATACGTTCAAATGGAATATATACTGATTATATTTTAATCTTGATGGAAACTGATTGTAACAGCCGAGTTGGGTTACGAAACATATCCCATTGTGTTCGGAATGAGGGTATTTAGCTAGGGGTGATAGTCGTTGGGTCTCGTTTCGAGTTGGAATTAAAAGTCAACTTTAATAGAAATTAAATAATATAAAATTATATATATACTTTATAACGTTTAAAACTTAAAATTAGTTTTCCCCTAAAATCACTTTTCCAGAAATCCGGAAAAATACATGGCGGCCATTGTCTTCTCCATTGACGTCGAAACCCTCCGTCGGACCCCTCACAGCTGCCGCTCCCCATCGATTCCCACTCTCTCGATCCACGGAACCGCGACACCAAACCCCTGAAGCCACAAATCCTACCGCGTCGACGAACTCGGACTGTCGCCGTCGAGCCTGCGCACCTCCGTGCGCCATCGCCAACCGCCAGCAACTCTCGCAGGGCCCCACTACCTCCAACACCGAAGTCTGCCTCTGATCGAGATCCGGCGCTGTGAGTTTTCTGCTTTTTTTTCTTCTTTCTTTTCTTTTCTTCTCTGCTGCTTCTTTCAGGCGTGATGTCCTAGATTTTAAACTCTGAAAATCTAATTTTTATTATGTAAGTGATCCGATCTTTCATTGTATAGAGATCTGATTTTTCATTGTTTAGAAAATATGATTTTATATATATAATGACATAAAATAAAAATATGATTCTTATAGGAATGAACAATATGATTTTTCTCATATAAAGAGAATATTTTTATAAGTTAAAAATATTATTTTTAATTGGTATAAGCTACGGAAATATTTTTTTTAGAAAGCTAAAAATATAATTTTTTTAGCCTATGTATGCTATTCTAAAAATAGTTAAGCTATGGAAATATTTTTAGAAAGCTAAAAATATGATTTTTAGAATATATATGCTATTTATGAAATAGTCATACAAAGGAAAATTATTAATTGGCTAAAAATATGATTTTTAACGTAGGAATTCTATACGGATTGAAAATCAAAGAATGGTGGAGTGGAACCCCAAGGTGAGAACTCCTCACTTTTAATTTGTTTTCTAGTTGAAATATATACTAGGATGCAGACGGTGCTTAGCAGCACCCGACACCCGTCGTCCACAGACCATGGATGACTTGATTGTTTGATTGATGTGTTGTGAAAAATTGATTGTGTAATGTGGAATGGAAATAAATATTTCATAGTTAAAAATATAATTTTTAACGTGTATATAAAATAAATATTTATAAACAAATCGGACGATTTGTTTATGTACACACATTTGACTGATATTGATTGGGACAATAAATTTACACATCGCCCAACTGCACAAATAAAACTGTGTTTGTTGTTTGAAAACCCCACACGGGTGTTGGGAAGAAAGTGGACATACACAAATCCCAATATTTAGCTGTATGTCGATCGATTGATTGACAGACTGTTATAAGCGTTAATTATTTATATTTAATGCTTATGCAGTTGTGTGGTGCACCCTGGATGATGGTTGATTATCTATCGTTGCTATTGTATACATGTGTTGTATGAAATCCATATAATTAACACTATATGGTAATTGATTGGGCCTCATTCCAATTTGGAAAATAAAGAATATTATAAAATATATATTCATGTGTTGAATAGAACAAATATTCATGTGTTGAATAGAATAAATATTCATGTGTTGAATAGAATAAATATTCATATGTTGAATAAAATAAATATTCATGTGTTGAATAGAATAAACGTTCAGGTGTTAAATAAAAGCCGTGTTGATTAGATATGCGTCATTTTGACGCGAACGATATTCATATTGATTTTATTCATTTTTATAATGAATATAGAAAAGGAAGTGATTTCAAAATATAATGTTTTGAAAATATTATCATTTATATAATGATGATATGGAATATTCAATTTTGATTATAAATTGAATATGAAGTTGAAATCGTTTTGAAAACGAATTTAAAATGATTTATAAAATACATTTTAAATGGAAATCGACAAAATATATATTATATATATAATATAATGGCCTGAATAGAACGCGCCGCGCTGCGGCAGTTCGCGAATTTCGACCATTGACTTCGAACGGACATTACAGGAGATCCGACCGTCGCATTCTCCTAAAACCGGAACAGTTGGGTTCATATCGAAAAGAGCTTTCTAGAGAATACAAGAAATTAGAAATATAACGGTTGGATTTGGAATTATGTCCAAATCAAATTTGGAAAAGGTCGCTGTAAGTGTAGTTCGATGGCCGTTGATGGAAATCGACTGTACGGGGTTTGATAAAATTATTAAAAATAGTAATAATTTGTGTAAAATCATAAGAAATGATTTGGAAAGAATTGGGATGAAAAATTCCATATTTGAAAAATAAAAATAGATTTTTATCGAAATGAACTAGTTTTGAACTAGAATTAAAATCCATTTATGTTTTTTTAAAATAAATAAATTGGATTTGAAATGGTTTTAAAAGTGACCAGAATTTCCAATAATTGAATTGGAATGGATTTGAATAGAAATCGTCTTTGGAATATTTCGATGTTGGATTTCGTAATTATATAGATATTGTTATGGGAATTTGAAAGATATATATATATATATATCGTTATTTCCAATACGATGTTTGTTGGTCGTTGGATTTGATATTGAATATATGCCGATATATTTTCTATTCAGAGCCTTGTATTTAATATCAAATGGGATTTGGGTTAGTCGTGAATGGTGTCTTCATTAACACTGTTCTTTAACCCAGTTGAGAAAAAGATTAAATCTTTTTATTTAGATTTAATGAAGTGTACCAATTAAATAATATTTAATTGGAATTGAATTAGAATTGATTTTTGGGTTTATCGTGAACGGTGATTTAAATAACACTTGTTCTTTGACCCGATAATTAATGGAATGTGAATTGGGTTTGTTTTGAACTATGTTTTAACAACATTCGTTCTTTAACCCGATTTATAGTGAAATGTGATTTGGAATTTATAAATCTTCTATTAAGATTTAAAGGAGATTTTCCAAAGTGAAGTTTTCCAATTTAATAAAATAAATTGGAATGGAATTCGATTTGGTGATAATCGAAGTGAATTTCTGTGGATGAGGACTGCTAATATATATGGAATTTAAAAGGCTTTGCCGTTATTCCATTTATATTATTAGTCGGATATGGAAGTTCATATCGATTATATATATTGACCTGTTTTCCGTGAAGATTCCATAATTAATGGAATGTGATTTTGGGTTTATCGTGAGCTGTGTTTTAAATGACATTAGTTGTTTAACCCAGTTAAAGACATGATTTATTTCCTGGATTTGAACAGTCATTAATATTGATTTTTCGGAAGATTAAAACCAAGTTGAGTTTTAATGAATCTTTAATTAGATTGAAATGATCGAGAATGGAGTATCACCAGTTTTGCTCCAGGCGATAGTTAAATCTTCAATTAGATTTGAACGCGAAATGGTAATTGAAATTACTGATAACACCGTGGTTTTAGATATGAAGTATTACCAGTTTTACTTCATGGGATGAGTAGGTTGGGATTGGGAAATAAAATAAATGGTTACTTCGGTAAGGTTCGTTAATCCCGACTAGTTTGGATAAACCATAATTTGGCTTGAATTGAAATCCAAAGGAAGACTAAAGAATAAATTTAAATAATTTATCTTTGATAAAATTAATGGGAAATTTAGCAACTAACTGAAGATTAGTTAAGATGAATGGTTTCCTGGGTATTGATCTGACGTTGGTTTCGGCCTTCGGGGTTAATATTTGGGGAACTGTTCTCTTACTAATTTACGGTTAGTGACTGATGAATTGGAATGAGGCGTATGTTGTGTTTGTGTAACACTTGTTTATTATATACGTGAGTTATTCAGAAAGACCGGGTTTATCCCATTCTGAATAACTGATTCGACGATGTGTCGAGGATGAAGACGGTGGTCGAAGACCAGAGGTCTTCACATCGTTTGGATAATTACTAATGATCTTGATTGGGCTGTACACCCAAGAGGAGGGAATCAGTTGGTGATCGTCCAAACGTACTTGGAGATCGATGGATATGCGAGGTACAAGGTGCCTCCGGTTTTGTTCAGACCCAGAATGGATTTGTAAATGGACTGTGTGTCTGACATTGGATATCATTCTGTGTGATTAATGGATATCGGTTGCATGGAGTGGTTTGCCTGGGTGGCATGCTAAGATGCAAATGATCGAGGCTTCTGTTGAAAAGCAAAGTCTTGTGGTTGATGATCAAAGCACCGCCTGTGTGGCATAGCTTTCTGTAGCATTAATTCGCGAGCCTCACACCCCGGTTGTGAACCAGAAACGGGAGAGGACATCAGGGAGGGCATGCGTTTCCTTCTAGGTAGGGTGGTGTCAGTGTCATACAAGCCCTGACATTTATATTATTTTCACCTGTGTGGTTGTTAGATTGCGAGGCGCCTCGGATATATCAGTGACTATGTTGAGTCGATGAAGTCATAGGACTCATTGATGCCCCAAATTGCGGGGAAACACAGTGTTCAGGCATTTTAATCCACATCGGTGGACCGGCCCTGACGATCCAAGGGCCCACTTGAGTCTGAGTCCTGAGGGGCGGGCTAGAGCATCTCGAATCGGTGAGGACTATCTTTTGCCTCGGTTCACATATGGAAATCCAGCTTCCAATACGTGACATTTGCGGTTTTGATTGTAGAGCCTAGTATTGGCAACATGATATATGGTACCCATGCCGTCTAGGATTGATACATTTATATTTGAAGTTGTTTTACACACTATGCACTTATAATAGTATCAAATGATTTGTTTTAGCGTATCATGCATTCTTTGGCTGTTATAAGGTAAAACACTATCCTCCGGCTTGTGTTGCTTTGTGTGATGGGACCTGGGTCTTATAATAGCTTCATTTTTCTTTATTTAGCATTGCGCTGTTTGTTTTATGCACTGGTATCCTTGGGAGGAAACCCGTTCCGTATTATACGGCGTGGTCCCTTGATTTACCGAACTTTAAAATAAAGATTAATAACTGTGTTAATTCTCACACCAGTCACATGACTGACTTGGAGTTTATTATTTTAACCTAAACATTGGGTGCCCCTATTTTCCGCACGGGCAGCTAGTAGTTTTGGTTTTGCAGATTTATATTCACATGATCCTGGTTTACAGCTGGAATGATATCCGAAAAGCTCTGTATCCATATATCTCTTTCAGTTGTGTTTTGTATTATTTTCCGCTGCTATGTAATGTATTGTAATATCTGATATTTCTCAAATGTATATTATTTGTTAATACTCTGTATATTCTTGTATTCTGATGAATTGTTGTAATAAACAATGAAATGTTCTTCTGTTTGTGTCCCAATGTGGCTTGTTCTCAATACAATCCGTGATTTCCCATAAGGGGGATTTCAGGTCGTGTCATATAATAAGATATCATAAAAAGGGAATTTATTTATAAAATCAAAGGATTTTATAAAGAGGAATATTTATTGGGATAATAAATAAAATTATATAAATGAATTATTTATTTAGGAAAATAAATAGAAGTGTGAAATGAATTATTTATTTTGAAAATAAATAAAAGTATAAAAGGATCATTTATTTATAGAGAATAAATAAAAGTAAAAGGGTTATTTATTTAGGAAATAAATAAAAGTAAAAGGATTATTTATTTAGAGAATAAGTTGGAAAGATAAAAGAAATATTTATTTGTTAAATAAATAGAAATGGAAAGGGAATAGTCATTTGTTAAGTAAAAAAATAGAAAAGGAAATATTTGTATAAACAAATAGAAAAGGAATAATTCAAAGGGGTTAATTCAAAGGAATAAAATCAGAGGAGTTAATCGAATTTAGTTATTCGAAAGGAGTTAATCGATTACAGTTTATTCGACAGGAATTAATCGAATTTAGTTATTAGACAGGAATTAATCGAATTTAGTTATTAGAAGAAGAGAGTTAATCGAATATGATTTATTCGAAGGATTTAATCGAATATTGGTTATTCAAAGAAGTTAATCGAATATTAGTTATTCGAATAGAGTTAATCAAAAAGTGTTAATCAAAATGAGTTAGAGGAGTTAATCAGTTAGAGTTAGAATTACTCATTTAGAGTTAGAGTTAACCAGTCAGAGTTAACCAGTTAGAGTTAACCAGTCAGAGTTAATCAGTTAGAGTTAACCAGTCAGAGTTAATCAGTTAGAGTTAGAGTTAAACAGTTAGAGTTATTCAAATGGAGTTAATCGAATAGAATTAAAAGGAGTTATCGAATATTGATTATTCAAAAGGAGTAAATCGAATATAGTTTATTCAAATAGAATTAAAGGAGTTATCGAATATTGGTTATTCGGAAGGAGTAAATCGAATATAGTTTATTCGAATAGGATTAAAGGGAGTTGATTGAATATAGTTTATTCGAATATAATTAAAGCAGTTATCGAATTTAGTTATTCGAGAGGAGTTATCGAATTTAGTTATTCGAAAGAGTGAGTTAATCGAATATAAGTTATTCGAAGTGAGTTAATCGAATATACGTTATTCAAAGAAGAGATAATCAAATAGAGATTAGTCGAAAGAGAATTATGCGTCGAATTCAATTATATCGAATTTGGGAAAGTACTTATAATTTCCGGTGTTTAAATCAAGATTTATTTATTTATAAATTAGGTGTTTATTTATTTATTCACATTGAAGAATAAAAGTTATAATTGAAGTTAGATATTTTGAAAGTAGGGATTATAACGTTATCGTTATAACCAATGTTTTCGATAAAGAAGTGGATTCGTAAATATAATCCGAGAGTTACGTAAGAAGTTTGTTAAAAGGTTTAAAAGATAAACTTTGACTATTTCGAAGTTAAAACGTTGTTCAGTTAAGGTCTGAGAGGTAATTATACCCCAACTTAATTGACTTCCTTCTTAACTAAGGAATGGTAAGGTTTGATAGTGAATAATGGTTAAGTGAAATTAGTAAATGGTTTGAGTTGGCATGGCAATGTTTGTTTTAAATATCAGTATAAATCCAGTGAAGGAGTCTTGGAAATGTTTTCCAAATAAGAATCAGAAATGTTTTTCTCATAATAGAAACTAAGAAATGTTGAATATATGGAAACAGGAGATAAGTAAATTTATGAACTAAAGAGATAAATGTTAAATGATGATTGATCGATATAATTTCCATCTGGAAATAATATCGTTGTTTGCACACCTGTTTTTCTTTGGTAGTTAACTCACCGACTAACGAATTTTTTGACCATTTTAACGTTGTTAATATGGAGGGACCCATTGGATTATTATCCGAAGAACCACTCCGTATTGGCATAAGCGTTGCAAATCATATATGCCAAGATAATTAAAGACGGAGTAAAGTGCAAGTGCTGTTGTATAAATCTTAGGTAAAGATTGCCTAAGATGGATGTACTGAATAGTGCCTTCGGTTTGTCCAGTCCCAGGACAACTTGTATGGAAGAAGGTCTGACAGAGTATATCTAATAGATCGCGTAAGTTGATCTATTCAAACATATTCACGTTTGGTGGTGGAGAAATTCGTTTCTCTTAGTTGTATACTCGTGTTATTTTTGGATAAATCAATTTGTGATTTGGCGGGTATAACGATGTGACATTCTAAGTGAATGAAGATGTGGCATGTAAAAGATAAGCGTAGCTTCTACCTCACATCCAGTAAATGATAAAAATCAAGCAGGCAGCATGGCTATGTAGGTTGCACCTATTATGGTGTATAATCACATGATCTAGAGTTTCATTTACTTCTAAAAATCTATTGTCGATGCTGTCCCATTCGGGAAACGGTTGTCGATCCCAACCGTTGGTGATATACATTCGATACACTCAAGCGAAATGAGTGGTAGGTCATGTGTGGCCGGGTTGCAAGATGTTCTTGTTGAACCCAGTGTATTCCTCTCTAGAGGTACACTAGCGAAAGGTGGTTTTGTCATAGTTGGAAATCCATTACCCAATACGTGCTTGCGGTTTTGATTGTATACTATATATATATAACGTGAGATGAAAGCGTTTCTGCTAGATGATTATTATATTGTGGTTGATTGACATTATTATAATATCAAAAGGTATTTGATATAAAGATAATTTGGATTCTCATAAGGGAAAAACTCGTTCCATTATATGGCGTGGTCTTATGAGATATTGTTTAATGGCTTAAACTGTTTTACTTATACCAGTCCCATGACTGACCCGGAGTTTATTCTATTTTGTTTTCCCTAAACTCTTGGGTGCCCAATTTTATACTGGCAGTCAAGTAGTCAGGATTTTACAGATATACTTGGAGAGCTTGGAGCAGGAGGCTTCAGGATTATATAGCTATAGTTATTTCCGTTGTGTTGTAAGTGTTGTACCCTGATAACGTTACTGTAAACATATACTGATTTTATTTCAAGGATATGTTATCTATTATATGTTGTTCATTCCGCTATGAGATTCGTGTTACTCTGATGTTGTATGTTCTTCTTCTTCTATTCTAAGTTTCTATCTTATCTATTCTCACCCTTTAATTTCTTTCATTAACTATTGGTATTTTTCAATGTTTAGTTAGTCGTCATTGAGTTTATGTCGATATCCAAAGTCGCTAAAAACCGGGTCATTACATTTGGTATCAGAG
This sequence comes from Allium sativum, assembly GCA_030737875.1. Classification (NCBI taxonomy): domain Eukaryota; kingdom Viridiplantae; phylum Streptophyta; class Magnoliopsida; order Asparagales; family Amaryllidaceae; genus Allium; species Allium sativum. The sequence goes on from CM060913.1 coordinate 111,657,208, forward strand.
CTTAAGGTTAAGTTATTACCTTGGCTCTGTGGCATGACTCAGTAGAGATGAGGTTAGTAATACCCTAGATTGAGTGTATATATACGAGAGAGTGTATTTGTTATTTGATATAAAGTGGTTTTATATTATGGTAATTTATTGGTTGAGTTGTTTATGGGTTCTGGTCGATCAGTTTGATCCACTGTATCGATAGGATTTTCTAAACACTCGAATACGATGGCTCGACACGATATGTTTTGAAAAGGGGGTAAATGAAATAATTTACCCAAGTTATATTTTGATATAAAGGATTTATATTGGAATGGTTATAATATATTGGATATATTGGTTGTCATTATAATCGAATAAGATTATAATTGAAACGGTTATGTAATTAACCAATCAGAATTCGTATAAGTGTTACGAGATGAATTAAATCTGAATTTAAATCAGCATTGAAATTAAAAGACTGGGAATTTGGAAAAGTGTTTGTAATTGGATTTGGGTTAAATATATGTGAATTTTATAATCCTGGGGGATTTTAAATTGTTTTACAAGCTCTGGGAATGGTATTTTGAAATGTATTTCAAAATGGAAATGTTAGAAATGGTTTTGAAAGGTGATATAGTATTGAACTCACTTCGATCGCTGGGAAATAAATTCTGATGATGACAGCTGCATCATCAGTGTTCATTTTCGAGTTGTAAGTGAAGGATTACTACCGAAAATATTTTGTTCTTGAATTGTTTTGAGAGAAACAAGTTATTTGAAATACAAAAAAGAATATTTGGTTTTAGAAAAGCAAAGCTGTTTAAAACTCCCAGGAAGAGACTGTTTGAATTAAAAACAAATTTAAATAGAAATGTGTGAAACTAAGATGGAACTGAATTGAAACCAATTAACTGGAAATTGAATTGGATACGATATATCAAGTAGAATCAGATTTTGAATTGTGAGATAGAATCTGAAATGGTATTGGATTGATGAGTTAAGAATAAAAAAATCAAAAATGGAACTTTGATTTGGAATTTAATTCGACTTAAGTATATGCGAATGGTTGGATGTGTGGATAAAAACAGATTGGAATTTGATTCGGATGACCCTTGTATCTGCTGAATTGATAACAGGTGAAAATGATATAATGATATGCCGACAAAAAGGTACAAGTTTATATTTCTATTGGATATCAGATTTATGAGCCGAATTGGCAAGCCGCTTGGCTATTTGATTTTCGTTTGGTTGAAGAAGGCCCAGAGAGGCGAGTTGGAGTTTAAGCTATTGACCAGTACAAAGGAGGTGCTGGCGAAATTTTCCGAAAATTTAAGGTGTTAGAAAATTTTCTGAATTTTTGAAAATTTTAGTTAGTCGGAATAAATTAATATTTTAGTCGATATTAATTGGTTCAGTTGAAACTAAAGTTAAGGAGTAAACCGATAAATATTTACCCCGTAGATAGGGTCGTCTTCTCGCTTAGTGTTAGCCTACTTTGTGAACTAAGCTACACACAGAGGAAACAACGAACAAGTCATCAATCGGTTCAGATCGGATGAAGATAACATAGGAGGTAAGTAAAGATCAAGAATGCAGAGATTATATCGGATCGGATCAGAGGAGTATGGCACCAACATCATAAAGTAGGTGGCTTCAGCGGTTCGGATCGGAGGAACACTTCAGCGGCATCAGAAGAAAGCAAGCAATCCAAACGATTCGGATCGGATGAGTACGTCAGCAGCATTAAGGGACAACAAGTTGCATCACCGGTTCGGATCGGAGGCCCCGATCCGAACCCCTTTTTCCCTTTGAATCTGTAGCTGTTGCTACGCATATCCCCTGAAGACTCGGACATGATCTGACCATTTCTCCCACAATCTCCTACTGAATTGATGCGGTGTATCCATCTTGGAGCCTCCGAACCCGACTCTCAAGGGATGGATGGCACGCAATTCCTTACCGGAGCCACTTCGAGGAGATTTTTCACCTATAAATACACCATCTAGAGGCATTTGAAAGGATCTTTTGGCAAATTCTCAGTCCATACTTCCTCCATAGCCGAATTCTACAATCATATTCAGATCAAAGTCATCTCTTAAAGCCCATTTTTGAGAGATTTGAGTGAGTTTATGCATTGTAATTGTGAAGTTGAGTGAGAATCATTGCTATATTTGTATTCAAATAATCAATCAAAAGAAAACAAAGTGGACGTAGGCTCGTTAACGCCGAACCACTATAAATCGTGTGTTCTTTACTGCTTTTTGATTCTATTTCATTGAAATCATAACTAGTTTGGGTGTTAGACCAATTTTCGGTCTAACATTTTGGTGCTTTCACTGAGAAACTTTCGAATTCTCAACTTTTTTGGGATTATCATTCTACTATTTGGGCCTTCGAGTTCAAAGAAGTAATTCTTTCTCTCTGACATCTTTCAGTATTTGTTGACTAACCGTTGAAGAATCAAGTGTTATGGCTAGACTAAAGGAAAGGAAGTGCAAGGTGCAAGGGGAAATGAACCCAGAGAAGATCAGCAAGCTATTGTGTTAATAAGGTCACGCGCTCGAAGCTCTGGAGTAGATCACTCCAACCAGGAGGATCCGAACCGGATCGGAGGTGCCGATCCGAACCGAGAGGAAACAAATCGGATCGTGTTAACACCGAACCGATGATGTTGGGGGCTCTCACTCTCTCCATCTGAACCGCACTGACCAGGCTGCTTGGAACCAATCCGATCCGAATCAGGGTGAGGCTGGAACTTCTACTCGACCTCCTTCCAACGCTCCGATTCCAGCCACGATGACTAATGTTCATTTTGATCCATCTGCAGCCATTACTCAGGGAGATTTTTCAAGTTTTCTTGACATGCTTCAGAGCACGAATGAAGCATTGGAAGCCCAAAGACGTGACAACCTTCGCATGCAGGAAAATATGATAACCATGGGTAGAGAATTACAAGAGCTCCGGAGGCAAAGAACTCCTTCCCCACCGCACCGTATTCCTACAGATGATTCTTCTTCTTCTAAGGAGGAACGTCCTCGCAAGAGAAGGCCGCTTGAACGGCCTCAGAACCTAGATCAATTGACTTTCGGATCTTTAGGATCCCGAGAAGATGCAGCTCGTGTATTGGGCCCTGATGACCCGAGTTTGCAACAACCTATGTTACTACCTATGCGCGGATTCCACGTCTTACCCAGGGATCCTAATATTACTAACCCCACGCAGCAACAACTTCTCCAACCTATACGTCCAGAGGTCGATCGGGAGCGCAGAGCGCAACGTAGAGCGGCTGCCACTAGAAACAGAAGGTTATCCCCTGATCAGGAACCCAGGGGTAATCCAAACATCAGATCTAGAGAGCCAGTGCAGACATTAACCAACGCCGATGTATGGGCAATGGTGCGCCAGATTATGTCTGAGAGCCGGCGATATACTAATGACGATTGGGGCATCGAGCGAAGTCATCCCCTTTCACAGATGACAACGTGAATTTCCAGTTTCCCCGACGATTTAACTTGCCTCTGATGGATAGATATTCAGGAAGAACAGACCCAGGGCAGCATCTGATGAGATATGCATGGTTCATGAATGCGACAGCTGCTCCGGATGCCGTAAAATGCAAAGATTTTCCCATTTATCTTGAAGATGTAGCGTTAATGTGGTTCACTCGACTTCCTCCTCGGTCGGTGTCAAATTTCACAGAATTGAGTGAGCGTTTCATGAATCAGTTCCGACTCCATGCCCAAAAGTCCAAGACCGTCATAAAATTGTCACGAATTAAATAGGGCCCAGGAGAATCTTTGAAGTCATATTTGGATCGCTTCAACCTGGCCGTCACTGAAGTCACTGATTCCCATGAGCCCACTATCCTGATGGCCTTGATTGAAGGAGTAGATCCCGACACAGAGTTCGAGGATTACATGGCTGGAAAACCACCTCCTACAAGAGAATTATTCTATGAAAAGGCTAATATTCGTTTAAGACGAGAAGAAGCTAAGGCAAATCGGAAGAGAAAGTCAGAAGGGGCCTCGAAGGAAGGTGTCTAGAGCAATGTCGCCGCGAAACAGTCTGGTGACAGTTCAGGAAAAGTGGAGGTAAATGTTGACAACTAGAGTGGTGGTAATAGTAACAAAAATGGCAACAACAATAGAAGGAACAGAAACCGTGGGAATAGCTCTAATAAAAGACCCAGATTCCAGAGTTTTGAAAATTACACGCCGTTAAATGATACATTGGAGAACATTTATCTAGACACATACAACATATTGCAATACAAAAAACCACCACCCAGATATTCCACTAAGAAGTAGATTGAAATGGGAAAGTTTTGCTTGTTTCATGGTACACACGGTCATTCCACCAATGAGTGTCGTCATTTGAGGGATGTCGTCGAAAAATTGCTGCGAGAAGGGAAGTTGGATGAGTACAAAGCCGCCCTAAGAGACAGGGGACAAGGGGGACAAGCCCCGAACCAAGAACAGCCTGCTTCAAAACCCACGGCTCAGTAAAAAGGTAATAGGATCGTCATTAACTCCATTATAGGCGGGCCTCACTTGGTTGGTCGTAGTTTTAAAGCATTGGACCAGCACGTCAATGCCGCCAAGCATTATGAAACAGGAGAATGCAACAGCCTTGAAGACTTCACTCCAATAAAGAAGCAAAAAACGATTTTTGATGATGTCGTATTCCGTAATAGAGACGAGTTTGGAGTTCAATCCCCAACCGACGATCCGCTAGTGATAACCACGACAATTGGCCCTGCTCTGGTCCATAAGGTGCTAGTGGACAACGGAAGCTCGGTCAATATCCTCTTTAAGAAAGCCTTCGAACAAATGAGGCTCGAGGAAGAGGACTTAAAGCCATGTCAAGGATGGATACGCGGTTTTAACGGAGTATCTACAGCTCCAATGGGTTTTGTGGAATTACCGGTCACACTAGGGCAGGGGGATCGCCAGAGGGTAAGGATCTTGCCGTTTGTACTTCTGGAGTTGGAGTCGCCTTATAACGCCTTCCTAGGCTGACCAGCCCTTGCCGAATTTAGGACATGTATCGCACCTTGGTGTTTGCTGCTAAAATTCCCGACTGACTCGGGAGTTGGGACGATGAGAGGCGACCAAGCTACAGGACGATCTTGT